>JAWWTY010000123.1:44105294-44137218 GCA_035222235.1 Margarornis squamiger | reverse complement strand
GTGGCCTGGTCCTGCCAGCCAGTCGCAGGGATGGCTCTGAACACGCTGGGTATAGTGGCTTCCAAAATGGTGATGCCCAGGCATAGAAAAGTGAAATCACATGACAGAAGATAGGGGCAGAGCTTCCACTGGAATACAGGGCTGTGGCTTCTGTCACTTCCTATCTGGGAAAAAACTGTCATTTGCATCACTCCCAGTACATCTTAATCATGCCATAGATATGTCTTGTTTTGTTGCTTTCTCTGTCAAAAATAGATGACTGTACAGCCCATAGGGTGCAAACATCCAAAGAATTCAAATCTACTCAAGTAGCTGCTGAAGCAAAACAAGACTGGAGAAGATTTTTTTGGTTCTCTTGCCTTTTTTTTTTTCTTTTTCCTTTTTTCTTAAAAAAAAAGAAAAAAAAGAAAAAAGTTTGTTGAACAAATGAGGGCATCCTGTTAAAAATCTTTCTGCTTAGTCATTACCAACAAATATATTCTGGATGATCCAAAAACAAGCAAACAAAAAACCCTTTACATGTACATAAAAGTAATTTATATTCTTTCTAGTTGAAATTCAGGATAATATGGAATTGATCACTAAATATCATCATGCAGCTGGAAGACTTTTGGCAGTTTTCTTCTATTGTCTTATACAAAAATATTCTTAGTTGAAAACACATGAATTTCTTTTTTCACTCCCAAAAAATAATTCTAACCCTCAAAAATGGATTTGATTTGTGGATTTGAAATAAAAAAGATGAGATGAAGAGAAGTCTTAGATAACAGCAGATCACTGTAGTCTACTGTGAGTCCTGCTGTAGCAGGAGTTCTTCATATTAAGGTTTTGCTCTATCTGTTCCCACAAAAAATTTAGAAATCACCTTGATTTTTTCAGTGTATGTACAAAAAAAAAAGGAAAATACATGAAAACCCACCCTGCACATATGAACTAAGGTTTCTGGAAGTTGTTGCTAATTTCAGGGTGTAAAGTTCTGGAGATCTGCAGAGGTGTTTGGGAAGATACAAGCTAGATTTTGGGAAGAGCATACCTGCATTGACCTGATTTGGAAGAAGGGATGTAAGAGGTAGAGCTCAGGTAGCAGGGGTGTTTCAGAACAGTGTATTTTGTGCTTTTGGATTTTATCTAAGTAAAAGAAAGTGCCATGATTTAGAGGGAAAGGGATGTGAATTATAAAGGAATAATATTATTTATTAGTGCCGGGGTATTTGAAAAACAATATGCAATTTTAATCCTTTGAAGACTATTTACCAGCCAAAAAAATCATAATTTGTGCATACAAGCCTCATGTATATATTTTTCATTCTGGTGATAATTTAATATATTTTATGATTTTTTTCAAATTTTGTTGTTGTTGTTGTTAAAAAAAAATAAAAATATTTGATGATCCCCAGAAGAAAACTAAATTACTTACACTGGTTACCCTCTTCCCATACACTTACTTTTCAGTGAAATTGTTGCCTGTCAAAAGTGCTTGCTAAGCTGAGCCCTCAGCATGCTGCCAGGTCACCTCTGAGTCTTTCCCCCTATTCATAATGAGAACTGTTTGTTAAAAGATAGTCCCCAAGTTTTGTGCTTCCAGCTTACAAGCCTAAGTTTTGTTCCCAGTTCTGGCAATATGTGGCTGATTGTCTGCTTCTCGTGAGGTAGGGAGAGACCCCGTGCAAGTTGAGGCTTGTTTTCTGTTCAGTTAATTTCAACTAGCTTAGAAAGGCTGCCAAATTGACATCCGATTGATATTATATAATGGAATGAGTCACAAGGCTTCAAAAATATGTTAAGGGTTAATTTTGTTATGGTAGATGCAAAAAGAAATGTAAAAAAACCATAAACAGAAGTATTTCTAGAGAAGCAATCAGTTTTGTTCACACTGTGTATGTGCATTTAGCATTACATGCAGAAATCTTTTACCTTTTTGTTTGACTTTCCCCATTCCTGAAGGACATCGTATAGCTGGATAGAGAAGATCACATCCATGTCTATTTTCCTGTTCTTTCAAACACAAAATAAAAACATAACTCCAAGAATTTGAAGGATTCTGAAAGAGATAATATGAAAGGTGAGTGAAAAGAAAATATACACCTGAGGAATTTCAGCTTGCTTTTTATCTTAAAGAAATAACCCATGAGTAGAAATGCTCTGTGGTTGTCACTGACTAACTTTTCATGTTACACATGAGCTTGGCAGCAGTGGCCAAAGAAGAAGATTTCTTTTCAGTCATCTGATCTGGAGGATGGTTTGACTAAATGACCAGACCAGTTCAGTAGTGCCATAGCACACCAGAGACAGGCTGCTATCTTTTTTAATAGCCTTTGTCTGGAAATGGTGGAATGCCTGGGTTTTTTAAGATTGGATGGAGAGAGTCTCCTTAATCTCCTTGACAGTCTCAACACGTGATTATATAAAGAGAGATTTAATAACCCCGAGTGCAAGAAAAGCACATTCTGGTATGGAGATACGATGCTTGAGAAAGAAAACTGTAAAGTTGCTTAATTAAGTTAGTTAAAGGAAAATTCAAATTCAGACAAACAGTAGGAAGAAATTAGATTGTTGTCCAAAGAAATAATGCATTCTTGTCAGGGAAAAGTGTGGCTCCCTATATGGCCATGAAAACTGCCAAAATGTTTGTATTTCCCCATATCCTCCTCACACCAGAGCAGGTAAGAAAACAGCATCCACTGATTGAAGAAGAAATAAATAATTTTATCTGAGAGATTGTTAAAAGAAAGGGATCCAAAAATACACATAGAAATAAACTTAATTTCTGTTAGGCCAAGGGAACTTTCATTAGAGAAAGAATTTTAACTAATCTCTGAAAACTTGTGAGATGAAAATAAAACAGAGAATCTAGTCAACAGGAAAAGGAATGAGTGGGCAGAATAAAAATAGCATGTGCTTCAGTATCTGAGTGTAATGGAGCTATGGTCCAGGCACTTTGAATTCAACAAGGTACTTCAAAGGAGCGGAAACTAACAGTTTGGAAGTGAAAATAGGTCAACAGAAACAGCACGTTGAAGACAGTCAGTTTAGCCAAATGAGCATGCCAAGTATACTCTATGAGGTCACCTTTAAATGGAAAAGAAAGGGGGAAAATGGCAGAAAAAAACATTTTCTAACTTCTGTGTTGGGCATTGGAGTGTTTTTGGACTGTGATGAGCCAGATGGCCTGGCTTCTGTATCAGCTACTGTAGGAGAAATGATTAGGCTGTTGGACATCTAAAGGAGGGATGTAGGAGGGAGTACTGGTACTGAATTGTTTTAATATACTGTCATAGTGAAAATTACAGGGCCATTTTCTATTTTACCTTAGCATGACCTTTGGTAACAAGAGAACGTGGAGAAAGACAGCAAGCCTGTCAATACAACTAAAATTGTACCCAGAAGAGACCCAGGTACTGACTTGTTAGCACTTCATGGAAAGTAAATTTTTTTATGTCAGATTTTTTCCAAAACTGGGAGATCATCATAAGGATGTTATTTGGAAATCATCAAAACCCTGTTGGAGTTGATCTCTATTGTGCTCTAGGAAAAAAGATATCACCTTGAGATTGCTTAATAGCGAATGAATAAGACAACCATACAGATAAGTGGATTTGGTTTCCTATACACCAATGCCATCCATCAAACACACCTTGGCAGAAAACAGGAAATTTGCTCTTCTCCACTTGCTGATATGACTCATGTCAACATTGGGATATGCACACCCTGAATATAGGACTGGATTCCTTTGCTCACATATGAAGAACCCCTACGGTGAAGCAGTTTTTTTACCTTCTAAGACTACCTTCCTGTAATCCACTTTCCTTTTTATTTAAGAGGATGCAGTGGCATCAGAATTTGAACACTTTCACTTTGTCCCTGATTTATGGCTATATTTTTTAATTCAACATTTTAAGCCCTTTCTGTGTTCTGCACTTGGAACAATGATAGATCACATGCCAGAACTTTATTGTTTTGAAACTGACAATACACATTGCATGGGAGTTGGAGGAGAGGATTTCATCCTTACAATTTGCTCAATGACCAAAATTCACTGAAATGTAATACAAACTCTTTCCCAGAGCAAAATTAATGGGGAAAATATTCGACACAGCTGAAGAAATTAATGGGCATGGACTTTTCCTTGATAGGGAAGTCAAGAGGAACTGGAATGGTGATGGCCAAATTTCAGCGTGACTTCCATTAGCACAGAAAGGAGGAAAATATGTTTTCTGACTTCATTGACAAGGTACATAAATACTAATAGATGGAAAAGACATTTGGAACAGACATCCTAAAGAGCTCCTGGTAGGAGCAACTACTCCTCCTTTTTAGAGTCCTTGTAGAATCAAAATGATCCTAAAAACTCTTCTGAACCACATCATATAACAACCCTATTCTCTATTGAAATAAAGCTTTTCATTATGTGAAAAGTAGCTGGTAAACATGCCTTCACTGAACAACAGTCCTGTTGAAAGTCAGGAAGAATGTATATGCCAGTGAAAGTGCCAAGATAGGCTGCATGGGCTGGGCGGGAGGCTTGCCAGCAGAACATGAACATTTCAGTTGTTGTGAGGAATGTTATCAGGATGTTGTCATAATTGTAAAAATCTGTATTAAATATTTCAGCCATGAGTATATTTTTTTGCTTAAGGAAAAATTTAACTCCATAGAGTTCAAAACTTAGCGAGCGATGTTTTATTTGGCAGGAAAAGTCCTGGGTAGGACCCAAATGTGAAACTTTTATTCATGTTAGCCTTCCCTAGGCCTGGGGAAATTGGCGTCATTTTAAAGTGTACAAGCTCATGCATTTTTATTAATATGTGCTTAGAATACTATTTAATACTTAGCAGCTACCATAAATGCATTAAACTTGCCTTAGAAATATGATGTCTAGTCATGATCAATGCCAAGGATGATGCCTATGCTGTTTGCAGCTTGACACTTGCAAATAAGCTATTAATTCAGACGTGCTTACTAGCTTTTTGTGCAATGTCTGAATTCAGCCAGGCAGTACCACTGAAAGTGATTTCTCTATGGAAAAGAACAGAATTAAAGAGATTCATCACATGAATAAATACCACACAAGATGGCCTTAACATAGTCTGGCAGTGGTGCTTCCAAAGTTAACTGGGGCTTGCTTTGATTCCCCATTCACACATGCCCTGTATGGACCACTGACATAAAAAAAACCCAAAAAAACCATCTACCTATTACCCATGTTCTGTACTGAAAACCCCACCTTTAATAGGAAACCTAAGATTTCATATTTTTCATATACGGAACTCACTTTTTCTCATACTTTCTTGTTTTCCAGTACCTTTTACATACATGAGATGGCAAAAAGGATAATGCTGAAGGTACACTGAAATAAATTATGCTCTTCCCTTATTCTGTACACAATCTGAGTATGGCTCTGTTCACTTTGAATGACAGTAGGACAAAAAACAACAAAAAAGTCATTATTCTTGACTTGCACTGAAACAGTTCCTTGCCATATCAGTAGTACAGTTGTGTTTGTACCACTGCGGATGCAAATGCCTCACCTGTCTGACTGTAATGAGATGGAAAGAGAATTTAGTAGAGAAAAAGAAATGAAAAATTATTTCAAAACACTTGTTGCTTCTATATTCCTGCAGTTTCATGTCTTCTTTACACACAGCATGGCAAATGTCCTTTTCCCTTGTTTTAGATGACAGTGACAGCCATAGAAAAATGCTTTTTGGACAAGTCGCAATTGGCAGCAGACAAGCTGGCTGCTCTTTCAAGTCACCTGTCTGGGACTTCTGGCCCTGAATCTTGCTGCAATATGTCTAATCTCCACTCACCATTTCACAAGTGTGATACAACTCTGGAACTGGTGATGGTTCAGAAAGGGAGCAACACCTCTGTCCTTGGAAGTTTATATGACTTATCCAGACACAGTCATGGCTAACCTGATTGTGTTGGTAATTCTCTGCCTTCTAGCGGGATCATGACCCCAGAGAAAGGAATAAATTACCTTGTTTTTATATCTGTTTTATGTATTTAAGCTTAGGATTGAAATCTGACCATGGGGCACACTTAGAAAGAGAGCGACACTGTGAAATGAAGATGCATTCTTAAATGAAGGGAAAAAAAAGGAATAATGAATATTTCCAAATACGAGCGATGGCTGATGCTTTGTATTTTCAATTTGTGACTGTGCGTAGTGCCCAGGAAAGATGCTGAAATAGGAAATGCTGGGCTGTGTACAGGATGTAACCAGACAATATAAGCAGAGAGCTGAGCAGCAAAATTATGTCAAAAAATTTTCCTGGAGCTAGTGATTATGTAAGAATTAAAGCGGTAAGAAAACAAAACTCAGAAACCTTTCTTCTGGAACTCCACATACTGCAGCTGCAGTTTATTCACGAATCTGCAAGACTGACAATCTGAAAATGTGAGTCATAATGTCAAAGACATTAAAATAGGTGAGTCATAGTCTGATGTTCTCTGGGCTAAAGACATGGCTTTCCTTGTAGAAAGAAAATGAGAGCTGAGATGAATGGGACAGCATTTGTACTGAATTTCTAGACAAGCTAAAAGGCTTAAAGACTGTTTCAAGGCTGATTTTCTAGACAAGTTTTGTCCCAAATTTTTACTCTCTTATGAGGTATCTTAAACAGGAGCCATAAACGACCACACATTCAGTGATCTTTTGAATGGAGGCCTAGGAGATTTTGGAGATTTTTTTTTTTAAGAAAACATATTGAAGTCATAGTCCAGGAGAGGAGAAGAGAAAAATTTTTCACACTGAATTTATCATGGAAGTTCTCACACTGCACAGGACTAGAAATCTTACCACCCTAGAAAAAGTGTTTTACTTCCAGCAGCAAATTGAAATGATGACTTCAGTGGTGGTTTATCATTCCTCCAGGCTCTCAGTATCTCTGTTGGACAGTGAAGGATCAAGAATCTTTCAGCTGAATTTGAAAATATGTCACCCAACAATTCAAAACAACCATCTATTAGCAGTTTAGATTAGTGTATAAGACAAGGATTATTAAGTGGACATAACATTAGGTGTACTGAAGTTGTTACTGTGTAAATCCTCACTCCAAATGTGGCATTAATATAGATTTTCACATTTAAATAGGGAGTGGAAATGGCATTTCACAAAAGCATCAGGCTCAACTGTGCTGTAAAGTTTCATGACTGCTTTAGACAGCAAAAATTAAAAATAACAGCAGAAAATACCAGTATGATTAATTTCTATTTTTTATCTTTCCTTCCACACAGTTAGGTATTTATTACCATGACAGTAGAAAATTAGCTGAAATATTCAAAACTACTAGGATGATTATCACAATGTTTTTTATTGTGCTGTTAGCAGAAATACCTTTTTTTCCAGTTGTAGGCATTTTCCATAGTTTAGAATTTTCTTTGACATGAAGAAAATGAGTTCTAACTAAATAGTCATGCCAATGGATTTTGAATGGATTTCTACATTAATTTTCATGGTAAGTTACTTATGCTTTTTCATGCTTATCTGAAGAGACATTTAAGCGGTTATTGCAATTCACTTCTTGTTATTTGAACTGATATTTTTATTGTCAAGACAATTAGCAATTAATGAAGTGGGAATTAGATCCACTAAAGATCAGAGCTGATTTCTTTTTAACTAATTTATGAAGCTTTAGACATTTAGCTCAATGGCCTTTTATTGATAAAACTTCTTGCTATTTCCTAATAATACTGAACATATGACAATTCACAAATCGCTCTTTGCTAAATGCTCCTGAGCACTTCAATTGATAAAGTACTGAATTTCGCCAAGGCTGACATAAAGACTCCTTTGAGCTGCAAATAATATAATAATAATAATAATAATTCTCAGTTCTGAAAGTTACTTTTGGAAAATGAGAAATGATAAAATCTTAATTGTTATTTTACAGTGGCTTGTACTTGTCTATAAGTATCTCAGTTATGTTGGTCTACATTATCTTAGGTAGAGTAAAAACATGTACTATACACAAAACTCCTACACAAAAGCAACTCATGAAGCAGTAGCTGATGAATGAGAAAACAAGTCAGGATAGGTGCAAAGAAGTGGGAGATATCATGTAGAAACAAATAGGAAAGATTAGATATCAATTTTCCCAATCGTCAAAGTAGTGATGTTATGTTCCAGCTTTTGGTTTCAAAGCAAAAAAAAAAAAAGTATGTGATAGCTCTTGAAGATGATGTGCAAGAGCACATTTGAGATCCATTTCTGGATTGGATGTCCTATGCAATCGAGTCACATGCTGTCAATGAAATATACCCATAACACTTACTGCAGAATTGGAAACTGAATACACACCAATAGCAGCAGGGCTTATGCATTCTGTGCTCTGGATTTTCTCTATCAAGCCTGTGGAGTTCATCTTTATATGTGCAGGAACTGTGAATTCCAGACAAAATGAAATTGGGGTCAAAGGGATACAATGCAAGATTCTCTTTGAAATGAAACACAGAGTTGGAAAAGAGTGTGTGCACAAAAAAATTCAGGTAAACAGTTTACCTGAAGATGAGAGACAAAACTTGCCCTCAGATTTTCACTTTTTTGTTTATTGTATTGGAATGCTATGTGAGATCTTTAAATATTTTGGGTCCCCATTCTGCTGTGTGCAAATAAAAGCAGATCACTCTTTCAAAAAGAATACCATTTCTATCACATATTTTTCAGCTCAATTTTATCTGTTCTCATGAACCTTCATAGAAAATGCTTGTAATTAAGACAAATTTCAGTGAAAGTTCCCCCAGTCCCCCCCAGGATTCTGTACCTGAGATGGAGCAAATCCTGGTTGTGTGTATAGACTAGGGAATGAGAGGCTGGAGAGCAGTGCTGTGGAAAGGGACACGGTGGACCTGGTTGATGGCAAGTTGAATCTGAGTCAGCAGTGCCCTGGCAGCCAGGACAGCCAACCCTGTCCTGGGGGGCATCAGGCAAAGCATCGCCAGCCGGGCGAGGGAGGGGATTGTCCCTCTCTGCTCTGCACTGGGGCAACCTCACCTTGAATATTGTGTGCAGTTTTGGGCACTGCAATATAAGAAAGATATTAAGTTCTTAGTGTCCAAAGGAGGGCAACAAAGATGGTGAAGGGCCTTGAGGGGAAGCCATATGAGGAGTGGCTGAGGGCACTTGGTCTGTTCAGCCTGGAGAAGAGGAGACTGAGGGGAGACCTCGATGCAGTTACAACTTCCTTGTGAGGGGAAGAGGAGGTGCAGGCACTGATCTCTTCTCTGTGGTTACCAGTGTCAGGACCTGGGGAAACAGCTTGAAGCTGTGTCAGGGGAGGCTGAGGTTGGATACTAGAAGAATGTTCTTCCCTCAGAGGGTGGTTGGACACTGGAACAGGCTCCCCAGGGCAGTGGTCACAGCTCTAAGCCTAATGGAGTACAAGAAGCATTTGAATGATACTCTGAGGACATGGTATGACTCTTGGAGATGGTCCCGTGCAGGGCCAGGAGTTGGACTCAATAATCCTTGTGGGTCCCTTCCAACTCCGCATATTCTGTGATTCTGTGATTGTACGAAAAGTGATGAGGAATCTGAAGCTGAAAGCCCTTGTTGTTACATGGTCTAGATTTCTGTATTCTTGTTCTAGGTAGAGTAAAATACCCAACTTCAACTTTGCATGTCTTCTCCATAAAATCAGAATCCGCACAACGTTGGAGATTTGGAAAAGGGCGCCCTTAGGTAACATTACTTAAAGGAGCTACAGTATAAGATCTTTGATAAGATTTGAAAGGGTAGCAGAGCAAAACCATCTACTTATAAGACCTGTCACCATGGTCAAGGAAGTAAATGTTCAGAGTTAAAACTCAGTGAAAGGTAACTCCAGAGCACAGAGTTTAGCACATCTAGAAACAAAGAAGAAATCCCAGTTAGAGCCTTCCTCAAAAAAAGATGAGTTTAGCAGGGCACTAGAATCCATTACCAAGCAAAATATCAGCAAATATGGGAATTGACAAAATCTAATGAGATTGCTATTAAAGAGGTGAGTTCAGTCTTCCTTTCTTCCTGAGTGTATTTGGTTTACTTGATAGAAACTCCCGGAATGTTTTCAACAGTGACAGAGCAAAAAGGGGTTTTCATTCGCCAAGATCTGAGGCAAGGACATGTAGTATTTTAATGTTTACTACCTGACCAAAAATGTTTCAAGTTCTAGTATGCTTCAAAAGAATATTCATTCCTCCCCTGCTAAACAAAATTATATCCAAAAGTTAACATAAAATATCTGTGTGGAAACAAAGAAAATGCAACCCACAATTTCTTTTGATTTGCCACATCCTTTAGCCCATCCTTTTAACCCCCATTTGAACTTTTGCAGTAGTTAAATTGTATACTGATGCTTTAAACAGAGCTTAAAAGTGTTGACAGTGTTGGAATGAAAGTTTGAACACACTAATAGGTTCTAGTGTCTGAAACTTTTGATAATCTATCCCTGAGTGTCACGGGTCTCTCTGAGTAGATTCCATCTGTCCCATAAAGTTATGTATTGAAACATAACACAGCCCTTTGATCTTCCCTGTGTGAAGATCCTGATGTTCCATAAAATCAACAAGATGCTCTCATTCACTGAAGAAGCCAGATCTCAGACTTGGAGATTGGTGAGACTATACTACTTGTATCTGCCTTTTCCTCTTTTGTTATGTCAAGTTTCAGCCACAGGAAGACCCAAGGAACACTGGTGAAAAATCAATGTCTTTATGACTATGGCATAGCCAACTATATTTAGCCATGATAGCATAATACCAACAGAGTGTAAAATAAATACTAATGGTTACACTCTGCAGTAAAACACACAGTAGTGAATTAATAGACATATCAGCAACATTGTTTATTTGTCTAAAGTGTTTTGACATCTGTAGGTGTTCTTCACAGTGGGGTTTGTTACACAAACATGACAACTAATAAGGTTATTTCCAATTAGCATTGCCACCGTTGAAAGTGGACCGAGAGTAGGGTTATTTTTAATTGAGTTTGTAATTAGAAATCAAACTCAGACTGAAAGCTGGCTTGTCATAAGTTCATAGCACAGTGCAGAGTGGACTCATGCACCATCTTCCCATGTTGAGACACTCAGCCCTACACCCAGAGCTGCCAGCAAGTTACTTAGGAGCTCCCTAAGACCCCCAGAATCACCAGTATGGGGGAAATCCATGCAGGGCTGGATCCCAGCTGGTCTCCAACAGTCCCATAAAATGAAGCACTATGAACCCTCAGGGGATTTCCTTATCCTGCTTCACATCCACATAGCAGTGCTGCTGTGTTTGAGTACTTTTATGCAGACAGATGTAGGGTAGGATTTTCCCTTAGTGACTTTTCAAGTTCATTCAAGAACTGCACTGCATGTCTGCAAACAGAGCCCATGGCCATTACTTCCTGTATCTCCATTCCCAAAACTCCTTTAGGAACTTATGTGCCCTAGTTGGTGAAAACAACCTCTGGCACTGTAAATACTCTGTTTAGGATTATATGACTCACGAGAAAAAAAAAGTCTATTTTGACATTTGAAATGAAATCTCATTTAATTGGGATTTCCATGTCTTCAGAGAAAACCTTTTTCACTGTATTTACTTAGTTCACAGTTCTATTTAAGCATCATCTGTACAATGAGTTTTTCCAGCTGCTTGCCATATCATCAGTTAATTCTTATTTTAAATTATAAAAGTTATTAATAACATTAATTAATTATTAATATGAAAATCTAGTATTGGTGTGTCATATTAATAGTTAATTAAGGTACTGTTTTCTTATTACTATAAATGCTATTAGTAATGAACTTGTATCCCATACCATCTACTTCCAAAAACAGATGACAAAGCAGTAAAATGTTTTCATGTAATTTACAGTTACTTCATTAGATGGCAGTGTAACATTCAAAACAAATTTTTTATTCTTTTATACTTATGTGTTTCGTAATCACCAAGAAAAGCAGATGATTTTGTGCTAGGTGATAAAACAATCTTTTTCCAAAAATAAATTTATTTTTGCATTTTGGGACCTTCAAATCTTACCTCTGGGAATGTATTTTAAAACTAGATGCCAAATTTGATAACTGAATCAATATATTCTTCTTGCCAAAAAGTTATACCTCTAATAAATAACATATTATTTGCTGTCATTTTTAACTGCTAGGTTCTATTCAAGAAACCTGTGTTGCAGAAATCAATGTAATGAGAGGACCGATGGTTTTAAACAATCTTTGTATTTTTTGGATCCTTAGGCCAGTTAAGAATCAAGTCAGCCCCAGATAAAAGTTTGAAACTGCTTTAACAGATTGTTGTAAAGAGCCTTCACAAGGCCAAGAACAATGAGAGAATTATTCCTCTTGTATCACAGCTCCCCTTCTACACTGAAAACTGAATCCATAGTGCAAAGACTTACTTGTTATCTTAAGAAAATCTTATTCTTCTAGAACTGAAAGCACATCTGACAACTTTATTTCTTTACTAGTTTCTTTATACTCCATTCCTCCCTTGCTCTATCTATCAAGCAGGAAGGAGTATTAAAAAAGAAAAAGGAACTTCTGCATTAATGGACACCAAATCTAAGAAAGATAACAACAAAGTAGTTGATATGACTCATCATGAAGTAAAGCAAGAAGCTGGAGGGTGAAAGAATTGTACTGGGGAAATAACACTATATGCTTATCTTTGTCCTGTCTTCTGTCCTTCACATCTGGCATTGGCCATTATATAGGAAACTGAGGTTGACTGACAGACCCCCTACTCTGACCTGGCACCATTGTTCATAGGGAAAACTACTAATAAAAATTATTCATGCTGTGTGTATGCTTCTCCCCATGCACAGATTGTTCTCAAGTGCCCCGTGCAGCAGATGATGTCTTCTCCCCCTCCAGGAATAAATTCTATCACCAAAACATACAAACTCAATTTCCACCTACAAAGTGTGGTCAGTATTTTGAGTCATTCCATCCATACAGATCTATACTTTTAGAATTTTTGGTAATAAATAGAGTTTCAGACTTACTGGAGGAAAACTATAGCAAAGCAACTACACTAGCTCTTCAGCATTTATTTATCATCCATTTTTCTCACAGCAGGAGAACTTCTACTGGGAAAAAACAATTCCCAGTTTAAAAAACGAGTTTATACTTCTCTTGTTTTTTACAGTGTACATTATGCCAACAGTGTTACTGATGTACTGTTCCTTTTGATTGTACTTTTCAAGGTTACAGAACCAGTCCTGTAGGTGCCTGATAAGAGAGAGCACCCTCTTTAATGTTGTCTTGTCCTTCCATATACAGAAGTCTCAGGCAGTGTGCTAAAGTGGGCTGCTTTAGGCTCACAGTATTCTTTGAGGAATTACTTTTCAAGTAATGTCTGATGTGACAAGCATTTTAAGAATCTCTGATTCTTTAGAATTCCACCTAGTCCTCCAGAGAGACCTGATATCAAAACACCATGTCCTTTACTGGCATTTGCCCTGAAGGCTGGAAATGCATTTCTGTGAAAGGTAAGAGTTCTGAGGGGTACAAAATTACAGCAGATGTGTTGCAAAGCCCTACCTCAGGCTACTTGTTATTTTTGCACCTTATCAGAACTGATTGGATTTTCCCATCTGTGTGATATTAGCATGTTTTCTTTGTTTTGTTTTGTTTTGTTTTTTAATATATTTACCAGTGTTGTGCACCAGTATAAGCATATCACAGATTTGGCCATAAGTTTGTGTCTCTTATAGAAATACCTCTTTTGTGCCTTGCCTTGGTTTTTGCTGTATTTAAATGGCATGATTACTTGCCCACCATTTTTCTTTTCAAACTTAATTAAAAATATAGGATTCTCTTAATTTAATTTTCTGCTTCACTTTATTGGCAAGTTACTAGGTTCCAGGAAATTAGAGAGCAGAAAATTGACATTATCATTGCCCCTCTGGGTGCAGGAAGACTATACAAAATGTGATGACATGTCTACTAAAAATAGAAGGAAAGAACACAGTCAAAGAAAATAGTTATCTTAGTAATTATAACATACAAAAAAAATATTCTTTTCCAATAGTTTCCTGTTTTGTCCAATCTACAGGGCTAGGCACTGTATTTTTTTTTTCCATGACAGCTTTAATCTGGCAAGCAGAAATGTAACTTTTAAACTGACATCTTTAAAAAAATGAAAGCCAGGATGATGATGATGATGATGATGATGATGATGATGATGATGATTACAGGAAACAGATACTTCAGATCATGTTTTATGAGCCTTCTAAGAGGCATCATAGGTGGCTAAGGTTCTCAGTAAAGTTGAAGCTCTCACTAATGGCTCTACGGTATGTCCTATCCTGCCTTCCTGCTGAAATACCTACTGGTAAGATGTATCTTTTCATTGGACACAATGAGATATTAACTAAGATTTGAAACATAATATTCTCACATTCTTGTTTATGAATATATTCATGCTTCAAAATAAAATAATAATCTGAATTCCATATCAAATAAATTTGTGTTCCCTGTATAGTTTGCAGAGTGTGACAAAAACACCACTGTGTTTGCCAGTAACCACTTTTGTGACTATTTAACTGGAAAATAAAATCAGAACTTTTAGAGATATGAAAACCTGTACTACAAGAGTCCTTGGGTGTTGTGGTTCAGAGAATATGGAAGGTGAACATTCTAGTGAATGTTTTCAAAAGAAAAAAAATCACCTGCCTTTTAAGGTTAGACAGCCAATGAGACCTGTGTCAGACCAGACAGTTTCTGATCCTGCTTTCCAGCTATATAACCAAGGGCTAAATACTAGCAGAGCAGTTTGATCTCTGGCTGCTGTTGCCTCCCCTCCCTGCACACACCCCTTTGCTGCCCCTCACACCCCTCAGCACACTGCCGGTACTCAGGCACTCTGTGCTTTGTAGCCTTGCTCCCTCATCTCCCTCAGCTGCATCTCTTTGCACAGAAACACCAGTGTTGGTGCTGCAGGCTAAGGCAGCCACACTGGGTGAGGGTTTGTCATGCCTTGGGAGGTAAGGCAGTGCTTTTCTCTGGAGCAGGAGCATATGCCCCTTTGTAAAAGCAGGGGCAGCTGTTCAAAATCCAGAGCTGTCGCTGACAGTAAACACTCAACAATGCAACCAACAGGGGTGTAGCTTATATTGGAAAAGTCCAAGTCTCTCCAATGAAAGAGGAGATGGTGGGAAAATAAACTCAGGCTATAGTTGCTAAAAATAGGTAAAAATGGGTAATTAGGAAGACCCTGATTTGCTCAACAAGGTGAATGTACTTGTGAAAGGAAGAGAGGAGGTTATGTACATAGAAGAAAAATTGATGACTGACAGATAAACTTTTGGAGGGAATCAACTGCATAGGAGCATAGTTTCTGCAAATAGTCAGGGACATGGGACTGGGAATTGTTCACAATATGTTAATCCCATCCTGTCATTTTCAGTGCTTTGCAACACTGTCTATTTCTGTCTTAGGAAAAGAGAAGCAGAAATATTAGACAGTTATGATTTGATTAGATGAGTATTCCCATATATTTCCAACAGACTTAAAAGAGATAAATTTCCTGTGAAACTGTATATCTCTACTTTCTGGAAGCATGAAAAAAATAAATGTTATATCTCATAAGTCAGTAGCAAAATACATTCATTTCAATATCACTAAACAGTTATGAATTTTGTATAGAAAAGCAGAACATCAGCCAATTTCCTTCACTCTTTTTCATCAGCTATGTGAAGGAAAACCCTAACAAAAAAAATGAAGTTCAAATAAACCCCAAGATCAAAAATATATATCTTTTGATTATTTTCCCTTCGTATCAGATCTCTTCTGCTGATTTGAATAGGTTACCTAGGAGAAGCAATGTATAAAAGTCTATCTTCAGATCTCTGATAGGAAATCCCCACTACAGTAATAAATATTATTACTGTGGCAGGCAATTGGCAAGCTACCTTGATCATGATAGTCCCTGGCTGACAATCACACAAAAGTGAGACCAGAATGTACATCTTAAATGTTTCAGCACTTGGATTTTCCTAACTACTCCTTTCAAGTTCTTTATGAACGACTTGTATATAGATCAAAACATACTAATTTCATCATTGCTGGCCAGCATCATAAAAGGATCATATGAAACCATATGGGCACACTCACCAACTTTTTAAGCAACCAAACTTTTCATAGAACTATTGAAGTTTCTTCATGAGATAAAAGAGTTTCACTGTTTTGAAACAATAGTACCGTTTTGTTTTTTTTTTAATATGAAAACATGTGAGAGTCCTATGTGCCATTCATCATCTGTCACCTTTTCATTTGAAACACTGTCAAGGGGATGCCTAAATATGCAAAGGTAGCAAGGGCTACTACACTGCACAGCCAAGACAGTTTTGCATTTTGATCCCGAATGCCCTAATTGCCAAAGGCAAGAAACACAATACCTGGTTATGAGATGTACCTTATTTTTGCTCTCCTGAGAGAGTTTTTGAAAAAGCATTGCTGAACTGCAAGAGATCTGTTTCAGAGATGCTCAGGGATAGGAAATGCATCTTGAACAGTGACCTAAAGAAGGTGAAAGCAGATAGAACAGCTTGAGACAAACACTACTAATAAGCCAGAATTAGATGACTTGAGCTTTTTGAGGTGCATATGTCATGAAAACCTACAGAAAAGTCTTATTGCAGCTGTTTGCCCAGCACCATCACAGAATGGAGAACACTTTACATAGTTAAGATTAGCAGACACATTCCTAGATAAAAGAATTTACCTCCTCATTACAGTAAGCTAGAGGAGTTAACTGAGGTTACAAGCCACAAAACCACAACCACTACATAAATGAGGGTATCTTAGACTCAATTTTTAGTAATAAATCAAATGTAATGTGGTGTTTGCAATGGTACTTGAATACAGCCATAAGACATTCCTAGTCAAATGAGAATTTCATACTGCACCTTGTACATACAGAGTTCAGCAATCACAAGCACAAAACTCTCTTCAGGATACCTTACCTCAGGATTTTGGAAAAGATACCATGGCACCATGGCCTAAAAGATGAATTGTGAGTGACTAGGTACTACACCACACAGGGCTTAGAGTTCACAGTTTCTAGTTTATACATAAAGATAATATCATAGAATTAAGAGCATTTCCTGACCATTTGGTGACTGTTTAGTACTGGAATCTCAAAAAGGAAAGTTTAACAAAGCAAACATCTCACAGCAAAAATCTACTCTTCATTTGTTTGAAGAATAAGACTGTAGCAAGAGTAGGGATTCCTTTGGATTAGCTGTAAAAAGATCAATAAGAAAAAAATCCAGGTATCCAGATTCCTAGATCAAATCATAGAGGATAAGACTACAGTTGTGAAAGTTTGATTGGAGGGCCAGCAAGACAGCATAGTTTTGTAGAATCATGGCAAGGAGTTTCCTGAAAAGGAAAAGCTACCACCTGACATTTTAAAAATCAAAACCTGATCTAAATCACATCAGGAATATAGTAGGTTACAAGCATGCACGCATATCTTCATGTTAAAAGTTACCAAAGGGATAGATCACTTTGAAAGGCCCCTTCTGAAACAGGTTAAAACTCTTGACAAATTTACACAATTATATGTCTTACAAGACTTTTCTGCATCAATGATTAATTAGACACATTGTCCCCTTAAAGGTGGTGAAATTGAGACATAAAGATTAAATAAATAGGCCCAAGGTTGAATAGCTAGAGGAAAAGGCAGAACAAAAATCAGAATGCAGTTCTGACTTTTCATGCTGTCATTGGATTGTGCTAGTTTTCAGAAAGGGTGGATGGCCAAAGTAGTGCCAAATCTAGGAGATGAAGACACAGTCTTTGTCCAGTTGAAAAGAAAAAGAGTTTTTGGCTGGAGTTCAAAAATTGGTAACCCACCTGATAAGTAGGCTCTCTAGTAAGGAAGACTTACTAATTGTGAAAATTGTCTCAGTTTGCAGAAAGTCTTGAGAATATTCCCTTTTTATCATTTCACCTCCATCTTATTTATACCAAGCTTCCATCCATATCTCTCCTGGAAAAGAAAATTATATTTTCTGGCTCCAGCAAACTAGATGACATAGAATCAGCATTAGCAGAGACTGATGAGTTGGCAGCCACTATTACTTAATGCTTTTATCCAGAAGTTTCAGCACAATAGGGATCAACTACTAAAAACTCTTTGCTGTAAGCATAGTTGCTTATCATCACCTTCTGATATCTCATCAACCTATAGATGAAACCACTCTAAGCCAAACCTACCCTCCCTGAGACCCATGTTCATGTCTATGGCACCTTATAGCCACTGGAATTTGAGAAGGACGGAAGATCTTGCATGAATAATAGACAAACATGTCCCCTGAAGCAGTCAATGACTGAGACTGTTATTGCCAAACTCCTGTAACTAATTTGAAAAGCACCTTTCATAAATACATGATAGAGAAGATATATATATTTAAAATATTACATTTGAGAGACAAACGTTACTTAAGTTGGGTTCTATTCATAAATCGATCAACAGTCCTGACTTCAAGATATCCATAAAAGAAGTATGTGTTTTGTGGTATCTTACATGGGAATAAACTATGATTCATTTTTCCTATAACTAGACAAAATATAGAAATCAGGACTTCACCACAAGAACATTTTTACTAAGCTCACTGTCAAAAGACTGCCTAACATTCTTACTCCTCTCCCCATGAATTACATTTATCAGAGACTTGCTATAATAAGAGAATACCAATAGCACTTTTTGTTATATTAAAAATACAGAGAGATACTGTCACCACTGCTTTAATCCAGGACTTTTTCTTTTTTCCTAAACTTCCAGAATGGTTCTAGTGTCTGATCATGTTGCAGATGAAACAGTTATTTTGGCAAGCTGCCAACCAATTTCTGTTTGAAACTCAATATCTCTCCAACTGGTAATAGAAGTAACTGTTTGACCTCTTCCCTGTTCGGATTTTTTTTCTCCTCCTATTTGCACACAACTTCTTTGTAAAGATGTCATGGTTAAGTATGTCTCACCTGAGAAGCTTTTACACCTTTCTGTTTTCTGACCATGAATCTCTGAATGCTAAGAACTCATACAGGATTGTCAAAACTTCTGCAAAACTTTGGGTTCTCCTGTATCTGGTAACTATTACGACTGAAAAACTTTCACAGAAGACTGTTAAGAATTCTACCTTCTGCATTCTGATCAAGAGCACAAAGATTAGTAGTAGCAACAATTTCACTTCAAATATACTCAGAAGTCAAGGTTTCTCCTGGATTTCAGAAAGTCATCTGTATGGCCAGTATGTTATTCATGACACAACTTGGAAATGAGAGCAAAGAAAACCAAAATATATGAAGAAATACAGAACTGGCATGGAGCACTCAATTTCCAGCCAGCTCTGAGATCAGAGGGACAAGGAGAATTCATGGGAATCAGAAATCGGGGCTGCAACTGCTACACAAACTGTATTAACTGCCTTGAATGGTTCTCCTTCCCTGGGGAAGAAAAAAAATGGTAAAAATAAGACAGTCAATCATGCAGGGACTTGTTTCAAGAGGTGGCATTTTCTCTGCCTTCAGAGATTTCCTCTGAACCTTGAACAATGTCATCTCCTTCTGATTACCCTCTTCATAGTATTAAGAGCAGTCCACTGATAGAGTTATGCAAAATGTAATGAGTGATAAACTAGATACTTAATTCTACTGGTTGAACAGAACAAACTTCTCCCTCTGTCTTGTTGGGCTTTCTGCAGTGGGAGTGAAAACCCCACACAAAAAATCCAACTGACAACTAAAGCTATTAGTCTACTAACATGTGAGAAGAGCTATTCTGAGGTGTTGCTTTCTCATCCACCATTTTCAAACTAGAAAAACGTTAAATGCATCTGAAGATCATGCTGGACAGAATGTAGCAGAGAGCAAATAAATGCTGCAAGTAAGATGAAATAGGAAAACTCAATATTTTTCTTCAATGGCAATACACCAGAACTAAAAAGAAGGATGTGACCCTGGAATGCATCATATCTTTGGAAAAAGTTGCACAACAATAAGCATGATTACAGCCCTTGATACTTTCAAACTACTTTTGAAGACTAACAGTAAACTGCTAATCCAAAGAGAGATAACTTTTATTGGTATGGTTTAAACACTGAGTGTTTGCCAGAAATGTGTGGGAATTACATCCTGAGCAGCAGCTACTCCTTTTTTACACAACTTATATGGAACAAATTACTTTGAAGATGCAGAGGAAAAATTTTTCTATTTAAAGCATATACTTTTGTCTTCAGTTATTGATCTATTACTAATGGGAACCAGTGTTACCCATAAAATCATTATTTTATGTTAAATGGAAGTGCATTACAACATTATTTTACTAAACTATTTTCAGTGCACTGTAGATCTTCCATTCCCCATTTTCCAGAAAATGTAAATGAAACATTTAACCTTAGTAAGCTATATATTGCTAGGCACAAAGTGCTGAAACATCCTTTCATGTAGCAGAATTCCATTTCTATTTGGCAGAAAGTAAAATGATTTTATCCACAGTCCATCAGTAACCTGTGCTCATCCACTTCTCACTATAGATTGGAAGAAGTTCTGGTACATCAGCAAGTATGCTATACACTGGAAAATGCTTTTCATTAATACCTTGTTTTTATTTAAATGATGCATGTGCAGTAATTGATGCATGTTATTTATTTAAATGCATCATGATGCATGTGCACTTGAAACATATAATTCCATAAAACTGAATGAAAAAGCTATTTTGAGCTAGAGCCCGCTGTCAGCATTGGCATCTGAAACATGGGACCGTGTCTGGTACAGTATAGATGCTGCTGTCCTCCCCTGAACTGCCTTAGCTGTAGTCCTTCTCCTGGGCTGACCTTGTCCATGCAGGTAGCAAATCATTTGAGAGCAAGTTTCACCAGGTTTAGGTCTAAATCATATATGTCTGCCATTAACCCTTAGAATTCTTGCAGAGACAACAAACTTTCACATCAGTTAATATGGAGTTAATATGAGTTTGTGCTTCATAACTGAGAGTTCTGAATCAAATTAGTGTGATCTACCTGTTGTATAACTGGAATTAGCATAGAGACCCAGCTCATCTCTGTCCTGACAATTTTCACAGAAAAACTTATGCTGAAAATATTCCCTAAATGAGGAATTAAGACAAGAGTTGTCTTTTTAGGCTTCTCTGTACTCAGCAGAGAAACAATCTTCACTTACAGAAGCTTTTAATTCAGTAGTATCAGAAACTTCACATTCTGAACTTGTTTCCCCTTAAACGCATTAATAAGGAATATAATTAAAACATCTTATATAGTGATGAAAACCCTACACAAATCCTACACAAAAATAATACAGAGAATAGCTATTTGTCTGTTAGTAAAGATAGTAGGAACCCTTTAGCAAAAAGCTATCAAGCATGTTGTGATTTGAATCAAAATTTCAAGACCTAATGCTACTTTTTCTTTCAAGGTAACTGCAATATACTCTTCACAATTTGAAGAGAGATTTGATTTGTTGCAGGTTTGAAATGTTACACATAGTGTGCTAGGACATTCTCATTTTAAAAATAACAGTAAACAAAATAAAGTGAAATAATTTTTAATTCTCTTTTTAAATGTGCATTTGACTTTGATACAGATCCATAAGGCACTCTCATTGATAAAAAAAATGAAACATTCTTTTCCAAATAAGGACAGTTACAAGGCAATGATATGTGCATAAAATATAGACTTATCTGGAACTGATAAACAATGAAATATGAATGTTCAGGTTTTGGATGCTTTGCAATGTATCTTGACACTAATCAGAGTAAATATTGCCACTGTAAATGATTTCTCATTGGGGTTAGGGGCTTGTATTCTCTTCATATCCCAGTAAAAAATAAACTCTTTAATAAATAAATATATAAAATAAATATATGCTATCTGCAGATGTATAAATAGGTCCATCCTGAAGAAAAGTTCCAGCTCTGGCTAGGATGTATTAACATCTAATGTCCATCACTAAAGCGGAGCCAGTAAAACTTCATATACAGTTCTCAGGATTTATTACTATTTTACAGTCCATTTGTCTCTAATTCTTCCAGCCATCATCTCATTCATAGGATGTAGGTAGTTCTTTGCTAATCTACACACCACAGGTAATCCAGACAAAATTGCCAAGAGTTTGTTATTTATTAAGAAGTCACCCTTCCTTCTGCTTACTGGCTACCAAACAACTCGGCAAGTTTCAAGGAGGCTTGTCCACTCTCAGCATTAAGGCTTTATCTCCTTAATCCAAAGGTTAGAAAATAGAGGCTTGCCTTCACAAAGTAGCTTCTTTGCATCCAACATCCTAGACCTCTGCAGGTTCCTCATGCTCACACTGCCATGAAAGCAAGGGCAACAGCTCCAGTTTGGGTTTTTCCCAAAGCTGCCTCCTTCTTCAGCTGTATCCTAACACATCTTTGTACAGCTCTGGAACTCTTTCAGGATCCACAGGCCGGGGCAAGAAATGCGTGAATTTCTGGTGTCTTTTGGACCTTGCCCCATCTCTGGGAGTACCATCTTTGTTAAGTGCTACAAAGTATCGACGCCCTGAATCTTCATGTTTGTACACATTAGAAGAGTAAGTGTTGTACCAGTTTTCCTCAAATTGTTCCCTGAAGATGCATTCAGAAGTTAGCTTCTCCTACAGAAAGAAAGAGAAAAGAAAAATAAATTAAGCTGTCTCTAGATATCTGAAGACATGAAATATAAACAAAATGCTTTAGGCTTTGTGTAGCCTTACTGTTCATTTAACTGTCAACAAACCAAACCCAAGGACAGCATGTGGACCTAATAACAAGTTTGGAAACCTGGACCTGTACGTACACAGTTTTGGATTTAAACGTGAATTAGATAACACTCACTCTAAGAAACCATTAGTTATTTATTATTTAATTAAAATTAATCTGATTTACAGGAACTATATTATGTAGAGTTCTGTCTTGGGGTATCTACTGTTCTGGAAAAGAGATTTGGTGGAGGGACCGTAACAGATCAGGAAGGTATTTCCATCTGTTCTTTGTGGTGCATATCACTTCTCACAATTTAAACGGGAATAACCACAACCAAAGTGGAGAAACAGAACATTTTATCTCAAGATGTTTTAAGACTGAAAAGGAGTAGAGTAGGACTGGTATTACCCTGACAGTATTGTAAAATTCTACAGTTATATTTTGTTGTAGTTATTCAAGAGATGCAAATCAACTGTTATGAGTAAAATAGCTCTTTCGTTCTTAAACACAAATATTCCAGTCAGGATCTGAGACACTGTCACACTTATTTGTGCCATATGGTATCATGCTCTTTTCCCCAGCATTTGCAAGAATGCTCTTATGTTGAAAAGTTGGTACCTGGAAGTACCACCTGCTCATTTTCATAGGAGCATTAAACTATACATAAAGTTAGTCAGGTATTGTATTATATTAATTGTCATTTATTTGTTCAATAACTATCCTTTTAACTTTTTTCCAGTTGCATTTGATGAGACAGTATGCAGTATGATACATTTACAGAATTGATAAAATAAAACTAGATACCACGTAACACAAATGCTGTTCCAATAACTGGTTTAATTTATCTATTTTTGTCATTATTTAAGAGGAATATTCCTTTTCAGCTCTCCTCATCTAGGACAGAAAAACTTTTCCCACCGAATCTTTAGTATCCAAGGCTATACTGTATACTTCAAAAATCTATTACACATTTGAACAGGAAAAGATTTTAGTGTTTTGAAAGCTGAAATGACTTCAGCTAGTTTCTCAAGGGGTTTGCATAATGTTAAGAAGCAAATCAAAACCTCAAGACGTATGAGCTGACACGAAAGCAATACTTACAGAGCCATAGAGTTCTCCTTTCTCATTCATTCCAAGGTAAAGGCCACTATCCACACCTCTAATACTGACCAGTCCCACTGCCACACTGATGAATTCAAGGATACCTGGGGGGGGGGAAAAAAAAGATTGCTTTAATTCATTTTGCACCAACGAGAAATGTACATATTATAAGAAATGTAGTCTAGTTTCTCTGACATTTCAAATACTATGTGGATATGTACACAACATTCACAGGAAAGCAGTCTGAGAAGCCTCATCTAGGAATATGAATCCTACACAATCTAAGAAACTTTTAATGTTGCATAGGAAGGATTTTATTCAGCATTAAAGCTAAAGCCATCAGTAGTATGCTGTTGGAATCTATGATTGTACACTGTTTGCTAAACGGCCTACTCAAACATTGAAAGATAGGCTTGAATTACTTGAAAACATACTTTACTTCTTCTATAGAATTACCTTAAAAAACATATCCATTATTAGATCATTTGAATGGAAATCAAAGTACAGATGGGAATTTCATATAACACAATCTACCCACAGGAAAAAAAAACACCAAGTATTTGCCAGACATCTTATCTAGCATATAGGCCCACACCTCTTGACACAACTTGCTCTCTTCAGTGCAGGCTTTTTAAGTATATGAAACATGCTGCTTTTTTGCTACTGTTTGGATTATAACATTATTTATATTACATTTGCCCAAAAATGTAATACATATTAATAAAATAAAGTATTTGAGAGATGAGGTACTATTTGAAGCCTGAATTTGGCAAGGGTAAGACAACATACTTAGCCAATTGATAAGCACAGATTACAGTACATACAAAACATGAAAGAAAGGGAACGTGTGAACTGGCTTTTGGAAGTTGTTAACAATGTAAACAAAGCCTCAAAAAGAAGTCGTGCTAGAATCATGCCTAAGATTTTGCTGATCAGCAACAAAACCACATAACATTAAAAAAAAGGGATCTGAATCTAAGGTAAGTAGCTTTAAATAATGCATTTGATTATGACTTTTTGTCCACTTACTATTTAAGCTTTCAGAACAATTTCCACTCTAAGACAGATGCCCAAACTATGCAATAATTTAAAATGTTTTGAATTTTAATTAAACTTTGGCAAGTTTCTTAGTTTTATTAACAGCCAGCAAAGAAGATAAATCCATTACAAAGAATAAGCGTTAAAAACTCTTATCACACATAAATCACCTTAGTTTTTCAGATGCTAAAGCACAAACTCCCATAAAGGAGGTGGAGGTATTTTGTCTTTCTGATATCATTTTCAAAGCCAGCCTTTTTCAAAACTATAATAAGCAGGTGATACAACCCACAAAGAAACCACATCAGACAAACCTGCAGAGAGTAGCGGGAGAAAAAAAGGTAGTACAATTCTAAAAAGCCCAGTAAATGTTAGATCTGGGGCTAACTTGATTTTTCTTTTAAAGCAAAGATTTATTTCATGTTTACATGCTGTAGGAAATCTTCCCTCTGAGAAGAACTGTCTGACTACTGCTCTTCTACTTAAAATATTCATGTGTTATTAAAGCAATTAAGAGCCATTCCAGCAGATTGTTTTGACTATGGGGAGGATGATAGCAAACTCTTTAATCACCTTTTTACGACTGCTAGATCAATACACACCCAAACTCACGTGTAGTTGACAACAGCAGGTTTGTTCAGATATCCAGCTCCCACAATGAGTATTTAGGTTTTACTCTCATATCTCAGGAAACGTTTACATTTTGGGGTTGTCTTCCCCTCCTTTGGGTTTATTGACAGAGAAAGCTGACTGGAAAGCATTTTCAGCATTTGAGCAAAGAGGCATTTTAGGCTCCTCTGCGTCAACATTCTGTCCTGCGAAGCAGATCAGTCTAATGCAACCTAAGGATCAGCATCCCAGAGTCCGTGACCTATACTGTTCTACAAAGACTCAAGAAGCTCGATACTAATAGTGACTACAAAAGGGATCGGTCTGACTCTCGACTTTTCCCACTTCACTAAACCTGCCGGTGTACGCATGTGCTTATAGGCCCCCAGCACAGGCTGAGCAAAGAATATGTGCCTATCTCCTGACTCGCATGGGATGCGCTGCCCTCCCTCGCTACCTTGCCCTAGGTGCAGATCCCACAGTCTAACGCCAAAGGGTGAAGCCGGTACTGAGGGCTCATCCACCCGCCTCGGCATCACACCTGCCTCCCAGGAGCACGGGTGCTCACGTCCAGGCACACACAGGCACACACAGACCCGCACCCGCCCGTGGGAGCGCACACACCCGCACCCGCACCCGCGGGGGCCGCGCCGCAGCCGCCTACCGAAGAGGCTGTGGTCCTGCCGGGTGCCGCGCACGCTGCCGTCGGGCAGGATCTGCAGGTGGAAGCCGGTGCGGCAGTAGAGCTGCCGCCGCCGCAGGATGCCCTGCAAGTGCGCCAGGTCCGCCGCCGCCGCCGCCGCCGCCGCCCCGCCGCGGGCCGCCCGCTCCGCCGGGGCGCGCCGGTCCCCGAGCAGCGCCGGGCGCTCCCCGGCGGGCGGCAGCAAGAAGTGGGCACCCACCGGCTGCCCCAGGCCGTCCAGGCCGCCCAGGAAGCCGCCCACCTCGGCCAGCGGAGCCATGGGGGCGCGGGGCGAGCGGGCTAGGGCGCGGCGGGGAGCGGCTGCCGGCCTCTCCCGGTGGGCATGTGGGGGTGCGCCGCGGAGCCCCAAGCATGTGGAGCCGGCGGGGCCGAGCCGAGCTGAGCTGAGCTGAGCTGAGCCGTGCTGAGCCGAGCCGAGGCAGGCGGCGGGGTGCTGTTCGTACGGCCCGCGCCCGTGTATATATATACGGCGGTCCCCTGACATATGCTAATGAAGCCGCTGCGGGGAGGCCGCGTTTGAAATTGTAAACCGGCTCCAACTCCGCTCGCACCTTCCTCTGATCCGCGGTGTCGGCGGGGAGGGGGCTCCGGGCGCGCCCCCCGCGCCCCTCCGCGCGCAGCCGGCCACGCCCGGGCGCGCACACGCGGGGCGGGAGCGGGAGCGGGAGCGCGGGCGCGGCCCCTGCGCGCAGCGGAGCGGGAGGGAGGGAGGCAGGGAGGGAGGGAGGTGGCGGAGCATTACGTGGACAGGTGCAAGGAGAGGGAGGCAGGAGGGAAGAAGGAGAAAGGGCGTTACCTGAGGGTTAGACCTGCCCAGACACACATGAAAGAAAAAAAACAAAGATCTGACAGTTTTACTCCGTGTTTCTAAAACGCTAATAAAATGTACATGCATTACCCTTCCCTTTTATCGCTTCAACTACAAGGAGGGGAATTTCTAAAGAAATTGGCATAGTCAGGGAGGTGTTTTCCCCTCTGCAAATTCTCCCTCACATTTAATTTATCATTAATGTGACATGAAACTCATCTATAGCAGTTAGGTATTGACAGGAGGTCTTAGAAACATAAGTGGGCAGCCTCATGGTTTGGGATAAATATTTTCAAAAGTTGCACAGATAAAGAAAGAAAGATTGAGAGGTGGCTCGTCTAATTCATCTTTTTGGGGGTTTTGCACTGGGCCCATAGCCAAAGTCTAGGAACCTCACATATTAGAAAAATCATCTGCTGAAAGTTCCCTGTTGTCTTTCTACAGCTTTTGAAACCGTTTGGGACTTTGCTGTCCTGTTTCAGATGAGCATATGCACTTTTTTTCATTCCCAAAGTAGAATGGTTCATGTATGCAAATGTATTGGTGGAACACATGTTCATTCATTATCAGTAATGGTAAAACAATGCTATATTAAATCTAACAGCTTAACTTTTGCTATATTTCTTGTTTTTTCTGTAATGCCTAATGAATTTTAGGGCTCAAACGACAAGACCCATCTTAGCATTTAAGAACGCAAGGCAGGTCCTTGCCCATGTTAAAACACGGCATTAGAGTATAAAATGCAAAGATCTTTCATAGCTCCTTCTTTCAAAAGTTCAAGAGAATCACTTGGTGGTTTAAGGTTTCATTTAAACAAAAAAGTTGCAGAGAATCATGAGAGATTAGTTCTCCCGTCTTGCTTCATGGTCTTTTCAGTCACAATCTAAATCTGAGAGATCAAATGGATTTGATTGCTTACCTTTATTTGCTATGGAGAGTATAGGGCTAATTAATTGGCAGGTGCTTTAAAGCAGGTAATGCTACACCTTTTCATCACTGCAGTCCTAAGTACTGCCCCTGTGTGCACCTGAATTATAAAAAGGCTGCTTTAAAGCAAGTGATTTACTGTGGAGAGATTTAAAACTGAAAAAAATTAATGCTAAATACAATGATCAGATAAATCACCTCAGAAGAGAGCACAGGCGGACCTGCTCTGAAGGCAGTTACAGATAGATGTTATATTATTTTACCTTTCAGATAACAGGAGCCTGTCATGTGGTGGGACCCAAAAATCCACCATAATCGAGATTTCAAAGCACATCTGTGTAAACATTATCACATCAGTGTAAAACATCAACCAATGAGCTTTCTCTTTGAAGCAAATCTACTTAATTGTAGTGCTAAATCAAAGAAATAGATCAAAGTTGAATAATCTATATGGCACCTATTTCTCAAGTAGCCTGTACACTGATTACTCAAATACACCTAAAACGTTTGAAACACACATCAAGTATTTTTATTGACATGACTGGCAGGTCGAGATCAAACTGTTCACCACAGCTGCTAAGTTTCAGGACATGCACTAGGATGGTATAGGTAAATGGAGGAGGTATATTCTTCTAAGCCTAAAGATGCTCCTGTACATGTGCTGTTCCCAGGTCCAAGCAGAACCCTCGAGTCCTACAAATAATATAGGGGTTTTCTGATCAGATGGCACCACTGCCCCCCGTAGAGACGGGTTGCATTTTTGTTTGGGGTTTGTTTTTTGGTTTTTTTTTTTAAATTCTTCAGCCGTCACACACTGAAAGACCCTTATGGCTAAATCTTTCCTGTTATATAATGGAAACATTTAAAGTAGAGTGGAACATACAACATCGATCTTTTCCGAGTGGAGTCTTTAATGTCTGGGCACTAAACCGGTTATGCTGTTTTATAAAGTACCAGAAAAGAAACAAAAAGATAAGAAATTTTTTGTGTGTTTGCACTAGTCATGTGACAGGAAAAGATAACGCTAAAGATTTTTTTTGCACCTTCTGAGACTATACCATGGGAAGTTAAATAATTTGGAAGGGTGTTTTTACAAGAGTACATAGTTCAATTTAAAGTATACAGTACAATCTAATCAACTCTATGTATACTTCCTAGAGACGGCACTTTCAGTGTCATGAACAAATATATATGTGGTCGAGTTTTTATTTTCATAGCAAGTAGTTAGGGCTTCTATAGACAATATAATTACTGTATATTTCCTAAGACTAGAGTGTTGTCATAAGCAAAACCTTGTGCCTACAAAGGGAATGGACAAAGCAATGGACTGAAATCTTTCACTGATAGTCTATATATGTATGGATATATAAATATATATATATATAAATCCTGCTTACTATAAAACTTTATGTCCTGCAATTTATTGCACCTGTCTTAATTTTAGAACTCCCTTACAACAGTGCTGTGCCAGCCTTAAATTTTTAATGATATAATAAAATTTTGGGAGGGTTCATGAGTAGATGAGAAAGAAAACACTTGGTGAAACAAAAACCACCAAGTAGAACATAAAGGGACATGTTCAGCTAGGGATACCTGTGTATCATGGTCACTTCCATATTCTTCCTAGATTTGCACAAGAAAACATGGTTGGCTGATCTCAACAAGGCAAGAAGAACATGCAGAAGTTCAATGAGTGCCTTTCTGAGCAGTGTAAGTTTGAGTGAAATAAGGTGTATTTTTGTGCAGAATTTACTAGAAAGAAAAGAACAGAACCTTTTCCAAGGCTCCATGTACAAATCAGGTCATAGTCTGATGATCAAAAGTCTTTAAAATACAGTACGTGCAGATTTAAAAAAACGTTTACAACTTTCTCATCTCAACAGATCCAGTTGCAGGTAAGTATGCATACATCTATATATAAACATATCTACCTAATTACTAAAACTCAGAGGAGGAAGAAGTGATGCTGAAAATAATTATTTTCCTATGGGAAGGAAGTTCTGCATTTCTTACACCTTCATTTTTTGTTTTATTTCTTTAAATGAAGACAGAAATTCATAAGGCTTTTTAAGATTCATGATTTTATTGTCCATGTTTTTGTGGACACACATGAATAAACTTCTGTATAAGCAGAATGGGACAGAGAAGCTAGGCAGTGAGCACACATTTACATGGTTACATACAGCGAGAATAGACCATTTCCATATATCAACATTCAAATGCCTCATTTGGCAGCTTTTTTATTAGTTCTCTAAGTGAATCATTGGATTAAAACCACCTTGACTTATTTAAATTACATGCCTTCTGAATCTGTGCATGTAAGATGTGCAGACAGTTTATGTTTTTTGACTTGCTTCACAAATAAATTTTGCTCTTGTTCCTGAGCAACCAGCTCACCAGGGAAGTTCTGACTAACATACCCAGGTGTAAGTACTTGCAGATGTGTATTGGATTTTTTGAAGTGAAAAAAAGTTTAGCCTAAAGGTGTTATTGAAAAGTCATTAAAATGTGTCTTACCAATTTCACAGAAACAATGTGAACAGGGAGATAAATCATGGGTCATGTCCACAGTTTACGTGACTGATGAGCTCTTAACAGGTTTACTTTGGGACACTACATCGACCAAAAGTGGTTTCTTTTCCGGTCAAACAGAAAAGCTAGACTATTTGAAAAAGGTCATTGCATTGGTGAATGATGTCTCCTAATGAGGCAGCCAGGTTCAAGAGCCACATTCTACAAGATTTTACAGACTAGATGCTTAGTCATGTAACTGCAGGAAAAGTACTCGAGTTTCAGCCATACTAAGGATTTGAAGCTATTATTGCCTTAACACCTAAATATTGGCCTTTATATTGGCTACAGAGATATAGCTCAGATTTGGAGACAAGACTTTTGACTGGGACTCATACATACAATGTCCTATAAAGTAGTAGATATTAAAAAAACTAACAAAAAAAAGTTTTTGACAGATGAGAATAATGAAGTCAAGGGAATTACTTGAGGGATGAATTTTCTTACAGTATTCCAAAATATGGAAAGAAATGCAGTAAATCTACCATTCAGCCTTTCCAGCTATAGCCGTGAGGAAATTCAACCTTGGCCATGGTTACAGTCGTATGATATGTCAGCTGACAAACACGGCCACACTTTTCCCTTGACACAGTATCACTGTGTCACTGAAATGTTTTTTAGAAAATGAAAATGCATGACAGCATCTTAAAGCTATTAAAATAGTTCGTTTGTGCATTTTCTGAGATCTTTCTCAGAATAATGTATACAGCCATCAAAGATTTATTATTTTTTTTTTTGGGGGGGAAGGCTAATAGGCTGAAACTTGGGAAAAAGATACGTAAAGAAGAAAAAGACTGAGGCTGTAGCTGGCCATTGCAAAAAATGCCGTAAGGTTTACTGTGTCTTGAAGAGTTCATTTGCAGTTTATGAAGTTTCAAGGTAACCTAGGTGATGATGTGGGTGATGATGACAAGGTGTATCGCCCACCAGCACCAGGTAGGGACAAAAGATCACGCTCGTCTTTCACAACTGGTCCTTACCTAGTGCTTGGTTACGCTAAGGAGGCTCCCTGCGCCAAGGATATTTATCAGAGGAGAGGATGCCGACACGATGAGGACACATTTGCTGGGTCGCGCGGCACACTCCCTTGGGAGCACGGCCATGGAATCACCCGCGGCACTCACGGCAGTTCCCAGGCGTCCCCTTTCTCAGGCACTTTGCCTTCAATCCGCCGGGATCCGCTGGATCCGCTCGCGCGGCCCGCGGGCAGCCCCGGGGCGGGGCGGGGCGGGGCGGGGCCTGCCGGGCCCGCTCCCTTCTCCTTCTCCTTCTCCTGCCGGGCCCGCTCCCTTCCCCTCCCCTCCCCTCCCCTGCCCGTCGCCGCCTCTGGCGAGGCCTGTGCGGCGCGGCGGGCTCGGCGCCGGGCGCTGGGCCGGAGCGGGGCCATGGCCGCCCTGCGCTCGCTGCTGCGCTGGCGCCGCCGCCTGGGGCCCGGGCCCGGCGCTCCGCCCGCCCGG
>JAWWTY010000123.1:44041772-44104771 GCA_035222235.1 Margarornis squamiger | reverse complement strand
CCCCCCGGGCTGTCCCCGTCACCCCCGGCGGGGAGCGGGCTGTCCCCGTCACCCCCCGGGCTGTCCCCGTCACCCCCTGGCAGAGACACGGGCTGTCCCTGTCACCGGAGCGCGTCCCTGGTGCTGTCCTAATCCATTCTTTCTTTAACAGAGAATGCCGTGTTGCAGATGGGACAGCTCCTGGCAGCTCAAAACCCGAGCTCAGCTTCTTTATACTTAGGACCATTGTAGTTTTAGCATAACATTTTCTGTAGAGTGAAAGGTTTATGCAGAGTTTCGTAAGAGGTGATAGCGTTATGACACATTACACTTCAGTTGGACTAATTCAGAGGAAACACAGGTTGAGTAACCAGGGATAATAAGAAACAGTTGATGTTAACCTGGAAAATGAAGTTTCCTGTGATAGGGAGAAACCGCACCGTGGCACATGTAACATATGCTAATGATAGGGTTGGGGTTTGGTTTGTTTCATTTATGAATGTCAAGAGCTGTGATTAGGCAGTTTGTCAGCATGGGGTCTGCTAAGACTGGAAATCAGTGGTGCAAATGGCTTGCTTTTCTGTATACCAAGTTTATTTTAAATTGTCTTTGAGAACAGAATCTCAGTTTTTGCAAAGGAGGCCTTGGGCTTAGTTACGAATATTATTAGCCATTTTGTCCTGTGTCATTAGCTGAAATGCAGGTTCTGTTGGCAGCATCCTTTACAAAGGGAAGTTGAGCCAGGTATTTTTGATTGTTCATGTATTTGTGTCTTGAGTGTGTTACTGTGGCACAGAGGACTGAAGACAAACTCTTCCAGCTTTTTGTACTGTTTTGATTTGACAGAACTTAACACTGTTTTACTTAGCCAGTCTTAATTCTCAGTCTTATTCCAGGGGAAATATATCTCCTGCACCCTAGAAAAGTCAATGAATTTAGTGGGATGTATAATTATGAATTTTCACATACAGCATTATAAAAGGACTGAGGTTGCAAATTCAGAATTAGCACATTTTAGTTAATGTAAAATTTAAAAAAATGTGTAAAGTGTATTGTCTGTGTATACACTGGCTATTTTTTTTTAAAAACAAACACTGTTTTGAAGACAAACACCGGGATTTTATGTGGGAAAAGGCTCTAATTTATTTGGTTTTCCATTTGCACAGCAGAAAATTTGAATGATTAACTTGAAATATGTCCACTCAGTTTGTGTGGCCAAACTTTTGGTCTGAGGTAGTGGGTTCCTGTGCCTTTTTTATTATTGAGTCTTGTGCTGCAGAAGGGCTTGTATGGCAGTGGGGAAAGACCATAGTTTGAAAGCGGATCTAGATGGTGAATTACCAAGAGTAGTTGGACCATGAGCTCTATCTGTGATCCATTTATAATTGCCATCTAAACCTGTGTTGAGCACCAACTTTTTTATTACACATTTCTGAAACATCTCCAGAGGTGGAAAAAAGGATGTGAATGCTGTTGAAGTTTCATTGAATGGTATTCATGGTAGTGACATTAACTTCTTAAATTCCTAATTTTAAGGGGTCAGCTTGCAGCCTTAATAGAGTTCAACAGTTTAAAAAGCATAATGACATTGGAAGTAGAAAATTCTGTTGTGAAAAGCCACAAAAGTGTCAGTGTTATTAGGATAAAGGCTGGAGCTCTTGGATGTACTGCATAGACTAATGGTTGGAGAATGATAACCTGCAGCTTCTGTGTAGGTGAGTTTGATGGAACTGGAATGCGTGTTTTGCTAGGAGATTTTTACAATTCTATCAGGTACTGATCAGCAATGAATGATGAGGGTCAAGTATCCTGGGATCCTCTCCAGCTGCTTTTGGACGTTTCTTCTTTATTTGTAATGCACAAAGTCTGACACGCTGTTTTCTAGGTTTGTCTTTCCCCTACTTTCCTATTTCCCTAGCTCCTCTTTTCATTTTCGGTCTCAGTCTGCCTTTCATTCCACCAAAGCAAATCATGCAACACCTTTTTTTTTTTCCTCCTCCTGCCATCCAAACCACACTTTTCTGCTTCATCGTGCTATTTCCATTTGTATGCATCTTCCTTAATCTTCCCTCTAGCAGCATGCTTTTCCCAAATTCTATTTACTTAGGCCATTGAAAACGAGAGCAATGTCTTGGTAGAGAGAGCTACAGCAGCTGGTGGAAGCAGTTACACTGATGGTTTTTTGCATCGCCCCTGGGGGACAGAATAACCACTAAAAAAAAACCCCAAATCCTGACACTACAGTGACCAGCCCCTGCAGAACCTGAAATCCTTTCCTTTAAAACATAGGCAGCTGTAATGTATAGACTTGTGTAAACATAGACTCGACAGAGACTTAAAAATTTTTTAAACGCTTTAATGTGGGAAAAATAAATCCGTCTCCTCCCACAGCTTTTGTGTTTATTCAAAGAAATTGTTCTGAAATGTTAATTGACCATGAGTAATTTCATTTTTAGTGGTTAACACATAGTAAGTTTGTAACTGAAAACTGCATGATAACGTAAAGCATTTAAATACTCAGTGTTTGGAAAGATTCAGGATAGCTGTGGCTGTCTCATCAGTAGTGTTGGGGTTTAACCTTGGCCAGCAGGCACCACAGAGCACCACACAGCCACTTGCTCACCCTCCTGCAGTAGGATGGGAGAGAGAACTGGAAGTGCAAAAGTGGGAAAACTCATCTGTTGAGTTAGACAGTTTAAGAGGCAGAGCAAAAGCCACGCAAGCAAAGCAAAATAAGGAATTCATTCACTGCTTCCCATGGGCAGGCAGGTGTTCAGCCATCCACAGGAAAACAGGGTTCCATTACACATAATGGTGACTTGGGAAGACAAATGCCATTGCTCTGATTGTGTGTGTCTATCTCTTCTTTCTTCCCCAAAGCTTTTCTTACTGAGCACAATTATGTGGTATGGAATCTCCCTTTAGTAAGTTGGGGTCAGCTGTCCCAGCTGTGTCCCCTCCCAGCTTCTTTAGCACCCCCCATACAACTCACTGTTGGGACAATGCAAGAAGCACAGTAAGCCTAGACACTGTGCCAGCACTGCTCAGCGATAGCTGAGACATCTCTGTGTTACCTAAGCAGTTTTGGTCACAAATCCAAAACATAGCACCATACCAACTCCCGTGAAGAAAGTTAACTCTCCCAGCCAAACTAAGTACAATGTCTTTAATTACCATGTGTCTTTCTTATTTCTTCAGACAAGTTTTTGTAAAAGTGTTATAAATGAAATGTCCTTGTTTCATCTAGGCATCTCCAGCAGACAGCAGAACATTTGGGATGCCCCCAAATTCTAAGAAACTGGGGTTAACCTAGTTTACATTTTGACTATCAAAGAACAACTTTCTTTTCAGGCAAGTCATCTGCTTCCAGATAATGTTTGTATGGCCTATGAAAGTATTTTGAGAGTTGTGCTCATCCCAGTTAGTATTCCTACAGCTGACTTCATCAGATTCTGTTACTGAGTTGAAATAGTGCTTGGCAGTAGTGACAGAATATTTAAGAATATGAGGTTATCATATATATCCTGATAGTTACTTTGTCCTACTGCTGTCATCTAGGATTTATGGAACCAATAAAATGGCTTTTAGATTCCAGGATTAATAATGATGATTACACAGATGTGGATAGGACACTTTGTTGGGCCAGCTCAGAAATGAGACACATCATTTGAGAGTAAATGGAAAAAAAAAAAAGTGTTTAAGACTCTATGAGGTAAGAGAACACACAGGTGCCCCTGAAATGGCAGGCGCTGGAAGGATAAGAGCCTTAAAGTCTGTGAGGGTTTATTTCTCCTCACACGAGAGAGAGGGCCTGAAAGCCTCCTCTGGAATTCAGGAGGAGAAAACATCCCAATTCCCTGTGAGGAAAGTGCTTCTTCTTAAGCAGGAAAGACTTCCAAAGCAAAATAAGCCCTAATCTTTTGCTATAAATCTTCTGGAAAGAGTATCTACACTTAACGACTCATAGAAAAACAATCTGTCAAAATGGTCTCCAGGTCTGTTTCTTACTTTTAAAGTATGAAACCTGATGAGCAAAAGGTTTGTGAATTTATGTACAGATAGGTGAGAAGGTGCTCTTTGCTAGAAGTCAAGTAAGCTATGGCATGTGTCACCAGCATGGGGTCAGTGGTGTGGCCGGTTTTTTGAGCAGGCAAAGATCATGTGATCAGTGCAAAGGTATACTTGCTTGACTGAGCATACATTGGTGGTGTTCTGATGGAGAGATTTGTTACAAAAGTAGCATGAGGCTAAGTTCCCTATAAGTTTACCTTTTCCCAGATGCTTTCTGAGAATAATTCCAGCCCTGACATCTTTACATGTGATTACCTAGAGTGCAGTCTTGGATACTCTAATAAAGCAGCACTTTTAATTCCAGAGTTGCTATCACGAAACATTTCAGAACCAAAGTAAAATTCTGCACTCAGAGCTGCTGGGTTTGTGTCTAAAGGTTTTGGTGAAGACTGCAAGAGCTCCAGTAGCGGACAGCTCCTTTAAAGTCTAGATGTTTATGCAGAGCAGGAATCTCTTTGAAAGAACTGTTATTTTGATACAGATTCTCTCTACTGACAACTGAGAACAGTATTGACCCAAGAAGAGCCCTGATCCAGCACTGCTTATTAATGCTTACCTTGGAACAGCTGTGTGTCATGTTGCTTTCACAGCAATATAACCATTTTCTAAACACATAATCCAACATCAGAATTCCTCAGAGGAATTAATATTGCCTTCTAGTTTCTTACTTCCAAAAGTCCAGTGTCCTTAGTAAAACTTACTAAAATGGTCTTGGAAATGCCAGTTATGCCTCTTTGCACTTCTAAAAGATCTTTTCTGTAGTCACGTTGTCATTGTGTAAAGGTAGTGAACTGCAGGCCTCTGTTTTTTAGGAGATGCTCTCTGAGAACCACTTCCTTCTGAGGTGATTTAGAAATTAAAAACCGGATGGGGAGAGACAGACAGAGAATGTGTACTTTATCACATTTCTTGAGGGGTCATTGATTTCCAGGAGAAGGAAGCCTCATACTCTGGATGTTTCCAAAGGGTTTTTCCCTAGTACCTCAGCACTACTGTCCAACTCCCTCCTTACGAAAATACTCAAAAGGTCAAGTTTATTTGTAGCTGCACATTTCTAAGGGTGTTATGTCATATATTTCCATCTCTGTGAAATGAAGAAAAAACTTTAATTCCAAAAAGTAAGGCAAACTCCCTTAGGGAGGAGATTCTCCTGCCTGCTCAAGGAAGATGCTGTTCCAAAAGATGCATGAGCATAATTTTTACAAGAGCCACTTGTAGCAAATGCTTTTTCATAAGAATTGTGCATTTCATGTCGTGGGTCAATTGCCAAATGTAGAAAAATGGTTTGATCTTTGGCTGATAACAGCTGAAGCTCTTTACTGGCATCATCCTGAGAATTCTGCTTGTCAGCCAGCTGTAGTGAGAGCCATGCTGAAGGAAAGGGAAGGTTTACCTTTCATTGTTGATTCTTTGTTCCTCATAATGTTAAAAAAGGATGATGCACGTTTGGAATGGACAGATGAAGCTACTAGTATGTTTTATTACTGCATGCAGTGAAGCATGTGGCCATGTAGTGGGATATACACAGTGACTAAAGCTTCTTGAATAGCTGCTAGAGTCTAGTTAAGTTCCATGTGAAACTAATGTAAGAATGGTAGAGAGTATTTTAGCATAATACTTATTCAGAGGATTTCTGAAATAGCTGCGCTTACAGTTAAACACTGTTACCCGAGGATTTCCTGTAACAGAATTGTACTTGAACATGGCCTTTTTTACAGCATTTTAAACACATTCCAGCTTCCTGTGCTTGTAAATACTTTAATATAATAATGTCCTTATCTCAGTGAAGCGGGATCAACTAACAGAATTGTTGGCTGTACTACATCTAAGTTGTCTGCTAGAAGTATAACTTCAGTAAGCATCAAAACAGTTCTGTCTACTTTGGGATTTTCCCACACTGGGAACTTGACGTTTAACCTTTTGGCCACCCAGCATGAAAACAGAATTGTGCTACTTTTATCTACATGGGAGCGTATTAAATAAGCCTGAAGTCAAATATAAACGAAGGAAGTTAGGAACAGCATTGCTTTGAAAATCTTTTTATTTTAATAATTTGCACAGATTCTCATTGATGGAAGACAGATTACTTTGGAAGCAAAAATTCAAAGAAAGTTACTCACTTGAAATAAAGATTAAACTACTGCAACAAACATAATTTTGACTGCAAGCAATATGTACTTTAGTAGTAAATGTTGGCTTCTTTAGCTAAAATAGTCTCACCTTTATCTCAGTTGGAAAAAGCAAGAGAAAACTGATTTCACTTGGAGCACAGCAGAGTTGTGATTTTTTTTTTTTTTTATGTGATACTGCCAGAGCTGTTTGCTTCAAATGCAAACAGCATGTACATTTTTACCTATTTATTCTGTAGAATATTTTGGGTTATTTGTAGGTATTCTCAGAATCTGGGAGTTGGAGTATTATTATGGGTTTTGATAATGGATTCTTGCAGCTTACTTCTGCAGAGCTTTATGAGCTTATAGGCATCAGTTTTTTAATTTCCAAGTGAAAAATCCTGTATCTGGATTTAAGCTTGTCTCTGTGGGGAAACTAGATTTTTTGTCACAGAATAAAACTTCGTAATTACTGACCTAATGTAATACAAAACTCACACTTGACAAAGAACGTTTCTGTTTTCTAATGGAAAGAATAATTATGTAATATTTTGTCTTCTGCACTTTACTCAGTTAATCTGAGCCATATGATTAACAGTTACTGATATTTTCAGGTAGTTTGGGGTCATAGCTACTGTAAAATTTTAGCTACTTTTTAATGTCACTGTGGGCTTGTGCCCTGTGCTAGGCTGTCATATGGCAATGTAAAGTTACTGCATGGCTTTCACTGGAAGGCCATGCAGGTTACCAAGGTTACCACATGTTATACCAAATTCTGACAGAACTTGTCTCTGAGATCAGAAAACCATTAACATAAGCATGGTACCAGAAATGGAGATTAGGCCACGCGTTAAGGAGTTCAAAGCAACACATGGAGACATTTGGTGAGAGCATCAGACTTTCAGGGCACTTTGGCTTGTCTCTATTGATAGACACAGTACATGAAAGACGAACTCAAAATGGGAAAGGGTTTTGAACACTGAATCTGCTTTATAGAAAGCCTAGATTTTCTTCACTCAAATTTTTTGCTATGAAGAGAGAGAAAATAGGGAGGGGTGTCACTCTGAAGAGGTTCTGCAAGGAATGCTTTCAGAGTTGACCTAAAAATGTCAAGTGTCAGTGACAGAGACCTCCCTCTAAAGAACTACTACTTTGTGACACACATTGTGGTATTATTACAATAACTAGGGCTTTAGATGGTCATCTTATACAGTTCTAATAGAAAAGAGTTTTCAGTAATTAAGTCATTAAAACGTGCTAGTGACAGAGCATTACCACATTTACATTTGCGTAATAAATTTGAAACTTTTGAAGCCTTTTCCAGGTATTTTAGGCTGTTTGTAGCAGAGATCGACAACAGAAGCATACATAATTGAAGAATGATACTCTCCATTCAGAGAAGGACCCTGCCAAATTACTATTTGGTCTTCAATTTAATTTTTACTTACCTTGCTTCAATAAGGTGATGTTAAAGTGGACTTTCTTATGGAAAATGTTTCATTCGCCTGATTGTGGTTTGCACATAAGTGCTGAATCCCTTTTAGAAAGTGCTTTGAAGTATCTTCTCCATGGGAGAATTAGGTATATGTATACAGAGTTCTGTGGTAGGGAACAGCAGGAAAATAGGCCAAGAAAATTTTTTCTTTTCAGCTAATTTAAACACCCCAGAAAAGGTGCTGTGTTCCATCTGCAGTCCTTCTGTCAAGGGTATGGCACAGAAGGACTGGGAGTGGGAGGTGAAATATGGAGCAACAAGGTACCAGAGTCTGAGGGAGGAAGGGCACAAGAATGATAACCGTGAGTGGTTTCATTACAACTATTGACACTTCAAATTTTTTAAGAATAGGGGAAAGATAATATATTGTTCATGAGTGCACATAAACTTCAGTTGTTCCTCTTCATATTTGCTTCCCGAGTTGTGAAGTTGGAAGGACAGAAATTTTGTCCACCAGCTAGATTCTTGGTTTCACTGGTGGGCTATTTTCCCCCCTAAATTTCTAATAACAAAGCAGCTCTATGCCTAAAATTAAGATAATACTGCTGTTGGGATATTTGTGACGTTCTGCTTGAAGGAAATGTCTGTGTCCATTTTTGAAAGGCAGAGAACCATAACATTATACAAGATCATAGCAATTAGTAGGCAGGATTGCCAAGAGGATTAGTAAACAAGAAGCATAAAAAAATCTCCCCTCATTTGTTTGTCAAAGAGATGTACTTTCATGAAAGTTTTTGAAGATTGCTGGTAATTACAGAGAGATTTAGTCTGGATAAGCTCTTGAAACTTCAAATAGAAACTGGAATCGTAGTGAATCCTGTTCACTCCTTCAGCAACAGTACCTTCCCGAAGTTATTCAGTATCTACTTTCTGTGTCTTGTTCATAGAATCAGAGTGGTTTTGTTTGGAAGGGACCTTAAAGATCATCTAGTTTCCAACACGGCTGCCACGGGCAGGGACACATTTCACTAGACAAGGTTTCTCAAAGCTCCCTCCAGCCTGGCCATGAACATTTTCAGGGCATCCACAGCTTCTCTGAGCAATCTGTTCCAGTGTCTGACCACCTCACAGTAAAGAATTTCTTCCTCATATCTAATCTAACCCTACCCGCTTTCAGTTTAAAGCCATACCCTCTTGTCCCACCACTACATGCCCTTGTAAAAGTCCCTGTCCAGCTTTCTTGTAGGCCCCCTTAAGGTACTGGAAGGGTGCTCTAAAGGTCTCCCTGGAATCTTCTCTTCAGGCTGAACAGCTCTCTCAGCCTTTTCATGTGCCAATTTTGCCCTTGGGTTTGATACTAATGCTGCTACAGTAAGATTGCCTAAGCTGGGCATAAATATGAAATAAATAACTTCACTGCATTATGATCTGCTAATGTTGAAGAAAACAGATGTTTCACTGTTATGTGTTGAGATGGATTTCTTAAAAGAATACTTGAAGTATGAATTCAGGTCATACTTTAGAATATCTTGCCTTTTAATTAGTGTATGTATTAGTTCCTAATGATTACGGCTTTTATACAAGAGAAAGCTTTGCTATATGTTACATAAATTATTAAGCAGTAATAGAAGCTGAAAAGCTCTGAACGAGAAATTTGGACAAAAAATATTATTATTTCCACATATTATTTTGTTTGTCAGTTTGCTAAAGTGTGCGCCTGGAGTCTTCTGCAGTCAAACCTTGCTTTTATTTGGACATTTCTTAATATGGACCAGTGATCCAATACATGTTAAGCCCTGGGTCCATTTATTTAAATTCGTGTGGGACCAATAGCAGAAATAACTTTTTTTGATTCTTTCAGATAAAACCACAAAGTTCAAAATAAAGTGGTGTTTTTATTCCTTGGAATAAAGTTATGCTTAAATTTGCAGTTTTCCCCTCACTTTAATTGGAAGGAGGTGGAGCTTGTTGCTGGAACAGGTGGTATTTTCTTTTTCATAATCTGTAAGTTCCTGTGGCCTAGGTTTTGAAACAAATAACTGTTCTTGTGAAGTAGATCCAGGAATTATGTAGCTAGAAAATAACACCACTGAAAGAAAAGTTCTCAGTCAGACCAGTTCCCTAATCTAGTTTGACACTTGGAAAAATGAACATAAAGTGCCAGAGTAAGGGCATGCTGGTATTGGGCCTTTAGGGAGCTACTGCTCTTTTTGGTGGCGGGCTGTATTCGTGTCAGGTTACAATGGCTTTGAGCCAGAGCATGGAATACTGGTGTCGCTATAGAGGGAAACCACATGGAAAAATGAGGCAGAAATTAAGGTTTTGCAGACCTGAGTACTGCCATGTATTAAGCTTAAGCATGTCTTGAAAATTCCATGTTTGCACCATGTAATTTTATACTTGTAGTAGCATAAAGTCCTTAAGATAATGTTGAAATATGTGTCTGAGAATTTAGTAAATGCTTTCCTAAGCGTCTCAAGCTAAATACTACGCAGTGGTACCTGAGACAGTGAGCATTTCTTGAGAGAGCAGAGAATCTCAACATGTTGTCCAAATGCTAACAGATCAAAACTAAGATGACATTTGACAGAGACATTATCTAGAGATCCCCCTGATTGTGTGTGATTGATTATGACTGATTAAAATTGATGTATATACTGTATATGTAATACGGCCTCGAAGCAGTCTCTTTTCTGAAAATTGACTTTGCAGAAATATTGCTTTATTATTCATGCTTACAACCTGAATGTATTTGAAAACATGTTTGTAATAGTGATAAAATAACATACGTATCAAAAATAAGATAGATTATTAAACTTCAAATACAGGGATAATCAGTTGTGTCACTACAAGCTCTATCAAAACAATTGAGCTGTGTAAATCCCACATGAAGGCATAGCTTGAATGCCACTGGACTACTGAAGGATCAGTAAGACCAAAATATTCAAACAGTGAGATAGGACAGAAATATTTTGGCTTGCACTTGAGTATGTCAGAAGATAATTTAGCTTCTTTCTATCATTCAAGGGTCACTTTGTAGGTCTGGCTCTTTTTCTCCCTGTATTTAATTTGGTGGTCATTTGAAAATGATAAAAAACACAAAGCCCAGGTTTAGACCTGCTTCTCCAGCAGAAGTGTAGAATAGTAGAGCAGTCTACTGAAAATGAAATTATTGTGTAAGCGTTTTTCTTACTTTCTCTGACAGATTTTCCCATTGAAATGAAACATTTTCACACCAGTACACATGAAGCAATGATTTTAAAAATGCTGGAGGCAGTCCAGAAAGAGAAATACACACTCAATAGTCTATTTTCCTTCTAGAAGGCTGGCTAAAGTCCTAGATAAAATATCTAAATATAAAAACTCTCCTATAAAAAAATCATCTTTTTTTTTTTTTTCCAAATAGAAGGTTGTTTGACTTCTTCTAGACACATTCATTTTTGATGTGTCTATTTGACAAATCTAATTTAATAATCTACTTAAAATTGAGGGCATAACATTTTGTTTCACTGCAGCAGTCTTACTAGTGTTTTATTTTTTGAGGACTTTGTTTGGAAAGCTGAAGAAAAGTGAGCCCAAATCTTTGACTGCCCAGTTTAAAAGTGTCTTTCCTTCTAATTGAAGAAATCTGAAATCTCTTCTTAGATGGATTTTGGAAAATGAATTTCTTTTTGTAGTTGAGGACAGTTATCTATTAGTGGACAGCCACTGCAGACATCATCCAACTTCTGTTTGGGTTTAGATGGCTCTCTGAAAACAAAGTGTATCTGTCTGTTTGCTTAGTTGTTAAAAGCAACCATAATATCAGTTAAATCGGGCTGCTTGGTGCGTTTTCTTAGTTTGATAGCTGTAGCATTTTAGAGATACTGTATGAAATGACAGGAATAACAAGTATCTTGGGATACTTCATAAGATGCTGCATTCCTATTTGAGCATACTGGGAAAAGTTAGTGATAGCATTGCACTTGCTTTTAGGAAATACTTTGGGTTTGGTGTTTTCATCTCTGAAAAAATGTTGGATACTGATTCCACAGAGGAACTTGCCTCATTATGGGCTAAAGAAGGTTTTCAGATAGCAGTGGTATATTTTCTATTAAAAGACTTGACAGTGTAACACAAAGTAATAATTTAGAACACTTTACAGTTTTCTACTACCAAGTTTACATGTAAGTCAGCTGGCTGGTAAATTCTGGTCAATATACCAGAAAGTCCTGACATATATTAACTCCTGTGGTGTGTGAACATAATGCCATATTATACTTTTGTAACTCTGGAGATGTAATTATGCTTTTCTTCTGTTCCCTGAAGTATGACAGTTTTAATTGAATTTGATACTTGAAATAGAAGTATTCATGGAAGTATTTACACTGGAGTATCAACCACTGCACTCTATACTAAGGAGCAATATAAAAAAAAAAAAAAAGTGTTCTTCCATTCTGGAAATATCAAACTGAAATAGTTTTGGCAGAGTTGTTTGAAATCTGCCTGCTGAAGTTACATTGACTTCTTTGAGATAAAGTTGCCCCTTTTCTGTGATTCAGGAGCCAAAGTTCTCTTTTTTCCTGACTTTGAGTAGTCTGCATGCACAAAGATTTATTGCTAAATTTGTAGAAGACTGAAAATGATAGCAGTGAAATCCTGGTTGTAGTTTCAGCTCTTACCATAGAAAATTGTTTGGATGCATAGGACTTTATGAATTACCGCCTTTACATTTACAGTTCTTTTGTGGTGAATGGCAGTTGTAATTGTAAACCAAAACTTTTTTCATACATTAAAATTGTTTCCTTCTGCCTTTGAAGGTTACAGAAAGCAGATCGGACCTTGAAGATTTACACCTTTATGCAACTCCTCGGGAGCAACGGTTTCGTAGGTTTGCCAGTTTAGAATTTGAAGGACAGCTATATATGACTCCACACGACTTCATTCAGGCTGTCACAAGTGATGAACCTAAATGTAAGCAGGAGTTTTATAATGATAAAATTGCTAGAGAAAATGTCAGCAGTGTGTGTTATTTTTCCATTTGCTTCTGATTCTTACTTCTGTTTCTGATTGTAGTATAAAGATACTGCATCTTTCCAGAATTTTATTTTTAATTGTGTCCAAGTGCATCAGTCAGTATCCTGACCTGTTACTAGATCATAAATATCTGTATGTTAGTCATTAGTTGAACGTGCTTGTCTTAAAGGTCACAGACAGCTCAACAGTCATGAGGGACAACAAGTTAATTTGTGCCATTTTCATTGACAGTTTCTTTCAGAGCAGGATAGTATTGGTGTAAATTCTTGCTTCCTCCTCTGTATAGTTTTTATGTAAACAGACAGGCAACATGAGTTCTCTAAATAACTTAGGATAGCATTTTTTGGTGAATTTTGCCACCTTGTCACCCGCTATCTTTTTGGGGCTTTTTTACCTCACAGAGATTCTCTAACCATATCACAGCTTTGTAAATAACATGCTTTAAGAGTATCAGTCCCCCAGGGGATCCACTTTCTACATTTAAACATTGCCAGAGTTAGTACTATGTAATAATTAAATTAATGAAAAATCAACTATCAACTTCAGTTCATTTATTGTAAAATCTCTGCTTTAAGTATCAAAGAGTGACTGAATAGTAAGGTGATCCCTTTCTGCTCTAGCTTGATTTCCTGCCCCTCAGGCTTGCAGTGCATTGGTAGCAGCACACAACTTCTGGGGAATGTGAATGTCTTTGCTCAGGTGTGACGTGTATGATCACTCACCTTAGGTCTTTCTTCCTGAAGTCGACACCACAAAGCTACAGAGAACAGTCAAAAGCAGTGCTAAAACAGTCAGAGGAGAACTTAAATCTCTCTGCAGATGTTGGATTTTTCCCTTTGTTCTCCTAACAGTAATGAAACAAGAGGAAAGCATCCAGCCATGGCACATCAGTGATCAAAACTTCTGTAACTTTTGAATAAAGATATAATCTCATTGTAACAGTGAAGACAGAAGATAGAGCTTAGATGGTGAAAATTTGCAGAACTTTGAAACTCTTACCAGAAAGCAAATCTCCCTTTTTTTTTTCCTTTCTTTACAGTTAAAAGAGAGGAAGCAGATTGCTTATCACACAAGTTAATACAAATACACATCAGCGATTCATACGTACTTCCTCTGCCCAGACCTTCAAGTGTTTCTTTTTCTATTACTGTGGAGTTCAGTTTCACTGTCTATGGTCATAAAGCATTTGTGCTACATAAACTGGACATCAGTTAAACATTTTGGTTTAGCTCCATTTTTTGGAGGTTTGACTGGCTTGACCATACTATATGTGTGGTTTGCTGTTAAAATTTTCACATGCTAACGAAATTACTGCTTTCCTCTCTTTCAAAACAAGTGTTCAGATTTTTAAAGCAAAACTAAACAAAAAGCATTAAGCTCAGAAGGAAATTCTGTTTATGTCATGGCAAAGAAGATCTGGGAGCTGAACAGTCAGGCACCCTTCTGAGTTCAGTGTAGCTAATTTTGTTTGTATCAAAATCCTTCCTGTCCATCCAGTTCACCTCTGAAACTGAAAGCAAAACTAACCTGCATGTCCTTTAGGTTTTTTGGCTGGTATCAGAGATAACAATTATTTTAAGGGGTAGAAATGGATGACTTCGTTATAATGGAAGTCATGTTTTCTGGGACATTGGGACAGAAGGCTGATCCATAGGAATAGGTAAAATAGGTGACCCACAGATTACCACTTTCAACTTCTCATATCTGACTATGATAATTTTAACCTTTGTACTGCAGCATTGTCAAAGTACCACTTTTGTTTGCTTGGGCAGGTCTTAATTTTCTGTCTTGCTCTATTTAAGGTAGAGTATTTAAGGAAAGTATTTTTCTGAATAAAGTAATACATTCTAAACATCTTATTTTGTGTTTTTGGGGTCATATAAATAAGTTGCAAGTTGTAAATAATTGGTTCCATTCAGCCTGCCATACTAGAGCATCTATATTTTGCACAAGAAAAAAAAGAAGGTTCACCTGGGGGATTTTATGGATGAAGACTAGGAAAGTCTTGAGTTCTGTTAAAAAAGAAAAAAGTGCCCTTTGAAGCATAATAATAGCAGCTCTTTATGTCTGCTTTATAGAAAAGCTAATAATACTAGACCTGAATGAGATTTGTGATGGAATGAATGTGTCTATTGTAACTGATTTACTCTGGAAATCATGTAAACCCTACAAAGGTCAAGAGGGAGTTCACTTCCTTTTTTGATTAAACACTAACTAATATTATAAGAGTATATTTTCTTTCATAAAGTGTAACTTTTTACTCCAGGCAGTTACAGAAAACAGAAAATAAATGCTATAATTAACTTGCTGCTGCCCTTACAGTGCAGGCTTTCATTGGGGAAAATACAATATTTTTAAGTGTCAAGCTTGATATGTTTTTATCATCTGAATATATGTTTATATATTCAGAAAGCCAGTTAAGAGAAGAGGAAATATATTTTGTTGCCTTTGATGCTAACTATAGTAATTTTAGCCTGAGCTGTAAGAGGCATGTATACACACAGAAATCTTCATTGACTTGTCTAGAAAGAAAATATGTATATAAGGTATGAGATTGGGAAATTATCTGATTGGAAAATTAGATATATTTCTTTTCCAAGTTTTTATGTTACGCATAAGCTTATATCAATTTTTGTGGCAAATGAGATTGTTTTGGGGGAGTTTATTTAGTATTTTGAGACAATACTTCAATTGAATTTAAAAGATTAAGCTGAAAAGCATATGAAAATCTGTAATGTAAAATTAAAATTTCATTCAGTTATTAACCATGAACTAATAAAAGACTGCCATAAATAGCTTCTGTATTGTGTAAATTATTTAATGGAACATGGAGTTCATCATGAGAAAGGGATTTCTAATACCACAGCATGTTTTGCTTTATAAAAAGGAATCTTTACTCACCAAAAATTGATGGATTTGACCCCATACAATGCTACTTTTTGTACCTTTGTGAATTCTGAAATTCACAGTGCCTTATTTTAATATTGAATTTGTGCAAATATTTTTCTTGAGAGGGACAAATGGGGATGGACCTCAAGTTTTGAATTCTTGAATGGTTATGGATAACTCTTGTTGAATATGAGGATTCATGTAGAATGTTAGGAAGAAAGGAACTGCTCAGTCTTACCAGTTTTCAGTGCTAATGAGCAGTTCTGAATTGGAGGCCCTCCTCTGCTATTCTGTTATAACTTCTTACAAAGAAGTGAGACTGAGAGAGGCTGTAAAAGAAAGCATGAATCTGAGTTATTAGGAAGGGCTGAAGGGGATCTTAGTACCTGCTGTAGTTTCAAGAACTTTTTTTCTGTGTTTGCTTTAAAATGTATGAGTAGTCCCTGCAGCAAGGCAAAGGTCAGAGTCCAGGTCTCCCTACAATCTGCACTGTAATACTACTGCTACTAAATAATAATTTCAGAATATTGATGCCAGGGGTTCGCATCAATGCCTTCTATTTCCTGTTAAATGTTTTAAGGTTGTATTTTGGACATTGAAAGTCTTTTCTCTCACTAAAACAGGGTTGGATTATAAACTGTAGATCTGAACTGTTTCTTTAAAGTTAGGACTTTAGGTATGAAGCTATTTTGGGGTTTTTAATAACATAAAAATTTTTTTGGAATGAGGTTGAAAGTTATACTCATGAAGTAAAGAGAATACTTCTTTGTCTAGAAAACACAGTATAATGCAGTCTAGTTTTTACACCACATTAGCATAACTAAATTCTGTGTCCTCATAACTTTGTCTTTTGTTGCAGGTGCTAAAAAGTGGCGATCCCTTTCAAAGCAGGTGGGCATTAATTCCTGTGTTGTCATATAGCCATACATTTTGACAATTACATCTCATGATGTAAACATACAGGCTCAAGAGAGTTTAATTTCTTCATTTTTGTCACTTCGGAGTCAGCTGAATTCAGTATCTCAAAGATACTTTAGCAGCTGTGCCTGTTATGTTGGATTTACTGATTTTTCTCAAGCATCTGGCAGTTCCTTCCTCATATCTGCCTGCATTTCTTAGTGTCTAGGTGTAACAGGTGTATCCAAAACTGCCTGAGATACTTATGCCACTCTCTCCTTTTTTGCAGTGTTTAAGTGCCTCTTACTTTTTTTTTCACATTTGTATAACTGCAGAAGGACTCTCTGTTTCCCTGTATTTTAAGTAAAGTACATTCATATTCATGTGTGAAGTTTGCTTTAGTTCAGGTTGAATGTTTTAAAAAAGCAGTTGCTTGGATTTTGCATGAAAACTTTACTGAAATCCAGGGAAACTTGTCCTTGGCTTCAGTGAATATGATCAGTGGTGAGTAATTTCAGCCATAAATACATTGCATTCATGCAGATGAGTAATACTTGCAATAATTGTGTGCACAAAATTTTTATAGTGCTTCAGTACTTCCAAAATTATTGTGGTAAGTAAAGTTAAATTAACTGGTAGATATGCTTGCAGCTTCTTGTCTTTTATATTCCTAGAATTTACTTGTAATCTGTTAACTACTTCACTAAATATTGAACTATATGCTTTTGTATTTTTTATATATTGTTTTTTAGGAACTGAATCAGATCCTTATGGAGACGCCACCAGTTTGGAAAGGGTCATCCAAACTTTTCCGCAATCTTAATGAGAAAGGTGATTGATGAAAACTTATTTTCCTGAACCAAATTATCACTGTATTATTTTTGTTGTGGTTAAAGTGATGTTGTACTGTCATCTGAATCACATTTTCTAAAAGATAAAAAGTGTTGTTGCTTTCTACGTTTTACAGCATGGAAAAGTTCCCTTTAGTCTCTACAGTGTTTTAATGATGCAATCTTACAGCTACCATCTTTAGGTAGATTGGTGTCTTAGTTGGTTAGACTGATGCTGAATGTTTCAGGTTCAGTTTGTTGCAATGAATGATCTATAGACAGAATATTCTAATAAAGACATAATATCTCTTTACTTTTTTTAATAGGTTTGATCATGTGATTATTTCTAAAGACAGTAATGGTATTTTTTATATCACTAAATAAGCATTTTTTATACAACACAAAGAAACAGTTTCAGAAATGCTATATATCTCTGTAAATTCTGCAGATGAAGGCTTTGATAGCTTTTAAAACTCACTGTTGCTGTTGGTAAATGAAGGGCCAAGAGTCACTCCTGGTCTCCTCCTGACTCCTCTTTTTTTTTTCTTTCTTAATAAGGTCTGTCACTTCAAAACTAAAAAACAATGATGGCTTGTACAGACATATAAAAGCTATTTATGAGAAATAATCCACTTATTTCTTGGCATATATTTGTAATATCACAGATTTGGTGGAGCATTTGAAACATTTTTAAAAGCAGCTGCAAGTACTTGCTATAAAATGCACTTTATGAATGTTTAAAATAAGCATGCCAGCAACAAAATTCCAATCAAATGCAGCTCAAGCTTATTAAAGGTGTAGGTAGTATGGACGTACTCTCAGAGGAGGATCCTGGTCTTGGATCTCTAGTGCATGGAGGCGCTCACTTTTTTTCCCCAGAGTCTGCAGCCCGAACTACAGAGAAAGAAATTGGCCCATCTTTGCACTCTGTTTCCATGTATTCCTTTGCTCTAGGCTACTTCATATATAGGTAGAACAGCTGACTTTTGAAATATTAATTGCATAAAAATCCAGCCTCAGAATCTGTTAAATCACTACATTATCAGTTTAAAAAAAATCTGAATGTTGCTTGTTAAGGCTGTAATAAAATGTCTGCAACGTGTACAATCTTCATTCAATCTTACTCCAGTTTTCTGCCAGAGAAGTTCTACAAAAGTTGATGGAATTAGGAGGCCTCAAAACTGTTGTAATAAGCTGGTAAAATTAGCAATAAACTTTAGCAGTTAGATATCTTTTCAGTATGCTTTATGAAAAAGTGAGTTCTGTTGTCCAGTTTTATACGTCATATAAGAAAATAAGATGGGTCTTAGGACCGATAGTGTCATTCAATAAGCCGGTGAAAGGAAAGGGAATAGAATTCAGGTCTCCTTAATTCTAATTTGGTTTTTATTTTTTTATTTATTTACTCATTTTATTTAAAACGTGCACATACGAAGCAAGTGGCAAAGGCCTATGCCCATTTATTTTTGCCATGGATTATTTAATTCAGATGAACCACAGAGTTATGCCCATTGTCCTTAAGTTTTATTATGTTTACCCTTGAGTGCTCTCCTTCTCTTTCTGTTCTTGCTGTAAGCTTTTCTTCCCTTCAATCATCATTTCAGAGCCTCTCTCCCGTAACACTCAGAGCAATCAACCAGAACTATCTGTCTGCAGCTACAATGTACCAGTACAAACAAAAGGAGAGAGAAGGCCTTTCATATTGCTGCCTTCATTCTGTGACGGACTACTTGACAATTGCACGTTCTTTCTCTGTTTTACAACAAAGAAGGAGTCATCAAAAACCCAAAAATACATATTTATATTTATTGACTGGCCTTTAAAGAACGTTTTACATCACCGAATGAGAACCTTTCAGGTATCTGATTTCTTGATAGCTGCTTGTCCAAAGAGATTCAAGCAGGCCTTTGCAAACTAATTTCTGCAAGCTGCTCTATAAAATCAAGAAGGTAAAGCATAGAGCATTACTTAAATGCCTTCATTTAATCTTTGCTAATCTTCAGTGTGGAGCTATGTGTAAATTGAGGAAAAGAGTAGGTAAAACACTTAGGAAGTTTCCTAACTAGATCTACTAGCAGTAGTAGGCTTCTGAAGTGGTTCTGAAGGCTTAAATTTGCTCTTGGATCAAAAGATGGGAAGTGAAGTATAATGGATCTAAAATCCACACAAATGATACAATGTTTTGAGTTTTAATTGCACATGTTTTTCAGTGAAAAAAAAATAATCAGATGACTGCATAGTTTGTCAAATAGTTAAGTCAGATTTTAAAGGATATTTAAACATCCAAAGATGTGGCTGTTTTTGGAAAAACTTTTGCACCTGACTTGGACTGAAATCAAGGAAACAGCCAGCAACTTTTGAAAATCCCAGCTGATAGACATCTTTACTCTCAGGCATCTAAATACTTTTTTTTTTTTTCCTCTTTTGAAATAGTCTGATACTGTGGACTGACTTAAGACTTCTGGTTTTGGAGGGCAGACAAAATCCATTTGTTAGAAATAAGGAACAAATTTTCCTAATTCATCCTCAAAGACCACTGAGGCTAAGGGCTTTTGAGGGAGCTGCAAGTCATTGTTTTCGGTTCATACTGAACTGTAAGGCACTTCTCTTTGTTGCTGCTATGGACAGGTTGAAAACTTGTCTCTTTACCCCTGATTTCAGAGTTAGAAACGCACAAGCACAGCTTATTGTACCAGACATCCTGTATGGGTATTGACTTCAGCTCTAATTGAAGTCTTGCCTTGCTCTCTTCTGGAGAGAAAAGGAAGTGGCATTCCACAATGTGATTCCCTTTTGACATCCTGCAAAAGGTGAAAAGCCTAGAATATATTCCTTACGGATCTTCTGAATGTAAAAGTAGAGAGAGTACAAATGCCTTTATCAGGCTTTAAAAATATTTAACAAATTACATGTTTATGTACTAAGAGTTTTAGTATAAATTTTAGGTGATTATTATGAAAAGATGCATACAAAGTCAACTTAAAAGCCCAAATCTGCGCTTTCCTGTGTAACATGTGACCAAGTTTTCAGTTAATATGTGATATGCACTTACAAAGCACATATTAAAGAACTGTATTCAAATGGGATGTATCAGGAGAGAGCACTATTAATGTGCTCAAAGGAAGTGCTTGCATACCATTAGCGTTGTTGAATTGTTGGTGGGGTTTTTTAAAAAAAAAATTAAATAAATCATTTATGTTAGCTTTTAAGAATCTAGCCAGCTTCTGTTAAATGAGCCATTCTGCACCAACTGTAGTTGTTTATTTGCCATATTTAAAGTACTCTTCCCCTAAAATGTTAAAAAACAAACCCAAACAAAAAGCCCCACACTCTAGATCAATATTTTAGACAAGTAACTCATTTAGAGGGTTGAGTACAGTAACATGCACACAAGTATGAATATATATATATATAGGTGTAAAAAACTTCTCCTTTAATGGTTTTAAGTTTAGGATGTGAAGACAAGGTGAAACTAATATGGCATAACTTTTTTTTTTGTCTTCAGGTGTGATATCTTACACAGAATATTTATTCCTCTTATGTATTTTAACAAGTAAGTATTTTGAGGAAAAAAATTTCTTACAGGTTCCTTAGCTCTGAATGTGTTGTTGTATGTTAAAATATTTTTCCCCTCCGTGCATATCCCACTATGGGAAAAAACTGCGTCATACATCTCTATGTCCATTGAACCTCTTTTGTCCTACTGGAATCTTGTGTTGTGTTTATTTAAATGTTGAGGAAGCCAAGTCGTACATTTCAGCTAAAGCCCAGTTAAGAGCTTAAATTTATTTTCTTGTTTGAAATTCCTACTAAATTTCAAGCTAAATTTGCTGATGTTCATAAGGGACACTGAATACAGGGAGAAGGATACCCACTATGAACCAACAGGTGAAACAACCTAGTAATAATGGGTAACATCAATGAGACAATTATAAAATATTAAGTATTTCTGTTAGAAAACACAAAATTAAATAATTTTTCTTCTATCACCCATGAAACTGAAGCAGAATAACTTACAGTTAGACCAAACTAAGCCTGATACGGAATTTATTTTGATATTTTAACAGTGGTTTTTTTGGAAGGAACAAAGAGTTTGTATGTAATTAAACCATTTCTACTGCATTCGTTAGTGGCTTTTTTTCAGACATGATCTGAATTCCTGTTACGAATCAGAGCAGGAACTTGGCCCTGAACTTTTACTATCTCCAGTTCCTGGATCAGTGGATATTCTTCCATTATTTCTTTGCTATCTGGGTTTACTTGTGGCCATAATTCATCCATATTGTAAATCACTGAGTATCACCAAAATGTTGCCTAAAGGCTTCACTTATGGTTGCCTTCAAAGTCCCATGTTTCAGAAATAATTTCAAATTCTAACCTGATCTCAAATTTCAATGGCTCTAAGCATGTAAACAAGAAAATACTGAGTGTATTTCAACATAGCATTTGTTTTGAATGGAAGTTGCATCCTGTAACTTTTTTGCAAAATCTTTCAAAGTGTATTTTCGAACACTGTTTTTTCATAGAAAAATTATTTTCTCTAAATCTACGTTTTGGTAACATAAAATGGACTCGTCTATGAACACTCTTGACTACCTAACCAGCCATTACTGTGAGATACTATTTTTTGATATTTCATGTTCTACTTTTGTGAGCATGCCTTCTGTTGGCATAGCACGGGAAATACTGTTTTACAGATGCTACAATTCACATTTGCTACATACACAAATATATTGATTTAAATTAATTGAGGGTGTGGCTTTTATAAATGGACATTGAGTAATTTCTGTGAGTTTTATATTTGTTTTCTTTCCAAGCAAATGAATAATTGAATGGGATTTCTTTTTGGCAGAGCCACATGCAGGTTTTAGAATTGCTTTCAACATGTTTGATACTGATGGCAATGAAATGGTGGACAAAAAGGAATTCTTAGTGGTACGTATATTTTTAGGTTTTGAAATAATCTTGAAACTGATGTGATGATGTCAGTAGTCAGGAGAATACAACCTATTCTTCACTGAGTGCAATTGTTTATTTGCCTTATTTAATATAAATGATTATAATATAAATTGAAAATAGTAGCTCCTTCTTACAGTGAAGGGTGTGTAGTATATAATGATTTTTGAAGCTTAATTCCAATTTTTATTCTTTGTCTTTTTATTTGCTGCTACATTCACATATAGTTAGGCTATTAAAGTAATATAACTATATCAATGTCAGCAGAGCTATTTAATGGCTATAATGATGAAGGGACTTGCAAAAGAATCTTTACTTGGGAGCCCACTTTGCCATTCATTGTGCTAATACCAAGTAACCTGAAAATATTGACTGACATAATGTGACACTATCACGTGTTTTGGACAAGATTTTTAATTGAATAAAACATACTGTGTATATATCTGGTTTAGTCAATGAAATCCATATGCTGAAGCAATTTGCTAAGCTGGGGTTCAGTGACTTCTTTTAAGGAGAATATTTCTGATAGCAGAATTGACTTTGAGCTGAGTAATTTCCATGTGCTTCAGAACAGTTGACAGGATATCTAGAACTTGGTAATAGTTTTGTTGCATTCAAGGTTTTGTTACACTAAAAATTTGAATTGAAGTATTTTTCAAACCAGAGCTTTACTCAGTTTATGGCCTGGAAAAAGTTCTGTAAATTCTTCTATTTAATTACTTAAGCAGAGTTTATTTTTCTTCTAGTTAGAAATCTAAACAGTTTTAAAAAACCCAGACTTTGAAAGAAAAATTACATTATTTCACATATCATAGAGACTTGTAAATGAAGGAGAGTTTGACACTCAAGAGAAAATCTTCAAAAATCTTAAATCATCCACTGTATTTTCCTTTTGATCATGATAAATCTGATAATTCCATCTTAAAGTTTGAATACTTCACAAGTTTTCAGATGGTAGGATCCACCAAGTTCAAGAGAATTATATTTGCACTATAAGGAGGGCTATTTCAGATGTATGTTCATTTATTTTCTGATTCTAAAAGAAGTGAGAGGAATAATTAATGCCATTCTAAATGAATGCCAGTGATTAATCACTTAAAAAAAGGAAAAGCAGAAGATTGCCCACTCAATGTTCAAGCTTCTGATTTTACAAAGACTGCATGGCTTTATGTTAACAAACTGCACCATAAATCAGAGATTTCTAAATTGGTAATGTCTATATGTGCAGTTGTCTGGCATTACACTGAAGCACTCAGTTATGACAAACAGGTTTTGACATTTCTCTAGAAATTAAAATCTAAAATTTTGTGGTTAGTGGTGTAGATTGCATAAGGTCTTTATTTTCTACTGAATAATTGCAGACGATTAGTAAAATATATATGAGAATTGAATCAGATGCTTGTAAAGAAGATACTTGTGGAAGACATAAATTTTATCTTACACAGTTTTGTATAGTTGAGCTTATAAATAAATACAGTAAATACACATGAGAAAAAGACTACTGCCTTACTGAAAAACATGGAACAAAATATAAAGAACCAGACACATGGAATGTGTTTAAGTGTCAGGTCCTGATTTATTTAAAACAAAGACACCCTCATTTCCTGTGTGCAGTCTCTTAATTGACTCGGATAAGCTATGCTAACCTAAAGAAAACAGAAATGGGAAAGAAACTGTCCTTAACACACACAACTGCTCTCAGTTCTTCTTTTCAGGGAAGTGAGATCTGAGGTCTGGGCGCTTGTTTTCTGGTGACATGGCTTAAGCAGAATGGGGGTCATTTATTTTGGAATGTGGCACCACTTGCGAATTGTGGCATGCTAATAACTTTTTTGTATTCTAATATTAAATGTACACATCCTAGTATGTGCTAATTCCTAGTAAACATCACATCCAGTTGGAGGAACAAACCAGCAAACGTTGGATTAATTAGAAAAAGGGAAAACAGACGAAGAAATAAAAAACCAAAACCAACAAAAATGAACCTTTAATGATTCAATAAAACAGAATGTGGTGGAATAGGCTGACAACCTTTTTTAAAAAAAAAAGAGCTTCCATCACAACAGCTAAATGAGAGGCAATTGAAGCAGGATGCTTTGTCTTTCAGAAACTGATGCTGAAAATGAAATAAGTATATAAAGTGAGGAGCAAGGACAACATTTAACTATGGATATTGCATCTTTCTTTCTAACTATGCTTTTATAGTGCTCTTTACATCTTGTTTTTATTCTCTGTCACGGTCCCTGGCAAAATATTCTCCTTTTTCTGTTAGAAGGCAGTGCATAAAACAAAGGAGAATTTCCAAACGTTAAATACACTGTCCTCCGCCTATGGTTGTATTTAACAAACTTGTATATATTAAATCTGTCATTAGGGTGTCAGTGACACTTAAAAATTAGTTCAAGACCTGTAAGTCAGAATGTTAGATATGAAGTGAAAAAGACTAAAACAGAAAAGTAGATAGATAACGTTTGTGTAAATAAAAGTAAATAAAAAATAGAAATTGATTCAGCCGCAGCTATGATAGAGCTGACCCCGGAACATGCATTTGGCCTCTGCATTCACCTTGCTTGTATATGATGCATCATATCCTGTGTGCATGGAAGCAGGAGACTGGTCAAAAGATGCCATCTGAAGTCGGTCCAGCATGTGCAAAATACTTATTCTTTGGTTACAAGCATCACAAAATTGGAAGTATAATTAATTGTATTCAGTTTTGCAGATAAAGAGACTTTGAAGAGCTTTGTTTTGGGATCACGTGTTCTGTGATTCTTGAGGAGAATATTTCCGTGCAGCAAAGAGTTGAAAAATACTTAATTTTTCTCATAACAGCTTTAGTATTTTTTGTAAACTAATTCTATGGTGTTTGTGCATTCCTCTTTGCTTATGTAATAGGGGTGAGGTCAGGGAACAGAAGGATTGTGTTGCCTTGTTACAGAAGATCCTGTTATTGCTGCCTTCAGCAGTCAATCCCATTATCCCGTTTCAAACAATGTTCCTATGAAAGTACTCCTAGACCCTTTTTGCATTCACTTTTTTACTCACTGGTATCCTATAGCACCCTTTCTGAACAAAAGAGCCATTTCCAGAAGTTTAGCAAGTGCTTTAATGATGTATGCAACAGAATCCTGCTCCCTTTCCCTCTGTGGCAGGGGAAATACATCCAAGGATGCATTGCTTGTTACCAATCTTCTTTGGTTTTTCAATTACTGCCACTTGTTGCTCGTGCTTGATGGCTTGTCACTTCACTTCTCACAAGGGATTTTCTTTCCACTTCTCTCTCTTCGTTTAACTTTTCTTCTCTTGTGGGTTGCAAACTGCGTAGTACACTAGGCCATCCAGCTAAATGTCCTGTCATGACTCTTTCCTTGTCAGAATAAGTTACAGTAATTTGTGCCTGTAGCTTTGCGAAAAACAGCAAAAATGTACCAAGGCCTATAACTGATCCATACTCAAAAACAGGTTTAGTGACACATAAAATATTCTGGTCTGTATTTGCCTTATAGGAAATTCCAAAACTCTGTAGTCCATTTTGGTAATTCATAAAATGTTTTTTATAAATATGTTTTCTACTTAATACCTAAACACTGTATTCTTTTGTTTCAATATTGTCATACCACGGTAGTAAAGCTTGCTGATTCCTTTGTCTTACTCATCTGCTTTCCCTGAAATAATATCCTGAAATTTAGTTTGGAAAATTTCCTTGCAAAATTATCGCACACACTCTGTTTCACATTCTGACCCCTGAGGAGCTCTGTGTGCATGCCATTACAGTAGCAGGTTTTATCAGACTTCTGGTAGGTAAAATGGGGTCTTTGAAAGGACTGCCACAATTGTGTCTGTATGCCATGATGTTTGGTTCTGAAAATACCGTATTCCAGATGGGATGAATTTATCACAGGATTTATTCTTTTTTTACTTAGAGGATAACAAATGCTACACTTGACAGTACAGTATTTTCACAAGCAATTTTTTAAAAACTGAAGTTTACTGGTAGAGATCTAGATGGTATCATAGTTAATTCTGCACTCTCTTGCTATGAAGAGTAAATACTGTGACACGTTTTTCTATTGGTTTTGGAATATTAATAGATATTACTATAAATAAAAATATCTAAAAACACATACTTTCAAAGAAGGGTAAGTACAAACAGTTCATACTCTGAAGACTTTACAAAAAATAAATACGTTGAAGAATCTGTATGTTTGAAATATTGTATCTGAGGTTTTCTCAGAAGTCATGTTTAAAGCTCTTAATGTTGAGATAGTTGTGAAAGGGGTATTTTACAAGACCTGAAGGTATTCTTTGAACAGACTTTAAAAAAAGGGTACTTGATAAATTGCTCTTGAGTTTGTTGCTGCTGAAGGGGAATGTTTCACCCACACCAGGTGTTTCTGCCCCTCCCTTGTGCCAGTAGGAGTTAAGAACTGATCAGGTTGGAAACTAACAATATGAAAAAAAAGGACCGATCCAGCTGACTACATAACCACATAGGTACTAATTAGTACCCAAGAAGAAAGGATGTGCCTTGAGTTGGTGAAAAAGGATGGAACTCCCCCTTGTTATATAGGTCAGATTGGCTAAATAGGATGTTCTTAGTATAGTGATTCAAAGTAGAATTGTTAGGCTAACTTTGTGGAAAAAAAAATAAATTTCCCTTTTCCTTTCTGTGGGATAGTTTAAGTCATAGAACATAAACGCATGGCTATGAACAATAAAGAATCATTGAAACCCTGGTATTTTAGTAAAGAACTACACTGTAATACTGTTTGTAGTGTTCCTCATGGTGAAACGTTATGCATGTGAAATAGTCTGAACACTAAATACGAACAAAATGGTTTGGTTTTTAGCTCCAAGAGATCTTCAGGAAAAAAAATGAGAAGAGAGAAAAACGAGGAGATGAAGCAAAACGTGCAATGCTGGTAAGTAAAATCAGAATAGTTGCATCTGGTAGTTGGTTTGCTTTTTTCAGTGTAGGACAAAAGTGTGTGCATATATATTACACTGATCACTTTTTTTTTAAACATTCAATTCATATTGTTAGAACAACATGCATAACATTATATGTAGAAAAAAAGCAATATGTAGCCTAAACTGCAGTTAATTAAATAAAAAAAAAACAACCTGGTTTATATAAAGGGAAAAATAGTTTGAATATGGTTATGACATGTTATGACCGTAGCACTGATTCCATTTGGAGTCTAGGGAAAAATGAATAGTAATGAGCCAGTGTTACTGTCTATAACAGTGAGAGATCTCCGTGGCAAGACCAAGACTCTTGTTTTCGTAACTAACTAAAGCTCTTCATGTAGACATACTGATCCTGATACTTGTTATTAATATAGTAGTTTTAAAATGGACAATGAAATGTTACAAGTGAACATAGATTTTATGTTCAAATTTAATTCTATACTAAATAATGCTTATGACCAATTCAAAATATTTTCAGTTGTATATATTAATCTGAATAGATTTTTATGGAATATTGGATACTTACATGATGTCAAATTTGCATTTCTTATGGGCATAAGAAAGGTAAGTCAGAAATAAATGAGACTGTGGTGGTTTGTCTGAAGGATAGGAGCAGTAGTAGGTAATTATTTTACTGTTGGAAGAGTAAAGATTAGGCACAAATCTCTGTAAAGCCCAGAGCAGAAAAGAACATGTTCATTTGCAATTTTCATATTTATGGAAAAAATTCTTTTCTCTAAGAAATATTTTGACACATACACAGACGTTCTCATAGTGTCCATTATCCTTTTGTGACCACAGATGCTTGATCTCAGTTCTTTGTCCCTAGAATCATAAGAAGTTTGAACTTCAAGAATTTTAAAACCTTCCCTGAGCATAAAAAGATTTTTTTCTTCCCACCCAGAGAGACCTATCCTGTTCAGCTTTTCAAAACTCTAGTTTTGAAAAAGATTCAGCAACTCAGTTGCTGAATCTTTCACACGCTCTTTATTTTGAACAAAGGAAACTTAAGCGCAAAGGAAGAGCTTTTGGAAAACATAAAAGTGGCAAAATGGCACATTTCTCCTGAGAGTAATCTCCACAAATCTGTTCTCTTTTGAAAATATGAAGAATGAGATTGAAAAAATAAACCATTTTTCCTTCTGTCATTTTGAAAACAAATAAAAACCCCATAGTAATATGTAAAGATTTGCTTGTCTTAACCTATTCTTTTTTTTCCCCTCTTCTTTTGTCTTCATGTGATACGTGGCTTGGCCCATTTTTGCTGTATGTCAGCATCTTCAACTTTATGGATATCATACTTCTACTAACAGTGTATGTACTCTAATTATTTTCAATTAATGCAGTCTCCACCAGTGAGATGAAATAATATGCTATAAGAAAATTTACTGTATTTATCTTTTTCATGACGTAAATTACTTCTGCTAATCTATGAAATATGAGGGATCTTTAATTGCGTAAAAGATTGTGCATGCTCATTGCACGCTTTCTGAACAGGCAAGCCTACAGGAGGAAAGGTTGCTCTCTGTATTTATATATGAAGGAAACAATATTTTTAAGGCAAAGTACAAAATAGATTTTATAAATTATAGACTTGTTAATTAATGCGTGTAAATTAAGTCAATCTGCATGAGTCATTTGATCCAACTCTGTCTTGTTTCCTTGTCTATAATGTGAAGTAATAGTTAGTCAAATGAATACTTCACCTCTTTATTCCTTGCAAAAAGGGAACCTGAAGAGGGCTTTCATATTTTTCTGCTTCATTTGCAGAACAAATACATAAGAACTTCCAGTGCTGAACTAGGATAGGATTTTACAGAAAATAGTCCCTGTATTATGTAGCTGACAGTAATCTTCTTTTCAATCATTTCTGAGACATGGGAGAGAGAATCAGCAAGAGAGAGATCTAGGGTTTTTAATTCTTCATCATGACCTGGTTAATTTTTGGGTCATGGTAGAAGTAAAACCATTTTTTAAAAAAGATTGATTTGATGTTTAAATAGAATTAATTTTGTTTTGGTTAATTTTGATTATTGTGATATTCAAAGTGAGGGGAAGGAATCTATGACAATGAGATGACTTTAAAATTTGTTTCTTTATACAGTTGCTCATAGGTATACACAGATTCATTTCCTGTGAAGTTGGCATGTACAATTTGGACAATATGCAGGAATGAAGTCTGTTGAATTAAAAGGTGCAAGGGAGAAAAAGGTGCTGTGAGAATAGTGTAGTGGAATATGTAAGGCCTTACAATTCAGTGGATTTCAGATGAGGCCTTACAGCAGCGAACCATGCTGTACAGCAGTTACCATATCGTGCTGCCCGCTATGTCAAACTGAAACCAAACCAGTTAGGCATTGTACTCACATAGTAATTTTCAGCTTTAGTGAAAAAATCTTCTAGACTCCAACCATGTCCAAAGCCTTTATCAAGATGATGCCCGGGTGTTCTTTGTCTTTTTTTTGCCTTCCTACTATCTGAATGGAGATCTCCATGCAAAGGAAACTCAGGTGTAGAGGAATTCACAGTATCCAATAAATCCCTCACTCTCCAAAACTGGTATTTTTTTGGGTTCTATTTCTCCTACTGAAACAAGAAGTGTAGCAGCCTTTTCAGTCTCCCTTGATGTCCTGAGAAATTGAAGATACCCAGGACCAAGGAGATGCAACCCTAAAATTCTAGAATAGTCCAACATGATGTGTTGGGCCATTCTCCTCACTTTGTCTTACAAAACAGTTCTAATTTTTTGAAAAGTGTTGAGGTCTACAGGCCATAGAAAAAGCATAGAGCGATGTTTTAAATGGGTTAAATATTTCAGTATTTTCATTTGCAAATTCCTTCCAACCATGTTCTGGTGCATACTGCATTTGTGTCTAAGACTGCTTCAGCATGTATTGCATGAGTGCTTTCACTGAACAAATGCCAACCAGAACATGATAATTATGATGAGATGCATGTAATGAAAATAACACGCCCAGAAGTACTAATTCCATTGACTAAAGTAAATCTCCAGTAAAAGAACAAATTCAGTGAATACTTAAAATAGGTAATTACAGAATTGTATACATGAAAGAATGAGGTAGTGTTCATTCACATGACAAGGTAAGTTTGATCATCAGATGTGCATAGTGTTTTCCTGATAAGTATGTTACAGCTGAACTTACTAGGCTTGTTTTTTGCCTGCCTTTATTGGTGCAAGGATGCCATCTTGATTACTGGATGAATTAATTTTATGTAACTACCTGTATGGTGATATTTATATTTTGACCCATGACAAAATGAATTTCATAAGTATATAAATTACTAAATGTTGGCAAAACAGAATTGTTAGTAAAAACAGTAGCAGAACACTGAGTTTAAATGGGCATTTTCACATGTATTTTTAATAAATATTCTTGCTCTATGCTCTGTCTGTTTTATTTGGGAAAATGGAGTCTGGTGATACTTTTGACATAACCAAGAGTAATAAACAAGTCGCTGTAATAGACCAGTGTTCCTTTCATTTACAAAGTGTAATGTAACTGGGTTGAAATTTCTGTTTAGAAGCAAGAAAAACAAGCCATGCTTTTGAAGAGCAGTTGGAAAAGATTTTAACGTTTATAAGTGATTTTTCTATTGTTCTTTGTTTTTCAAACAATTGTGCTTCTTGAAACTGCAGGTTCTTAAAACACAAGGAGAGGACCTTGTCCCCAGAAGCTACTGGGATACTTTGAGACGTAGCACAAGCCAAGCACTCTTTTCGGACCTTGCAGAGGTATAAGACAACCTCTGTCTCTGGTCCATAAACAGACTGCTATTTTGTTTATTTCTGTTCTGATTATTTTCCCATTTCATGCATCTTTCTTCTCTTCTTTTTCATTACTTTTTTTTTAAAAAACCCTGAAAGTTCTCAGCTGAAATGCATTCAGTTCCATGCAGTATGATAATTGAAAGTTGTAATTTCCAAGAAAAAGCAAAGTCACCTTTTGATAGAGTTGGAAGGTCAAGTCCTCTTCAGTCCTCATGATAAGAAGCATTTTCTAACACTAGTAGTGGTGGTATTTCACAGGTAAAGAAGTAATTCAGGAAACTTTCATCAATTAGACTTGGTCCCGTGATACAACAACTTTAATGAGAGTTGCAACCCTTTAAGATTTTAATCTTTATGACCTTAATGTGCTTTTTATGTATGTTATCAGAGCCTATCTTCACAAAAAAGTATCATGCAAGGGGTTTTTTGATTATTGGAGAAAACCAGAAATGTTTTAAGGTAATCAAAACATTAGTCAATCTGTTAGTATTACACGATCATTATGAAAGTCTAGAAATATCACTGAGCTGTCAAATTGATTTCCAAAGTGCTTTAAATTCTAATAATTAATGTTTCATGATCTGCTTCCAGATAATTGAGCAAGACATTTATTTGTATTGATAATTTCAGAGGGCCAGAAAACTAGATCATTTAGGCTTTTCTGTGCCCCATGCAGTGAGAGTGATTGCTCTGCTGGTTGTGGCATTAAAGGACATACAGCAGCTCCCCACTGACTCTGGTCTCAAAGTCCCATGTTTCCTAGGCAAGATCACAGTGAGAAAAGAACAAGGAACCGAAACGCACCCCAGGGTAAAACAGTCTTTTCTTTACTTCGTAAGCAATGTGTACTTCATATGAAAAGTAATTAGTGTCGTGTCCCTGCTGGTCCTCTGCAAAAGCTATTGAATAACCTGAGGACTTATTTCTAATGGACTTATTTCTAATTTCTAGGCTAAATTTACTGGTAGTCCCTTTATACCAGTCTGTTGTTCCTTAATTTCATAGGGCTTTTTCTTCTGTAATCTTCTTACTCATAGTTGTGTTTATAAAGGCAGTCAGCCCTCAGTTTTAATTGTCATTGGTCAAACAAAATGAGGTATTTTATTTTTCTCTTAAGGTAGAACCTACATTTCCCAGGTATCAAATAGGCCTTTTTTGTGTTTCTCTCAGATCGCATTCATTTGCCCTTAAACAAAACGTAATTTACATAACTGAGTTTTATAAAAGTATTTATAGCAATATCCATAATATTAACACATACTTTGGAATCTTTCAACAAAGCAGTAGACTCAGTCTCTCTTTTCTTGCTTTTACATTGATGAGGTCCTGAATTATTAATCCAATTATTAGTCCTTATTTATTCCACCAATTTTTAAACCCCAGAATATCAGTGCTCTTCTCTAGTCAGCTGAGGGGAGAGAAGGCTGCTCTTTTCATTGACTATTTGCGAAGCTTGAGGCATTGAGTTTTCTGAATGGACTCTGATCTTAGTTACAGTTAGCTGGCATTAATTCAATCCCAAGTATAGATGGACTTAAGTTTGATGATCTCTGCACACATTTCATTTGAAGAGAGAGAGGTTTTTTAATATCTGATGCTTCAGACTAATATCTGCAACTACAATGTAATTGAAGCTTAACAGCAGCTATGCTCAGCATCAGTTTAAATTCTCTGTAGAGTGTATAAAAAGCCCATCTGATCACTTGTAAATCATTTTATGAAGAAAAATCCTGTTCTGCATTTACTCCACTGACAATTTCCCACTTCTCAACATAATCACGTTTATCTTGCTTGGTTTAAGTTTGAGCCAGCTGACTTTCATCCATATTCTTATCTCTCCCAGGTGCTCTTGCATCTGAATAATGCTATAGCTATATGTATTATGGAAGTAGCATAAAGCTAGGTGACACTGGAGTCTGTGTTGTTTCATAGGCTTTTGAGAAGACTGTGTAAGTTGAAAAGGAGAGTAAATAAGGTTTGTTGCTGTGGGAATCAACTTGAAAGGTCTCTTTGGGGAGAAAAGTTATTCATCACCACTAGTTTCTTTCTAGGACAGTGTGCAATACTGTTTCTGCATTTAGTGACTACACCATCATGTTGAAATATGCCACTTACCACTGAATTCAGTTTTTGGGTTTATTCCTAAATTCCTAAGTGAAATTGGAAGTCAGTAGGTTGCTTATTAGTACTGAAAAATCTAGAATTCACAGTAAGAAATCTCTTATTAAATAATATACATACTTAATTTATCAGTCAGGATTTTATTCTCATTTAAATGATGGGAAAATATATTTGATCAAAATTGAGGTTCATATATGTATCCATGGAAACAGGTTTGGTCATTTAATTTTCATAGATCTAAAAATTCAATTTATCATGAACAATAAATAGTAACTTTAAATTATTTGTATTTACTGCATAAGAGAGAGAATTAATTTAATGTTATTAATGCAGAAGGAACACAGGAATAGTTTTCAGCTGCCTGCAATTCTACAGAGAAGCATATTGGGTTGAGTTTCTGCAGTGAGGTTTTTGTTTGGGGTTTCTCCATTTAGTGAGGCCAACCAAGTGGGAATTGTGAAAAGACTTACAGATTGTTTTTTGGTTTTTTAAAATGGTTCTTTAGATATGGGCGAGTGCAACCTAAGTCTGAGGTTTTGAAATGTTTTTGCAAGATGAAAGGCTGTAATTTAACATTTGATATCTTTTCAGTGTACTTGAGGGAAATTGTTTGAATGTGCTTAGGGATTTAATTGCTTAAAAGACATAAGAAATCAGGGTATCTCCATTTCAGTATATTGTGTCCAGTAGTGGAGGATAACAATATTAAAAGACAAATAGTGATTACTTTTCTGAATTAGTTTGCTCACTTGAAGAGCAGAGCTGTCTTAATTGAAGGGCATGAAATATCTCTCTACCTCTATATACACTATGTCATCTTATTTCTCCCTGGAGAAGAATATGAGAATAAAGAGTAAGGTAGGGTACATGAAATACAATCTTGAGAATCCTAAACTGATTATACTAATGAACAGAAAAGCCTCTCTCATTTCTTTAGATCTTGGATGTTGAAAGGAAAGGATCTGTGTTGGTACTGGCTTGTGTTTTCCCTTGTTGTTGATACATAAATACTCTTAATGGATATCACATTTGGCATTTTTTATAAATCAATATTTAAATTTGAAATTAATATATTTCAGAGAGTGTAGGTATGAAACGGTTTTTCATGGTACATCATAAAATGTTTTTTTGTGATGTTGAACTATTGCATACTGTTCAAAACTTCATCCTGGTTTTTCACTTTGGAGTTTCTCTATCTTATAAATTTATAGCCTCTTCAGTTATGAAATAAAGTCAGACTTCCAGGACTCTGAGTGCAGCCTGAAGGTTTAAAAAGCTTTCCAGAGTTCTATAAACAGTTTTCTATACTTATGTTAAATCCCATAGGTTTATAAGCTACCATTATGGTGATAAATTAGTACTGTTATATCTCCCAAATACTTTCTAGGTACTTGTATTGTGCATTCTGTTTTGTACTGTAACACAGGAGTCGACATGCAAACTTCCTGGTGGGAGGTAGCTTGCCTAGGAAGAGCAGAGACTACTGTCTGTCTGACACTCTTTGCTTTTCATAAGAGCTTGTCTTTGTAAGAAAAATAAGAGCTCAGACAGAAGATTCTCCCTAAGCAGGTGCAGTAAGGAGACTAAATACATTACTTTTTGTATTTCAAATGTTGGCAGATGTGCATTAATGGCTGAAGGACACTGCCATGTTGGAATACTATGGCTTGTATAAGAGCCTTTTATTACTGAATTATTCTTCTAGCTCGTCAGTAAATGAGGAATTTCTTTGTAGAAGAAATAAAATCAATGCATGTACGTACCACAAGAGGGCAATGAGTTTGTAGGAAAAACAGTGGAATTCTGTTCAATCACTATACACAGATGATAGTTACTTCTGATTGTATTCCTGTTTACAACTCTTGCTATTACAAATGGTCACAATTAATTGGTTTTATATTCTAATATGGGCCTTCAAAGTTTTTTCTCATTTCTTAAGGAAAATGTATTAATACGTGTTCAGAGATTCCTGTCCTGTGCAGAGATCACATACTCCATAGATAAGAAACAAGAGACTGAGTCAAAATATTACTTCATTATTTCAAAATATCTTACAATTCTGTTGTTTTAAATACGTTTGGGCACTAAAATTTAAACTGTAGTATAAATTATACCTAATTGATGGGAGTGGGTTTGGACCACAATCCTATACCTAATTTTGAAATACAAAATAAGAGGTTATGATGTAATGTCCTTTAATTTCTTTGTGGATGGATAGTAGAAAGGAAAGGGGATTCTCTACAAAGGGAGTAATGTTTATGGTTGACCTCAACTGACAAGAATTTTATTTTTTTTTCCTCATGAGTTTCTGGGTTTATTTTTCATCCTTTTCCCCCCTTCATTGCAGCTTCTATTATATTGTTTTGTTGGTTTAAGTATTTTCTACTAAATGCAATTAACAGCTAATGCCACTTTTCCGTGAAAATTGCATGGCAAAGTGAATGTAATGGAATTTAATACTAAAATCTTTTTCAAGACAGTGAACATAAAATGCAAACTCTTTCAATAGAAAGGTCTATTGTGATGATAAGCATTCTCAGATTATACTTCTGTATCTGATCCAGTGATGGCCTTTAATTTTTTTTATTCTAATATTTAAGCGTGCTGATGATATTTCAAGTTCATTGTCAGATACTACACTGCTTGTGCACTTTTTTGGCAAGAAAGGAAAAGCTGAACTGAACTTTGAAGATTTTTATAGGTGAGTCTCAACTTTATTAATTCCCTGTAAAAAATACTTGCATGGTTCTAATTAATGTGTATTCTATTACTGTACATATAGCTTATGCAGGCATGTTTATGAGATTTACATTTCTTTTATGTCTGTTATATATAAAAAGAGCAAAATAAAACAGTAAGTGGCCGAACAATAAAAAGTCCTCTTCTAATTCTGCTGCATTTGCAAATTTTGTTAGCACTTGTGGGTGTAGTTACTTTGGGGTGGAGAGACTGTACTAAAGCCCTGATCTTACTGATGTTTAGGAACCCTTTTTTTTTTAAAATTTATTTTTTATGCAAAGATTTTCTGAAGATATCATGCAGGCACCTTAGATCAAACTTCTTTGGGTAAAAGTGAAAACACAGTGGAAGGTATTGACTTAGTTGCTATGCCAGTAAAAGTAGAATTTAAAAATATTGGGAGAGTGCCATAAAAACAGAACCATAAAACTGTATGCTTCTGTGTAATTGAAATAGATGCAGTGTTTGGTTATTGCTTCTTTAGTAAATACTCCATGAAAAGTCCTGAAAAGTAGTCAGTATTTCACGTAATACAAAAACCACATCATCAAGTGAAATCATGATGTGAGTTCAAAATAGGAAGCAGAAAAGAAGATAATTTTTCAACAGGTACCTAGTTAAAATGCTACAGATTGCGTTTGACAATCAGATGAACGTGAGCTCCCAGTGCTCATGTTCTCTGTGACCAGATTGCTAATCTCACCTTTGGTTGTGTGACTAGGACATCAGACGGAATCAGGAAAGTTATATTTCCTTTTTAGGTAGCTGATTATATACTTGGTATCCAGTTTTGGTGTCCAAAATATACTAAATAGCTTGTTAAGAAGAGTTTATAGAAATATAAAAATATATAAAAAAAAAGGTTAAATTGAAAGGCTGCCAGAGCTCATCATACTTGGCTTGTTAAAAAGACAAAGGTAAGGTTAAATTGCAAGTTGTAAGTAACTACATGGGGAATAAATTTTGGGAATTAATTTAGTACCATGATGGAATTTTGAGTTTAGCATGTACAAATAAAGATCAGTGACCCACTGCAGAAGAAAATCAGGCAAATTGAAACTAGAATTAAATTAGAAATGTAACTATTAACTAATTCTAAATCTTACTAACACATTTTATTGTTGTGTTAAGATTGCTGTATTATAAAATATGTCAACGTAAATAACTGATTTACTATCAGTGCTGCAAAAGGAGAGCTAATTTGTGTAATGTTATTTGGCTTACATTCTACCAGTCTTTTAAGAACATGAACAGTAGAAATATAAAATATGACTATTCTGTTGTGTTTATGTTTGTGCTTCAGATTTATGGATAACCTACAAACTGAGGTTCTAGAGATAGAATTCCTTTCCTACTCTAATGGGATGAACACCATCAGTGAAGAAGACTTTGCCCATATTCTTTTGAGATATACAAATGTGGAAAATACATCAAGTTACCTGGAAAACCTGCGCTGCAGTATTCCTGAAGAAAAGGTAGTTGTTAGTAGTGGGCCATGGCATGCTGTCCCAGTGTCGATAAGATGAAAACACAGCCTTGCTGGACAGAATGAGGTTCTGTCACTGAATTACTTAGCACCAGAATTTTATTCTGATCATAAGCTTTATCTTGGTTTTGAGATTACTTGCTAAATAAAAGTAGAAGAGTAAATAGCGTGGAATTGTGTTCCACAGGATTTAGTTAGTAATAGTTTTAAAGTTTGCATAAAAATAAATAGCAAAAACCCTAAGACTTTAGAAAGAACATTTTTTTCTAGCAATGAAGTATTTAAAAACCCTTTTTTTTCTTACTACTTATTTTTTTAATTGCCACTGGAGTAGCACCTCTTCAGAAATAACATTGACACCTTTTATCTTGTTGTTTTATAATCTTAATAATGGATCACATGTATATAATTATTGCTGGGTATGTAGTTTATATTAATGACTGAAGAGACAGAAACAATAATATAAACAGTAAAGGACATAAGGTAGATAGTCCTTCATTTGTTCAACAACAAATATGTTACCAGAAGTGTATCTGAGAGAAATGCAGTGGCAACTATGAACCAGTGATAACCAGTAGGATAATATTAAAAGTAGCCCTTCGTATAAGGACTGTTTTCAGGATAGCAGATTCAACTGTCCTAGAAATCCAACACTTTCAATAGCTATATACTTTAATAGCATTGACAGCAGAGCTCACAAAGAAAAGTAACAAATGGGTTTGGACAGGAGTTTTTTGTTGTGTTTTTTGGGGTTTTTTTGGTTTGTTTTTTTTTTAATTTGAGGCATGACATTGTAATTTCATCTTTCACAGAAGTCAGATCAGTCAACTGGCATGATAGAAGCACGCTTCAAAAATCAAGTTTTCTTTTCAAATACCTGGATTATCTTCCTGTGGTTGTACAGCAGTTAGGGCCACTGAGAGATAAATACAGCTGGGGAGTGAAAGGGTGAGGCAGTGTTTTCTCCTTTGACTGGATTGGGTGTAAGGTAAAGTGGTAAGATTGGTATCAGTTCCTGCTCAGTGATCGTTTTTGAGTTTCTGGTCTAGTTGAGGCGCTCCGTTCTAACTGTCAGAAAAGGTAGTATTCAGAGCCAAGATACTGCAACAGAACTGCTATAAACCTCTTTCTGCATGGTTCTGAGATAGAAATCTGGAAAAAAACCCCAGAAACACTCGCTTTGAGGCTTGTATAGCAACAATGATATAAGTATGACTTCGGAAACTGAAAAATAATGACAGTTGTAGGTATAGAGAAATACTTAGAATGGCAGAGGTGAAGCTAAATAAATAGAAGTACAGACACTTTCTTTAGAACACAAGGAAGTATTCTTTGAAGTTCATCTCTAAGTCTGCCAATGTCACTGTTCTGATAGCACTCTTCTTGATCGCTGGTGGGACCATCATTTAAGGAAAACTTCCATGTAGAAAGCTGTGTCACTCAGTTACAGGTTTGCTTATACTGCATTCTGGGAATATCCTGGCACACGACCAGTGCCATATATCTGTGTATCATATGCGATACCTCCATTAAGTGAAACAAGACATTGCTGCTTCTTACCGCTGTGCTGTCAGTACAGTGGGAAAAGTAAATCCCTGTGGTATCTCTTATGTTGACCACAGGCTTTTGAGAATGGGATTTTGCCTCTTATTGCCACAGAGGTGTTGTTCATATGTTTGCACCTTTTTTATACTTGTAATAACATTATAATTTGAAAATTATAAAACATGCTCACAAACCAGAGGATTCCATTTAGAAGAAAAGTTAGTCGAGTCTGTGAAGTAATAGGCAGCTACTCTCACTGTTAGTGATAATCTTTATCCCTGTAAAAAGAAGCCCCTAAAGCAACATGATGATCATTTGCCATATTGTAGGCACATTAAAATATTCACCTGGCATGCTGCCTGCTCACAGGATGTTTTCCTCCTTTTACTAACTAGATGCCAAGCAGTGATTCATTTAAGCTGGCATCTTGAATTACTACAGATATCAGCTCCTGAAGAAAATCTATGTATTTATAGCAGCATACATGTGTTACTGTGAATTTTCCTTGCTGTAGTAAAATATAATCTGTCCATATTAATTAAAAAGTTAGCTTCCTTTTTGTCATTTTTAACCCTAGCCAGAAACCAAGTCCCACGCAGCCACTCACTCGCTCCCCCACCATCAGGATCAGGGAGAGAATTGGAAGGGTAAAGGGCAAGAAAACTTGTGGGTTGAGATAGACAGTTTAATCAGAAAAGCAAAAGCCAAAAAGCCATGCATGCAAACAAAGCAGAACAAGGAATTCACTGCTTCCCATGGGCAGGCAGGTGTTCAGCCATTCCCAGGAGAGCAGGGCCCCATCACACATAACGGTTACTTGGGAAGACAAACAACATCACTGCAAATATCCCCCCCTTCCTCCTCCTTCCCTCCAGCTGTATATACTGAGCATCATATCATATGGTATGGAATATCTCTTTGGTTAGTTGAGGTCACATGTCCCATCTGTGTCTCTTCCTAACTGTCTATCCACCCCCAGTCTCCTCATCAGTGTGGCAGTGAGGCCTTGGCTCTGTGTAAGCACTGCTCAGCAACAACAAAAACACCTCTATATCAGCACTGTGTTCAGCACAAATTCAAAACACAGCCCCACACTAGCCACTGTGAAGAAAATTAACTGCCTCAGGCAAAATCAGCACATTTCTATGTAGAAAATAAAGAGTTTTCAGTATGAAAGTTCTGGAATGTTTACACAGATAATATCCTGTGTCAAAATGCAAAACCGAAGGCAAATATGAAATGTTATTACGAGTACCAGTTGAACAAAATAGGGTCTTAGGAAAGGAGAGAGATAGTAGAATGTTATGCCCAGCTCTCTTTGGGTGTCATTTTGCATGCCCTTCTGTTTCTCTTGTGTCCCTTGCTGATTTTCCTTGAGAGGAAATAAATATTTATTAGTGCAGATTATTTCAGCAGAACTTGTAGAACTCCTAAATGAAGCCAGATATTTCCCTCATTGCTAAAATATTGTGGAGTATGTATAGGTCAGCCATGGACTGCATGTGTGGCTCCTTTATCTCCTTGTTTCATCTCCAGTGTCAACTCATGGCAGCAGTTTTCACCACTAGTGGAAGCACAGAAGTAGCAAAAAGTTTTGTTTGTAGACCAGCAGTTCTCAGGCTTTTCTATGCAAGGGCCACTTTCCATCTAGACTGATCATCTTCTGTCCAGTTACATGGAAAGAGCCGGGATTTTTATAGTAGCCTGACCTCTTACTGTTATTTCTTACGTTCAAAATCTGTACAGACAAATCAGTCCACATTAAAGATTTGTGAACCTAAAAATGTCAGCTCAAGACTTTTTCTGTTATTGTTATTTTGCCATAGTACCTGAAGGTCTGAGCTGAGGATGTATGTTTCACTGATCTAGTAACTTCACAAACACATGACAAAATTATTCCAGTCCTAGAGAGTTTTCAGTCTAAACACAGCACAAGAAATGGAACTTGGACACTTAAGCTATTAGTGTCAAATGCAATGAAACAAAAAGATAGTATTGGTAGTAGAAAATTAAGTTTTTAAGATAAAAATTTAAGTGAGAATGAGGAGGTGGTTCTCCTTGTGTCTATGAGAGTTTCCTCCCAATTGTGAAGGATGAAACAGAGAACAGATATGATTGTTGAGAAAAGCAATTCATGGTGGAGATGGGTCAAGCTCTCCAGACAATTTATAAATCTTAACTTGAGTTTATGTAGGATTTAAGCAGGGATTTACGTCTCAAGTGTATGGAGGCCTATTAAAGTCTTTTATTAGAATAATATTTTGTTGCTCTCCACATTTTTCACAGTACTTGCTGTCTCATATGGGTTTACACCCAAACTCTGCCATTTCCTCCTCTGCCACAAACCTACTTTAGTATGTTTTCCATGTTCCACCTTACCATAATGACTGTGTATGTATTTGAGGAGAGACATAGGTCAATGGTTTGAACAGAAAGGCTCAGGGTCTTTCTGTTGTCTTCAGTTTTATTTTCAGAGACAAGTACTTACATAGGATAAAGGCAAACAGAAAAATAGCCAGAAATCATAGTCAAAGGGGTCTAGGGAGACCAAGGTTTGACAAAGAATGCTATCCCATGTTCAGAATGACTGAGACCAAAGGGAATCAGATATAGGCAATAGCTCTGGCTTAATTCAAAGTCTCAGTTTAAGGTCTCTTCTGAAATTGATTTAGAGATAGTGTATCAAGTCTTTGGATTTGTAGCTGAGAGAAGAGCAGAACAAGTATCATAAGGAAAGAAGATAAAGTAAGCTCTTTTAACATGTTTTCAGAGAAACTTTCATGGAAGATCTTGTGAAGTCTGGCCTGCAAAAGATTTTTTAAGAAGCTGGACAAACCCTGCAATATTTGACTCTTGGAGTATCAGCTGAAGAGACTTAGATGTTTAAGTCTGGATATGTAAAAATTTTACATACAGTAAAATTAAGGCTTAAGGTAGATCGTAACATGTATTTATGAATTCATTCAGTGTATTTATGTGAACACACACACATATATAATAGTAATTTGCAGGTTTTCATTAGTAAACATACTCCAATATTCATACAAATCTAGAAATTTTTTTTCTCATTATTGACTGTCATATTATAATAATCCCAGGATTCTTAAGCAACAGAACAATATTTTCAACTGCTCTGGTGAGAATTGCTGTCCACTGCAGTTGCAAAGAGGAAAGACATCTTGCATTCCTTGAGAGACTCGAATTCTTTACTTCACTGACTTTTATTACAAATATCTTTTTTTTTTCCAATGGCTGTAGTATCTGTTCTTAAATGAAGTAGACATACATAACTGCAAGGCTTGTTTATTCAGTTGTTTCTACTACTGATAATTTGTATTGTGCATGTTCTTTTTTTTAGGGTATCACATTTGAGGAATTTAGATCATTTTTCCAATTCTTGAACAATCTAGAAGACTTTACAATTGCAATGCAAATGTATAATTTTGCAAGTCGTTCCATAGGTCAAGGTAAGTATTTATGTTTTTATAAAAATCTTTTGATAACAATACAGAACTGTTGACAAAAATGTTTTGTAGTTCCTAGTTTGTAGTTTTAATGTCTCCAGTAAAAGGCTAAAAAGGCTAGGACGCCAGCTTTGAGAGGAGCAGGCTTGGTCATAAAATAAGAGGTATTTTGCGAAGTCATATAAGTGGTGGATAAGCTGAATGCAGAATAGTTGTACATCAAATCCTACCATACAAGAGTTGAGGCACTTGATGACACCAATAAGAGATCAGATTAAAGCAAACAAAAGCATTTCTTTACACAGTGAGCATCTGGAATCTGGCCTTCTGCAAAGGTTGTAGAAGGAAACTGTGTCAGAAGGTCTGAAGAGGGATTAGACAGATTTCTTAACAATTCAGTAAGTGGGAGTTAAAAGAACTAGGCATGTATGTATTAACTAAAATCCTTAATGAAACAGTTGCGATGCTTGGCGGGGACAAGGTGAACAATATGTGAAGTGGTCAGACTTGGTGCTCTCCTCAAGCAGCCTCTTCATGGGTCTGACACAGTAACACCAGCACAGTCCTACCTCATGTGTCCTTAACAAAGGATTATATCACTTTCTCTGTGCTCTTATTTCTTGGGTTCTATTTTGTGTCAAATAAGAGAATGCCATATATGTGGCATAGGTTTAATTATAACAGGATCTTCTAATTTTGTTATTGCACATAGTATAGTAAATTAACTATTATTTTTTGTGTAAAATAGTGGATACCAGTTAAGCAGTGTAATTTTATATCAATTGAAAACTACTTGGTTTAGAACTGTGAAATTCAATCCTGATTTTCACATTTTCTTAATTTTTGAGTGTTTAAATGTGAGAACTCAAGTTAAAAGTTTACTTGTATTTTATAGTATGCTATCCACAAAGTACCATTAAATTCATGGGATTTTTAATATTTTTTCTGATGTTCTCCTCATACAGATGAATTCAAACGTGCTGTGTATGTAGCCACGGGTGTGAAGCTTTCACCACATTTGGTGAACACAGTGTTCAAGATTTTTGATGTCGACAGAGATGACCAGCTGAGTTATAAAGAATTTATTGGGATTATGAAAGACAGACTCAATCGAGGGTTTAGGGTAAGGATTCTAATTTTTATAGTTATCTTCATTCACTGTACTACTTACCACTGCTTTAGCATCTGTAGCACCTGTAGGTTTCAAACCAGCAGTGCATATGTTTAAAGACATATGTTCTATAGAAATACTGAAGCAGTCTGTAAGATAAAATCCTTCTTAAATTCTTGATTTTTTTTTTTATTAGAAAGCAATACATAGAGGACATAATGTACCTTTATCAAACCAAAGAGGAGATGAGAAATCTTCTGCATACTGTAATTTCTTCTGTATTGTGTGATTAATAGATTAACATTAAGAATTTTAACAAGGGTAGTAATTATGTCTGGATTGCTTGTAGAGAAAAGAGAATTTGTCTCTCTCAAGCTCAGGCAGTTAAAAGTCAAACAGTGGCTCTTCAAAAACAATACTAAGTGTTGGTAATGACAGTTGGAAAGAGTTGCAGCAGAAGATAGTTCAAATTTTCAAATAAAAGTGAAGTGGTGCTGAACAATTGTTGTATTCTAGTTCAGAGTTACTTTTGATAATTAAACCCTGTATATAATACATTTAATTACAATAAGCTAGAGGGCAGGAAATCACAGAAAATTTTCATAGGGAACAAGCTTGTAAATCATGCTTTACCTTTTAGGTGATTATGGAGGCCTTGCTGCCCTCTTCAGGTTCTGTGCAGTGCAAGGGAATTTTGTAGTAGCAGAAAAATTTTCAATTAGGGTATGATCAACAAAAATCTTTTTTTTCCCTTATGATGGGTATTAACATTTTCAACTAAACATAAAATGGTTCTTACTGGCAACCTTATTGCTTAGACATTAATAAGCATAATAATGTTTAATATTTTGTTTAAACAAGTATTATGGCTCCTAAATTTAAATTTGAGTATATTGTTCCTGTAATACTATTTTAGTTATTTTAGTTAGCTTTCTAAATATAGTGTTAGAACTTTTTGTTAAGTGGTGTTGAGTTTAGTAGTTTACTTGTTATTTCTGTACTATTATGATCAAACATAAAATGTGGATAACAACCATTGCATTTGTAACAAACTTATTTCCTTGTTGGTCCTCAATTCCTTTTATTATGATGTGGGAATGATGATTGTTTCATAACAGTTTCAAGATGTTTGGCTATATGTTTTAATTGTTTACTAATTGTAAATGTGCAGTGTGTGTTAATTTAACCAAAAAACAGTCTGCTTGTATTACATGTTTCTATTTCACAAAATGCATGACAGAAATCACATATAGTCCTTAAGAATCTATATCATCCAGCACTATTCAGTCTTATGTATTTATCTTTCTTTTGCCTAGACTACTATGAAATATTCCCATGGATTGTAAAAGAACTATAAAGAATAGCCAGGACATTCAGAAGAATAACACAGTCTTTCATAAATTGTATGTCTAATTTTAATTAGATACTAGATAACTCCCGAATTGCATAGGAGATGATCATGATTTGGTCCTATAATTCTCTTAAATGCATTTCTTCACTAATCAGCTGTATTTCAAGACAATTACAGTACCAAACTGAGAAATTACAATTTCCAATAAGTTTTCATGTGTCCCAAAAGCCAAATTTTTCCAAGAGTGGGTAGTAGTAAATATTCTGCAGAAATTTGCCTTTTCAGTTTAATAAGCACCCCCAACCCTCCAGTCTTGGTTTAGAATAAAAAGCAGAAAATATATTAAGAACCCTTTTCCCACAACAAATTGGTGGAAAGTGTCATTAATTGCTTCATATTTTTGTGTATTAAAAGTTACACGGTGTTTAAAGTGTCCAGAACAAGTAAAAGTTTGCCTTTTTGCTCCTACAATGTGGAGGACTCAAATGTTGTCTTGTGCTAAATCAAAACTAACAAATCACTAACCTTTTCTTTATCAATAACTGTGTTTTGAATCCATATGAAGATTCAGTTGGTTCCGTTATACAGATAAAAGATTATAACAGCTTCTGTTTATGCAATATTTTGTAGCAACATAGAAATCTTTGCCTTGAGAAATCTGAACCTGTTTATGAAGTATAAATGCCTGATTTTAATGTTAAGTATCCCACAATTAGTGTCTGTCCAAATCAATGTAGTGTCTGATTATCACTCTGAAAACATTCAAAAATAACAGTTTCATCTAGGCCTACGATTTGAAGTATGATTTTAAAATTAACGTCTTATACTTAGCAATTCAACTTTTTTAAAAGTTGTTTCACTAAAATGTTTGCCCAGAATATTGAAGGCATAACAGAGTTTGGTATTAGGATCATGTATTTCAGAAAAGGGCATTTTTTGGTTATATAGTCAGACTAAAGCAAACATGTTAAAGAGCAAAGAGTTACATGTAAGTCCCATGAAAATGGAGTTATGAAATATCAGTCAGAACCTACTAGGTTTGTCCTATTTAAAAGCTTTGCCACGAATTTACAAACTTGAGTAGGATCAGGTACTACCTCTTATAGGAACATAATAAAAATTCATTTTAACAAAAATTTTAGATACTTTTTTGAAAATTAAATGTCTTAAAGAGTTTATCGAATGAAATTTCTCTCTTTCTGCAATGTAGTAGCATAACCTGAAACCTTGTTTTGGTTTTAGTAGTTTGAAACAAACTAGTATATTAAGCCGCCACCAGGTGGTCAGTCTTAGTACTGCCATAAAATTATTAAAATGTGCAGACACGAAAAGCTTTATTTTTGCTTATGTTTAGTTAAAATAGTTATTTCCTTTTCTTTTTAATTTGAAAATATGTAAGAAGATTCCATTTCCTTTATAAATTCCATTTTTAAACTGAAAGACTTGGAACTTAATGACTAAATTATACCTAACATACTGTACTGTATCTCCTAGCTATTTGTCACTGAAAGCCATTTTTTTTGTATTTTCATGATACCGTTGTCTTATGCTTACCACTGGCTGCCTTCACATGTTGTCTGCATCTGCGCACTTCTCCATCTTCTGCTCCACAGGGCTACAAACCCATACAGAGGTATACTACTTTCAAATCCTGCGTGAGGAAGGAACTCTATAGCAGATAAATGACGGTATGTGTTAGCCACCCAGTCTGAGTGTGCTGGCATGCTTGCAGGAATGGCTGAATGTTTAGCTGTCACTGCTTTGTTTCCTGTTCAAAAACTCAGGAATAGGTTGTCTGACTGCAAGCAATGTGGTAGCTCAAAGCATTACGTTGTATTTTTGGGTGAAGCAATAGAATTTTATTCTGACGTTGGTAATGACTGACTCACTCTCACTGTTTTGTAAGCCAGCTGTGATTTTGTACTGTGTTCAAAATTAGGAAAAGTATTCTTTCATAGTTTCTGTTGCTGTTTTCTGTCTGTCCTGTTACCTCTTTTCAAGTAATTTCTCAGATACCTATAGCTAATAAGTATTTACCAATGAAGATTGTAGAGGCAGATTTTTTGACTTCTAGTAAATTGTTTCTACTTCAATTTATACTGTTAGACTGTTGAAAGCAATAATCATTTTTTGTTCATTTAATGCTATGCCAACAATTTTCAAAAATCAGCACTGTCCACACATGATCATCATGACTGTTTCCACGTATCCACTACATGAATGTCCATTCTTAAAATTAGACTGTGCTGTGGGTTTCAGTGTGAAAACTGGGGTGTGCATATTCTGTAGCCATATTGTGAAACTGTTTGTCACACAGCAGACATAGCTTTTCTTACATAAAAACAAGAGTTTGTTCCTTTGTGATTTAAGATTTTTTCGTATTTACATTTAAAGAGTTTGCAGTAGTTGCTGTGAAGGCTGTTAGATCTCAGATGTATTATTTTACAGAGGGAAGGAGCAAATATATGTACACCATGAGAAACAAGGCCCCTTGGTCAGTGGTTTGGTGGCAGTGGACCCTGTGGGATAGCGGGCACATCTCATGTGCTTCTGAGCCAGGAGAGTTTGACTGTCATTCCCCTGCTGGTTTTAATTCTGAGGTGCAATATTAAGCTTTTTTGTTCAATAGCCATCATCAGATGGCTCCATGAATTGTCATATTTGCCTCTGACCTTCTAAATCCTACCCTTCTACCCTTTTCTGTCAAATACCTCTCGGACTACTTGTATGCCACTGAGTGTGCTGGGCCTCTGGTTTTAATCGTTCTTCCCTAACTTTGAAATAGCATGTCAGGAAAGCAAAGGAAGGCATCTTGGATCCTGTTTATCTGAGATGATGGCTGACTTCCAGCAACAGTGTAAAATCTGAGTGTTTAAGGATGAGAGGGGGGGTCTGTTTACCCAGACTGCTAACTCACCAGCTCTCCAGTCCCACTAGTGCTTTTCCTTTGTAGATCTCTGTGCAAGGTAGACAAGGAAGAGGAAATATATCTAAACTATTGACCTGTTCCTGTTGCACACCATGTCACATATCATGAACCATGTTCTTTGGAACTTTTCAGACCATTTTTTTTAAGTGAAGTGTTTCACATCTTTCGAACAGGCCAGTTCTTTGAAATTCAGCAATAGAGATGGCTAGGGGCATGTCCAGGCTTACACAGCTGGTTTGTCCTCCTAGAAAGAAGACAGGAGTCCTGTTTGATCTGCATATGGTCTTCTCATATGTGTAACATCCAGCGTCCACAGAATTAGTTTCTTATTATTTTGATGAACTATTAACACTTTTAAAATTATACTGCCTTTTTATGAGTTTAACCGAAATACTGAAGCATTTGTACTAATATGTAAGGGAACAGGAAATTTGATCTTAACAAACAAAGCATCTGGCTTCTCTGCTTTATTAATGGGAAGTGTAAATGACTAATGAAATAGTTGAAACAACACTTTAGTAATCCAAGTCACTAGTCGCATGAGAGGAAAGTGGTGACTTTAGATTAATTTCGTGTAACTTCATATCTTTGAAACTTTTGACTCTCAAAGTTTCCTTTCGTCTGTTCCCATGTATTTTTAAAAATGGGTTTTAGTGGTACTTTTTGTCTTTTTGACAAAATCCACATTGCAGTTGCATGTCAAGTATTGTTTAAACTGTAAACATTTCAAGATATGGAACAACTCTTACAGGAAACTGGCAAAATGCCATACAATCGTAATGCTTCCCTAGTAATTTCAGTGAAGGTATGTGACCAAGTGGAAGAAAATGCAGTGACACGGAGGAATCCAGTACTTAATCTTCAAACCTAATAAAATTATCTTGGTAACAGAAAGGTTGTAAAAGCATTTAGTTTACATACACCAGTACCTTGTCAGATTGAATTCAGGCAATAAATTCATACGCTGAGATGGTTTAAACTCAGAAAAAAAATGTACAATGGAGAAAGGGAGATGTTCAATCTGCATAAAGTCATTCTCAAGATAAAATTTAAAGTTGAAGAATAGTATGCCTACACTACACATTGGGAGACAGAGGAACCAGGTTAGTTATCAGGGCATGGGCTTGGCTACAGACAACCTCACTGTGTAAAGGCCTCTGGTTATTTACCCTGCTCTTCATCCCAGCTGGATCTCCTGTATGCTATTAATGAAAATTCTTGTTTACCCAAGCTTGCTTGAAAAGATCTGTATCAAGTATCTGTTGCCTGTGTGCTGAAGAATGCAGTATAAGCCTTGTATATATAAAACTCCCTCTTCCCTGCTGACACATTAGTTTGCTACTACTCTTTGGTTGAGCCACTGCTTCTTGTCTTATCATAAATTAGAATCATAGAATCACAGAATTGTTAAGGTCAGAAAAGACCTCTGAGGTCACCATGTGCTGCCATTACAGTGATGTAAGCAGTTGTTAGCTGTTCAGGGTTCCTTTTTGTGCAAAACGTTGCATAACTCGTAATATTTCTTCAAATTTGTTGTAAACTTCTACTGAAGTTCATTGCAAGTGCCAGTTAATGGAAATGGAAACTTTAGCCAAGCGTGCGAAGTGATTTGGCGAAAGTTACTGTGGAGAACAGAGATAGTTCTGACTTTGCCATACATTGTGGAGTGAACGTGAATTTACCTAATTCTAAAAATTATTATTTTCCATTTAGTTTATAACTTCAACAGATAATAAAGATGGACTCATTGGAGATTTGAAATTGAACAATTCAATGGGTAATTTCATTTTGGTCTGATGTGCAAAAAAAACACATGAATGTACATGAATACAAAAATCAGCTGCAACTACATCCCAAAGTTAGGTGCAGTACAAGTACTGTTAATTTTACTGTGTTCCAAATATAAATGTACAGATCATTGTGCTTTGATATACTTTCTATGGTAAATGTAGAACTCTGATGAAGGAGATTAAGATACTTGGCACACATACTACAGATTATACCCTATTTTGAATCTACACCCTGAAAAGTTGTACATTGTACTGTGCATCACATATCTTTAAAATGCACTAATGCCATTTACTCTGCAGTATAAAGAATGTCGTGTCCATATCATAAATAATGATAATCTCTCCTTGGGGAACCTGTACAAGCTGTGTGTGGTCCCTGCAGGGCACACAACTGACTTGGCATTGACAGGTACTCCTTTGCATACACTGCAGGGAGAACTGAAAAAAACATGTTAGTAGAGAACTGCCTAACAGAGCACAGAGGAGAACTCTGTTAGAAATTTCCTAGATAGTCCTTCTGTAAGACATTTGAAACAGAGTCCTTTCAAATTCAAATTAATTCCTGAAAAGGGATGGTAGAGGCCAATTTACAATGGGATTCAAGTCCATCTAAAAGTCCTGCTTGCCAAAATATTTGCATGTTCAGTTGATGTAATAGATATTTAAGTCATAATTCTGATTTTATTGACTTCTGAAGTATTAAGAGTAACTATTACATGGCACAGATGTAAATCTAGAAATTAAATTCTATGTACCAGTAATTTCCTGAGAATCTTAAGACTTTTTTGCTTTAAAAGAACGGATTTCTAGATGTTCTGAATGTTGTGGCATTTCAAAATTTCTCATTAAAGGTTTTTGGAGGTAATAGTTAATAGCTAAAAATAGTGCCTTGGGACTGACTGAGGAAGGAAATTTCATTTTGAGAAAGACATGAAAGACTGAAGCGTGAATTCAGAATCTCATTTCTAGCCATGGTTCAACTATAAATTGTTGTCTTCTGTAAACACTTCATTCCGTCAAGTGAGATAAAATTTGTCATGTAGCTACTATTTGTAAAGCTTTAATTTCTATATTTTCCTAGTACACAGCAGTTGAATACATCTATTGTAAGAGATAGTTTAAAAAAAAAAAATTAAAGTTGTTGCTTATTACTTGAAGAGACTTTAGCTTACCTCTTTAAAGCAGAGAAAGTGAGAAGCATGTGATTAGGCACACTTTACCGAGTCATCTTACAAAAGGCATTGGAAATTACAGAACCTGGGCTTTTGTTCCCAAACCTGACTAGAAGCTTGAAAACATACCTGGATACAGTGGGAGGAGAATGTTCCAGTGAAATGTGAAAGCATTGCAGAGTGTGTGGGCAAAATGGATTTGATACACTGAGAGTAGATACAACAACAGTGCATACATTAGAAATAAGACTGTTCATCTGAACAGTCCATGTATTTCAGCATTTCTTTTAATGACTTTTATGAACATTTCTGTGAACTTGCTTCATCAAATAAAAAGATATATATCTCAAAGCACGAATTAATCAACCAAATGTGCTTTTGTTAAATAATGCAGTGCACTTTGCAAGTAATAAATTTTTTCATGAGATTGGCTATAAATCTCAACTAAATTATGCATTCATGTAAGTATTGTTTCCAATATTTCATTTAAAGTCTGGATTATGTACTACTGTGGATTAGATTCTTTTCTGAATAGTTACAACTTTCTATAAAATTCTGTGTTTTTCAATTAAACAAGATGAGTGATAAGAATAAATGGATGTAAGCTTCAGTGTCTCACAGTTGATTTTAACATACTGCAGTGTTGCAATATTTTTAACAGCTTTACCAAAACAAGATATTGGACAGTGTCTCATTTTGTGTCCTGGTTTTGGCTAAGAGACAGTTAATTTTCTTCCTAGTACCTGGTACAGTGCTGTGTTTTGAATTCAGGATGAGAATAATGTCAATGACATGCTGACGCTGTAGTTGCTACTGAGCAGTGCTTACACTAAGTCAAGGACTTTTCAGCTTTTCCTGGGGTCCTCCGCACCCCAGTGAGCAGGCTGGGGGTGCACAAGTTGTTGGGAAGGGACACAGCTGGGACAGCTGACTCCAGCTGGCCCAAGGCATATTCCATACCATGTGGTGTCATCCTCAGTGAATAAACTGGGAAGAAAGCTGGCTGGGGGCTGCTGCTTGGGAACTGGCTGGGCATCAGTTAGAGGGTGGTGAGCAATTGCATTGTACACCACTTGTTTCATATATTCTGATTCTTTTTTCCCTTTTCTGTTAAACTGTCTTTATCTCAGCACATGAATTTTAAGGCTTTGGGGGTTTTTTTCCGATTCAGCTGCCTGCTGGGTTAAACTGTGACACCTTGATACTGTAACTGCTTGCCTCCAGAAAGTGTACTTAAATTGTGATCCATCTTAGAAATTAAAGTACTTGTAAATGTTCTTATAATTCCTGTTCCTCCCTTAGCTTCTTTCCCCAGTTGTTCTAATACTTAGTACCTCTCCATCTTTCTACACCTACTATGAAAATAGGCTTGTGAAGTTAGGAATAGTGGAAGTAATAATGAGATCCAGTGGTAAGTACAGATAGCACTCAGTGAATCTCCCAGGCCAGCCTTTGGCCAGTATTCTCCATTCAATGGGCACTTACTCAGGTTGCTAAACTACAATGCGCTTTAGGATTGAGGTAACCTTGAGTAAAGAAGCTTTCATGTCCTCTTGCCCATATTATATTTGGCTTTTGCTGATACCTCAGTTTAATGAACATTAGTAATATTTATGCTTTTTGTTTGGTGCCATAAGTTAACTTTTTACTACAGTGTCAACACAAAGAATCAAGAAACAAAACTAGAGAGAAAACAGGACATACTTGAATAAAGAGCAAATCCTTTCTTGCATCTTTTAATATAAATAGGCTATCTGTTGAATGCTAACTGTGTGCTGTGAGGTGAGGATGCATTTCGAATATGAACCTATGTATGGATTTATAACCCTCATTTTATGCAAGTAAATTGGATCTTTCATTATTTTCATATTAAAACATCCCTCTAGTGTGTCTGAATCTGCGTAAAATTTAATGTAGAATTAAGGAATTTAGTGAATGATACCTTTTTTTTGATTGCATGTTGTTCACTTTTCACAGGAGACGCCAAAGTATGGTTGGAAGGAATATTACTCTTGTGTGATGACTGTAACCAGTGAACATCTCAGAGATCTATGGAAGCAATTTCGGAGACGAGATATGCTGAGATAAAGGAAGGAGGAAGAATTATCTGCACTGGTTAGAACTATTTATTCCTATGAATTCTTAATGAAGAACAAACTAACCCAGGTGAATTATGAATCTTCCAGCTGCAGTAGAAAACCCAGGACTTCTTTTCCACTTAGTGTAGTGATCACCAACTCTCAATATTATTTTTTACTATTTTGAGGTAAGTTTGCCATTTAAAAGAAAACAGAAGTTTTACACCTGGGTAGGAAGATGTTTTGGCAATGAACAGAAACTGCCTGCATCAGCTTAGACTGTGAATTTGCTTTCAGAAGAGCACTGTTAAAAATTTGTGCTGAACTGAAAACAAGAATACATTAAGTAGCATAACAATTATATGTATGAGTTGAATGGACAAATTAAACTCTTAGAAGCTGTAATTTTAAAAAGAGTAAAGCTATTTACGGTTATAATGTGAATGATAGGTATTTACCTAGGAAAAGTACTGTATGAACTATAATGTTCAGATTCTCCAAGTCTTATTATTATGTTTATTAATTTATCCTTTTAAAAAATAGTACAGATTTTAAGATGTCTTACAAGCAGTATGTTGAAGAAAAGTCAAAATGTTCAAATTCATGTTAAGTAACACACATGTTGTAATATTTATTATAAATTTTATTGCCATACACTGGTATGTTTCCTGTAGAGTAAAGCTTTGTGTTTCTTGTGAATAGTGCACTTTTCTGTGAAGTAGCACTGAGTAGAAATTATAGTTGTCTAATTTGCTACTCTGGAATGCAGTATCTGAAAACTAGATAAATAACTCGTGTTTGTGTCAAACAAAAGAGCAAAACAAAACCTGAATGCATGCAGTGGTACAGAACAACACTCATTAAGTCATATTGTTTGAATATCACACAGTGAACATTAAATATGAATTAGGCTACAGGCTATCAGTAGCCACTATGACCTGTCATGCCCTCTATGTTTAAATGTTACTGAAACAGCTGTATGGACAGTGTTACATTTGTCTCTAAATTTCTTGTTTACTCTTCAGCAGCGGCAGTTTTCCTTACTCCCTTTCAAGAAAATTGTTAGGTGGTATGAACTAAACCCAAACAAAGGAGAACACATATTTTTTATACCCTTTTTTAAAAGGTTCACTGGACATTGAATAAGTCTGTATCTGTTCAGGAACAATCTGTGCCTTGAAACACTTCTAGCTGAATACACACACACATTAAAACTAATGTCAATAAGTTGTTATCAGAAAAGCAAATGTTTGGTAGTCAGACAATCAAAACAGAACCAAAAATAATGGCTTTAAATATCTAATTACTCCAAATATATGAAAGCAAACTTTTTAAAATTTTACTCAGTGCACATGTTGCTCAAATACTATCTTATATCACATGTGAATAGACGTATAGCATCTGTGTAAGTGCACCTAAGTTTAGAAATGTTTAATTTATAGTAAGATTCATCTCTGATAAAAAATCAAAATAAGACATAAGAGGCTTTTTAAGAAATTCCACACTGGGAATTGTAGAAAAAAATGTGCTAGGTGTGGCTAAAAAGAACAAGCCTGTTCAGAAAACTGTTGGAGGATGAGACTTTAGTTAATATTTTATGAAAAGTACTTGCAAAATTTCTGCCTTGGTGTCCTTAAACTACTGACATTTGGGATAAAGGTTCTTGAGTTGACACAGCAGAACATAGATAAGCTGCAATCCCTGTGTGATCATTTAGGGAATCAACCGTATTCAATGTATCGTCTTGGTACGCAGAACTGTCTCACGGCTTCTTGTCGGCATGTGAAAAACCCAGTTTGCTACTTCAGTGATGAAGGACAAAAAAAAGGGAAGAAAGATAGGGAGTCATTGAAGGGGTTCCCATCTTTCCTTTCCATTCACTACTGCCCGCTCACGGTGATCCTCCTTTTGGAGGAAGCAGCACTACCAACATAATTTTGCTCCTCCACTGCTGTAGGCAATAGTGCACTTTGCTTTTATGGCTGGCTTGAGACAATTTTAGCATTTTTCTATATATTTCCTAACTACAGTCACTTAATATAAACTATAATGTGAAAGTGTCAGATTAGTTTTTATGAATATTTTTTCCTCATATTTAATAATGTTATTTAATATAAATATGAATATATACATATAATATTCTTGTTTATTTCAAAATAAATGCAGTTGAAACTAATTTTCTTTGCAGTGTATATCATTCAAATTCTTTTGTCATAAAAGAGTCTTTTCTTTTTTTGTAACGTGAATGTGTAAGCACTTTGAATTAGAGAATCTCATGGTCACAAAAAAAATAGACTTGTTTTCTTCTTTTGGTCATGTCTTTAGATAGCTTTTCTTTTCTGCCACAGAATTTTGTATAAAAGAGCTGGAAATGCAAGGACAGGTGAAAACAAGGCACAGTAACAGCACATGCCATCTGCTATAGAGGCACCCCTCGGATAGGCAGCAGTCACTGTGCTCAATAAAACCTTACTCAAAATCTGCCATATTCCTGGCAGCAGAGAAAATGTGTATGCAACAACTAAATTATGTGAAAAGTTGTCTAAATTAAGGCTTTTTTTAACAGCAGCTCTTGTTCTCCTCTATAAGTTAAGAAGACTGTAGTAGTGTAAGTGGACATTTAGAGATGCTTAGGAACTGCCCACAGATGCCCAGACCAGCTGGGGAAGCCAGTAAACCTGCAGCTTTGGGTAGCTCTGTGATACTGAATAACTTTTGCCTGCTCTGATGAATTCCTAGTTCCTGGCAGAATACCCTGTACTGCAAGCTGCTCCCTGCTAATCTTCTGGTGTTTAAGATTACAGTGGCTGTTTCCCTCCTTGCACATTTTGGCAGTAAGTCGATACAAACGATTACCACTGCAGATTCTCATGTTGTATGATACAGAAAGTTATCAGCCTGAAGGAAAAGAAACACTATTGAACAGTAGTCTGCAGCACTTTGTTGGTCATACTGCCTGGTTTCTATACTTATTTGATCTCTTCCATGTAAAAATCAGGATACAGATACATTGAAATAAAAGGAGAAAAAATTATAGAGGAATTTTTCATTTTGATTTGACATTGTGTGATGTCTTTAACCAATGTGTCTTGCTCTCTTGTTCCACTGAGGGTATTTCCAAGACAGTTTCTAGCAAAAGAACTCCAGACTAATACTTGCAGAAGGAAAGGAATGAAACCAAAAGCTCACTATTCAAATATTAATCTGAAACTAATTTTTAGCAATACCAAGTCTGAAATCCCCTTAAAATCAAGCCAAAACTAATATGAATATTTTCTAGTATGTGTGAGGTCTGAATGTATTTTTCCCTATATCTGAAAATCCATGAAAATATTTGGCACCCTGAACCTGTCAGCAGATAATGCCCTTGGATATACTGAATTCCTTTTCTTACGCACACAATTAAATACATGAGGGTGTGCTTTAATCTTGAATGGGTAATGTTAATTTTCACCACTAGTTTGACTTATAAATTCCTCCCACTGAAGAGCATTATAATTAGCTAGTAGTATTCCATAAAAATACTATTAGCCACTTGAATTTTTTTTTTAAATACCTAATTTTGTATATATAGATATTCATAGCAACGACAGCGTATCACTCCTGGGTTTTTTTAACTCTAATCCTGATTCAGAGGCTCCAACCTAGATTCAAAAGAGTGTAGTGCTGTAAAAATAAACTTTAAGATATTCAAATCTCTGCAGTAAAATACTGAGTCTTAAGTTAGTCAGCTGGGCTTTCCAAAAATGCATGCAGGGAATTGCATTAGATCCAAAAGTACCTTGAACTGTTTTAAATTGACAGACTATCTAAACTAGTTAACTAGGCAGTACTGAGAACAGAGATATCGTAAGATGTTGCTCGTGGGAGCTGTGCATTCTCATGTGCTCTCTTTAGTGGCCAGTAGCATGTGTGTGATGATGTGGGGAGAGGGCTCAGTTAGAAGGGGAGACAGCCAAAAACCCATGCACCCATACACAGGTGTGATTCGAGGAGAACAGATCCCTGGAACAGGAGTGCTCAGGACGGCATGAGAGAGTGGGTAGAGATACATTGCCTGGAACAGAGATGAAGAGCAGGATAGTGGCAGTCGTGATTCAGAGACCTGTGGTAATGCTATCGTTATGTGTCTTGCCAGAGATAACATAACTTGCAATGAGAATATGCTCTTGCAGTTGGAAACTGTGACAAAACCCAGTACAAGGAGCAGGGACTGAAATACAGAAGTCCCTGCTGTTTTGGGCAGATGCCATAAGAGGCTGCGGGAGCGTTTACTTTTTCTGGTGCTGGGAACCTTGCATCCTTTCTGTATCATTTCAGAAGGACAGTGGGCAGATTACTAAAACTGGCTTACAGGCTGGCAGTTGAAACATTTCCATGGGAAGTGGAAAGAAAGAAATTGTGGCTGTTGCTGCATTTTACGCAGACATAATCTGAGGGTTCTCAGTAACAGAAATCTTGAACATAGGCAATTGTTTCATCCCTGGACCATAGCCAAACCTAGATGTCTGACCAAGGCACAGAGTTGCTTAGATCCGTCAAGGTGTTTCACGGCATTACCTGTAGAAGTAGGTTTAAATTACCCTATTTAAAAAAAAAAAAAAAAAAAAGTTATCAGACTGATAGTTTTAAATTAGTTTTAAATTTAGATGTCTGCTTTTTGAGTCAACCATTACATCACGTAACTTCTACTCCAAAAGGCAGAAAGCATTGGATTGGTGCACACATCATGGGATAAGGTTTTTTACTTACAGCTCTTGAGGGGTTTTCCACTACAGGGGTTTTGGTTTTTGGCCTAAGCAGAGACCTGCCTTGGGGCACAATACAGATCTCCACTGCATTAGAACTAGTACTGGTTGGAACTGGTTTAGCTTTTTCCCATGTTTCCCACCTTAAGCGACAAAAGGGGAAGGAGAAAGGGGGATGAAAATTCAGAGATGGATGCATCTGAGAAAAAAAAAAAATGCAAAGATAGCTACTGCTGAAAGTGACAGAAGAGTGGGTGGATAATAAGCCCAAATAAGACTTTATGAAACTTCCTTGAAGGTGCAGACTCTGACAATTACAGTATTGTAGCAATTAAGAAATTTGAGGAAGGACTTAATTACTTGGAAAGGAACTAAATGTGCCTGTTGTGTCGAGAACCAGGCAATTTTCCACAAAAGTTAAAACACATTAAAAAAACCCAAAGCAATACCAGAAATGAACAAAAAAACAACCAAACAAGAAAAATCATATGACAACAGTAACCAAACAGTTGCAAGTAATTGAGTACTGAGCTAGAATGAAGGGAGAGGAAGAAGTTTAATATATCTGGGCCACACCTTCAATTAAAATACATTTGCCACCTAGACTGACACTGGGGACGCTACTTAAACTGCCTGTTTTCATGTAGCCAGGAGCCACGAACTATACACAGAAAATGGTATCTGACTCCCGCTGGGATGCAACATCCGTTTTCTAGGTGATACCTTATGCCAGAGATGTTGCACAGAGATACCTTTTCCTGTGTGGTAAGCATGGTTCAACACCCAAACATTCTGGAGATAAGCAAGCAGCACAGTCATTGTCCTGAAGGCCAGAGAGCATCCCTGTAAAGCCACTGGTTCACCTAATTAGTGCCATGTGCCCTAATGTCTGTCTGTGCATATTCCTGCTTCCAGCTGCTGCTCTGTGTATTGCATTTGTGTGGGAGCAAATACGTATGTTCCTGTCTTACTGTCCCTCCTCCTCTTGCTGTTCTCCTGAATACATGGGACATGGTGGGGGAGAAAGTATTCCACTGTATCAGATTGCCTGCATAGAGGAGGACATAAACTGTCTATAAACAGTCTATAAACTGTAAGTGCCTAGTCTGAAAAACACTTCTTGAATTAAGAGCAGTTTTTGTGTGTTTATTTATCCGTCACTCTGTTCTGCAAATACTTAGTGGGATTTTTGAAATAAACCAAGTAATGAAGGAAATACTACACTTAAAGAAAGCTATTATGAGTTTATAAAATTAATCATGCTTTATGACAGAGTTCAAGAAGCATCTGGACAATGCTTTCAGGCATAGGGTGTGATTCTTGGGGCTGTGCAAGACCAGAAGCTGAACTTTGATGGGTCCCTTCCAACTCAGAATATTCTGTAATTCTGTGATTTTCAAACTGTTCTAGCACAGGAAACCTGTGGCATCTTAATTACTTAATAATGCAAAGTCTTTATTTTTCCACAGTCAGTCATTGCAATGGTAGTCTTAAGAGTTCAATGTTATTTTATAGCCAAAATGTAATGAGCTAGATACACATATGGTGTTTCCAGCTATAGATGCTCTCTTACCGTAGTATTCAATTCATATATACATTAAGGAGAACACTCTTAATTTTCATAATCACTTTTGTAGCTCATTTTACTTTCTTATTTGTACTGTTTTGAAGTTTTATAACCTTTCAAACTCACATAAAACTGAGCTCTGAAGAGACACTGTGCTAAATTATCATTAGCAGATAATTTTCCTCTGTCATATGTTAAACAGTCTCCCTTTAAATTTCCTTCCATTTTGCTGCCATTACTTTATAAAGATTGATTGTCAGGAACTGTTTATCACAGTTAATAAAATACATTCAAGACATCTGTGTAACTTCATTAGACAAACCTCCTACTACTATTTGTTCTAGACAGACAACTTACTAACTACTACCAGTAGTTTCTTATTTCTTAAATGCACAAAAATGCTTTTAGCTATCTATACACAGTAAGCAGTGTGGGAACACAGCATCACCTGACTGTAAGTATCAAAGAACTTCTAATGTCAGCAATTGGAACCACAATGTAATTCTTTATTTAAAGGTGATTCCACAAAGCAGAGCCCCCTAGACTTGCAAAGGAATAGTTTTTAATTAGGACTGCATGGTAATGGTACCAAGATGCCTTCCTTTAGAAAGATGCACAGTTTCCACCCCCCACTTCTATATCTGAGCCCAGCTGTCAGAGCATGAAAGGAGAGAGGGCCTGCTTCATTAATGTCATCTGATCAAGGTCCTTGTCAAGTGGGATGACAAAGAAGGGACGAAGCCAAACATACATATGTTCAAACGCAACAAAACAACACTCACAGAAGACAACAGAGACAGTAGTCAGGCAGACTGGTTGGAAAGGGTATGTGCAGCAGGAAGCTGCTTTTTTCAGCAATATCAGCAGCACATGGACCTTGTGGAGGGAGTGTGCTTTTGCTATTGAAACTCAGCCCTGACAGCCAAAGGGGAGAACAGGACTTGTCTGTTGGCACTTGTGCGAGTCCAGTCCATAGGCACTGTTGAGATTGCTGGTGGTTGAGCAGAAAAGCAGCAGGCACCTTCACCAGGGAGGAGACACTGGGTCCTTGGGCTGAGCTTCCAGCAGGGAGGAGGATGCCCAGTCCCAGAGGTGTGTGAGGCAGCCCCTTCCTCTTATGTCCCTTCATGCTACCGAGGTCACACAACTGGATACAGGAAATAGTCAGACATGGTAATCTTAGAAATACCCAAATGTGTTCCAGGACAGACACATTTTAAAAAAAATCCACCAACAATACCTTGCATGTACCTTATCTGAGGGCAAAAGCTGAGTGGTACTACTATGACAAGAATGTTTTGTTTCAATTTGCCAGACACTCAAGCTGCCTCCTCAAACCCCAGCTACCTTCAGCCCAGCTCCTGACAAGAAAATTACCTTAATTTCCTCTGTCTTTTTCTTGTAAACATTTCATACAAGCAGCAATAAGCTGTGCCCCAAGTAACCTCTCTCCTTATACAGACAGATAGTCCAAGTATAATGATTTGGGAAACTTGTCCATTAATACCTAGTGGGTTTAGGTTATGCTAGGATTTACTTCTGCCATAATGCATTGCTCCTTTTAATATGCTTGCTCTTGAGTTGCTCTACTGTTACGTCAAATGTCTGCTGGTCATAACACAGGAGGAAAGGCACAGAAGAAAGGGTCTCTCATGACCATCACCCATGAGTGATGAGAGTCATGGAGGGAATAGAAAGTAACTGTGACCATGAAGGAGAGCTAGAGAGCCCATGTCGCTGTGGAGAAGACATGAGGACAGGAAAGAGGAATTCCTTACAGCTCTCTGGCCAAAGGATGCTCCAAAGTAATTGGGAGTATCAGTCAAGGCAGGTCTAAATTAAAGTGTGGTTTGCCTGTTTATTTCATTAATGGGCTAATTTTTAACCAGAATGACCATGATTGTGGAGCTTCGGTAAAGCATATGCTATAATAATTATTATTCATGTAATTAATAGCATACTAAATAAGAAAATTCTGATTATTGTGAAATCTGACAAATGAGTAGACGGTGGCAGTGGCCATGGAAAAGTTTGAAAGCTGGACCACACAAGCCCATTTCCATGAAGGGGTAATAAAAGGCCTCTGACCAGAAATTGTATGATATAATTTAATGTCTTTGTAACACATCTTTTTACTCTCACACCTCTGTCAAACTGCCACCTCTCTATATGCGTGATTTTGTATAATAATTTTGATTTCAAAGAACAAATTATTATCTTAGAAAGTCTCTAATTTTTACTGTGTTTCCCTGGCATGTGTTGTTGTTAATAAGCACCATATTACATACGGCATTTTAAAAGGGTTTATAGGAGAAAGCCTTTCATAGCCCCCAAGGATGATGCAAAACCTACTTCAATCCTTACATATAAAGCACCCAGCTGTGAACTTCCCGTGGTACAGCCACGTCTCCCTGGAAACACACAACACAATAGATGCATTATCCTTGTACCTGCGAGAGGTCACTGTCATGTATTTCCAAATAAGTTCAAAAAGTCATCAAATGAATTAAATTGCCTTCATTTCTTTTAACTTTCGCAGTAAAGCACAGGGTGAGCCTTCAGGCAGTGGTAACCTTATTTCTTATGCTTTTAAAGTCTGTTTTGAATAACTATGGATGTTTGCATTAAAACATAGTAAAGTCAAATCCTTTAAATGTTCAATTAAAATGCTGGCCTCAGTGATTATTTGCATAATTAATTAAGGTAAAATACAGTACTTTTATTGTCTATGTCACATTGGGTTTAGTCCCTTTCCTCTTGTGAAACACAATATGCAGGAATATCAAATCTAGATTTTCAGCAACATTCACTTTATCTTTTTAATGTAAAGTACATAACTCCCCATTAAGCAGAATCTTTTCAACTATTATATACCAATCTTTTCATGGCATATTTCATTCTTTTCTCTACTGTAATAGCCATACATTGAGGAGAAGGTTTCACTGAGCCCTTCACAATGATATACAAGTCCTTCTCCTGAGTAGGCAAAGGTAATTTACTGCCATGGAATATATATTATTCCTCTCAATACATCATCCTGCTCCGGTCATTCACCCAGTCCACTGTGGCTAAGTGAAATTCCTCAGCTTGATCTTACAGTAATGAGGGGCGCATGATTTTCCATTATATAAAAACACTGCAGCCATATGGTCAACTTCTTTATCTGTCTCCTCAACAAACATGCTAGCTACTCCACCTCATACTGGGGAACCTGGCAGCACACCTACTATTGGTTTTGTCGCATTTTCTCTAATACTATTTTCCTCTCTCACAGCCTGTTCCTAAATCAATGGCACTGGTATGCCTTCCACGCTGTGACTACTTGGCTTCAAGTGTAGTCTCCCGTGTGAGATACTACACAAGCTTTTTTTTCCAAACACATTCTAATCAACCAGCTCCTTCCTACCTGCTGCACTGCTGATACTCTGAGAGATTCTATCACATTGCAGAGCCACTACGGGCCGTGCCCGGCATCTCCGATTTCGCTGTGCCAGTTCAGCGGCAGTTCGGGCGCGCAGGCTGGGTTCACCCTGTGGCTCTTCGCGGGGCTTTCACTGCGGTGCCCCAAGGTAAAGCCTTTTCGGGCAGGGGTGAGTCAGCACCGCCCCAGGCACCTGCCCTGCCCGAGCAGCCGCCGGGAGGGGCCGGGCGCCTCGGCTCGCACAGCCTGGCGCTTGCCGTGGCCCCGCAGCACTTGTCCATTGTGCAGTACTTGGAAATGTTATTTGCGAACGCAGCAGCGCTTTCCGCAGACAGGTGTTTCGAAGCGTTGGCGGGGCGCGGTGAAGCGCCGCCATCCCTGTGGGGGTGCTGCTCCCGCTCCCGCTCCCGCACCGCCCGGCTCCCCCGCGAGGCCAGCCCAACCCCGCGGGCCGCTCCGGGCGCCCCTTCCCCGCCGCCCCTTCGCCCTGCCCGGGCCGGGCCGGGGGGCGGAGTGGCCCTGCCGGGAGGGC
>JAWWTY010000123.1:44010786-44041483 GCA_035222235.1 Margarornis squamiger | reverse complement strand
CGTGCGGCGGCGCTGCCAGCGGCTGCTCTACTGGGTGCCCGTGCTCTTCATCTCCAGCATCCTCTGCTGGTCCTACTACGCCTATGTCACCCAGCTCTGCCTGCGTGAGTGCCGCGGCGGGACCGGGGCGGGCGGGACCGCGGCGGGCGCCGCCGCCCCTGCCGGGGGGCGCAGCCGGCGGGACGGGCACGGGCACGGGCGGCGGCCGGGCTGTGTCGGTACCGGGGCCACCCCTGCTGCTGCTCCTGCTGCTGCCGCCACGCCCGCGGGCCGGGCCGGGACCGGGGCTGGGGCCGGGCTGGAGCCGGGCTGGAGCCGCCCGGGCGAGTTCCCCTCCGCAGCGCCCGGGCGGAGGGAGCGGGACCGGGCAGGGCCCGTGGGGGAGCAGAGCCCGCCGTCCCTGCGGCGTGACAGCCTGAGCACACACAGGGCACACACACACGGAGAGCACACGGAGAGCACACAGCACACACACAGAGCACAGACAGAGCACAGACACAGAGCACAGACACAGAGCACAGCACACACACAGAGCACACACACAGCACACAGAGCACAGACAGCACACACAGGGCACAGACAGCACACACACAGAACAGACACAGCACACACAGAGCACACACAGGGCACAGACAGCACATGCAGAGCACACACAGAGCACAGACAGCACACACAGGGCACACACAGCACACACATGGCACAGACACAGAGCACAGACAGCACACACACAGAACAGACACAGCACACACAGCACACACAGGGCACAGACAACACACACAGAGCACACACAGGGCACAGACAGCACACACAGAGCACACAGTCGTGTCAGGGCCATCGGCCAGCCGGCGTGGCAGCGGAACAGGTAACAGGAGACCCGCAGTCTCCCCTCTTCAGTCCCTGGGAAAAGGCCCGGCTGTCACAACTTCGTGGTCCCTTCTTCGGCTTCGGCAGCCTGCGTGTCATTCGGAAGTCATCCTGACCACACACCTTGGCACCTGTTCCTCAGCGTCAGGAACATCATTAATCACATACTGGAGATGGGGTTATGAGTGTTTGTGTAAACTGGACTACCTGAGCCAGAGGGAGTTATTAAATTATCAGCTCACCAGGCTGCCTTGGTTTCTTGGGTTTTGTTTTTCTTTCTGATTTTGGCTTCTCTTACAGAAGAGAAAACATCTTGTAGAAAACAATTGAACCTTTGAATTTTAGGGTCTAATGTGCGGCATACTGATGTTTCAGTAACAGTGTTACAATAATGGCACAAAGAAATACAAGTTAGTTGTCAGTCTTCAGCTGTTTATGTTGAAAGTCTCAGCAGTCTGGTACCTAATTTTTGAGATTCTTTTTATTGTATGCAGAAAATTGGTAGGATTTTTGTCCTACAGATGCTTGGCTGAGTAGTTGAGGAACTAAGATAAAAATGATTGCCAGGCCTAGCACCTCTGTTTTGGAGGGAGGAATGGAGACTTGGTGTTGTTCCGATGTTGGAGGTGGGCTTTTTTTGCATCTTTTCTGTTTTCCCTAACCACATTCAAATCTGTTAGTTTCAAGTGCCACTCTTCAACTAGAGTTGCTGTGCCCTCCCAAGAGGAAGACTGCAGTGCCTCCCTCCAGCAGAAGGCAGTGAATTGTCTGCAGGGTTCTGGGAGAAGTTGACTGAGCGAGCCTGGAAAGAGGAGCTGTTAGCTGACACGAGGAGGGACAGCATGTTTCAGGGGAAGGTAGCTCTGTAGTTAACACCTGTTCAAGGGCACACAGCCCTGCAGTAGCTACAGTAGGCTCATTTTGGGCACTGGTGTTTCAGTGATCTACTGTATTTTTCTTCTGTGTAATTTGGTATAACAGAGGAAGATTGGGTTTTAGCTTACCTGAAGACGGGTACCTCTTAAGGAAATTACATTTTTGAAACTTGCTTCAAACTGAAAATTGTGGTACCCTAATTCCTTGAGAACCCCTCAGAGCAAAAGGTCTGTGATGAGAGGGGAGGAAGAGGGAATCCTGGGGCTCTGCTAAAACAACTTTTACTGAATTCCTTTCTATGGACAAGGGTGATTTTTATTTTATTTTTTTTCTGTTTCCCTCACTAACATCCCTTCCCCATTCTGCCTGGCTCACCAGTTTTCGAATTCAGCATAATAGTCATCCACAACTTCCCCTAATTCCATCTTTTATCTATATCTGGATGTTTTCCCTCATTTTTGGCATATTAAGATAAAATAAACTTATGTCTTGTCTTACTAATGAGAATTTAGTGTAAACAACAGAAGGAATAACTAACAACTCTGGGAATGAAAGCCAACGGCAGGAATAGACTGTAAGCATTTCAGTGCTTTGAAGCCAGCCTGTCTTCTCAGTGCATCTTTTATTCCTGCACCACTGAATGCTAAAGAGGATGTATATAGCTGCTTTTTTTCTGCAGCTTACTGTCATTGATGCTAATGACAATGTACAGGGAACAGTGTTAACCATTGTGCAGTAGGACTTAGCAAGGACTTTGCACTGTTGTAAGTGGTTTATTTGAGCTTTTAGTATTGAGAAAGTGTTTCAAATGTAGTATTTTGACTGAGAGGGTTTTTCACAATTTTAATCTGAGCATTGTAGGAGGAACATTATGGCTTTTTTTAAAAAAAAGAAGTCTACTAAAGCTGATTCCTTTCATCCCTAAAGCTGAGTAGTCGCAGTACTGAGTAGCATTTTAGAAACAAAAAAATGTTTTAGGAATAGAACAAGAAATTCACAGGTTTCAACAGTCTGTCTCTTTTCTGAGTGGATTAAGTTAAGTGCTCAAGCTGCTTTAACCTTTAAGGAAAAGGAGAAGAGTGTTGAGCACTAGCAAATGTTTCTTTTCTTCCTGTTGTTTATAGAATACTGGAACTAAATGTGTAAATTAATTGGTCTTAAAACATCTGACTAAAAATTGCTTCTCTCTATTCCACTACCATTTTCTTAACTTTTTCCAGTATTGCCATTTCACAACCCCTGTCTGGCAATAGTAGTTGTTTTTTCATCTCAAGTCTTCATCTTTGTGTTTCAAACTAATGGGCCTTTAAGTATTTCTTCTCTTAAAAAAATTTGAGTGTGTTTATGAGAACCTGAGGGATACAGATTTGTTGTTCTTCCTCTAAAAAAGATGAGGAAATACAGGTAACGTAAAATGAGTACACTGAACTTTGATAACTGAAGCTACTGAAATTTCAACCTAGGATACGTGGAACAACAGTAACTTAAAGTTCAAATGGAATTCCTTCCCCCAGCACCTCGTCCGTGTGTCTACTCAGAAAATGCACATTGGATTCAGTGTTTATGAAAACCCAAAAATGAAGAAGCAATGTTTATTAAAATATTTGCGTATTTGATGTGCAAGGGAAAAAATTATTCTTGCGTCTTCCTTCTTAGATGCATCTTTAACTCAGGTTAGTAGAACTATAAGGGACTTGGAGGAGTTGTCCACTCCATCCTTTAGGTAAGGCAGAACCAGTAGTTATTTGCAGTTTCTGATAGTTGTTTTCCAGAAATGCTTTTTACAGACTTGGATGCTGAGATGCTTTTTTTGTTTTGTTTTGTTTCCCTGACAGTTCATGATTTGGATGTGCATATAAGAGGGAAGCTGTAAAAATTTGATGGTGCTGTGACAGATGTTTTTAGTAAAAATATCAACTGAGCTGATGAAAGGGTTATCCTAAAAATAGAAAGTGGATGTATGTGTTCAGTTTTGATCCATTTTTAAATGTCACTGATTTTTAATTCTAAGGATAATGCTCTTGCTCAGGGAATCTGTCAGAAAACATAGCTTGAATTTGTAATTGTAAAGAAGGAAAATGGTTTGCTGTGGAACAAATGAGCACTAAGCATTTCCTGACTACTTCAATGAAGGGAAAAGGAGTATGTATTGTCACCTGGTGAATGATTTGCCTGATTTGGAAAATAATATGTGACTTCAGCACAGCTGAAGACGGGGTGCAACAAGACATTCGCAGAACTGTCAGGAGAGCTCATACGCTACATCTTTGGTTTTGGAGCAGAGTATGTGACTGGTATCTGTCCACAGCTACTTTCAGAATGGAACAGAAAATGTGGAATGACATCCAGATGCTAGAGATGTTAATGATCATGAAAGGTTTTTGCTGGAGGACTAGGTTGATTAGTGCTGAATTGAGGTTTTTGACTCTGTGTACCATCAGTGGAATGGAATTATAACAGGATAAAAAGCTGCTTAATTCATCACAGTTTAGAGGCAGAATTAATATGTGCCCTGTGGGCTTGGCACAGTGTCATCAGGGAATCAGACGTAGCAGAAAATATGGAGATAGATGCTGGTAAGAGTTAAAAAAAAAAAAAAAAGGTCAGGCCTACAATTTGGTCTGCTGGACTCGAGCTCTTTGCTCAGTATGTTCTTCAGATGAATTAAAGGGGTTACGGTACTTGACTTGGAACTTATGTCTTGTAACCATCTACATCTTACCTTTGACGAGAGAAATACATCGTAACATTGCAGTTGCCTGTTGTCAAATACCAGTTAAATACCCTGCTAAGGTAGAAAAGGTCAAAGAAAGTTTGCATTTTTATTCCATATTTTGCAAATACCACTTTTTTGGCTTTGTTTTCCCTTTTTGGAGATCCCTGGTTACTTTGAGAAAAGTTTTGAAACTGGCAACTGGCATAAAATCGACTTCTGAATTATAGCCAGCAGTGGTCCTATGCATTTCTCAAATTTCATTTGATTTCTTTCTCAGACCTGCAGAAGCAGCTTCCATTCTCCACTCCTGAAATGGAACTGAAGTCTGTGTTAAGCATGGCTGACTGTCTCTCCCTGTAGTGCCCTGTGTATTACGTAGAGGTTTTGTGCCTTGAAATTTAAACCATGGCTTGAAGTTGAACGCATAACGTCTATGGTGAAGATATAATTATTATATAAGATTACATTTTCAGTTATAAAGATTTAACAGTGCTTGATACATACTTTAATAAATGTTCTTCTAAGGGTGTACTTTGCTTTTGCTGAAAAGGAGCTGGCTCTACAGCTTTACTAGAAGTAGTCTTCACTCCAGTCAATCCTTATGACTTGGAAGGTAAATGGGAGGTTTGCAAAGAAGAAAGATTAAGTCAATTTGTAGTCTATTCAAAAGCAGTGGTTTTGTGACCTTACCTACAAAGGTACCAAATAACAGCTTGCTCTGCTGGGGAGGTAGATGGTGATGCAGTTTGATGAGCACAGGGTTAAAATGAGTTTACTGAAACATTCACAAAATGCTGTCAAATCCAGATATGTGGATTATTGATAACTACTTATGCCAACCTTAAATATCCCAGAAATATTTCTGTTACTTTTGTTCTGATGCACTGGTGGCATCTTGTCACCCTGAATCAGTGCAAATCACTGCTCTGTCTAGCAGAGAGGTGGGTTTTTATTGCAAGCAATGATATTTTTTTCTAAAAGACTATTGCTGGCAATGACAGAACACTTGTCACAACTATAAAACACTTTTATGTGTGCACAAAGATGAGTTAAACTTCGTCTATAGATCAGTGTTTTATAGCTTCAAATATGCTATAAAGATAAAATGTGTACTTAGTTTTGTGAATCAGATCCAAGATGTTAAACTTCATAAAAGTTTGAGTGAAACAGCTATTTATAGATGTGGCCGCAGAGTCTCTGAATCAAATGTATCTTATTTTCCCATTCCAAAGTCTTAAATATTTTAAAAATGTACATAATATATGAACACAAGATTTTGTATATCCACTTTCATCAAAGCTTTAAAAAATTAATTGCTTTCTACCACTTTTTTTTCTTTTTTTTTAAATCTAACCATTACATTTGCAGTTCAGGAACTGTGATTTTGGATTTAGCAAAACCGGCATGAAGTTTTTACATTAATTTTATCTTCCAAACTCTTTTGGGTTTTGTAGCAGCAATGTGTCTTACCATGTCTCTAGCTGCATGGAGTTGGATGTCTACTTAATTTTTCCACAAGTGAGTGAGAATAAAGATTTCTAGAGAAAATGAACAGTAGTTCAAGAAATGGGAAATCCCTTTCTGTCACTGAATTAACATCCGACCCAGTCCAAGGTGCTAGCGATGTGACTTCTCTTCTTAGCAAACTAATTTGGTGATGGAAACCATTCTGGACTTTTTCCAGTCTTTTGTAACACAGCTTTGTTTTCTTCGCAGTTGTTTTTTTGCAAGCGCAAGCTGTTTAGCAGCATTGACTACTGAATGTGCTATTCCTGTTTTTGGCTGCTCGTGGCTCAGAGCAAGCAGGGAACGATGTTTCTGGCTCAGGAAATTGGCGTCTACGTTGGCTGAAGTCCTGTGTCTGTCCCAGCCTGGCCCCTAATTCTGATGAGCACCATCTGCAAGCTGTGTAATTATCTGGAGAGTCTCTAATGATGTGATAGTCTGCTAGTACTGAACTGTAAAGGCATCCTGACACTTTAGCAGGGGAAGGATGATTCTTAATGAAATTGGCCCCTGCAGTACCTCAGCGAACAAAGTTGTAAGTTTTTAATGATCTCTTGAAGACAGGTCATGGTTTTATAATTATTTCCATATCTGAATATACAGGAGTATCATTCCGTTTTGGTCCCAAAGGGTTTTACCCTGTTTTCTTCCAAAAAATGGCTTAGCAGTTGGGATTGCCATGTTCTTGGTGTTTATTTTAGTCATCATAGACAAAAATGCTTTTTACCTGTATTATTTCTGTGCTATTTGATTACCATTAAGTGCATTTGCAGCATTCCAGCTGATATTTATTAATGACAGGTTGCACAGTCTGACCTACTTTTTCTGTGCACTACCATAGTGAAGGTAACCCCTTGGAAGAGAAATGAGAAAACTGACAGAAGTACTGATCTAAATGATTCAGAGAACACTATATGATCAAATACTATTGAATAATATAGTAAAGCTGTATCATCGAATCTAATGGAAAATATAAGATTTGGTTTAAATAAATACATCATGTGTGCTATTCAGAAAGTTGTGAAAATAGCAAACATTTCTTTGAATAAAGCCAAAATTAGAGGGGCTTTTTTCATGTTAGAAAATTATTTTCCATGCACTTAAACAGTATGATTTCAGAATTATAAACATCTTGTGGTTACCCTAAAAAGTCTCTGTATCATGTTCATTCAACAAATAGAGAAAGTTTAAATTTTCAGAGAAATTTAAGAGAGATTTGATTTGTAAGAGCAATGGGGTTTTTTTAATTTTTTTTTTCCTGCTGGTCAGTTCTGTCACATTTGTGCAAAACAACCAACCAAAAACCCAAAAAACAAACAACAGCCAAACCAAACAAAAAAAGCCCTCTCATTTCCTCTCTGGTGCTGTGGCATTGCAGATGCCTGTCCATTACTTTCACACACATTTTATGTCCTTCAGGGAGCTTTCACCAAAGGTGATTTTATTAAAAAGGCATAAGCGAAGCAGTAGCACTTCACTTCATGCAGGTTATTGGATATCTTGTGTGTTCCTCTGTGTCACCATCTGTGAGAGTGCTTGTTAGACAACACAGCTAGTCTCCTCGTACACAGCAGTTGCAGTAGGTGTGGAGAAAAAAGGTAGTAAGATTGCAAAGATAGTAATATTTTCAGCCTTGTCTCTTCTGCTTTGGTCTCTTACAGTAGTTGCAACTCAGGAGTGTGTGAAAGAACTCTGAGTTATACTCAGGTGGTCAAAGAGATTAAAATGACAAGATGTATCAAAAAACCCCGTGTCCTCATCCTGCTGGGATTAGCTGGGCATCTCTGGGCACTTGTGTTTTAGCCTTTGTGGTTCTGACTGTCAAGAACATTTGGCTTCCAAGCTAGATACTGCAAAAGCTGGTAAGACAGTCCACTGAGCAGGTGCAGACTCTGAAGTGTGCATTTCATTCTGGAGGTGGACAGAAATTTTGAAAAGCTGTAAGTTTGCTGTTCAGTAGAAGTTACTAAATTTGGATTTATTATTTGTATCTGTCCTTTACCTACAGGCATGTGGAAAATTTAGGTGTCTCAAACACAGTAATAAATACATTTTATCCAAAGTTAAGGGGTGGAAAAAAGATTACAACTGCTTTTTTTTACAACTATGTTCTGTCACTCCCTTGTAAGGAGAGAAAAATACCACAAGTTATTGGGAAGGCTGGTTAAGTAGATTTTATTTTGAAACTGATGATTCTGCAATATCTCCTTGACTGTGGCTTTTTAATTAACAGAGAGTAGTTATTCCAACAAGACTGAGAAAATTTCTGCACACTTTGCTGACCATACCAAGTGGAGAAAGAAAACCAGAATTTGAGTAGTGGCTAATTTGTCCTAATTTGAGAGCTCCGGCACTTTTACATTACACACCAGGTCTAAAGATAATTCGTGTTTGAGAGGACCTTAGCTCACTTAGTCCAATCTCCTATTCAAAACAAGGTTAGGTGTGAGGTCATGCCAGGGTGTTCAGGATTTTATTAGTTTCAGTCTTGAGAAACTTCAGTGATAGAGGCTGTACAACATGTCTGCGCAGCTTCTTCCACTCATGGACTGTTATGGTGGAAAAGGTTTTCCTTATATCGAATCTGACCCTTTCATTTCAACTTGTATCTACTGGCTCTTGTTTTCCCACACTGTGCCAGTATGAAGAGCCTAGCTTCTCCTCCTCTATGTGTCCCTAGAGGTACTGTTAGGCCCTCCCAAAACTGCATCTTCTCCAGGCTAAGAAGCCCTGGCTGTGCAGCCTCTGTTTAGAGGATGAGTGGTCTGGTCCCTGCCAGCTTGATCGCTTCCCCCTGGACTTGTCTCTTTGTTGTATGAGGGGGCCCAAAGCGTCGCAGTGTTCTGGATGTGGTCTAATGAGTGCTGCATAAAGGCAGATAATCCCTTCCCTTGGCTGACCAACTCTGCCCCTGCTAATGCAGTCCAGGATGTTGGTGGCCCTCTTTGCTCTGCAGGTACTGCCCACCAAGATCTCTACAGCTTCTTCCACAGAGCTGCTCCAGCCTGGCAGTCCCCAGGCTGTGTCATTTTAGGGGTTGTTTCTTTACAGGTGCAGGACTTTGCCCTCAGTGGATTTCATAAGGGCCCGATTGGGCCAGTCTCCCAGCCTGTCTGGGTCCCTCTGGATGGCAGTCCAGCTGGTCTCCCCACACTGACGTCACCTACAAACTTGATAAGTGTTCACTCTTCCAGAGCATTAGTTAAGGTGTTGAGCGGCACTGGTTCCATGGTACACATCCTTGCAATGTGCAAGATAAATGTAAGTAGTGACTTTCATTCTATTAACAAGCCTTAGTTTAATACATCAGCCAGATGGCATAACTGGTTGGCTTTTCAGTAGGAGTTGCGTTGTGCCCGCTGTTTGAAGACCAACCTTGTTGCAACCATTTTTAACAGGAAAACAAAAGATCCATATAGCTATTGTCCTTCGGCTCGCAGCTGTATATGCCAGGATATTACAGTTGGTAAACTGCTTAACTGGAGTGGATAAATGTGTGGTGGAGTGGTTTGAGTGGAAAGAGGTTTTGATCACTTGGGAATTTTTGATCTTTCTGAGAGACCTGTTGTAGGATGGTTACTTTTTTTAAATAACGTGGCCAGGAGTGGAAAATGCAGTGACTGATGTGTGATATCTGTGTATTCCACTCCATGCCTGAGATACTTGCACCTTTCTCACTCTGTTACTATTCCCAAATCTTGTGATTCATGGGCACTTTCTTAAAGAAAATGCAGCTTTTGTCTACTTTCAATTTTTTATGCTTTGGAGATCTAAGGTATCACCAAGTGTTGCTGGCACATTCTGAAATCTGATACCTCCACTTCAAGAACAGAACATAAATAAACAGTGAAGCCTGTGCAACCACAGTTAAAGAAATAACTGGTCTTCAGGGGTGCCTTTTCTTGGATTAAACTTGGGCAGCTTCAGATAGATGGAGGTACTAGTTCTCGGAAAGTGAACCTGGGAACAGGAGCCAAAAAACCTTATAAATAATTGGTATTGTGTTCTCTTAATGAATGTACACGGCATAAAAGCTTGATAGTGTGTGATATTAAACATGTATTTTTGATGATTATTCTTCCCTCTTTGATTAAAAAAAAGAGTTTAAATGTTTAGTTACATCATTTGCTATTTAAACATAATTTTTTTTCTCTTTTTTCAGTGACAATGACAAATATTGGAGAAAAAGGTAAGATTTTTTAATTGCTGTTTATAATTGGGACTCGTATATCAGGGTAGAATTGTAATTTACTAATAGAATTGAGATACATATGTAACGAGTTTTAAATAAGCTTATTTTTTTTATATCGCTCAGCTCCTTTTATTGTTCTGCTGTTTCTGAATAGTGCTTTGGCCACTACAAATAAAGATTAAAAAAATAGAAATTTTTACTCTTCTTACTGACCTCTGTTGTGTCAACGAAAATAATCCTTATATTCTGTTTTTTAAAAAATTTATGAATAACATGGAAAGCTCTTGTAAAAACAGGACTTCTAGAGATGAGCAGGGTGTTTGTGCAGATGCAACACACTTAAATGTGAGGTGAATTTTTTCTGCAGTTTCTTTTTAACCAGTATCTTTAAAAAAACAGAATCCTTTGGATATGTAGCCTTTTCAGAATATAATAAAACTACCTGATTAGACCCAGAGGCTGTAGCATTTTTAGATTGCTTTTCCAGATGGTATTTTCATACTATGGCACAGAATGGAAGTGTCAGGTGTGGGGCTGTGGAGCTTTTGGAGGAAGGGGTTAGGAATTAGGAGATAAACTGTATGCTTTTTGTGTTTGTGTAACTCCAGTGGATTTTATCAAGTCATTGGCACCTCCCTCACCCAGAAGAAATGCGTTTTGTTAATTTAAGAAAGATTCGCTTGAAAAACTTTTTTCAGTTCAGCAATCTCTCTGCCCATATGAGTGCATAAGTGTATCTGGAAACTTCAGCACCTGCAGGCTTTGAAGGAATTCCAGGTTCTTGTTGCTCCGTACTGTGTGAGAAAGAACACAAGTGTGTTGTTGCACATCACTCACAAAATGCATTAGAATTATCAGCAACATGCATTGGGGAACATTAAATTTCCTTATTTTCACTCAGCTTTGGTCAGCTTCAGCCAGTCAGGAGCAATTTACCCTGGCTATACTTCTGCCCTGTTTTTTCAGGGATGAAAACGGCCTCAGATTTCCAGGCAACTCTAGTTATACTAGCTATTTCTAGATGGGTTGTCTTCATGCAAGGGATACACCATTTGGATTGGGATTTTTTGTTCTTTTTTTTTTTTTTTTTTTAAAGGTATGAACAATTTTCTTGTCAATCACAGTTATTCTTTTTTTTTTTCCCCACAACAATAAAATACTGATGTAGATTAGTAAATACACTGGGTACAGAACTGAGGTAACTTGCCCTACCGTGCCCTCACTGTATGCCATAAATGTACCATTGTTTAAAAAAATACTGGGTTTGTTTGAGTAAATACAGGGTTTTTTAGAGTTGATAGTAATGTTCTGATAAAAATATGGACTGTTCCTGTCCAGAAGTTTGTGCAATAGCAAGATGGTAATTTAGTGTGTTGTGGTTTGTGTGGAGTCCAGTTCTATCACTTACTTATGCTGATGAGATTTTTCTTTCAGTTTATAGACTTGGCATATGGGTCTTTGCCCCTGTCATCCTAAGAGCTTTGTACAGAGTTGCTCCTCAGATTTTGGTAGCTTTTGTTTATTATTTTTAACTGCTTAGTGAATAAGAGTAAATATTTACAGTGTTGCTGGTTTTTGAATAAACAAACTTAAACACCAGAAATATTTATTCAGTGTTACTTTTGAGGCAAAATTACAAAAATAAGAACATGCTTGGCAGTTGTTCCTACACTTACACACACCACCATCCATGTGTTACAGAAAATTCTTTAGCACTGAATAGCATTACATATTTAAAAAAACACCCCATGACCTAAGCATACAAGGGAAATATTTCATACTGTGTAGTGAAAATACACAGGTTTCCCTTTACATTTTTGACAATCTTATGAATTTATAGAAAAATACTCTTTTCTATCATTAGAGTAAGTTAATCAGGGGATCCGAGTTTTGGATTTGCTGTTTACTTTAGTGAATTGCTTAGTACAGTGAGAGCTTTTAAAAAGAAATACCTATCCATCCATGGCAGTGTTGCCTTCTGTATTCCAGTAAAACAATTCAGCATGGTAAATGTTGACTGGCATGTATTAAAAAAAATATAAGAATAATCACTGGCTGTAAAGAATAAAAAGTAGTGAATGAACACTGGAATTTATGGGACATGCAGTTTTTTAAAAACCACCCAACTGTCCTCCCTCCTAAAATCTAGCAAAACAAATTAACTGGTTATGGATATTGCTCAGATATCATGTGTATCCACCCCAAGACTGCCCTCACTCATCTCATTGTTTAGATAGCTATACTTCCTTTGGCAGGGATCATGAGGCTTTTGGTGTGTGGCTGGGGGTGTTTGCGTGGCTAGCAGTCTTCCTGCATGGCTTATAAAGCTAAAAGGCAGAGATGCATCAATTAATTAGGATTTAACAAATGTGTAGAGGGAGAGTGCTTGCTAAATAATTATGGGGCTTTAATAGGCTATTAACTATTCCCCTCAAACTTTTGTAATCTATGTAGACTGTATCATGACTTTTCCTACAGAGTCTGTATTTGTCTGTTGTAAAGTTGCAGTGCTGTATTTTTGTTGCAAAGCTTTTGCAGAGCCTTTGTATTTACATCTGTTAGAGAACTATCTGTGATGTATACAGCAGCTGTTTGTAAGTACTGCAATATCACTGGTCTGTTTGTATTAATTCTGTTCCTTTTTTATTTTAGTTGTGTGCCTGGTTGCTTACCACATATTTTTCATGCTGTTCGTCTGGTCATATTGGAAAACAATCTTTACGCTACCAATGAATCCTTCAAAAGAAGTAAGATAAACTTAACTTTTGTTTATGAAATAGCCCAGTCAAATGCCTCATTTTGTCATATTTGAAGAACTTAGTCTCTGATCTCATTTAGTTTTACACTGTGTAGAAGAACATAGGTGGTAGTTACAGCTTCCTAATAGAAGTGAGTCAGATTGCAATTAATGTAGTGACCAAGACAAAAAAAAATAATGTCTTCTCTAAGTTTTAAAGTTTTTTAATAGATATTTTTAAATGAGCTACTTATGATATTAAGAAGAAAAAATCCTGTCCACTTGAAAAATGTGAGTTATTTGAGCTACTAGCTTAAATCTTTGCATGGGAATATCAGACTTTTATGTAGGCAAAAATGTATTTCCCTGCTAACTTGTATTTCCTGTTAGCATCTGTCTGTTGTGCTCTGAATTAAAGCTTTTTCCCCTATGTGTTTTGGTACAAAGGAACTTGTGGGTTGTGGTGGGAGTGCACATTAGGTAAGCTGATGCTGGGAAGCCATAGAAGGCTAATCAGGAAGGGAGCTAGTAAAGAACAGCCACATGGAAAAGAGGTCTAGAGGGGATTTCCATCAATAGCCTTAATGGAAACCCTCCTCATGGAGCTTGGTACAACCAGTACAACTTTTTGGCCTCTTCCATCCTCTCTACAGAAATACCCTAGTGCTCAGTAGGTGCTGTTGCACAACCTCTGAGGTCAGGAGGAATCAGGCTATGGATGCTCTGTAGTTTGAAATACCCACCAAGCCAGTACTTAGTTCAGCATGGACTCATAACTCTAGCTGCTTTAAGTACCATGCCAACACCAAAGACATACCTTGTGATTTCTGCTGTCTATTCTTTTCTGAATAGTTTTCATTCACCACTAAGATATGTAGTCAAGAAAACAAGTAGATAATTCAAACTAATTGCCATCTTTGAAGTTCACACTGCAGTCTTTACTACAGCTTGGGGTGGGGAGGACCAAAATAAATTAGGAGCCTGTTTCATTTGGTAATTACAGAGCAAAATGTGTGCATGTATATGGTGACTGTAGCGATAATTAGAAGCGTTTTCAAAGCACTGGGCTGATGCCAATAAAAGACTTCCAAAACATTTTGACAAATCCTAGTAATTATAGTACATCATGCAATACTACTGGAGAACTTCAAATGGGGTATGAAAAGGATTGAAGTTGGGTAATCGAAAGCAATGTGTGATGTTTCTGTGTTCTTTGAATTTACACAAAGTTGCTGGCAGTAAGTGACATCTTTGTTGTTCCATGTCTTTTTCCTATTCTACTAGAACAGTATTTTAAAAATTTAATTAGGGTATTTTGTAATGTTAAGTTACTGCTTGGCTTCTTGGCTTCCATTTTTCTAGGATGAAGTCTGTAAATACTAAAGGATTATCTTTTCAAATGAACTGAACTGATTTATCTAACAATTCAGAAGACTGAAAAAGAGATAAAGTTTTTGCATTCTGTTTTCATGAATACTTTAGCTGGTCCAAAGCACACAGCTTTCTTTTAAGCTTATTTCAAACTTTTACACGTATAAAAGTAGACTTTGAGGGACTTGGCTGTAGTGTGTGCCATTCTGTACTTATGTGTACCAGCTATATACAAGCACTGCACGAAGGTGGGAGGGAAGATGGTTTCTCAGGCCAGGAGGGTTTGTAGACTTAGGACTACTCTGAGGACAAATACAGAAGGGTGGAGCAGTAACTCTGTTTACATCAAACAAGCATTAAAAAAAAAAAAAAGTATTCTGAACCCAGTTTCTGCAGTGAGAAATTGTATGTATCACAATATAAATCAACTCAGATGTTGGTAACAGTGTTCTTGCAAAGGGTAAAAATGGTGACCTGAGAAACTCAGGCTAAACAGTGAATCTCCAGCTTGAGCTGGAAGATTGTGAGCTTTGTTAGGAAGGGTGGAGTGGTGCCTTCTCTATGGTGGTAAGAATAGGCTCCTAACTGCATGTTTCTGTCTGCCTCCTTAGTTTTACTTACTGCATCACTTTCTTTTAGAAAAAAAATCAATATTGTAGTGACTAGCCTGCCTGTAAACATAAGTGCTATGCAGTGGGCTTTGGTTCCTAGCACAGGTAAGAACCACCTACTCTTCCTGCCAACTGTGGACTTCTTTTCAGAGGTGATTTTGTATCATCTTTCTCTGATGGATATATCAAAGTTTTTGGCATCTGCCTATTTCTAGAAGCTACAGGGACAAGGCTATGTTGCTGTGTTGCAGAGGACTTTAGAGCATAAGAAGTTTGTACTACTTCATGTATCTCGTGCATTTCTTTCACTAATTTTTACCCTTTCAGCACTTACAGAAGCCATATTTATTATTGCTGTTTTGAACAGTGACAGAAGTTGTCGTTTTATTCAGGAAGATACTCAAAGATGTGGTTATTCTGTCATACAGGACACCCATCTCTTCCTTCTCTCAGCCGGTCTCTAAAGTAAAAACACATCCTAACACGTTCATGAAGAGAACAGCAACTCTCTAGTGACAAAGAATGAAAGAGAAAATGCCAGACAGAAAAGAAATAAAGCTATCTTTTCTGCTATTACTAGTAGTGTATTTTCTTTCAGTTAAATACTGACATCCCTAACATATTCACTAGCAAATATTTGGTATTACGAAAGTAAATTAACTGACCTTTCAGGGGAATGATAAACTCTTTATCTTCCTCGTGAAGAATGTTGCTTGATACTTCTGGAAGTATTCAGCACTGCATCAATACCAAATCAGAAGTATTTTTAATTTTGCCATAAACTGAATTATTTGTCTTGGGATCACTGGGTTATTTGCTGTAATACCTTGTACATGCTGCTAATCCGTCTTCATATAATGAATATTTATTTCTCTTTACACGTCTACAGTTATTTATTTAACTCAGATTTTGCTAACATTTCTTTGATTTTAAAAATTATTCCAGTTTCATCTATCATATTCAGACAAGGAATCCCTAGAGAGGGAGCCTAGAGGTGAATCCCAGCAAGAAGTCTTAAGACGGGCAGCCAAGGATCTTCCTATCTATACACGGACAATGTCTGGAGGTAAACAGGTGTTCAGGAGACCTCTGAAGACAGGTGTCTTGGTGCACTACCTAAACTAATTTTTAAAAAAATTAAAAATAAGGCTTTGGATTGAAGGGAAGAAGTGCTCTTCATACTTCATAAAATAACAAAGTGACCCGAGAACTTAGGTGCATAAAGCTACATTAAAGTTATGTTTATTCAGTGTAAAGATTGTTGGAAAGTGAATTGTGGCATACAGTTTAGGATTTTAAAGTGGATTGACGATGCCTTTCTAGATGTTTTCAAATTGATATTAACAAATAGCTTGCAATACTCACAAGCTGCAGAAGAGGCTGTAGCAGTCATTAGCTGCATAGATTTCTCTTTTCACAGATTTAAAAAAATAGTAATAAAAAATTGCTCTCTGCATGTCATGTATAGCTAGATAAATCACAATAAGAAACTTACTCTTTTGCTTGCTGGTTGTTCAGTTGCAAGAACAAAAGTTCTTCCAGACTAAGAGTTAATCTAACCCTACTGATATTGTCAGTTTGTGAATGCTGGCTAGCTAAGCAAATCCAAGAGATAATCTCATATAGTAAATTAAAGCTGTTAGAATAATAGCTTAAAATAGCTATATTGTTAAATGGTTTTTAAGGTTTTTTCCAGTCTAGTGCGGGTTTTGTTGGTTTTGTTGGTTCACTGGTTGTTTTGCAGAGCTGAGGGGTTTGGGAGAAAAAAACCCTGATTAGCATGTTTAGCAGGGATTGCAAAAGCTGAGCTTTTTGGGTTCACTCTAATAGATTCAGCATTGCAAGTAGTTAAAGAGTGCTCTGGTATTTGCAACTGTTTCTGATCACACTGAAACGCTTTCCTGGGGGCTCTGCTGGGCTGAGCTGCTAGTATTTACTTTTGCACAGACTTCAGGAATCAAAATGTGTAATTGTACATTGAGATCTAATTTTGGATCTTTTTTTGTTTAGCAATCAGATACTGTGACAGATGCCATCTTGTAAAACCAGATCGCTGTCATCACTGTTCTGTATGCGACAAGTAAGAATATATTTTAAATAAATGGTTTTCTGAATTAATCCATTTTTTACTTAACACAGAAGCTTTTATTATTTATGAGTAGATTTTTCAGGTTTAATATTTTGGCAGATAAGCTTTTTTCCCCTTTTTTTTTTTTTTTCCAGATTTAGTTTTCATTTACTTATTTCTAAGGAAGTCTGTTATTTAATCTAATTCATTTGATGGCTTCCTTGATGCCAGCATGGATAGCTTGGTCTTATACATTCGTTACAAAATGGTTAAAAATTATAAATATTAATAAAGAATTTTCCTTAAGAATGTAACCAAAAATAGCTGATAAACAAAAATTTGCTTCTTTTGTTAGAATCTGAATAAACATCACTACCCATCTCAATCTAATCATGATGTCACTTACATCTTATCTGAGGTAATAAACTTCATGTCCTGTTTTTCCCTGGATAACTTGCAGGTTACTTTTGTTTAAAGAAAGAAACAGCCGAGCATTCTCCCATATCTGACTGGGAAATAAAATGAAGTTTTTGTTTGTCTGACACAAAAGGAAGTTCGCACCCATAGTTTCCAGAAGTCTGATTGCTTTTTAATTTAATCCTCCTTTTGGCTGTTGTTCTGACCTTTCTCCAGCTAGCTTACATGTCCGTGTGTTTCTCCACTCTTGCCCGCAGTGCTTTAAATTTCTAACGTTGAGAGAAGACACTTCCTCAAAAGATGATTTATTCTTAGCTTTAAGGCTCTTCCAAATACTTTTCAGCTGAGAGCATCACATCTTCCAACATGGTTGTGAGGTGGAGAAGACATTCTATTTTGTCCAGCAAAGTGGCAGAGGCACTGAAAGTAACAGAATTGAGGCAGAAAGGGGATCTTGGTTGTGTTGTATGGAATGGTGGTTGCCATGTAAGATAGGAAGATAGTCATGTATGCTTCTACTGGAGAAAAAGCATGACTTGTGTTACCCTACAAAATGTGAGTGAAATTTGCAGAATGCCCTTAGTTAACATATTTTGCAGAATACCTTTATTTTGTCCTTACCTTATCAAAATTCACTTGCTTCAATTGTACCTGATTTTCTTGTGCACATTTTATTAATGGAGAGTGATTAATTGGAAAAGCGTTTGGGATTTTTCATACAAGGTAAGTTCTTAAAAACCTTGTGTGCATATGTATATCTTTCTATAAAAGCAAACCATGTTCTTGGAAGTATATTTAGTTGTATGACTAAGTATATAATAATTGAATTAGCCCAGTTTCTAAAGCACTGACAGAGAATAAACAGTAGTTGAAAAAGCTGTACAAAATGAGAACCAAATCCTAAAGTTGAAGCTATAGATTGCATTTTTTTAACTCACTAAGCTTGTGACAGATCAAGTGTTTTGAGTTTAGGTTAGCTGCATTTCACTTGTAGGTAAACAGTTTTATGTGAATTTAAATAAACATATTTGTTAAATAGGTTAGGTAACCAACAATAAATATGAGTAATTCTTAATCTGTGTGTGAATAATTTAAATCTGACATGTAACTGTGCTTCTGACTTTTTTTTCTTTTTTGCCTTTTGCAATGTTTGGAATTCTGTTGGGGTGTTCTTAAGATGCATTTTGAAAATGGATCATCATTGCCCTTGGTGAGTGTATTGTTGGCTTTGTTTTCTTACTTTCTGATTTGGTGAAATACACTTTTACTGGGCCTATCATGAAGGTGATGCTTCACTATTCCTAGAGTTGGATGCTTATGTGAGGTTACTGGTCTTGCAGAACCACTGGAGTTACTTACTGTATACCCTCTCTTCTTAGTTGTGATGTATGGAAAGAAGTTTATACATAATTTTTCTTTGAGCTGGGTAACGCTATGTTTTTACAGTAAGGATGAGGTAGACTTCTGGTCAGTGAGAACTTCTTTTAGGGATTTTCTCTGTAGTTTGAGTATTGCTGTGCTTTTGTTGCAATGAATGATGCAATGCCACCCTAGATTAAAAAGGAAAAGTTAGGGCTGTATCTCGTTCCCTTTACTGAAGCTCCCAGGACAGCTGGAGTGGGCTTGCTGGGAACAGCAAGTTCTTTTAGTTTTATGGGTTCTTTGGGTTCTTTGTTTTCTTTCATTCTTTCTCCCCTCTCCCTCGCACCTTCCCTCCTTTTGCTGCCGTGTCAGCCTGCACAGTGGTTTTGTTCTCCTGTGTTTTCTTAACAGCCCTTGGGACCAGTGGACAGGCAGGATGTGTAATTAATTTTATGTCAGTTTGGCAGGTGTCTCACAGAAATAATTAAAAATAATTGTTCAGTAAGGTCCAAGATTAGAGAATCGAGTGGTATGTGGCAGTTCTTCACCACATGAAACCAACCAGAAAAGAAGAATCTCCTGTGTTGGACAAACTGACTGGTGGATTATTAATCAGCAGTTTTGACACTCTCTTAAATGAAGTTCCTAGGCAGAGGAGACTGTCCTGGGGGAGGAATCAGTGCTGGGCTCCTCCTGTTTGTCATGGTCCTGACTATAGCCTCTGACATAATGCAATTTGATTTTAGGAATCTCCCCTTATTTTGCATCAACATGGTAGGTACAACTGAAAGAAATAGTTAACTCTAGGGTAGAGTTACTTCCTACAGGTTTTTTTGCATGTGAAATGTGGTGATGCTCAATGTTAATAGTGTGCTTCTTAAAACTAACAACAACAAAAAACCCCACAACAAAACAGGTAAAACCATTGAATTTAGAACAAATTTCTTATGAAAGGCTGTTTCCTTTTTTTCAGTTTTCTAATAGCTGTTGTGTAGAAAGCTGTAATAAAAACAGCTGTCAGGCTATTCCAGAGAAAATATCAGTGAGAAGTCTCAATACGATTAGTATTATTCAGTATTTTAAACACTTCTTACAGCTTTATAGTCTCTTTGGGATTTTTTGAGTTGTTCTGTCTCAAGACATTTACATGAAAATGTCCTTCATGTAAACTTCAATTTCAGAATAAAAATCCATTGTACCAAATAACAAATCATAAACAGCACTTAATTTTGTGTAAAGGGGCAGTGAAGTGTTGTTGGCAGAGACTTCTAGAAAAACAATCTGTTTTCCTCTCAGTATTGTTTGCTTATGTTACCTATTTGCACTCTTCTTAATCTAACAACAGAAACATACCCAGACTGAGAGAGTATTTACGTTGCTTATGGTTTTTAATCTAATAAGCAATGGGTGCAAAAAATAAAAATACAAATGGAGAAGGTAAATGAAATATGTGTAGTGCTTCATGATGGAGAATTGTTCTTTTTGTATTTGAAGTAACAGGAATGCATAGAAAAAGAGGTCTTGTCTTATTTTTCCTGATTTGAGTGGATGTTCACAGTTCCCTGCACACTCTGAAAAAAACTATGTGGAAGATACAGAAAGTTTTGAAATACTGCACTGGTGCTGATCAAGCTTACTTACCCATGCTCAAAGGTTCTTTGGGAAACGTATGGCTATCTTGCCAACAAAAATAAGGGTGCAAATCAGTATAATGATGGAACTTAGCCTCTTATCATTAGGTCCTGTTTTGGCTTTCATGTTGGGATTTTTTGGTGGGACCAAGTTGTGTGGGAAGGAAGGGGAAAGAACCCATGTGATACTTAGGGGGTACAGGGAAACAGTAATGAGAGTTACATATAATTTAATATTCTGCTAGGAGAAGGATTTCTGGAGAGTAGACAGGTAAAAATAACCTAGGGAAAGTAAGAGGAAGCATTTGGAAGGCAGAGGTTATTAAAGGTAGTCATGTCCTAGCCCCGAGTCAGCTGTCTTCTGCTCTCTGGGAGGCTTTATTTTGGCTATCACTCCTGTGCTAATGGAAGTGCTGTGATAAATGGAAATATTTAATGCTAACTGCCCACTAACAATTCCAACAGGTTTACATGGTGCATTAGTGATTTCTAGTGCTGCTGGTACTCACAATATACAGATGGAGCTGCAGGCAGGAACGCAGTGGCTTGACGCGCCACCAAACATACCATTTGTATATAACGCTCTAATGCTAACAAGGTGCATTAGGAACACCTTAGGAGTAATTTGAAACATTTCTCCTTCATCGTTTGAGTAATCCAAAAAGAAGTTAGCATCTCCTGCATTCTGTGGTACGTTTTGTTAACTGAGTTGCGTCACCTTCGGTGCCATGTAAGTTATTTCTTTGCCTGGCATTTTCAGTAAACTAACTCTTGAGACAGGAATGATATATCTTCCTTTTGTACTTCAAAATGAAGTGTTTAAAATGTTCGCTGTAATCCAAATTGTTATTCTGGACTGTTCTTCTGTATGAATGTTTCTCTGCAATAACATACCATTATTTAGCCAGTTGTCAGTATATTTATCAGTTTTAATCTTTCTCAGAAATTTTAGACTTCAAATATAATCACCATTCTTGGGTTTTAAGATTTGATACTACATGCTCAAACAGTACAATTACAAAACCCTGGTATTTACTTTGTCTTCAGTCTTCTGATGAACTGTTCTCTTCCAGTAAGAGCTCCGCAGTCTGGGGCTTTGTCAGAATTGAAGGGAGCATAAAAATGTATAGTTTATTTTGATGTATGTGTACCACGTGCTGTAGTGCAAAAGAACAGCAATAAAGAAATCTGTCTTTGATTCAAGAAGCTTCATCTTTGGGGAATAATGTTTCACTTGATATTTCTTTTCTCATAGTTTTCTCACAGTTCCTTAAAGGAAAAACAGTTCTAAAATAAATATAATAAAAGGAAAATAAGGTTACTGTAGAAAGCTTGAATCCGAATTGCTTGTAGTTTCTCATGGAATTGCTTACTTTGACATATTTAATGAAAGAAAAACGCATTTCACTGCATGATGAGCTTAGAAATATATCTTTTTTTTTTCTTTTAATTGGAACAATCTTGTGAGTCCCTAACTGTAGTTAATACAGATCCTTAGCTATTGCTGCATGTTTAAATTATAATGCTAAATTTAATGTTTAGCCAACGTGACGTGTTCTGGCAAAACAAAAGTTAGAACAAACTCCCTATCCACCTTGAGAATGGATAACAGTAGTGTACAGTGTAAATTTATTTAGTATTTTAAGATTTTTACACTTATCTGATCAGTATGTATCCTGCCATTAGCATCACTATCTCCCTAAAGAAGAGAATAGTTGCAATAACTTGTCCTGCACATCTAGAAGCTAAAGTTGGGACTTGCCACACATTCTTTTTGGCTTTTTGACAATTATTTTTCAATACACAAGGGCTTTTATGCGTGTCATCTTCTCTTAATTAGCTGATTTTTCTGAACAGCAGTATCAGTTAGTTAAAGAAGGTGTATGGAATCCTTTTTTTTAAACTTATATGAAGAGTTCTGTTGAAGTTAGTGGAAAGATAATTTTGATTAGCTTCTTTATACAACCAAATAACAGAGGAAGCAGTTTATCAGTACACTGCCCATGGGCAATACTCCAATATTTTTTCATTTGTTGGGTGTGTTATCATTACATGTTTAATAGAGTTCTAAAATTCATAATACTTAATATGTTGTCTCTAATGGGAAGCTGCCATGGTACTGAATGTACCCTCACCATCATAGTGTATACTGATTGCTCATTATGTGTATAAAATTTTTACAAATGGAAGGCAGGTGATCTTAAAGCCCATAAGTAAAAATGATAAAATGAGATTTATTTTAACATTTATATGTGTATTTACATGTTCTTAATGTCTTTTATTTCCTGTCCTGTTGTCACCTATATGGAATGTGTTCTCTTTATCCAGGAGTAGTATTTCTCTTATTATTTTATGTAAATGGAAATATTTTTAGGAATCTTCTTTGAATGCTTATGAGAGTCTTACTAAGAAGATTTAGTATATAGTATGATTAACGAAGGAGGATGTGGATTAAATGAGACAGCTTTTATTCTCACAAAATTCAGTCAAGATTCAAATTCGTGGCTTGTTACTGTCCCGTTTTACATGCAGTATGCCTAGTGGTATAATATACTTACCTGCAAACTGAAAAGGTAACTCTAACTGCAATCACATTTACATCAGATGTGCTGGGAACAGATTTCTTACCTAAGAGAAAATTTAATTTCAGTAAGCTGTTGAAAGTGGTGTTACTGGTAAAGCTCTTTGGGCTTTTTCTGGTGGTGATGTTACTTTGCTTTGGGTTAGGATTACTACACTAATTTGAGAATTGAAACTAAATCCATTTCAGTAGCTTGAGGCAGCAGAGATAGGAAGCAAAACTTAGTTTACATGCTGATATTAACTTTTTTTAGAGTAAATAAATTTAAATTGGATGAAAGCAAACAAAAATAACTTTTGTGACATTCCATTTTTACTTGTACCTTTCTTTCTAATCAGGGTGAACAATTGTGTAGGATTCTCCAATTACAAATTTTTTCTTCTCTTCTTGGCTTACTCGCTTGTGTATTGCCTTTTCATTGCTGCAACAGATCTACAGTACTTTATCAAGTTTTGGACAGTAAGTACCCCAATCTACATACTGTCTTTAAGTGTGTCATCTTACTGCTGTGTGAGAAGTCTAAGATTCTAAGGAAGTCCACAAAAAAGCTGGAGACGGACTCTTTTAGAATGGCATGTAATGTTAGTACAAGAGACAATGACTTTAAACTGAAAGAGGGCAGATTTATATTAGATATTATGAAGAAATTCTTTACTGTGTGGATGGTGAGGCACTGGAACAGGTTGCCCAGAGAAGTTGTGGTTGCCCCATTTCTGGAAGTGCTCAAGGCCAGGTTGGATGGGGCTTTGATCAACCTGGTCTAGTGGAAGCTCTCCCTACCCATGGCAGGGGGCTTGGAACTAGATCACAGAATCACAGAATATGCTGAGCTGGAAGGGACCCATAAGGATCATCAAGTCCAACCCTTGGCTCTGCTCAGGACCATCCCCAAGAATCACACCATGTGTCCCTCACAAGGAAGTTGTAACTGCAATGAGGTCTCCCCTCCGTCTCCCTCTTCTCCAGGCTGAACAGATGAAGTGCCTTCAGGCACTCCTCATACGGCTTCCCCTCAAGGCCCTTCATCATCTTCATTGCCCTCCTTTGGACACTCTCTAACTTAATAGCTTAATATCTTTCTTATACTTTCTTATACTGTGGTGCCCAAAACTGGTTTACCTTGTCATAGAAGGAAATCAGGTTGGATAAGCAGGACTTCCCTCTCATGAAGCCATGCTGGCTGTGATCAATGACAGCATTGCCTTGCAGGTGTTTCTCCATACTTCCCAGAATAATCTCTACAACTTTAGCAGGCACTGAAGCAAGACTGACAGGCCTGCAGTTTCCAGGGTCCTCCTTGAAAATTGGGACAACGTTCTCCAGCTTCCAGTCAGCTGGGACCTCTCTGCATTTCCAAGACTGCTCAAAAATCACTGAGAGGGATATTGCAATGACACCAGCCAGCTCTTTGAGGATTCTGGGATGAATCCCATCAGACCTCACAGATTTCTAGGGATGCAGCTAGATCAGCAGATCCTGCACGATTCCAGGGTTGACTGGGAATTGATCATTCTCACATTCATGGCCCTCCAGCTCAGGGCACTGAGACCTCCTTGGTCAGTCATCCATGTTGAAGACAGAGGCAAAGAGAGTGTTAAACACCTCTGCCTTGCCTCTGTCCCTGTTTATGAGGTGACCATCCCCATCCTGTTATAGGCCAATGATATTTCTATATTGCCTATTGCCATTAATGTATTTGAAAAAACTCTTTTTATTGTCCCCCACATTTCTGTCCAGCTTCAGCTGCAGCTGAGCCTTGGCCATACAAATTTTTTCCCTACAGTGGCAAGCAGCATCTCTGGATTCTTCCCATGTCACTTGACCTTGCTTCCACTGGGCATACACCTTTCTTTTCTGCCTTATTTCCAAGAGAAGTTCCCTGCTCAGCCAGGCCACCCTTCTGCTTCACCTGCTTGACTTGTGACATTTGGGAATTGCTGCTCCTGTGCCCTTAGGAGGTGATGTTTGAGAAGTGACCAGCACTGATGGACCCCAGCACCTGCAGAAACATTTTCCCAGGGGACTTTACTTACTAATTCCCTGAGGAGCCTGAACTCTGCTCTCCTCATGTCCAGAGTTGTGGTTTTGCTGGCACTTTTCCTTCCAAGCCAAGGCATTCAAAGGCATTACATTGTAATCGGGTATCTCCTAATATCGTGCACAAAAGAACAAAAGATCTAATAACCGTAGCCATCGTGTTTTTTCTCATCATAGTTTATGAAATTTCACTTATTTCTTCATTGTTTTGAAGCTGATTTATGCAAAAAGTATTTTGAAAAGACTAATTAAACAACACAATTTTTGTAAAGACAAATGATTCTTCACTAAAGGACACTGCAAAGTTCAGATCCAAATTTCAGATTCTTGGTCTAAGTATTTGTAGTTCCTCAAGAAAGGACCTGTTTCTTTAACTGAGGTGCTGTCACCAGCCTAGTTGCATGGTTGTCTGTACATTGAAGGTGTATAATTCATTAATTCATATTCTTGTGTGGTGCATTTCTCTCTGTGCTGAATTTGATTTGACTGAGGAAAGGATTATTAATAATCAAATTAAACAGTTATTTCCTGGATTCTAATGGCATATTTTTTTTATTTATTTTTAGAATGGCCTTCCTGATACTCAAGCCAAATTCCACATAATGTTTTTATTCTTCGCTGCTGCTATGTTTTCTGTCAGTTTGTCTTCTCTCTTTGGATATCACTGTTGGCTTGTCAGCAAGAATAAATCTACATTAGGTAAGTAGATTTAATGCTTCTGTGTTTGACAGCAAAAAATAAATAATAAATATATGTTATATGTATGGGTGTAATGGAAAAAGTGGGCAATTCTACACAGGTTCCTTAGATCCTGGTTAGAAATTCCCAGACCTGGCAGTGTCCAGTCCTGACTCCCCAGTTCCGCTGCTCCCTGGAAACTCTGTTTCCCTCTTGCCCCAAAAGCATCAATTATTAACAAATTTATGCTCTTCCTTTCACTGCTTTCCACCCACAGCTTGTTAACAGAAACTGAACCAACTAAAAAAAATGAAAATAAAATTGAGATGGTTTGCTCATAAATGTTAGACTCACTACTGCATGCTTGTGCGTGTGATTCTTGATTGGCATTCTCAGCCTCCAGGTCAGAGTCCTCTGATATGGTCTCTCAATAAGGGCAGTGGGTCCAGCACTTGGTGCCCACCCTTACCCCCTGGAAACCAGAGTTACAGAAGAACAGGCAGTGCTTCTATATTTGGTAGTAAATGAGCAGTGGAGATCTGAAAGGCAGTTTCACAGTTGTGAGACTTGTCTACCACGTAATCATAGATGCATAGAAAGGACTCTGTGTTTTGAATTAATTTTAAAAACCTTAAAGAAGATGGTCTATGCCTCTGCTATGGGGCAGCATATATAATTGCAGTGAATATCAGCATTAAACCAGGGTTTTCCTCCACTTGAATGCATGTTTTTTTGATGACAAATCTTAGCAAATAAAAGAAGGTGCAGAAGATTTGAGTGCCTGTTCTGTGCTATTTCCTGGACTTTAATAATGCCAATTTGCAATACAGCAACTTGTTTCTAAATCTCTAAATGCTTTTCTGTTGATGTAAACTGCATTAGAGTAAGTCAATGAATTGATCTGTTTTTTCCTATTTCTTTGGCTTTACTAATATTTAGGTGACTAATGGAAAACTTTGAAAATAGATATCTATATCAGTGGAAGAAAGCTTGTTTATGTCAAGATTTCTCTAGGGTTTGTGAGTTTCCTCAGTATTGTGACAAGTCACTGATCTGGAAATTAGTATTGGGAAAAAATTGTTCAATCTAGTTATAAGTGGAGAAAACTTTTATTAAAAATGCTTACATAAACAGAAATAATTAAGTATTCTATTTATAAACTGGTCTTACAATTTTAGTGCAAAAAAATTTGTTCAGAAGAAACCATAATACATTACACTTTAATTTAACACTTCATTTTCAAAAGAAACAGAATTCAATACAGGTAATTTAATATGTTTTCTGCATGCTTAAGCTACTCCAAAACATCTGTTTGTCTCTTATTCCTATTTTACTTTGGGAAGTTGCTCAAGATGTGATGCCCTAAACATGCAATAATTTGGTAATGAAGCCATGACAGCTTTAAGTGTGACTGTGCTGAAATCATCCTGGAAGCTGTTTTCCTGGCTTAACATGGGCAACTGAAAGGGTGTCCCCATTGTCCCTCCCCCTTCTTTAAATGGGTTCATTGTAACTACTGCATACTGCACTTGGAAGGTCATTTCCAGCAGTTCATAGCTAAGGTTTTACTGCAGGAGGACAGTCTCAGCATGGTTCCCACGTGCATTGTGGGAGCTGTACTGTCAGGACATCAGGATGTAGTTTGCCTACTATATATAGCCAATTAAGGGAATGAAATGGCTATCAGTCACTTAGTGGAAAGTGAATTAATTTTGTGCTTCAGGCACTTTACGACACTTCAAGCTGTATTTAGCTCTCTTCTCCAGAAATTTAGGTTGGATATCCGTGGGAAATAATCTGGGTCTACGAGCAAAGTTGTTTCTTTATGCAGCTGTCAAAACACACAATATTTTCATACCCCAGGGTGTGAAAAGCTAGTCTTACTACTAAAGTAGGTTCAGCTTTTCTGCTTTTGCATTACTCTTTCCGTGGTAAACCCTTCGTGTAGGTTTTGCTTTCTTGAACACTCTCTGTGGTATAGTCACATGCTGAAATCTTCATATAAACATATCATGCCTCTTAAAAAGTGAGTTTCTCACTGCTCCTTGCCTTGACTAGGGGGGAGAGTGAAGGAGACTTCCACCCTTCCTTAGCCATTGCACTTCCTCCACACGCACAGCGACTGTGTAGCACTGACTTCAGCTTTCTCAGTTTTGGGCAGTACAGCCTTTCCTCTTGAATGATGGTGTCATCGGTGCAATTGCCTAAATACTGGTGTGAAACTTAAACATTCTAACTTGCAAAGATATCTAATTAATCTTTTTTCCTTTAAGAGGTATTCAGAGCTCCCACATTTCGTCACAGAACAGACAACAATGGGTTTAGCTTGGGCTTCAGCAAAAACTTACGGCAGGTGTTTGGTGATGAGAAGAAATACTGGTTGCTGCCTGTGTTTTCAAGGTATGCTGTTCTTAGTGCTTCATTTTTTGAATAATCAGGATCCAGAGGATTTGGGGGTGGTTAGTTTTTTTGAAATAAGATGCAGTAATACTCACTTGAATAAAAAAAGTTCTTCAAAGTTGTTGGATTTTTGTATATATGATACTAATTCTGAATTTTTCAGTTTAGGGGATGGTTGCTCCTTCCCAACTTGCCTTGTTAATCAGGATCCTGAGCAAGCTTCCACACCTGGTGGTCTTAATTCTACATCCAAAAAGTAATCTGCTTTTTTGTATTCATTTTAAATAGCTAATTTTTTTTCTTGTGCACACATAAACGGAACTATGTATAAGATATTCTTCGTTTTCTTACCACTTATGTATCCTGTTAATAAATCCAAGTCAGATTTTAAACAGCTAAGCTAATCAGCTAATTCTCAGATTAATTTTTAAATTCATGGAATTAAGGTGGGGTGGTTCTTTTTGCCCCCATGTGCTTTATCTTGCTTCAATGGTATCCCAGGACCTGAATTTTCCACACCTCCCTGACATTCAATATCAGCAGCATTCTGTTCTGTGTACGCATGAGTTGGTTAGTCGGTCTGCCTCTGATACAAATCCATTACCTTGCACAGCTTTTAGGGGAGGCCTGCTTCTTCTGTCTGGTAATAGCTTCACATGAGGGAATCCCTTATGGCACTTGTGCCAGAGCTCAGGAAGCTAAATATTAACTGTTGTTCTGCTGATAATAGAACATATTTTATTAATTCTTAAACTTAATGGACGTGACATCTTTAAAGCGTGAAAAATATGCAGATGGTCCTTTAAATAAATACAATAGCTTAGAATTTCGTATTGTATCTTTTTTGCAACATATGTTTAATGAAAAGTGTGATTAGTAAACTTGAGTATGTGGCAAAGAAATGATAATGGAATCTTATTGACAATCTTTTACTCATAACAGCTAGCCGCTTGCCAACGTTTTATCTTACCCCAGCATTCCATAACTTATGTTAGGCAAGAAATTTTGGAGATATTCTTTCCACTATTGTGTCAGGTTTGTTATGGAGGGAAAGATTATAGGTAAGAGTGCATTTGGAGATGAAGTACAAGTATTAATATATAATAGCTCTCAAATTATAAATCAGAATGTTTCCATGTTCTGAGCTAGGAAGTTGCTTTTTATATTGCACTTGCATCTGTGACAACTATGCTGTAATGTATGTAATGATAAAAGAGTAGTGATTCATCAGAAAAGAAGCAAGGTAAGGTAAGAAAAATACTGCATGACAAACTGTTTGTAATGTGTGGTAAGATAATGAAAAATTACTGTATTTCACTAATGTTCTTTTTATTTGCAATACAGTGAGAACCACCTGTTTCCTGCAAAGCCGTTGCGTGATTCCCAGAGCCACCTACTTACAGATACACCTTCTTGGTCAGAAACTAGTGCAAAGGCTGAAAAGGGCAAAGTTGGTAAGGAATGGACTTACTATGCTGCAATGATTTATGCTGTATAAACTAGTTTTGAAGGATGTAGTGTAACAATGACCAAGGTCACTTGGTTTGTATTCATGAACCAAAATTCATGAGACATTTTAAATGTGTGCTTGTAGGAAGTTCCATGTGTCAAGCTGCTGTGTCTTTTCCAGTTAAACCTGACCAAGAGGTACTGAGAACACTGACACACCTGTAGGTGCTAATTGCCTATAGTACTTCTGACAAGAAATTGCTTATAAAAGAATGTAACACCTACTTGCATCTAGTAAAAAGCTGTGTAATAGACACAGGACAGGAATAGACTTGGTAATAGTGTAATTATGTTAAAATGATTGTCAATTAAAGGTTGTAGTATCTGCTGAAATAGACATGAGACTTCTTCCTGTGGAAATACCATTTTTTGTCTTTAAAGGTATGAACAATCCTGCATTAACCATGGAAAATGAAACCTAATTCCCCTTAAAAGAAATACCTGAATATGTAAGGAAAGGTATGTTAATAACCTCTGTACTTAATATGTTATTCCATGATTCCTTACCACTTGAAGAATGCACAAAAGAAAATTACTAAACCAATTCCTGTATGTTTTCTTTTCTTCCATTCATTTTTTTACCAAGTAGTAGCACATGAATTCATAGTTTTAAACTAAACCTCCTATTTTGTGATGTGTCGTGTTTGCAAAATACTTTTAATCTTCATACCCATTGTTTTTAGGCACTGTTCCAATATGTTATTATTATTTTTTTTCTTTAGAAAGCTAAGGAAATTGTGACTATTCAAGCTGTTCAGCCTGTAAAACTAAGTTTGAAAATTAAATTAGTTCTTAACACTAAATGCAAAGATCATAGCTTCATATACTAATGCAGGTAAAAGTCTATCGAATGATGAAGGAAAAAAGATTTAGTCTTAATATATAAGCCATTAGTGTCTTGTTCTGTGTCAGGTACTGAGCTGCATCCTATCTAGTAGTAAAAAAGTGCTGCTTACTGAAGACAAATGTCCATGACTTCCTGAGCATTTAACCAAAAACAGCTGAGATTTTTTTTTATTTTTATTTTTGATTTCTTGCATTAATATCTTGCAACACAGACTTCTCAGAACGCAAATTTGAGAAGCAGCTAGTCAATTCTGTCAGGTACATAAGGAGATCTGAATAATTGGGTTGGGGGGAA
>JAWWTY010000123.1:43929997-44010686 GCA_035222235.1 Margarornis squamiger | reverse complement strand
CAGAACGCAAATTTGAGAAGCAGCTAGTCAATTCTGTCAGGTACATAAGGAGATCTGAATAATTGGGTTGGGGGGAATGAACACAACTGATCATCATATTCACTCTAGTATTTGAATATTGCAAACTTCACCAAAGCTTATGGAATGAAACTATTTCATATTTAAAACTCTGTGAAAAATTTGACTCCAACCCTAAGAATTTCTGCATACCAAATAATTAGTATGGAGTTGTTCCAGCAAGGTCAATTCTGTCTCTACTGTTGGAAGCACCTTGTCAGTCATCCTGAAAAAGTGTCTCGAGTGGATATCCCTTATTTGTGTGCGACATGACTCCTGGACATGCTGTCATGCCTGTCAGGCTGCTCATGGTCACTTGTGGAGGAAGCAGAAGACATGGAAAGCCATTAGGGAACTGCAGTGATTGTTACTAGATCCATCAGGAATGGTATTGCACTGTCAAAGATTATAAAGATGGTAGGTGTGCAGATACCAGCAGATGGGCCCATAGCTTGTACCAAAAAGTTCCCAAAAGTTCAGTTAGGTTCATAAGAGAAACTAAAAAAATTCTTGACCCTTACATTCTGGTGTTCAGTGATGAAGACACAGTTCCACATATAGGTACATCTGCAAACTTGATGATGGTGTGAAGTGTTAGAAGTGTTGAAAATGTGGGTGTCAGATGAACAGAGTTAGAGATGAGCGAATGAAACTCAAGACGGTGTCTGTAATTTTGACTGCTCTGTGTATGTTATTTGAATAGAATATAAAACCCTCATTTCTAACCTCTTGTTCAAAATGGAAAATGCGGTATTTCTGCCCTGTTTAATCCATCAGTTGTTTTAACAAAACAAAAGCTTCTGGAAAACAATAAATTACTCGGCTTCATTGAGTTTAATGTCTTACATGTCATCACTAATCAAGAGTAAAACATTGGAGACAGACTTTAAAGAAGGAGGTTTTTGGATTATGTTACAGAAATACCATTAATGGGAACTAGTTTTATCAGGTTGGAGTTCTACTTTCTAAAGTCCTAACACTTTATTAACTACTTTTAAACGTTAATCTTTCTTTGAAGAGTTGTACATTTTATTGGAACTTTGTCATTCAGATTATTCTGAATATCAAGCATGGTCTGTGACTGTTCTAAAGATGTTAAAAGTGGGTTTTTTCCCTGCTGTTCAGCTCGATAAACATCTCATGCTCTTTTTTGTTTTTTCCTTTTAGTCCAGTCTGAGAAAGTGACAATTAGATTTGTGTTTGCAGTCTGATTAACTCATCCCTGGGGCTTGGAGACTTTGTTTCTATGTTTGGGGTTTTTTTATTTTTATTTTTTGTAAGCATCCATTTGAAATGAGGCTTTTTAAAGAGATACCACTTTCAGAGGAGGTTACGTCCCAAAGAGTAAGTGTAGAGCCACTTAAAGGGGCTCCTTGCACATTTCAGAAGGGTAGTATCTTTAGGACTTGTAATTCTTTGGCATGAGCATAAGCACTAGTTTGGTTGTACCCTTATTTGTGAGCTATTTTGATGTGGCACTTAAAAGCTATCTGGAGAAGTAATAAAAAAGCTAATTACTGTCTCTATCTGTCTATATATATATGACATATAGTTGCTGGAATAAGAGCCCTTTTTATAAAAACTTTAACTACTTTGCATTTAACTTCATTAGTTTATTGTCAGTATTTGAGTTATATTTGTTCCTAGGGAGTGAATAGAATACTGTAATGGAGCTGCTGAAGTCATGACAACAAAACCAAGTTATTCTATCTTTAATGTGAAAAATACAGGCCACAGCCCTTGCCAGTGTGTTAGAATTTGAATTTCTGTCCCAACTAAGGATCTGTTCAAATATCCTGTATCCTATAATCCTTCCTAGTTCATCAGAGAACTACTGAGATTGCCAGATGTGGCTTACACTAATGTAATAGAGAATTGTTTTTTAGTGATGCTGGTACCTGGAAGTACTATAAAAATAGCTCACTTCATTTTATAAACTGGTGGCCTGCTTGCTGTGTAGTCAGTACTTAATCACTGTCATCCTGAAGTAGATTAATAACGTAACTGTGAACAATCTGTGTTCCTCCTCAGGGTGGGATTTTCATTTTTCTGTTGGTCATTTTCCCCTTCAAGTTGATGAGACTTGTAGCAATAACTTGATTTTTAAGTATTCTTTGATTCTAATAATATTTGTGATTAATGCTCTGTTTCAGTTTAAAAACAAGCTGTCATTGGAAGGAAGATGCATTCTTCCAAATATCAGCCCTGTTGGCCAGCTGTTCCTGTCTGCTCCTGTATGGTTGTGCTCAGAAAACAAACCAACAGATGATTAGCTGTCTCCATGTCACTGTTTGAAACACGAAATTAAGCATTCTACTTCTGAACCATATAAAGAATCTTTAAACTTAAAATTACTGGGTTTGAATGGTGAAGGATGATTGATTATTAGGAAATGAAAAAACAAAGAGTCTGAATTTACAATTGTAAAAATTCAATGGCTGATTTTACTTTGATATTCAGCACAAGAAAAATGCGACCTCCTTACAGAGCAATCCATGTTCTTGCCTTGGTTTCACCTTTTAATTCAAATTGTTGTAAGTAGTAGTTGACATTAAAATCAAATTTTTGCACTACTGCTGTTATGAATTGGGAGAAGGCCGTGTTGATTATGAATAATTTAGTGGCTTGGTGGACTGTGTTTTATTTTGAGCGCTTGATAAGCAATTTTTGAAGATAAGAAGACCCAAGTGAAGTGTCTATTTTTGGAATGTTTTTTGGAAAACATTATTGCAAAAGCTCTGTTTCCCCTCAGATCTGCACTACCAATAGTTTGAAAAGTTATAGAGGGGAAACAAATCCTTTGTTAATTGAATGTTAAAGTGGGTCACTGCTCAGTGCTGTGATCAAAAGCCTGCACTCAGATGGGTAATACATAAATGAAACTGGCCAGCTGGGGATTTTGATGGGAGCTGCACAGGATAGTGCTATGAAATGGGGATTTTATTGTCCCCATTTGATTTGGAGCTATTTAACCCCTTTGGGAAGCGCTTGTTGGCACTGAACTTTGATCCAAAAGGCTTTTTACCAACCCGTATTCCTGAGGGCCACTGTCTTTCAAGCTCTTAGTTTCTTATTAATCAATATTTGTCTCAGATTTCTTTTTTTACTTGTCCTTCAAGACACTGCCTTTCTTACTGCATAACATAATGAATATCATGTACAGTCAAGGAGATTTACTGTTGTAACTTGTGATATCTGCATTTATAGGACAACAGACTTTTGATTGCAATACCAAAAAGCCAAGCTGCTGCACATAGGAAATCCCCTTCAATTAAGTTAGGAGCTAGCAGCTTTCTTAACATCAGAGGTTACTGACCAGAAAATAAAAGACAATAAAAAAAAATAAAAAACAATTATCAATTTTCAAAGTCAAGGAAGTTTCAGCAACACAAATCTGTCTCGTGCCTTTTGTATACACTACACTTATGGTATCAGTGTTTACATTTAAATGCAAATTGTTATTCTGAAAACAACTTTAGGAGGAACTTAGTTATGCTTTCTAGGTGGCTAGATAAAAGAACTAGTCAAAAAAAAAGTGAAAGCCTCTCAGACTAAGCTCAGTTCAGTTGAAACAGAAAAGTGGTTCTGTTGTCAAACCTGAGTCACTTAGAATGTTGGTTCACAGTGTAAAGATGCCAGTTTTTTGTTTAGAAAACTGGCAGCAGGACTAAGTGACATAATTCTGGAAGCAAAAAATACTATCATTAACTCTTCTACAGGCAGGTAACTTTAAAATTTTTCTTTCTTGGATTTACAAGTGATAGCTGGTGGAGCACAAATGTGGCTTTTTTTTTTTCTAGTGAGGGAAAATGTATTTACTTTTTTTTTTTTTAATCTCAGAATTTTACCAGCCTGAAAACATCTGTTTCTTGCCAGAAGTGCCAGAACATGGATCCCTTGATGTAGAACACCTTTTTTGAACTAGCATGAAGGTAGCATACAGTTTACATGATGCCTGCAGAGATCTAGCAACCAAAAGATTTTTTGCAGCTATTTATTCAGTATTGTTCTGTCAGCTTACCTCGTATTTATGTTTGTTTAAAGGTGAACTTGTTAAGGGATAAGGGGGAGAGGGAAAATATATTTTTTAACACTTCAGGTTCTCTGTCTGTAGAGTCTTGTTTTTTACACAGTTAATCACAGGGTGGTTTGTCCTGGAGCATGCATTTAAAAAAACTGAGTAAAAAGTTCAAATTTAGCTTCAATGTATCTTGCTCCATATTTTTATGTAAAGACAAAAGATTTATTCCCCAGCAAAACACATCATAGAAATGGATCTCTCTAATACAGATGTCAGCCTCTCTACGTCCAGGGCTCTGAGAGCTCTCAGTAAGACTGGGGATCAGTGTAGAGAAAGGATAGGGATAAGGGATCAAGAAATGCCTGGCTTCTCCATATCTCAAAGTCACACTTGGAAAGCACAACAGCCCTAAGTAATGTGCAGCTTTGATGCAGCCAGAGCCCGTCCCCCTAGCGGAAAACTGATGGAGGCACAGGAAACAGACATGGAGAAGTGGAAAGAGAAAGGATGACAGCTCAGAGGTAAACGTTGAGTGGATCTGAGCCAGAGGGCTGTAGCTACATCTCTCTCTGGATGGGCATGAGCTGTCTCCGTGAAGAGCACTGTCAGCAGGCTTTTGAGGGTTCCTGGCTGTGTAGAGGATGGACAAAAGTGAGCTAATCATGCTCCAAAGTATAATTTCTGATGATATGACTATATTCTTGGCTTTAAGCTCTCTAATACTTTCTATAACAAAGTAAAATGCTCTTTTTGAGATACTGAGCATTGTCACTGTTACAATGCACACAGGAGAATTTGTGAAGAGGTCAGGGGAGTGAGGATGCAATGTTGTTTGTCTGCTTACACTGATTCTCCTGTCCTTTATATTCTTGCTAGGCACTTTACTACAGCCTTTTATGTAATTTCTGTATTTTTTTTAAGGACTGCTTTTTACCTACTGTACAGTTACTAATCTACCTTTTTGCTAAAAAGAAAATAATATCCCTGATATTTGTGATTTGTCTAGCAGTATGACTGCGTTTCAAGCTTTAGTGGAAATTGGACGAGTTCTACAGACTCCTCAGATGGGCCTGAGTCCCTAATGACAACAGAGTTAGATTTATTTTGTATATACCTAAACAGTCATATGAATCATGGCTTCCCACATGCATAAAAAGCTTTAATTTGTAGGTTAGAAAAAATCCAAAACATGTCTGCGCCAGAAGTGGTCCACACATACTCTGTCAGTTGATGGACTGGTGATGGAGTGCTCAAAGTCTTCACAGAGAAGTATTTTTATTAAGAAAATAGAATACAATGTTGGTGAGCTCCTCCTGCTGAGCAATTAAGACACAGCTGGTGCCATGCACTTTAGTTGTTTAACTGGAGAGAAACAACACTGTCCAGTTTACATTGCAGACTGAAAGTTCTTTAGTTGTCTATAACTGGGCAGGTCAATTAATGAAACAGAATCACAAAATGGTGAAGGTTGGAAGAGACCACAAATGGGGTCATCTGGTCCAACCTCCCTGCTCAAAGCAGAGTCACCTTAGAGCACTGCACAGGATTGCATCCAGGTGGTTCTTGAGTATCTCCCGTGAGGGAGACCCCAGAAAGGTTCAGTAAACAAGTTTGTTTTAATGCATGGAATTGTATAGCTGGTTTTAATCATTATTTGGACTGAGAGGTTTTGCCTTGATTCAGTTGACTGGTGTCCTGGAGGTGGGGGAAATATATTTCTACATAAATTTAGTGTATAACTTTGCTACTTGTTAATGTATTGTTCACATAAATAAATGCTTCATATTCAGCATGTCATGTATGTAGTAGTCATTGACACTACCTTCAGTGTTACTGATGGTGTACCTAAACAGCAGAACATCATCTCTACTATGGCTTCATTAACAACCTAGTTGCTATAAATATCACCACTCAGCCTTTCACCAGCAATCTTGGAGTTTTATAGGTAAGTTTCCTTTCCCCAGTTCAGTTGCTAAATCCCTAGCACCTCACAAAGCACCAACACTGAAAAAGGTTGAGAAGGAACCATTCCTTTATGGTCTTTTATGGGTGAAACACTCAATGTCCTCATGCTGGCAAACAGACAGCTGCACTCCTTTGGATATTGTTGATGGTCAAAAAGGTAGAATTTTGTCTCAAAAACAGAGGGGATTCTTAAATCCACTTAACTTTACAGAAGTGAGGAGGTGCAAGAAAGGAAGTAATGTTACTCACCAGGATTGCCACCCACAGCAGCTTTGCTTCATGAGGGCTCTCCAGTCCCTCCCATGACAGTCTTCTGATATGCCTGACTTTCCACTCTCTGCTATGTCGTCCCTAGGAAAGTGTTGGATCCGCCCCTGGTGCTGAGACTGCTCAGGGGCCTCTAAAAATGGAGGAGCACTTATGTAAAGATAAAAGCAGTTTTCACCTCTTCCAGTTCAGACATAACCTGCAGTATATGGTTCAAGCTCATCCCATTTTTAAAACCCTTCCACAAATACTAGGATTGAACCATATGCAAACACTCTCATCCAAAGCAAAAATAAATAAAAGAATGTGCTGCTATGCTGTATGGGTGGAGGGTGTCTCCGTTGCTACTTGCAGCTATCACTTGCTCATCAGTGACCTGGTAATGGGACAGGAAAAGCAGCAGCCTTCTGGGGTGAAATTCTGAGCAAGTGGCATCTAAGGAAAGGCCTGTCATTTCCCCTCTGCAGTTTTTCAATTATTCCCTTCTTAAATTTTGTTATCATTTTGCTCTCTCTCTTCTCTCCTTCCATAGAAGTCCAGATTGAAAGTCTTTAATTTGAAATATAAAATCAATATTTATATCCTCTTTATTCCTCTCCCTCCCAGTTCATTCTAGATAGATAATTCCTTCATTTCTCCAAGTTGGCGCCCATCACTGAAATACAGTAACTCAGTCATCCTGAAACCCAGTATTTGGGGGATTGATTACATGCTTCATCCTAGATCACTGTAATCAAAAGCAGATGGTCCCAACAGTTTGAGTGCAGCAGTTGGAAGAATGTGCCATGAGCCATCTCCCCTTTCCCACCTCCTGCATGCTCACAGTTTAACTGATTGGCATAACTGGAACAGACCCAACACTTCCTGACAGTCATCACTTTATGAAGTCACTTTCCTTTTTTTCCCCTCCCACCTGAAAACAGACTAATTTTAATTTCACTTAAGGAGCTCTGAATATAAAGACAAAAATACACAGTACACACAAACTATTACAGCCTGAACAACAGAAACTATTTCCAGTTACTTTCTCTGTCATACTAGAGATACAACCAGCCAGTAGTTCAAACTTGCAATAGAAAAGGTCAGTAGCTTAGTGACGGTATAAGCACACTAGCAATTAACTTCCATATAAAACACGATCGTAGATACTCCAGCTACACCAGAGCATGCAGAGGGGCAAGAATGAAGGAAAACCCAGCTTGCCAAGCTCAGCTGTTGTAGTATGAAAGGTAAAGAAGGGATATTGCTAACTGCAGCCCCAGCTCTGATTTGCTGCTGTACAAAAAAGCACGTTCTCTGTAATGCAGCTCAGAAAGTTCATTTGTTGCCAGCTTCTACCTGATGTGCAGAGAAGGGAAGGCTTCCCCTCCCCTCTCTCCCTCACATTATTCAACACAATTAATGGAGGCAAGTGTCTCATGAACACAGGAAGGAGCACACTTGGGCAAGACTATTCTCCCACTTCAGCAGAGGCAGAAAATTGTCTCTCATCTGTGCCAGCAGAAGGACCACACCAGCCTCTGAAGAAATCAGATCTTTACAATGGGCACATTTCATTCCCAACCCAAGACTGCTAAAATAATGCAGGAGAATCATCCTCATTTTGCTACCCGCACAATATAGTCACGAAGAGGGAAAGAAACACCAAAACAATCTCCTGTTAACCAACCAAGGTACACTACAGACCAGATATATCAGAAAAATAACTTTATGGTATGAATAGAAAAGTGCACAAAGATAACCAATTTGTTTTACTCTATGTAAAAATCAGGGTTTATTATTTGGGAGATTTTGTTCAAACTCAACAATTTGTGGTAGTCAAGACAAATACCCACAATTCCACTGGAGGCTTTTGGCTTTCTTTGCCATCACTGACTTGGTGTTGTTAAATAAGTATTTTGAGAAGTCTGTTCTATTTAAAAATTCACTTCTTAGAATAATTATTTTACAAGTTAAAAAACTAGTGAACCCACACCACCCTAAATCCAGGGAAGTTCTAAGAACTGATTCAGTGCAGAAGTGTTTTCTTCCTTTCAGTGCGCTCTAGTTTAGGTGAGTTACTAGTTAATTCAAAGTTGAAAAACCAATCAGGCATTTAAAACAGAGGCCACAGAAACACAGGCTCTCAAGTAAAAAAGACAATTGAGAAAATGGGGGGGGGGGGGAGCGGGAACCCAAAACAAAACATTTCAGCAAAAGATAAACCATTGGGAAGCCAAATGCAGCAGCTTAAGTTTGTTGTTTTTTTCCTTTCTTTGAATATCATATCCACTAATACCTAGCACATTTAAAAAAATCAAACCCAGCAACATCTGGCCTTACAAAGCCACACTTTTCGTTCTGTGCGTGATCAATGAATGCCTTCAATGGAAGAAGGGTCAGAGAAGACAAACAGAGATGGTGTGTACATGAAGCTCAGAAAACAATGTAGGAAGTGACAACAGCTGTCACCAAAAAAGCTGAACTGATCCCACACCAAAGGGACGAGAGATGACCTTTGTTGTAAACAAACAGCTGAAGGGGTCTGCTAGTTGCAAATAGCTTTTCCCTAAAATAATCAATAGAAATAATCAATATTCCTGGGTCAGCCACACCAACATGGGGATGTGTGAACATGGCTCAGTCTGGCAGAGTATAAAAATTGAATACCCAGCAAAATCAATTTTGAGTCGAGCAATAGGCTCGAGCTGCCTTCAATCCACAGTCCTTCCGGCAACTGGGATCACCCAGCACTGCAGTGGTGAGGAAGGTATAGAGATCACTAAAGGGAATGGTGTTTGTATTGTGATTCAACTGTATATACAATTGTTATATTTTGTGTTGTGATTTCGGTGTGTTGCTCTATCACTTTCCTAAATCAAAATCCCACATAGCAACAAGTATCTTCAACTGACTAAGTTTGGTACTACAGCATTAACCATGTGGAATATCTAGAACTTGGTCAGAAAGTATCGGACTAGCACCCACAATGCCAGCTGACTTAGCTAGACCTTCACCTGTATTTCTAAATGACTACAAAATAGTTTTATAGAACTGAACAAGTACTACCACTCATGAACATTCAGCCAGTGCAATTAAGTTCAATATTTCTTAAGCACTAACACTTATAAGCTAGGAAATTTTATTTGGAACTATTAAATAAAACTACTATGAAATTATACTACCTGGGTTATGCCTTCCAGACTGTGCTATGCAACATGAAACAACCACTTGGTCTTCACTGCATGCACTGTCCTCTGGATGAGTAACAAGCACCTGTACCTTGTGAGCACAGAACACCCAAATTTCATGCCTCATCTATTTCCCTCATAAGGACCCAGTGACATCTACATAAGTGTGCTCTAGTACCACACAAGCGAGAGCACTGGAAGGGATCTGTGTGATCACCTAATCCAATGCTCGTATGCTCAAAGGAGGGTAAAATACAGCAAGCTGGTCAGAAATTATTTCCCCTTTATAAATCCAGACTGACTATTTCCAATCACCTTCTTATCCATTCTATGCTTGCAAATGGTTTCTATGCTTATCTGTTTCTTCACCTTCACAGGGGTCAAGGTGAGACTGACCAGCCTGCAATTCCCTTTGTCCTCCTTGCCCTTCTTGAAGGTAGAAATGACATCTCAGAAGCTCCTTGTTCATCAGTGCAGACCTCCTGCTACTTTTCTTTGATTTCATGCATGAGAACCTTTCTTGAGCTTAGAGTAACCAGTCAGACAAGGTAAGAGAAATTTCTTCCACCTCAAAGATCCTTCTTGCCTAGTTTCAATGAGCAAGGGGGTTAAATGCTTAAAATAAAAATTATATATATTGAAAAAGATAGTGACAGAGAACATAAGGTTCCTGGAACACTCATCTGACTCCAGTAGCCAAAAATACAAGTGGATTAAAAAAAGAAAGATCAAATATAACAGGTTTTGAGACTGCATTTCTTCTGACAAACCCACTCAAACAACGATGTACTTTAAATGACTGGGAAAAGCAGAGGCCTAGAAAGAGAATTCTCGCCTCTGAACAAAAAGGTGGATGTCTAGGCAGCTGGAACTGTGCCTTCACATTCATTTCTGCAAAAGCAATTAAAGCTGTCCACTTCGGAAACAGATTTCAGGCTCTGCAGTTTACAAGTAATAGTCCTACACATAAGAAGAAATTACTTTTTTCATAATCTCTAATTCACAATTCAAGTCACTCCTTAATGGAAACTAAATCTAATTTTGCCAAAGAAATGAATGACGCACAGATGTCTCCCCAGCTGTAATCAACTCTCAACAGACGGATCGCAGTGATCAGACCAAGAGTTCTCTCACAGAATGAAGTATAATCTTAGTTTCATGCTGATTGACGGCTTTTGAGAAAAGCTTTTCTTACAGGGAGAAAACTATTACAGAGTAGAATTGCTTGAAGTCAAATACCCCATGGTAGGCTAGGCTTAAGCAAACTCAGCCTGCCCCAGCAGGCTGCATGCCCATTAGCAGCTGGGACACAAGACACACAGCTATTGTGCATCTTTGGATTTAGCTGCTTCTAAAAGGAGGCCAAGCCCTGACAGGTTAATGACATGGCAGACTTCTGCAAGTGCTGAGTTGTTGATGACACCAAGCTGTGATGAAGTCAACACACTGGATGGTGGATGGAAGGGATGCCAGGCTTGAGAAGTGGGCCTGTGCGCACCTCATTAAGTTCAACACACCAATTGCAAGGTCCTGATTGTGGGTTGGGACAATCCCAAGCACAAGCTCAAGTTGGGCAGATTGAGAGCTTCCCTGAGAAGGACTTGCAGCTGGTGAACAAGAAACTTGACATGTGCACTTGCAGCCCAGAAGGCCAGTCGTGTCCTGGGCTGCATCAAAGTGTGGCCAGCAGGTCAAAGTAGGGGATTCTGTCCCTCTGCTCTGCTCTTGTAAGACCCCACCTGGAGTACTGAGTCCAGCCTAGGATGCACAACACAACAGGGACATGGACCTGCTGGAGCAAGACACAAAGATGTTTAAAGGGCTGGAGCACCTCTCCTATGAAGACAGGTTGAGTTGGGGTCACTCAGCCTGGAGAAGAGCAGGTTCCAGGGAGACCTAACAGCAGTCTTCCAGTACCTGAAGGGAGCCTAGAAGAGAGGTACTTTTTATACAGCATGTAGTGACAGGACAAGGGGGAATGGCTTCAAACTGAAAGAGGGCAGATTTAGATTAGAAATTAGGATGAAATTCTTTACTGTGAGGGTGGTGAGGCACTGGAACAGGTTGCCCACAACAGAGAAATTGTGGATGCTCCATCGCTGGAGTGTTAAAGGCCAGGCTGAAGTGGGCTTTGAGCAACCTGGTCCAGTAGAAGGTGTCCCTGCCCACGGCACAAGGGTTGGAACGGGATGATCTTTAAGGTCCCTTCCAACCCAAACCGTTTTGTAATTCTAAGACAGGAAGCACAGAAAAGCACAGTATAGCATGCGGGATGCTCAGCAGTCACTTCAAAAGCACATCCCCATCAGCACTAGAACTTTTACTCTAGGCACATATTTAGAAGGCTTTAAAAACTTCCTTTGATCCTCAATTAAAAAGTTACTTCAAAACAAAAACCCATTAAAGTCCTTCGAAGAGTCATCCCATTCAAAAGTTAACCATATATCTGTACTAGTATGCTTTAGGCAAAGCTACTACTTTAAAGCAAATGCATCAAACTTCAGGGTTCTTATTTCCATGTGTATGCAAATTTTCCCTGTAAGCCACAGTAAGAATTCATCCCGCTTTCACTATCTCACTAAAGCCAAAGACAACAGACAAGAAGTCACCATCATCTAATGCGTAATGGCATAAAATTACTAATGGGATTAGGATGCCTCAGAAGTAAATTGTGGTAACCCCTCTTTCAGTTCAGGACAGTAAGAATTAAATGACTAAAAACACATGAACAGAATTTTGCTCTGAATGTGGAATCAGTCAGGGAGCAACAGGTTAGATTATTTTATAAGCATATGGAAGAGAACCATCATGCCTAACCAAAACAGAATACAGAATTGAAATGACTAAATATTTACATTCCAGGAAAAATTTTGCAACAAAACCACCAGTCTGTTGTTATGTAAGAAAACATTTCTTAGGCCTTTATTTACAAAAGCTTTAAAAACAAATACCCTCTGTTATGCAAATTACTTGTTTAAAAAGGACTGCCCAGTTACATCATCATAATTCAATGAGAAAAAGGTGTTTGATTTTTTGCTTTTAAGTACAAGATAAAACAGAATATTTGGTGAACATTCGGAGATTTTTCTACCATTGATTTCTGTGTCAACACGCACACGCACAGACACACAATGTCACACATTCCATCATTTCAGGCTAGTATTTAGCTATTCAATACCAAAAATCCTTCCTGCACAACTGCTCTGTATACATGCTATGCAGAGTTGAGAACATACTCTAGGGTCCTTTAAAACAATATATCTAAAATATATTGTAAGATATACTCAAAAATAAACTAGCATTACACTCCTCAGGTAACTTTATTAGCTGTAAGTTATTTATATTTTGTTGTTTTACAACATATATCTGTAACATCTGTCTTTGTAACAACTACAAAAAAGCATGATTTAATTGTCCTTCTAATTCAATAATTCAATTAAATAGTATTTTTTCAGATCTTTGGGTTTTATCTTCAACTAAACTGACTTAGAAAATTCATGAAATCAAGTACATAATAAATATGACTTCATAAAAAACATCTGAGGTGTACATTACTAGAATAAAAGCTAGGAGGTTAATCAAGGGAGGTGTGCCATTACAAGACTCCTACTTTTCCCATATCCTTCAACTCTCAGCTTAATGGCAAAAAGGCTGAAGTCACAGGTGTTCTTTTCCTGAAGGGTGTAAAGCTGTTTTTTCAAGCTTCTTTCCCCCATCACAGAGCGGTTTTAAAGCAGCAGGCCAACCAGCAGTTGACATGTGCAGGATGTGTTTGAGGATGACCGAACACTAATAAAATAAAAGCAGTTACTATGATTTCAGTAGTTTGTTTTGCTTGAACAAACAGAGATTATGCAGCAAATAAGTGGCTTGAGATACCAAGGAAATACAGCATGAAGCTGCTGAACTTGGCAGATGATTGTATTCTAGCTGAGGGCAAAAGAAAAAACCAAAACAAATTTCAAATAAAACAGAGGATCTGAGTCAGAGTCTCTCTCTAAAGTGCAAATTTGATGGTCCACAATCTTGAATAGCTAAAACGCCTGCATACTGGAAGGAACAGACATGAAGGGGGAAGTTAGTTTGAATCAGAGCCAGTTAATTTGGAGAAGGGAGGGGAAAGAGACAAAAAAATGGAAGAACGATATAGTTTACCATACTATTCATTATGATTCAACTTTCCCCTTCTCTCTGCCACACTGATCCTATACATGGTTCTTTACAAATGGGCTAGTTAAGAGGCCAAAATGTAACCCAGAAAATTTTACATATCAATATTAAGATCAAAATCTGTGATAGGAACAGTCAAGTTTAGTACATAGAAAGGCAGAAAAGAAAGTGTGCTGAGAAAGGGGGGAAAAAAGCCTTATTGTCCAAGGGGTTCAGCCAGAGATAAAACCTATATACAAGCACGTGGAGGTCAAAAAGATGGCCTTTCATTTCATGTCATGACTGCTTGTTGGCTTCTTCTTCATAAGCATTTCCTGTGCCATTTTGTACATAAGATGAGCCCGAACCAAGGCCATATAAGTGGCCACAATATTTGGCATCGTCAATGTGATCTTCAAAGAACATCTGAAAGGTTAAAAGAGAGACACAAATTATTAGTACAGGTCCAGTTTAAATAGAACTATAGAAAGGTTTTAAGACACTACTTTCTTTTTAGAATAAGATTAAATCTCAAGGTGAAAATGGTATAATTAACATAATAACACTATCTCAACACATTATCACAATGTGCTATATAACATGATTCTTCAAATCTGTCAAGAAATACAATCTTCCTGTGCACCTTTCCCAATGAAATGGCCAAATGCAATGTTTTCATAATTTTCTATTATTAGTCATTACTCACCTTTCTGCAAGTACAACAAAGGTATTTCTCCATCTGATTTCTGTGGTGTTTCTCACTACAGGCATATGCTTAGCATCCACACCAGTGCCTGTTTTCTTACCAGCTCCTCAGTGTACAGTTTTCACCACACTCTGACTTGAAATGGCAGTATGTCCTGATTTATATTATAAAGGTTTGGGGGTGGAGAGGACAAGCACAAAACCCATTATGGAGTTTAGAGCAATGCAGAAAGATGCATTTCCAGTTCCACACAGAAGGGGACTTCATTTAATAAGGAGCATCAAAATTTTGTACTAAGACCTTACAAATCTAAATTGCAAACGGAACCTTTCGGTGGAAGACAAATCAAACTACTTTTCAGACTTAGGTTTTCAAGCATAAAACCACAAATTATTTCACAAAAATAAGAAGACAAACACGCAAAAATTTTTCACCCTAAAACCTTCATGGCAACCCTGGACAATCCAGTGGTTGACATTCTGAGTCATCATCAACATCAGAAATCTAAGACAGTCAGGATGAAAAGTTCTGTACTGCAGGAATCAGACTTCAATTAAAAATTGTAAAGCCCTCAGCAGATCTTAAAGAAATAAACAGGTAGGAAAACCCCAAAACAACAACTCTACTGGTGTACTATCATTATTTAATTACTTCTGATGGAAAGAAAAAGAGGAGTAACTTTTTTGGCTGGCACTACAAAATCCAGCAAGCAAGCTGCAACTCTTTCACAGCAATTAGTAACAAAACTTTGTACCTCTAGAAGCACTGTAAAATGAAGTCTTTTTACTCACAAATACATTTTTAAATACTGAACTCTGCAGAAAAGCCTTTAAAAGTCAACATTTAACGTATTTCTTTCAGCTTACTACTGTGTTCTTATTTAGAAAAGCTGTATTTGCAAAGAATATCCACAAGTACTGGGAAAAAGAGAATCACAATCCATGTCTATGAGATTAATTAAGCTAGTGTTTTGTGCTAAAAAGCATTCAAAGATTTCTGTTCCTGGTAAAAGCTTTTGGTAAACGGGTGCAGCCTCACCCTGAATGTTGTGTGCAGTTTTGGGCACTGCAATATAAGAAAGATATTAAGCTGTTAGAGAGTGTCCAAAGGAGGGCAACGAGGATGGTGAAGGGCCTTGAGGGGAAGCCGTATGAGGAGCAGCTGAGGGCACTTGGCCTGTTCAGCCTGGAGAAGAGGAGACTCAGGGGAGACCTCACTGCAGTACAACTTCCTTGGGAGGGGAAGAGGAGGGGCAGGTACTGATCTCTTCTCTGTGGGGACCAGTGACAGGATCCAAGGGAATGGCCTGAAGTTGTGTCAGCAGAGATTTAGGTTGGATATTAGGAAAAGGTTCTTTATCCAGAGGGTGTTTGGGCACTGTAACAGGCTTCCCATGGAAGTGGTCACAACATCAAGGCTGACAGAGTTCAAGAAGAGTTTGGATGATACTCTCAGGCACATGGTGTGAGTCTTGAGGATGGTCCTGTGCAGGGCCAGTTGGACTCGATGATCCTTGTGGGACCCTTCCAACTCAGCACATTCTGATTCTGTAATCTCATTGAAGAAATTATCATGGGTTTGAACCTTTTCCTCTATAAAACTAATTTGAAAGGCTATATCTTAGGCATGATTATCATATACTTCCCTTTCTTTGCTTTGGATTTTGTTTCAAATTCAAGAGTGAAAAATTAAAAATACCAGGCAGATAGCAGTTAGCCACACTGGGCTTGTATCATACCAGAAACATAATCCTCTTTATTGCATCTGTAGCCCATGACCTGCTTGACAACTGCAACAGTTCCAGCAGAGGCAAAACAGAGTGTTAGGATAAGCAAACCAGCTTAAACCACATTGTTTATTATTCAGCAGCTGTCTCACCGGTATTTGTCAGATTCTCATGGTCATTTTCTCCTTCATGCAAAAGGCTGGATTCCAGAATTTAGACACCTCAGCATGCAGTACTTAACATTACTAAAAGATAAGGTTCGATATTACCATCTATTTTGACATGGCAAATGACACTGAATTGCTGGCAGAATGCCATGTTCTGATGCACTGGCATTTCTCCAGTGCAACTGCTTTCCAGAAGCGGCCTGTTCAATATTTGATTGTTCTGCTAACGCAAAATATCCTAATATCTTCCTGTTGTATGGTGACAAATAGCAAGGAAGTATGAAGCTTATAAAACCTGGTTTTCCTTGCTGTAAACCTTGAATTAATTGACTGATAATCTTTTAGAATGTTAGTTAATCTGTGCTTCACTTAATGGTAAGGAAGAAGAAATGCATGGACATTCTCCACAGCAGCCTGAAAGTCATTATTTAATACACCTATAGCCTGAAAGTTTAGCTAGAAGTGGTTAGTAAACACTCCTTCCCCACCTCTGAGCCTGTCATGAGCAGCAGTGCACCCCCGCTGGGTATTACACTGAGCAGAAGCTCTAAAAAAAAAAAAATTTGGCTTGAGTACAGTCTTCCAAAAAGGAGTTTTGCTCCAGCAGCTCATAAGTCACTGCAGCAGCCACCTAAAAAAAGACACCCTGCAAATCAGGTAAGGAAAAAACCAACCCAAAACAAAATTCACAAAAAATCAAAATGCCAGGCACAGGCTGGAAATGGAAAGCAATACTCACAGCAGGCAAGCAGCATGGAATCAGTAAGGCTGGTGCACACTTACTCCAGGGAAGAAACAAGTGTGTCTTATTTCTGTCAAGAAAGGATTGAACCCTGAAGCCCTTCAGTAACCTTCTTAAAACACCACAAACTTATCAGAATCAGCAATTGCCTGCAACTATCACAGAATGCTACTCCCATGGAAATAAAAACAATACATTCACCTACTTCTCTCATTTTGAAAAAGGCCATTCCTGTGAGTAAAGAATCGGATCCTGCCTGATGCTGTGGTCCTATCCTTTCCAGCTCTAACTGCTCAGCCACTTCTTGTAGTCCACCCTGAAAAAGAATACATTTTTGTTAACTGCTAAAAAAAGATAAATCAGAAAACTGAACAGCCGTATTTGGGAAAATCTGTTACACAGGTGATACAACCTCAGGTATATTTTAATATTTGCACGGTAGTTGAAACAGTCATTATACTAGATAAATGGAGAGCTGGAGAATCAAACTTTCTGTATCAATAGCAGTATTAAAATTCTCTGTCAGTATTGATTAAATAAGGCAGTACCTGCAACCAACAAAACTACTACTCCTCATGTTCCAGCTTCTCTAGTAACCAGATGTCATTACTTAACAATTTCTTCAAGATGTTGAAAGTCAGACTGGCAATGCTTAAGAACAAAACCAGGTGTTCCTGCACTTCTATTTGAACAAAAGTGTAGAATGATATTTTTACCTTTTAAAAAATAAGAGTTCAAGTACTTACAAAAGAGATGCCAAACTGCCTCCATGTGTTAAAGTGCCTAGGCTTTCTCTGAAACAGATCTTTTTCTCCCCACTAGCCTTTCAACAATTAAGCTGAGAGTTTTTCCACATCCCTTCACAAAACCCGAGAATATTCTTGAGTACCTAGAACACTACAGGGAGTCCAGGAATATGTTAGATCACAAGCATTTAGAAATGAGGTGGCAGAGTTAAAAGAGGAAGGTAGTGCTCTCTCTATCTCTACAAGACATTCTATCCCTCCTGAAAGTTTGTTTCATTAACTGTCGTAAGAGAATAGGGGAAAAACATGCAAAAAAAAAAAAATCCATCATCTTGCAACTAGCTTTCTAAGATACTAAATGCAATGGTGTAGCAGGCTGTTCTGTTAAAGATGTATATATAACCGACACACGTGCAACAAAACTTAATTCTTAAAGAACTTATAACAATATCTGACATACAGAAAGGGAACAATTTAAAACGGTAATTGTCCATTTTGAATGCTGATACAACAGATTAAAAGGACAGCCTGTGAAGGTGTAGCCACCATGCCAAAGCTGCAAATCTATAAATCTGCTCTAAAACGTAAAACTTCTTCAGTTTTGAAACAACTTTTTCCCAATAAGCTTATGTGAAAAATTATCCCCTTAAATGCATAGTGACTAAATAAACCTCCTTTCAAAGGAGGTGTCCCCTCCAAACTAGTAATAACTGCTATGGGTGGGAGCAAACCTGCCAGACTTTGGTTTGGTTTTACACAGGTAACACCAACCAGCTGAAGGACAGACATGTTACATTGTAACTGCAATCTTTTAATGCTGTGAGCACGACTGCAAAACAATTTTTTTAATTCAATAAAGTTACTGAGAAGCTAAAGCACATGCACATTCTTTAAGGTCTAGAAAGATTTAAAAAAAAACAGACAGACAAAATCCTTAGTGCTGCCATAAGCTTTTTAAGGCAAAAATGTTGCACAGAAGCAATGCTTTTAAAGAAAGAATTCCCAGAGTTCACCTTTCCTTGCACTCTTAACCGGTCATAAGTACAGGAATGGAAGCAGTAAAAGGCAAAAGCATAACAGTCAAATGTAAAACTCATAGAGCAATATAGGAATGTGACCTGAAAATCAAATCACACATTATGAAGATTCCTGTGACTCTTATGGCAACAGGTTTGGGTCCAGGTTTTTGTTAAAAAAAAATGGAAGCTTCAGTAATAACATTCCTAAGTAACAGCTACAAACCAACTTTATTACTATAGCTCTTTTTATTCTGTCTTAAGCAGCAGGAATATAGTTTACAGAAGAATAAGGTACATCTATATGCTATACAGTTAAGCTCTTAAGCTAGTGTGTTTTATGTGCTTGGATAGAGCATTTGAACACTTGCGAACATGCTGTTAGCTCGCACTCTCAAAAGCATGCTGAGTGTTGGTGGCCATCAAGGAAAAGAGTGCATATTCTCTGCTTTCTAACTCCAATGACAAGCTGCTAGTTCACAACAGCAGCAGGACCCAAACCCTTTCAAAGGTACCAATTTCTCTACTTCCTCAAGCTGCAAATTAGCAGTGCCTCACTGTCAGCTTTGAAAATAGTGCTTTTAATGGTGTGTGTATATATATTTGTAAATGCAGATCACACAATTTTTGTGTGAAACTTCTTGGTCTGCAATTGTAATAATTACAGAATAAAATTTGTCTCTGAAGATGGTATTCTCCAATTTGGTGTTCCAAATGAAACTACTCCAAACCACACACTGCTCACTCGCTCCCCACTTTCTCTCCCCTGTGGCAGGCTAGGGAGGATACTTGGAGGCACAACAGATAAAGATCACAGGTTGAAATAGGAACAATTTACTGGAAAATAGAAATAAGAAAATGAACAGTAAAAGCATGAATAACAATATTAATGACAGTGTACAAGAAAAGAAACTATTATTGCTCACCCTGCAGAAACCCCTGGCATTACTCGATCGCTCCCTCTGCCACACTACGCTGCCCCAGAAGAGCACCCTTTCCCCATCCTCAGAAAACGATGTGAGGTGGTATAGAATAACCCCTGTGTCCCAGCCATGTTCCCTCCTGGCTACTGCAAAAACTAATCCTGTCCTGGCTGGAACCAGGACATTAGCCACCCCATATACCATCTATGTCACGCCCAAATACTACAACTTCCAACTATATACACATATATAAATATAGACAAGCAGAAGTATAATTTCCATAATCAATGGCCATCCTTCCAATATGTCTGTTAAGTTCATTTAGTCAATGACTGTGGGTTCTATCCATCCTAGGGCAGGAGGGATGGCATGCTGTTGGCTGGTTGCAAGCTGCACCAGGAGCTCACAACCAATGCATCTTGATCAGTCCAAACTCATTGGCCGTGGCAGTTATGTCATACAGTGGCAGTGACATTCAGCGGCAGTGACATTCAGCAACCAGTAGGATAAAATTCAACATTACAGACTGTTCTCACTCAAAAATCAAATCCCCTTGAGGTACACACCGTATTTCCCTGTCCTCTGTATTACCCACCAAATGCATCCTGGTCCATGAGCAAAAACAATTCCATGGGTGGGTTTGCCTTTGATTGAGGCAGGATTAATCCAAACTGTCTTTCCTAACATATGCGTCATAAGTACCATGGGGACTTTGTCCCCTTCTAAGGTACGTGGAGGTTTTGATGGGGCAGGGACAGCTTGATTAGTGGAGCCTTGGGTGTTAACTAATCAGGTGGCCTTCACTGAACACAGATCCCAGTGTCTGAAGGACCCATCACCCATTGCTTTCAATGTGGTTTTTAACAGTCCATTGTATAGTTCAATTTTCCCAGAGGCTGGTACATATTTGAAATGTGCACTAGCCTAGGTGTTTATGAGGCTATTCTTAAAATGAGTCCCATTGCGTGATTCCATTCTCTTTGGGGTGCCATGTCACCACAGCACTTGCTTTTCAAGGCCCAGGATGGTGTTTCAGACAGTTGTGTCAGGCACAGGGTGCACCTCCAGCTGTCCAGTGGTTGTTTCTACCATGGTCACCACATAGCACTTGCCCTGGCGGTTTTGCAGGAGTGTGATATAATCAATCTGCAAGGCCTCCCCACATTTATATTTTGACCATCATCCCCCATACCACAGGGGGTTTAGCAGCTTGGCTTGCTTAACTGCAGCACACATTTCACAGCTGTGGGTAACCTGGGAGATAGTGTGCATGTCCACCCCCTCAATCATGAGCCCATCTCCATGTTGCATCTCTCCTCCCTTTTGACCTGAGGTGTCATGGGCCCAACAAGCCAGAAATGATTCACCCTTATGTTGCCAATCCAGATCAAACTGAGACGCTTTAATCTTGGCAGCTCGATCCCCCTGTCCATTATTCTGATGCTCTTCAGTAGCCCAACTCTTGGGTACATGTGCATCTACGTGATATACTTTTACAGGCAACTTCCCTAACTGGGCAGTGATGTCTTGTCACATCTCAGCAGCCCAGATGAGTTTTCCTCTGTGCTACCAATTGGCCTTTTTCCATTGGTCTAGCCATTCCTACGGAGCATTTTCTACCATCCACAAGTCAGTGTAGAGGTAGAGTGGCGGCCACTTCTCTCATCCAGCAATATCTGAAGCCAGCTGGATGAGTTTCAGTTCTGCAACCTGATTTGATCTACCGTGACCCTCAACAGCTTTACAACCCACCACGCAGGGCTCATAGAGCTGTTTTCCATTTTCAGTTTGTCCCTACAATATGACAGGAACCCATCAGTGAAGAGAGCATGGTGCTTTTCATTTACTAGTAACTGGTTATACGGTGGGGCCTTCTCAGCACGTGTCACCTTCTCCTCCTGCTCTTCTGATGATAATCTGAAATTTTCACCTCCAGGACAGTTCATGGTGACTTCCAAGATTTCGGGGTGGTTGGAACTTCCTATCTGAGCTCACTGTATGATCAGTGCAATCCACTTACTCCCCATAGTGGCATGATGCACGGAAGGGACTTTCCCTTTGAACATCCACACCAGTACTGGCAGTCAGGCTGCCAGGAGGAGCTGTGCTTTGGTGCCAATCACTTCTGAAGCACCTGCTGGTCTGCTTTCTTCCTCTTCCCCTTAAGGGTGATGTCTAGTATTGAACTGTGTCCAGTAAAGAGCAGCCAGGGCCCAACACAATGCAATCGGTTGCTCCTCTATGGAGTTGCCACAGCATTCTCTTTGCAAATATTCTGTCACTTTATCAGGGTCCTGCAATTGTTCAGGACAAACATTTGAGCAAACCACTGGAGCAGAGAATTTTCCCAAAAACTGACCCATTTTCTCTCACATTCCATGTCAGTCATGACTATCCACCCTCAGGGCAGATCTCTGATTGGCATTCCTAAAAATCTCCATCCTGACTCTAGACATGGTGTTGACCACGCTACCCTAAATATGGTCTGGGCTGTACTGAGGAGACATAGCAGACATAGCAACAAGGGCATGCTTTCCTTAACATGCGAAGGAAATTCAAAATTCTCAAAAGCTGTTTTAAGAAAAAGGAGATGAAAAGCTGGGGAAATCATTCTGCCCTGTTCTCCCAATAGACTGGGTACAATTATTAATGAACTCGCTGAAGTAAGGCTCAGGGCAAGAGCAGGAGAGCAGCACTGAACACATGGCCCAAATGACCCTTCCTGCCCTTGATGCTGTCATGTCATACACTGATACCCCACAGTACATCAACAAAGCAATCCTGATCCCTCTCCGTGCTCTGAAAAAGAGTACCATGATTGGCACATAGTGCATATACAGAAACATATACAGGGTTAGGTACCACAACCATGTGAACAGACAAAACAACATTGTGACCAGTGGCTCTGGATCTAATACAACAAATGCTTATATCAAATTTGTTTCCAACCTGGTCTAGGGTCAGATCTGTTATCTCAACCCTTTGTGCACCACACTGGGTGCCAAATAAGGCTCTCATGGCTTAGAAATAGTATTCTCCAGTTTAGCATTCCCACTGAAACCACTACAAAACACACAGCTCACTCATGCCCCTCTTTCACCTCCCCTGTGTCAGGCTGGGAAGGAGAACTGGAGGCACAAAAAGTAAGGAACACAGGTTGGAATATGGACATTTTACTGGAAAACAGCAATGAGATAAGAAACCAAACAGTAACAGCAACAATACTAATGACAGTGTACAAGAAAAGAAACATTACTGCTCACCCTGCAGAAACCCCCAACAATATCTGACTGTTCCCTCTGCCACAGAAGTGAGCCCTACTCCCTACCCCAGAAAACAATGTGAGGTGGTATAGATTAACCACCATGTCCTAACCATGCCCCCTCCTGGCTACTGCAAAAATTAAACCTGTGCTGGCCAGAACCAGGACAGAAAATTAATAGGCTCCTGAGATTCTCTTTCAGGCAAGACTTTTGCACTCCAGATAAGTACACTTCACTCTTGGAGAAGGACAAATTATTCCCAAATTTTGAGAGCATCAGCCTTTCAAGAAAAAGGCCACAAAATTATTTAAATAATCACACCACCATAGTCAACAGCAAACCCAGTTCAAATTCTCATTTCACAGCACAGTCCCAGAGTTCATTGTTCTGCACAAATCACCATATTAAAAGCAAGTTTCCAAAAAGCTCTATCAATCTACATTCCTTAGGACTGCCACTATAATCAAAAGTTTTGGAATGCTCTACATAAAAAGAGTCTTAGAGAATAAGCAAGTTCAATTTATACTACATTAATATCTCAAGTTAACACTCAATCTGCATGCCAGTAAAGTCAGAATAATATACTGTAAATTCACAGAGTACTTAATTCCTCAAAAAGAGCACCAAACAGCTTTCCAATCCTGAAACATATTTCTCTTTCCAGTACCAAAAATCTTTTTTTTGTTGTGTGGGGACAGAGAGTGGGGGACCTACAGCAGATCAGTGACTTTCATATGAAAAATAACTTAGACAAGTCAATAAAAGACAACTGTACGGCTGTTCAATTCACTGCAATTTAATAGAAATTGAAAGTGACACACATTAGGAGACAGTGAATGCATTTTTAGAATCAGACCACTGAATGTTTAGTAATTTGTTTCAGGCAGCTTCTCTCAGTACAGCTCAAGTCCACCATCATTTCATCACTGGTAAATTTGAAGGGGCAAGATAGCTCATTTCCCTTCCCCTGCTGTCACTATCAGTCTGCAGGTGAGGTGACAGGATCAAAATTTACTGCAGGAAAGCTGACCTACATATTCAGCTCTGAAAAAAAAAAAATCACCCTTGTTCTTATGGTTTGCTGAAATAAAGACTTGCAAAGGTTTTTCTTGTCTTTCAAAAGATCTCAGTGTTTCTAAACAATGCAGGTTACACACAATTATGTCTTAATGAAATGTCAGGAACTACAATCCCTTCCTCCATAAACCCACTGGGAATGTCTCCTCTGGAACAGTGACACAGAACATCAATCTGCTACCTTTCCTATGTCACTAAATTTAGAATATACATTCTGTTCTTGCTAAGTGTGTCACCATCGCTAAGACACCAGATGCTTTACTTTGCTTCATCATGAGTGAGAAAATAAGGGTATTTTGGGGGAGGCTCCCCACCACCACTTGTTTAAGACTCCTGAAGTTTAGGAGCATTTGAGTTTTGCACCTGGTCTCTGTGGAGAATAACTGTTTCTAAGAAGTTCTCTAATACTCAGCCATTTGCAGAGCTGATTGTATCAGTAACAACTGTAGATGAACACAGGTACACTTTTCTTACTAACTGGAAGGGTGGCCTACATTTTCAACGTTATTTTGATTAACAAAGTTAATTTACTTTCCACACAATTTACTTCCAACACAAATAGACTACTACTCAAAGTAACACACTCCACTAGTTTATCTCATAAAGAAACAGAAGACTATAAACAGCACAAAAATCACTTATTCAGTACAACAAAGTGGCAAGTCATTCTTTAGTTAGGATTTGGTTTTACTAAGGTAAGCATTCTCTTTTTCCTGCAGTTTTCATTAAGAAAGCCTAGAAAGTCAAGTTACTTTCTGTAAGAGCAACAAGTAATCAATTGCCTCAACTGAGCAATGCACCTCATTCCAGCAGCAGTCCACGCTCTTTAACAGTTCTCTGGCAATTAAAGCTCTTAACAGTGCCTTTAGCATCTTTCTTTCACTTGTCTTCCCCTTCACACACTTAGTTCCAGTTCCCATTCATTCTCTAGTCCAATAAAGTATCCAAATTTTATGCCCGATAGAGTAAGCCAATCAGTAGCCTTGCTGGCCTGACATTAAAGATTAGTTTCTAGTTCATTTTTTTTTCCCTAGAAGCCACATGTTGTCCCTAAACATATGCTGTTGTTTATTGTTCCTTATAGGGCCATCTGAAACATTTGTCACTCCATTCCTCTTCCCAAGACACTTCCACATTATCTTCATTGCAATTACTTTGCCTAGACGACTGCAGTCCTTTAGCAGACTGCCAATGAGGAAATGAGTATAGGGAACTCATCAATTCTTATGGATAAGGAAATGAAGAATTAATTCCAAACATGGGTTTATCATCCATCACAGAACTGTAAATACAGTATACCCATGATATTTTTAATGATTTAGTAGTTATAAAAATTGAATTGTGCTCCTGTCTGCTTCTATCAATGCCTTTAATATTAAACATATGAAGCTCGAGACAACAATGCTTAGAAGGCACTATTAAAGCAAAACCAGACAACAAAAATACAGAAATTAAGTATTTTTAAGCACAAAATACTCTGTCTCCAAACACAAAATTTGTTCTGAGCTGTTAACAGATTACTTACCTTCAGGTTTTTGCAACTCTTCATGAGATATTTTACATCATAGATGACAGGGAAAAACAATCGCAGTATCTCAAAGAAGTCCAACTCTTCCTCAGGTAAATTGGAGTTTGTCAGGATTTTGATTAGATAGCCGAAGTCATATCCGCTGCAAATTAATAACAAAAACAATATAAGCAAATTACTTACAGCATCCTTCTCACTTCTGACATCAAGACTTTGTTGTACATTAACAGGACATTTTGCTTAATTTCAATGCAGTTAAGACCAACTTCTATGAAAAAACTAAACTTCAATGTAAATAATCCCATTACAGATTTCCAGAGAAAATAATTTAGTCTGAATGAGGCCAAGTGAAGAAGCAAAAAGATCTGCCTACAGGAGTTTCTCTAAATCCTGAGATAAGGCAGTGCTGCTGAGTCTTCATCTGACAAGAAGTTACACCAGACTCTTATGCTGGTTTCTTTCACAGAGACTGGAGTTTCTCACTACAAACTGAGTGAGACACAGAAACTTCCACAGTTCTTGAAATCCAAAAGATTAATGAGTTTCCAGAGCCAATGCATGTTTATGCCTGGAGGCAAGTTTAACCCTCAGCAATGAAGAAGAGGGATTGTCTTTCAACTTTCCCAATTAAATCTGCACACACACAACTGAAAAAATTAATAGCTTGTAGACTATTACTCTTTCTGGAGGCAATGACAGAGTAAGCTGGAAAAATTCTTGTGTGTACATGTAAGTCTGCAGAAGGCAGCAAGATAACTGAGCAGTACACATTTGTTAGAAGAAACTGAGGTATTAAAGTGGGCATGGTAGAGAGAAGAGTTTGGAAAGGCTTCCTCCTCAATAGATTGATTGAAGAAAGAGGACAAAGAAATGAGGTGTGGCAGTAAAAGGTGAAACCACATACTTTTTACAAAGGGTTATGAGAGAAAACAAGAGGGTTTAAAGTATAGGAAAGACAGATGTCAAATACTAAGAAGGACTAAACACCACAACAAAAAGTAGTGATGACTAGTTATGCTTTTCCCTGGAAAGGCAGCAATTACAAACCAGATTATTCATGACCTGATCATGAATGTGATCTGTTCTGATCCCTTGTACTTGCAGGACTGCTCATGCACATATGGATTGAACTAGATGAGGGACCGATATATTCTCTTCTAGGTTATTAAGTTTGCATTGAACCATATCAGTTCCTAGATTTTAATGACACACAATTTCAAAAATGTCTGTACTAACAAAGAAGATGAAAACACACAGCAGGGCTGCCTCTACTGAAGGCTTCTTCAGTTTTCCTATTTAAGGAACCTTAGCAAAAAGCTGAGAGCTTATTCAAGTGAACAGGTGGTCACCAGAGACCCCAAATTCCCAATTTAAGCCTTTGTGTTCATTTTTGAATACACAAGGATCACATGCAAAACCAAGGATTTTGGAACTTGGTAACTGCTGACCAAGATCTTTAACTGTGAGATGAGCAACAGAAAAGACAAAGCAGTTAAGAGCACTGTACCAGCGATCCTGTGGATATTTAGAATCCACAAAGACTGGTGACTTCTGATGTAGGCTCAAGGCTTCAGCTTGCATACTCAATATAAACAGGATTACCTTTTGTATATTATAAGGTTCTCTACACCATCTTTATATTATGAATTTCTGGAAAGAGGGCAGAAAAACCTTGAACATACTGGCACTGAATGAACTGTTTCCTGTAAGTCCATTAATACAAGATACACAAAAGGTATAGACTATTGCAGTTCTTCCATGGGGGTTTCCAGTGCTCTAAAAATTTCATGACGAACAAATCCTGTACTACATCTGGTGCTTTGAAGCTGTGCTGGCTGCCCTCCAATCTCCACAGCAGCAGCCACCAGCCAAGGAGCAAAAAAGCCAGAGATAAAGAAGGATTTCAATAGAGTCTTACAAAGTAAAAACTGCAATATACTTGGCAAAACAGTAGATTGGAAGCTTAATTTTATTAGATCATCTGAAGGGGGAGGGAAGGTGGGAAAGCCTGCATCAGCACAAAGCCTTCTAAAGAAAAGAAAAAAGCCACATTAGCAAAAAAGGGTTGTTCAAAAAGATGCAAAAAAGGCTGTTCAGGATTAAGGAGACTTACTCCTCTAGAGACTAGAGTTTATTAACTCACTGAATTCCTTACATTGATCATCCTCCTGGCTCAAATGTAACAGCCACATTAAAATTTTTAAAGTGAAAAAACTCCAGTATTTGTGCCCCTCCTTGTCAAAAACACCCACTTTTTTGACTTCAAAAAAAAAAAAATTATGTACGCGACTGAATTACTAGAAAACAGATGCTCTCAAACACTTCCACTTTCTCTTAAGAAGGAAGCACTGCAAGAAAAGTCATCATTCATTTAGGACTCATATTTTGAGAAGGAGCAGGTATCACAAATATGCAATTTTGATTGAGAATTACACATTTTTTTCTCTTGGAGACTGCAGCAGATCCAAGTTTACACAGACATAAAAACTGTCACTCCAAGACTGAGATATATCCAGCTAAAAAAATTTTGAGTGGCCACTGCTGAATGCTAGCAGAAGGGTAAGAAAGTCCATGGTGAGCAATTATGTAATTACCTGCTCATTAAAAAAGTTTTCTTCTAATCCTTTAACAGGCAATTAGTGGTTGGTTTATATCCTGAAGCACATAGGCTTCCTTTCCTTAAAAAACTTTCACCATTTCTAATATAATCACCTAAGTTGCTTAGTGCAGCAAGCCACAGTCTGGGGAGCTATACAACATAAGCCCTCTGTATTACAGACATTTATTTTGTTTTTTCACTGAACCTGGACAGCTGTAGGCAACAAGACCATAGAGAAGATCAAACATGCCCGTATTTTTTTGCAGTACCATCCAGAAAGAATTCAGACAGCCAATTAACCATGAATTCTACTCAAGCACCAAGTCTCTGAAATAAATCAAAGCTTCCAAGAGCTGAGAAAGCCTTACTTCATTTTATAATGAGCTAACAGAAATTAGCCAACAGATTAAATTTTACTAAAATCAGTTAGACACAAATGATTATTGAAACAAGATAGCTTGGAACTTTCCAGCATCCCCAAAACATCTGTTTTTTGTTTTCAAAAAAGCATGTTTACACAGACCCTTCAAAGGCAAACAGGGGAGGTTGCACACAAGTGGACACTCAAAAGCTTCAGCAGGTCAGCTGAACATCCACAAGACCAGCACTTGAGCTGTTTCTTCATAACTTGCTAGACTGCCAAGCACTCGGAGCTCTTTTGACTGAGACAAGGATCAGAAATTCAGGGCTTCCCCATCCTCTCTCATTGACTCAAGTACATTTTAATGCACACACACTCAAAATATTTGATGGAGTTGCCTATGACATTGCAGTACACAAGAATTTGTGACAGTGAAATTGTTTCTTCAGTTATGTCTGTCAGAACTGCAGGTCCACATAGATTTGCCAACATGTCAGCGTGCCAAGGCACCCGCACCAAATGCAGAGACAAAAAGCACACAAAGAGAACTATTAGAGAAGCTAAGAGCTTAGAAATAAACTGCATAAGAGTTCAAGGAAATCAAAGACTGGGAAATAAAAACCAAACCATAACCTCACATTGAGAAAGGAGTAATCCCCCTCTGCCCACTTCCTATGGGACTTAAATTTTAAGGGTTAGTAGTAATTAGAGCATTTTAACAAAATGGAAGCAATAGCAGAGTCAGCAACCATCAAGCACAGCTTTTTCAGTAGTCAAAAGAACTACTGCATGGAGGGCCTACATGAAACAAATTTTAAGCTGAGCATCCTGCTGATAAAACATAATCACAATCAATCTAAAATATATTTAGAAACACCTGTTCTCACTACTCTTTGTGGCATATTTTACATGACCCATGCTCATATATAGCTTTGTGCAATCTTGGTTTCCTTGGAACTTAACCCACTTACTCCAGGGTTTTATGCTCAAGATAGTATCAACAAGCCCTGGCAAAGATCAAAAGCCTTTAAATACTCTCTGATAACCAGTGTTTGACAAACATTTACTGGAATAGCTATCTTAAGAGGATTTCTAAAGACATTTTCAGTGAAATCGACAACAGAAACTTACATGAGCACAGTTGAAAACGGACTTCTGTTAATAGAGGCATGCCAAAAATTCATCATAAGCTCCACTAGTAAAAATGGTATTATTGCACATGGCTTGCACTACACTTTGACCAGCCTATTAGTCAGGAATTACACACACTAAATATAAAAATGCTTAAAAAAGAATCCCTAGTGTAGAAATGGCTAAGGCAAACCTTATACCAGGCCCTAAAAGTCATCAGACAATACTGGGAAAACACCATTTTGAGGCTTCTACGTGACAATCTCTGCTGATGCATCAGTTATATGCATAACCTGCCCCCCTTTCTCTTGAATCATCCAAGTTATATTTCTCTAGTCAAGTGTAAATCACAAATATACACAAAAGAGCCGATAATAATGGGTGTAAGAAGCTAAAAAAAAACTTAACTCACTACTTTGGCCTTTGTAGTTATTTTGACAGTTTACGGCATTCTTGTTACAGTATTCTTCCACAAGGTGCTACCCTAGTAGCAAGATAGCAAGATTATTTTGCAGTCATATTGTGAGTCAAGACAGCTGTAAGTAGAAGACGTAAGTGACAACTGTACTCAGAGGATCCTTCTTTTTTTAACTGTGTTTTCTTTCCAAACCCCCTCCTTTGGAAACTCAGCCTAAGACTTCTTTCTACAGAGCAAATCAAAATGATGACTTCTGCAACAGAATGTTATATAGACCCTTCTACTCCTGCTTTACATTCGTTACCAAAGCAATCCTTATTTTTCAGTTGGTTTATAGCATAAATACTTCTCTTAATTCCATGTGACTTTGTCTCCTCCAACATTTAATACTTATGAACAAAGAATTAGGATTTTTTCTAATTTCATCATTTAATATTACCACTCACCAATACAGCATGAGTGACAAACATGAATAACGCTGTAAGGAAACTTGTCTCAGCTAAAACATTCACTCTGCCTTTATTGACTTTCTTAGCAGCCAGCATTTAAGACATCAACTCGAGGGCATTACATAGCAATAACCCTTTAAAGACACTGTTGCTTGCAAAAAGTGTGAAGCATTTCTAGCATGTGTTTGGCTACACAATGACAATTGCATAGGTTTTGAAGTGTTAAATCTTACTACCATTCAAAAACCTTTTGTATCTTGACAGATTCATAGAGATTTAGCATTCACATTTCTATTTCTACTTGAAAGATGAGTGCCTGTGATGGAATAAACAGTAAACTATATTCATTACTGCAGCTAGAATTAAGACATATCAGGGATCTCTTTCCAGGTTGAGTAATTTTCAGCTGCCCAGATTCCCAGGAAATTTACAACAAATTTAAAACTGCTTTATAAAACTCTTCACTGATAATTCTGCGGTGGTCTCTCCCATTACACAAACAGGATTCGCTCAAGAGTTGCTTAGGAATAGTTCACTTCCATCACTGTTAGAGTTATTACTTGCACGTGTACAGCACCACCTTCTGGCTGAGGAGTCTCATGATTTTCAGCTTTACAGTTTCCTGGCTACCGTGTAAACACCTTATATAAAACACCCGTACCCCCTGTACCCTCTATTCTCTATTCAGAGAAAGGTGTTAGAGGTGTTACAGTAGAAACATTTTCTAAGGCTTATCAGCCAAGCCATGTGCTACACACACCATCAGATTCACAGCACTTAATTGCAGAAAATGTGAAATCCAAGCTCTAGAATTCAATAACCGATGTTGACACCTCAAATACTTAACATGCAGAATTTACCTGTGAAAGGAAAGCCACTTGACTCCTTCACACAGTACAACTCCTGATGTCATGAGTAGTTCTGCAAAGTACTGTGTCTCAATTCCCTCTTCTTCATGCTTTTTAAACTGGATACCAGATGTCGTCAACAGTTCAATAGAGTCCTGAGCGTACATATCTTCTCTAAAAACAGAGAGGACAAGTAAATTTCCAAAATCCACAAACCTCAGTGATTATAAACCTGGTAACATCTCTTTTTTTGCTCTTCATTCCACAGACTTCATTAGCATAGAGCAGCAGCAACTTGAGTTTGGTCTGGGTTAATTACAAAACCAACCATTTTTCAAAGCTCTTTTTTTTTGAGCTTCACTAGCATTTCACCATTCCCAGCACCTTTGTTCTTGCCATCTTCATTAAAAAACCCAGTTCCTGACCCTCTTCCAGTTATCTATAACCCCTCTTTTGCAAATCTACAGAGGGAAGTGAATCTATGGATATCTGTATACATTAATTCAACTGTGACAATTACATATAAGAGCTGAAGCACTAACACGTTTCATCACAGAACTGGCAACAATATTTTTCAGATCCCAGTACTGAATTAGTTCTGGATAATATTTCCTACAGGTTTTTGTGCAATTTAAGCTTACGTAAATATTTGGACACACGTTCATCAAAACTTCCTTCTTGGTCCCATTGGAAATGGAGTACTTGCTCCATCTAGTCAATCCTTAAAATTCAGGTAGCCTAACTCTTCTAAACAACCAATTTCAACGTTAATAGCCATATTATGGACCTAAAATTTAACAGGATGAAATAAAATCCCTCTATACCTTGTTGGATTCCCTCTTACTCCTGTATTTATTCCCTTCAACACTAACATTTCCATGAAGTTTCAAGGATTTTATGATGAAATTGATGTTTTGGGGTTTTCCCCCCCCCCTAAAATTTAACCTGTATCATTGTAACAAAAACATAGAATGGTTATCTGAAAAAACCCTCAAAACAAAACAAAAACAAACATGGAAACATAAGCCTACTTAGAAGATGATATTCATTTTACCATCCACAACACACTATTCCAGTCTCTTCAGAGTATAGTTTTAAGTTTTAATAAAAAACAACCAAAACACGCCAAAAAAACCAGACAACTAATATATCAAACTTAACTATTAGATTCAGTCATAGACTGATATTCCTTATTCCTAATAGCGAGTCATCATTCATCAGAACACAGTGATACATTCTCAAGATGTGTTGCACCTTTTTTTCCTCCCTCCCACACAGCTGCACATTAGTTCTCCAGCTTTAAGGCATCAGCTTCCCAACACCTGTCTGCCTCTGTAACACATTAAAGCATCCCTTCAAAACAAACACACCATTTTACAAAAAGGAGTTTTAATTCTAGTTGTTGTTCCGCACTAATCAAGTGCACAGTTCAATTAGAGAAATACTTATGCTCTTTAAAAGCACACTAAAACAAGACCTGGCTGGAACCATAAATACACACACAAAATCACCTTCTAGGAACAACCAACAGCTGTTTTGCTTTAGGAGCAGAACACCTGGCACAGTGCCACATCCCAAAAGGATGTTTAGAAAAAGAGAAAAATGTTCTCCTCCCATGTAAAAAAAAAAATAAAATTTTAAATATATATATTCATGTTTCATGCAATACATACTAAGCTTACGTTTTTCTATGAAATTGGGAAACTGGTAACAGGTAACAAGTTAGTTTGGTAATTGCCTGTATCTTGCCTTACACTAAGCTGTCTTATCACTGCAGCATCTGGCACAAATGGATGGAAAACCACTTTTGGTTTCAGTTGCTTGACATTAAGCAGACCTTTGAAGCTTAGAAAACAAATAAATTGGAGAACAGACTCTTCTTCCCAGATCACAGTTTGAAGTTACTAATTCACTCCTCTTTCTCTCATATTTAGCAGGATTAGTATATTCTTCTACCAGGAAAATGGATAGCTTCCATCCAGCATTCATATGTCCAGGTAAGTTCAGACATCCCAAATATCAAATCTGCGCTTACTTTTCTTTCAAGAGACACTTCAAACAAGACTAAGTAGAGTGTGTCATTGCTCAGACAAAACTGATTTGTGACAAGCCACAGCACTGCTTGTTTAAAAGAGGAGAAAGATCAAGGGAGGCAGCAGCAGTCTTCCTCTTTTTAAGAACCCTAACTACTTTGAAAACGAGCCTTTTTATCTGCAGAAAAAAATAAAAGGTCTATTCTCTAAACCTCCTTTGTAGGCTGCAGCTTTAACTCATGTATGTAAAGTTGTCCAGTTATCAGCTTGTAACAATTGCCAAAAACCCCAAGGCTTCAACACACTTAAATGTGTGAGAAGTGTTTGCACTGATATTCAACAGATAATCAACATATGTAAATCTATCAGACCAATTATGTTTACTTCAGAAACGTCCCCCCCAGATACTAGTAACTTTGTCAACCATCAGGTAAAGATACAATTAGAGCCCTGCATAAGTGTTTGATCCCCCTGAAAAAGTGAAGTTTATACAGAACGACTTATCACTGAAAAAACCCACGTTGTGAAATAAAGTTCATAATATTATTCCAATACCCAGTAAAAATCAGCTTGCTTTTTAACCACCTTAAGACAAAATAATTCAGAACTTGCTGGTAACATTTGAAATACTTCTTTAGTCACTTCAGTAGCTTTACTTTTTTTCTCTCCAAGTGTTGGTATTTCCGTTTAAAGCATGTAAAGAAACAATATGTGAATTCTGTAACAACTAGTAAGAGTTAAACTAAGTTAAGGCAGAAGCATTCTGAAATGCTAAACATGAAAACACAGAGCTAATACATGTACCAAGTATGAAAAACTCTTTTGAAAACTTTGGTTGAAACTGTTTAGCATTCTTGACCAAAACTTCCTCACATGAAGCATCTGTGCTATTCCAATCAGATAGATTAAAAAAAGTTGATATGTATATATTACTTAGTAAGTCAGAAACACGTTCAGCAGCACAGAAATCGAACACTTACGTTAAGTTAAATTTAAAATTAAATTGCCAAGTTGAAGTTCCTGGAGGGTATTCTCCTTGCTCATTCATAAATGTCAGTCCCAGCTGAATTATTTTTAGCAAGTCAACATTGCAGCGCAGTAGTTGGTACTGATAGTCTGCATTGCTTCTGAATTCTCCAATAGGTCTTGCAACTACTCCTGGAAATTCTGTGTCCTGCAAGAGCAGAATTAGAACTTGAAGAGATGACAAGCATAAAGACTTACATTCCTCACTTGTAATAAAACATGTTATCCAACAGCTTCATAGCTGCAAAGTGCTGTGCTTAAATTTAGCTTTTAAAGAGGTAACAAATTAGGATCCTGATGTTCATACAGCGCAAATTCAACATTAAGAACCCGTTATTCTTTCAGCCAAAACGGATGTACAAGTTTACTGACTTGAACTACGGTCACCGAGGTTTTAGAGGTAATTTGCTACATCAGTCCAGTGCCCACTTACCATAGCTACATAGTTATACTTCCGTATAACCTGCCGAATTTTCTTCATCTCTTCATCCAAGTTACAAGCCCAAACTTCACAGATTCTTTGGCTATGGTCTACGGTAGCTGCTGGCATAGTGGGGGGCTTTAGAGACCATACATCAGAAGTTACACTTGATCAAGGATCAGTTTCATAAAGAGGAGTTCAGCTGGTTATTTCTTTTTTTTTTTTTTTAGCCTAAGAGATCAAGAAAACAAAGAATCAAAGTGGTTTTACTCTTCGTTTATCTGGGGGGGGGAGAGGTTTTAAGCCCCACGACCAAGTTTTATTGCTATTCATTCCATAAACGCGCAGCACAGCCACCAAGACCACGGTTGGAGTTCACATTACCCCCCTGCAGCCTGTCAGTGACTACCCCTCGCAGCGAGGCGCGACACACCGCGAAGACACCCCAAGGGACACCCCAAGGGACACCCCAAGGGACACCCCAAGGGACACCGAGGGCCGGCGGGGCGCGTTCCCGCGGGCCTGCCTGCGGCGGGGGAGCCAAGCGGCCAAACCCGGCTGGGGGGGAGCGCACCTCCCCGGCCCCAAAGGGCGGGAGGGGAGGGAGGGGAAGGGTGCTGAGGGGGTACCGATCCCGCTGAGGGGAGGCTATGCCGATTCCCGAGGGCTCCCATTCCCCTCTCACCGCTGAGGGGGGTGGGGGGGTGGGGGGGGCCGGCTGTGGGAGGCCCGCGCGGCGCCCCGCGCGCCGCAGGATGCGCTTCTGCCCCGGCGCCGCGCGCACAAAGCCATTGCGTCACCGCGCGCGCGACGGTGACGCGAGCGCGCCGGCGGACCCGCTCCCCGCCACGCCCCCGGGACGGCCGCGCAGGCGCGCGCGGGCGGTCGTGTCGGAGCGCGCGGCGCCGGCGGTGCCCTCACGCCATGAACTGGCTGTTCCCGCTCGCCAAGGGCGGCGGCGCCGCTTCCTCGTCCTCCTCCTCCTCGCCCTCCTCCGCCGCAGGCCCCTCGCAGGCCGCCCGCACCGGGCTGCAGCAGCAGCGGCAGCGGCAGGTGGAGTCGCTGCGAGCCGCGCACGCCTCGTGAGTGCGGGCGGAGGGAGGGAGGGCCGCGGTGTGTGGGGAAAGGGGGCCGCGTCGGGGAGCGGGCTGGCCGTGCTGTGGTGCGCTGTTCTGTTCTGTTGTGTGCTTTGCTGTGCTGTATGGGAGTGGGCACCGCGAAGCGAAAGGCGAGAGGTGTGTCGGTGCTGCGGCCGAGTGGCCTGGCCGGAGCGAAGGGCGCGGGTCGCCCTGCCCGGCTCCGCCGATCAATGGTCTGATGGGCTGAAGGCAGCAAAGAGGCGCAGACTGGGATAAAACCTCCCTGGAAGGCGGCTGTGGGAGTGCAGTTTTCTAAAAGTTGGGACTTAAACATGGAGCACCAAGGAGTTGTGTGTCACAGTGGTGTGTCAGCAGTGGCACAGCAGCCCCACAGGCTCTACCAACTACTTTTTCTGATGTTTATTGCTAACTTGCTAAGAACTGGTTGTTCCTTAGAAACTGACATTCTTTAGGTGCTCAGCAGAGGCCCGTTGTTTTTGTGTTCAACATCCACGCTTTTAAAACCAAAACAGTTTTCTTTATCCTGAGGTATTCCCTGTTGGCGTACTGCCCTCCATTTCTCCTAGGCTTTTAAAACTACTCACATTTTAAAATGAGATTCATACATTTGAAGTTGTATTTTCAGAGAAGTAGGGATTCTACATACAGCTTCTAGGATGTATGTGGGACTGGAATGATGGATGCCTCCAAAGCAATCAAGAAAGATGAAGGAGAATGTTTCCTGTCACATTAGATTGAGACTGGGAGTGGAAGAGATACTTACCGTATCTCCAAGTTTAATTACTGCAGATAGCTCACCATCCTAATACTTTGAATATTTTGTCAGTATTCTAAGTACTGTTGCTTGCATAAGCTTAATTCTGTTCAGAGGTAGTTTTGCAAATATTTTTCTGAGACAGCTCGCTTTTCTAAGGAACTGTCTCTGTGGGCATGCAGCAGCTTGGTGAACTTTTTTCTCTGGCAGGGAGGTAAGCTCATCCCAAGTTAAGTCCCCAAAAAGGTGGTCAGTTTTTGTCAGTTAGCTTGCTGAACTGGTTTGTTACTTGTTTGTGCAGGCACAAGCACGGGCAGAGAGGGAATGGACCTTGGAGCCAGGAATTGAGAGTTAGAGACGTGGTAGCTGCCCACATGTAACTTTACAGCCGTGTAAACTAGCCTACCTGATCTCTCTTAATACTAGTAAAATAATTAAAACCCAAAAGTTAGGCAATGCTAGGGAAGTGTACAGTTTTCATAAGAGATGCTTATTACTGAGCAAATCTGATTAACAGTGCCTCAAATTATCTGCTGTTGAAAAGGTATGTGAACTCGTGCAAGTTTTCAAAAGTGTAAAGGTTTTTTTCTCAGATGGGACTGATGTGCTTGCTCGTGGACTCTAGCAGAACAGATCTATGGGAGAGGAATATGCATTAAGCGTTGCAACAGCATTGTTTTCTAAGCAGTGATTACATAAATGTCATGGTAGTGTTTGTTTTGTCTGATAAGTGTACTTTGTCATTCATTTATTAGTATCCTGGCCGCTCTTCACTGAAATGTTCAAAGTTCTTGTCATGATGTAGGTAACTTAGTCAAGTTTGGTTTGTATTGTCTTAGGTCATAAAAGCCCAGGTATGTATGATCTTAATTTCAGTAAAGCAGTTAGCCTTCCTTTTTAGGGTCCATCACAGGTTAGGAGCTTGAAATAAAGTCTTTGCATTTAAAAAGAGTTTTCTTGCATTTGCGGTTGTTCTAGCCAAAGCTAAGAATGTGTCATTTTTCCAGTCTACCCATTCCTACTCAGGGAGGGGGAAACTAAGTTTATCAGTTCAAGGTTTTCCGTAAGGGAGGTTATAACCATTTGATCAGCTCAGTGAGATTCTGGCTTTCTTTTTTTCTCTCTCCCTGTCCTCGTCTTCCTCCCCAGTGTGTGTGTGTGTGAGTGGACCATAATTATATACCCTTCTCAAAAGGATTTTGTAGCAGGCTATTAAAAACCGTGATGGGATTACAGGGCAGGAATGGGTGTGAGAGATTCCAGGGAGAATCCTTCAGTTGAGAATGAGGAGGTGCCGATTTTGGTGTGTGTTGTAACATGGTAGAGCCCTTGATTTGAATTCTCTTGTTTTGAAGATACTTTATATTTTCTTCAAACAACATGTGATTTCACAGGGAATAACATTGGGCTGCAAAAATCAAGGTTCATTGCTAAGTTCATATCTTACTCCATTTGTTCGCCAAGCTCTGAAAGCTAGAGTCTTAAATTCTATGTCCAAATAATACTTTGGAGGGACACAAAACACTCCTAGCACTACTCTTAACAGACATTTGAAAGTAATGGGGTTTTTTTGAGGAAGTAATTGTGTGGAGCAATCTGGCAGCGGATGGAGGGGCATTTCTGAAACTGGGTTAAAAGGCTCTTTCTGGCAACATCATCTGCCATTATTTCCCATTGGAGCTGTGTTCCCTCTCTTTATAAGGGACCCTTAGAGAGGTGAAGGAGAAGAGTATTATCAACCAGGTGCAGGCAGGAAAAATACATTGAAGAGGAATCAGTCTGCTTTTAAAGTTTGTTTTGATTTGGGCATTATAAGGTGAAGTAATTTTCTGCCCTCCTTTCCCTCCTAGTCCCAACTTAGATATGTTTCTGTTGTCTGAAAATTCTGCCTCTGAGCTAAGTCTTCCTCTCCACCTCTTCCTTCTCCACATTCTATGGGATGCCATCCTTCAAAACAGTCTTGCTGTGTACAGAAATTGTGAAGTGCTTAGAGTTTTGAAATACACTTCCTATTAATGCTGCTGGTTTGAAGATTTTTCTCAGTAATATACCTGATGCAGGAAAAGCAAATTTGGATTCTGTCTTGCGAGATTTTGTAAGATACATGAGTGCTTTCAGGGAGGTATTGAGTGTAGCCGGAGCTTTACATTCTTGCCAGTAGTTCTTCTCCGTATAATTCTTGAAAATACTTGTGCAAGTGCATTGAGCTTGGTGCACCTAGAAAAAACTACTGCTAAACACTGAGCTAATTTATTAAGGAAGAACGCCTAGTCTAATAAATGTTCTAAATAATGATCTGTAGACATTGTTGCCAAACAATACTTAGTTGTGAACCCGGTATAATGCCTTGGCAAAGTAAACGTTTAATCAGATAAAATTCAATATATTAAAAAACCTCTGATGTGATGTCTTAAGCCAGTAAGTGGAGAAAAATAAGTTGAGATTGTTGCCAGAATAGTGAGTAGTGCGATTTCTCTTACTGTATGTCCATTGCTTGTCATCATGTATGAGATTTAAAAGTGGAATCTACTATTTTTTACTTTAATCTTAATATTCAATGTCATGCCTGAAGCAAATTAGACTTAAGTCCAAAGATCTGATGTTATGCTTGCCTTTTTTAGACTTTAAGCTATGATATTGACCATGAATTGGATGCTAACCATTTCTTCTTTGACAGCATTGCAGAAATTCAGAAAGATGTGGAATATCGACTGCTGTTCACTGTAAACAACTTGGTAATTAATATTAACATGTAAGTAGAGTGAGATATGTCTTCGCACCTCTTGAAAATTAAAATTGGTCTAAAAAAAAAAAAGTAGCGATGAAACGTAAGTGGCTCCCAGCTCTTAACTAATTTCAGGAACCTGGATTTGTATCAGTGTTGTGGTGATATGAGTGAAACTATATCATCACTATATCAAGATGCAGATGCTTAGCTGAGAGCAAACCCATATTTTGCTCTGCTAAGCTCCTGAGCTAGCTGCATGTTGTTAGTTGAAGGGAAAAACACGTGAGGGTTTCTGATGACTTTGAATCCCCTACAACTATAAGTAAACTTGATTAGTAGTTTGCTAGCCCGCTGTAACTCCAAACTCTTACCCCAGTGAAGCTCCTGGATCATAATTTCAGTGAATGTATTGTAACATTTCCTGTGAATTTACTTTGGGGGGTGCTTTTGCCCTGGCAAATGTTGATGGAATTCTGTCCACAAGTTTTTTATTACTTTGGCCTGCTGGCTTGGCCTATTCTTAGAGGTTACACTGCATTGTATATAACATTGTAGTAATAACATTTGTATTCAAAAATACTCTTGTTATACTATAGCTTTTTCTTTGTCCATAGACATAGTTACTCTATTGCTATACTACAGTTTTGCCCAGTAAATGCTTTCTTCAGTTCCATGGAAGTCTGGTATTCCATTCTGTCTGACTTCTGTAACTGAATAATCTTTCTGCGTGCTTCATTCACTGTGTATTTCTCCATAACTCTTGTAGAAAATTAAGTTTATGTAATTAATAGTACTTTTCCTTTGCATAAGAAGCCTTCTTACACAAACTTTATCATGGGATGTAGCTGTAGTAATGATTATTCTTGTATTTGCAGCTTGCTTCCACCTCAGTTTCCTCAGGAAAAGCCAGTCATCAGTGTTTTCCCACCTGTGAGACATCATTTAGTGGACAAGCAGGGAGTATATGTGACTGGTCCCTTAATAAGTAATGTATGTATAATTTGTAGTTTCACTACTATTTATTCTTTTACTGTTACTGAGTTGAGTATTCCACAAAACTATTTTAAGTTATGGTGTCTTAAAAAGTTCCTGTCACATTTTTGTCAGTATCAATAGCAAAGTTCTTGTTTCTCTGCGGTGTATTCCAAATAAAGGAGAGGAATGCTTTAAGACTGTTTTGTAACATACTTCTTTCCAGCCTAATCCTATTAGAACAACATCAGGGTTTTAGCTCTAATATTCAGGATTTTAATATGCTTTTCTTTCCCCTTTTCTTTGCCAAGAAGAATATGGTAGTTTTTGGGGGTGGGAGAGAGGTTCTGAGTCTTTCAGAATGCAATTAATGCCTTTGTCCTCAAATATTTATTTTTCCCTCCCCTTTCGTTGTTTTCCCAGAAGTAACTTGGTAACTAAGATGGATATTTTTGGTTGTTCAACAGAAATGTTGCACTTCATCGACTCTCCATTCATAATGGAACATACAAAAGATTTCTAGTTTCTATTCAGCTCTAGGTGACTTTATCACTTTATTTGGAGCTTATGCATACACAGTTTACATTAGCTGATATGCCTGAAATAGCTTCCAGCACTGCCATATGGGTATAATAAACAATTAGCACATTTTGTAGCTGTTCAATTCCAGACATAATTTTTCTTCTGCACTGGGTTTTGTTTTATGCTTTTACCAGTTTACAATGCACTCAGATCTTGGAAAAATTATTCAAAGTTTACTGGATGAGTTTTGGAAGAATCCTCCAGTCCTGGCTCCCAGCTCAACATCATTTCCATAGTAAGTTATCTATAAACATGATGAATGGAACTATGTGTATTAATTTTTAAAAAAGATACTAAACCAATTATTAGGAGGACAGGGATAGGAATAATGTAGTGGATATACTGGGAGAATTAGATTCCCTGTCCTTGCACAATTTTATGCACATGCTTGATGACATGATTGTTTTGAGAAGAAACACAAGGTTTCACTGAAGTTACTATATCAACTTGCTGATTTAACTTTATATCTGTTTTCTTGAAAAAGAATAAATATTTACATTATCAGGTGAAATCTGGAATTTGCTGTCCATCAGTTGATGATCTGATGATCATTTGTGGTTTTTCGTATTCTGTTCATAACTCTCAGGGTTAGGGCAGTTTCTGTTGCTCACTTGTACAACAGAAATTGTGCAATTTAAAGAATTGTATTAAATGTGCAAAAGTGGTCTGAGATGTTCCAACTTTACTACTATGATTCTTGTGGCTGACAGCGATACTAGGATTAGAGGCAGCTGCAGTTGTGAATTAAAAACAAATTATTTATGTTATTTAGGAGTAATTATGTATTTGGTGCCCAGGCTGTTAAATGCTATACCATAAATAAGAGTTAATGTATGGCATAAATATATTTCTCACAACTTTAGGATAGAAACAATTTAAATTTATGCTCCCATAAATTTTTGAGAAGTATTTTTCTTATAATTAAGACTGTGTGTATTTGCCTGCTCTACAATATATAGTTTAATGGAGTTCTATATTATATTGCAGTATAAGACAAAAAGATGACATTGGAAGTAACAGAACAGATAATGCAAAGTTTATGGTCTTTGAAAATTCAGTCATATTTTGTATGTGGTCTAGTAATTATAATTCAAATGATAATAAATGTGCTGTAAGCAGTTGGTTGCTCATGTTTGTGTTTTTTGTTTGTTTGTTTTTAGCCTTTTCAACAAACCAGCTGGAATGCCTCCTTTTGCTCCTCAGGGGTTTCCCTTTCTTCCTCCATACCCACCTCAAGAAACAAACAGAACCGTGTCAGCTATGCCTGTTGGTGAATCAGTTTCCTCAAGCTACACTACAGACAAGCCTGCTGCTCCCTCCTATGGCTTGATTGCTGATCTGCCACTACCCGTTCCAACAGCAGAAGCGGTGCTTCAGGTCTGTGCTCAGAGTTTTGCTGCCTAAGCTGTCAGACACCGAGTATAAGTTCCCTCGAGACCACGCAGGGCATTGCCACAAAACTCAAGGAAGCAGTTTGTGAGACTGCACATCATTGTTTTGCTGGTGTTAGGAAAGCAAAATTGTCATTCTGGCTTTGACAAAAGTTTCTTAGAATTTGAAGTCAGAACAAGTTTATTTTTCTGAGTTTCAGTGAAACTAGTGTTATGCTAAATATCTCTGAATATAGGGGGTTTTTTTTTGGAGCTGCACTCCCCCATAGTGCAGCTGTAACTGTTTCTCCAACCATAGGAAATGGTTTTTTCTTTCTTTCCTGCCCAGAACCTATCAGGTGAGGACATTGTGCAATCTCAAGCCTTTATATATGTAGAGCTGATGAACTCTGGAAGGGTTTTTGTTTTTTTTTAATGTTCTCTAAACACTTTATATGTAAATGTTTAGTCTTTAATAAAATCTTGTCTTTAGAAACAAAAGGTTTCTTAATCTTTGAAGACACTTTTCTGGCTTTGTGAAATTCAAATTTTCTACATTCTATGAAGACAAACTTTTTTTCCTTGTCTAAAACTTCTGAGGGATTAGAGCTTTAAAAACCACATGAAAGAGATGAAAATGTCACTTTTTCTCTGTTCTCACTTCTCTGAGTTGTACTCTTTTATATTTCCTTGGTCATCCAACTGTTTTCAAACAAAGGACAGGCAAGAGAGAATTATTTTCCTCCAAAACTGACTCCTCTTTTATGACATGCCTCCCCAAACATTCTTGAGCATTTTGTTGCCATCGTTGAGTTGAGATGTCTTCTGCTCAGGACACTAGTACTACTGCTTCTTATTGTTTTTCCTGCTTTGTTTCCTGCTGGCAAATATTTATGTCCAGTTTTGGATTAATCAGATTGAATATCCAGAAATTGCTTTTCAAAAATCTACTAAGCATTTCTGAACTTACATTAGGTTGGACAGAACGGATTTACTTACAAGATGCCTGATGTTCCTGATACCTTTCCAGAACTCTCAGAACTAAGGTAAATTTTCAGAAAGTAGCTAAAGTTTATTTAGTTACTAAAAGGCAATTACTACTCCTCTGTACCTGATTTTTGTCAGAAGTCTGTACACATTACTGAGATTTTAATTGAAATTATACATAGGAGAACTACCACATACCAAAATCATGGAGCTAGAAAGTAAGCCAGCCTTGTATTCAAATGTGCTGCTTGTTTAGAGTTTTCTAATCTACTTTATTCTTTTAATCTAATCTACTTAATTCAACACCAGGAAAAAGAGCATTTCTTTTTACTTTTCCTAACTGTCTGCGTTCTGCTGTTTTCTGAGGCCTTGGCAGGGACTTAATTTCTACTAATACAATAAGCATAACTTTTGAAGGAGGAAATGGTACAGCTTGAACCTGGCTCACAAATTATATTCTCTTAAATTTGAAAGGACTGTAGTGCGAGGTAGCAGTGGACTGTTTTGTGAGCAGCTCAGCATGTGCAGGAAGGGCTGGGTTAGACCAATCCAGGTGGTAACTGTGCCAGCTACCCCAGTGCAAATCACTTCTACATCTGAATACTTTGTCTGCATATTGCACAAATACTTTCATCATTTCATAACAATTCAAACAAAATTTATTAGCTGTTGTTCCCAGCAGTTTGCTCAGAGACAGCCTCCTAGATCAGTTCTCTGGGATAGAATAGATTACAAATTGGCTATGAATTCTGAGGGTTTTAGGAGATTAGTTTCCTTCAGACCTCATGTCCTTTTGGTGGTGCCATTGTTAAGCGATTGAAAACTCTGTCCTTTCAAAAAAGGAAAAGAGCTTCAGCAAGATGGACTTCTGGGGTGTTTTTTTTGTTTTCTGTGACACCTTCCAAAGAGCTGCAAGTTCTAGCAGCACCCTTATTACATAGCAGCAAATTAGCAGTTTTACAGGGAAGTGTAATTTGTTTAAATAAAATAATCAAGCTGTGTCCTTTCAAGAACAGTGGATTAAAATTCCATACTGTGTGTAGGTAGCAAGGTTTTGGTAGCTTGGGGGGCTTTTGGGTGGCCTGTGTGAGAAGCGGGGGGTCAGGGGCTGCCCTTGTGCCAGGCTGGCTTGGCAACAAACCCACTGCAGGACAGTAGCCAACGGAGAGGACTATGCTGGAGCAGGTACCCACACTGGAGCAGGCAGATACCTTCTGAAGGAAACTGCAGACACGGATAGCCCAAACTAGAGTAGTCTCCCCTGCCAGGAACTGATGGCAGTCTGTGGAGAGGGACCCATGCGGGAGGAGACAAAAAATGTGAGGAGGGAGAAGCAGCAGAGATGAATTGTGGGGACTGATGGCTACATTTGTAATTCCCTCCCTGCTGCAAAGATCAGGGGGCAGTGGGAGGTAGAGGAGTTGGGACTAAAGGAATGAAGTTGAGCCTGGGAAAAAAGGGAGTAAGGTGTTTCTGTGTTTCTTGCTCACCATACAACTCTCACTGTAATTGACAAATGCAGTTAAATTTTTGTGTGTTTTGCTATGTGATCTTAATTGGTAAGTGATCTCAGTGTATTTATCTCAACCCCTGAGCTTTTCCTCTATATCTTGTTGAGGAGGGGGACTGGGAGAGCAGCTGGGTGGGCATCTGGTAGCTGGACACAGTCAACAGTGTTGACACAGTATCATTAAAAATCACCTTATAGGAAGTAAGGCTTGAAATGCTGGAGATACTTTTTAACGTGCTATTTTTTAAGATCACTGCTGCGTATAGTAGAGCCCACAATCCACGAGAAAGAAGAAAAACAAGTTGTGGTCAAGTGCCATGTATCTGTAAAGTCCCAAAAAATGCCTCAAACTTTTGGCAGAAATGAGTTACTCTACATGTTGTGTTTGCTGTTAGATTTAAATCTACTTCTGTTCTGTTTAAATATAGCATATCACAGCTGACCAGTATGAATGAGCAAGAGGAGGTGTTACTGGAACAGTTTGTGAATCTACCACAGCTGAAGCAAGTCATTACTGATAGAGATGAGTTAGTGAAAAGCATTGAAGAGCTGGCAAGTAAGGTGTCATAATGTTATCATCTGTGCCTGTGTTCTGTGAACTGAATCCTTTAAAAAAAAGTAGTAATAGTGACTTTGTTTTGCAGAAAAAAACTTGTTGCTGGAGCCTAATCTCGAGGCAAAAAGACAGACGGTATTGGATAAAGTAAGTGAAAAATAATATCTTTTCAGAAATATTAGTGGTAATACTTGGTGTTTTACAAGGGAAAAATGTTCTTTTTCTTTTTTCTTCCAGTATGAGCAACTCACACAGATGAAAGCAGCCTTTGAAAAAAAGATGCAAAGACAGCATGAACTTAGTGAGGTATAATTTCTATATGTTATCCTTTAAGAATACTTCAGTAAAATTGAAGTTTTGATTTCTATCTTTAACCATTAAGAATATTCTTTTTGTTAACTCTATATGAAATAGATTCGCATAAAGTATGAAAAAAATGGGATGATGTACCAAACAGGTTAAAAGCAAAAGAGTGGTTTCTCTGGTTGGCTTTTGTTTTTTAACACTACGATAGAAACGAAGTTGGAAGAAGAGAGTGATGTGCCTCACGTGCTGTCAAGTGCAATCCTGGGCCAAACCAGTTTTAAGAACAGAATGATCTTTAAAGAAGGCTTGTTTAATTAATGGTACTCATTTAACATAATGAGCTTGTAAAATTTTTACCAGGTGAAAACAGGTGAAAATTATGACTTTAGAAACTTAAATTCTGTGATTCACTAGATATGCTTACTCTGGGCAATATGTTGTATAATGCTGTCAAACTTTGCACATTCAAAAGCGCATATTGGGTAAAGTTATTACTTCAGAAAGTAATTGGAAAAGGAGAATAATTTCCTGGTATGTTTACCAGGCTATGCATTGGAAGATGTAGCTTCTCACAAACCAGTTTCTGCTCTGAAGTCTTCATTATTTGCAAGACTTGTCACCTGAGAATACAACAATTCATCAAATTAGAATGCACAGTACCTGAATTGCAGAATGTCCCCAAAGTAACAAAGTACAAAATAACAATGAATGCGTTACAGCAAACTGAATGATTTCATAGGTGATCTAAATGCATTAAATGTTTCTTCACTTTAAAATCAGAGTAGTCTGACTCCTAATGCCTCCTTTTCATGTGATACAAGTTGTCTTAAAGTGGATGGAGGTAGTTGACATTGAGAAACGTTTTATTTTTGTAAGAATCCACTTAAGAACAGGACATAATATTCCACTGCTGCATTACCTTTTCTCTTTTCTAAGTTAGATTTGCTGATTTGGTTTAGTGATGGTTAGGAGGCTGAGAGCTGGAGAGTTGCAGCTGAATTTTTCTGCTTTTTTCCCATATATGCTGTATATATCTTCATGATTGATGTTTGCTGTGCACTACTTGTTAGCCCCTGTTCTCTCTCCTTCAGAGTTCCAGACGAGTCTTTTTACCTGTACTGTGAGTGAATTTTAGTCATCTTTTATTAGAGCAGACTCTCCTTATTTTGTACAAGATCATTTAACAGGAAATTTCTGATTACATTGAAGTTTTACAATACATAAGTAAAATACTTTTCATGCGGTAGATGAAGGGTAGGCCAAGCATCTGAAATCTATAAATATCTTAATTTTGCAGTTCTGGCTCTGTACAGACTCCTACTGGATGTGAATCATGTTCTGATTAACTGCCCAAACACGGTGGAGGAAAAATAATGAAATTGTATGCAATAAACAGAAATAAAGTTTGAGGTTTATAGGAACAGAAAAATTAGTATAATGGTTTAGATTACCAGCCCATCTAGTTCTTGAGTAGGTGCTTTTTGCTTTCCTGTCTTCCTCTCCACCATCATTTCAAGGGTATTTAAAAGCTGAACAGTAAGTGCTTTTTTACCTTTTTATACTTCTCAGGTTCACAACTGAGTTTCAAAAGTAGACCCTATTTATTGAAGACACTTGAAACGCTAGTTCTACTCAGAAATCATGCACTCGAGAACCTGTCAGATTTCCAAGCTGGATGCTTTCTACAGTGTAGGGTAAAAGTTGAAAAGCTTTATACATTTGTGAGAATGATTGTGTATCAAGCCCTAAACTAGCTTTTCTCACATTGAATCCTTTCTGGTTTAACAAGCTGTGCTGTTTCTTGGAGATGAACCTTCATCTGGTCACTTAGGCTTTTATGTAATAATAATGCTCTATCCACATATTCCATATTTATATAGTCATTTATCTTCTAAAAATACAAGTTTTGATGGACAATTTAATATTACATAGAACTTTTTATTTTCTTAGAGTTGCAGTCCAAGTGCTCTGCAAGCCAGACTTAAAGTAGCTGCCCATGAAGCTGAAGAGGAGTCTGACACTATTGCAGAAGATTTCTTGGAAGGCAAAACAGAAATAGATGACTTTCTTAGTAGTTTCATGGAAAAGAGAACGGTATGTAATATACAAATAACTCTAATCTGAGATATGTATGACACACAGTGAATAAACTTAGGACGTAAGAGTTTGAGCAGTTCTGTGATACAGAGCAGTGCTTTAGTGAGCCTTGACAGAAGAAAAAATGATCCTTAAATGGCTTCAGTCTATATAGAATCTAATCTGCATTCTGGAGGAATGTATTTTTAAGGCAGGAGTGCAAAGGTCTCCTGCATTAGACCCTATTTGTGTGTTGTTCCAGATGTTTTTGTGTCACTTTCTTGTATATCCGATATAGATATAGGATATGGTAGCCACATGGTAAATATCAAATTTGGAAGGTTGACATAAAATGACATGTTGTATAAAACAACCTTAATGTCTAATTTATTAAACTTCTTAAACTAATTATTCTTTTAATGGCTATCACCAAGTAAGTAACTGAGGTTCAAAAAACACCATTCTCGCTTGTGCTGTGACAGAAGCAACTTAGCAGGTAGTGCACCTTTCTTTAAAGATGCCTAATAAATGCATTTCATAACATTGGAAACAATCCTCTTGTGCACAGTTGTGGACGGAATAATGCTATCAATATAGACCATTGTTCAGCCTGAAGCTTGGAAGGGAAGGTCACAGGGCTTTTTTTTTAAAAAAAAAAAAAGTCTGCAATGTAGCTAAATAATTAAAGAGAAACTAGTATGCATTATAAAAAATTGTGTTTAGAATTCAGTCTTGTATGTCTTGTTTCACAGCTGTGCCACTGCAGACGAGCCAAAGAGGAAAAACTTCAACAGGCAATAGCAATCCACAGCCAATTTCATGCTCCGCTATAGGTAAACTTTTTTTATATACAATTTACCTTATGGTTCCACTGCAAATGGATTTGTTGCAATGCTTAATGTTCTAATGATGCTTTCTGTGGAAATCAAGTATGTACTGCATCTGTTGTTATTTGTATTTAAAACATAGCATCTGGAGGAGTTAAAATACCTAATTATAGAAATTTGTCTTTACAGACTTCCTGCAAACTACACCTGCCAAGAGAATGAACGAAAAACCCAGTAAAGCACACTTTGGAATAACTATTATTTGCAAATAAGCATTTCATCCTATATGGCTGTATTTATAGAAGAGACTGTATACAAAGTTGGGATGGTTTTTGTACAAATTAGAATGTCTCTTTATATTCTCATTGTACTCAAGAATCCTTCTATTGCAATCTTTGCATTAATTTCTTGTATTTATTGTTGATAATTCTTATTATATTTAAGTTCCCGGCTGCTATACTCCATTCTCCAGAGATTAAATATCTAAACATGTAATTTTGACTAGCTTTTTACATTTTTATAAAAACATAATTCATATCTTTTGTATTTTGAACTTTAAACATAAATTTGGCTTGATCTGTTGAAGACTTTGAGATAAGTGTTGATAGGACTTTGGAAACTGAAGAAGTTCTTAATTGAGATTGTCAGTGGATTCACAAGCTGTCTTTTCTTGAAGCCAAAATATTGAAGAACAAGTTTTTTACTTCTAAGTAATAATAGAAAACTAAGTATAGCCTATATTGTGTTTTGGATAAGTAGATTGGGACTAAGCAAAGGATGTGTTGGAAAAAATTATATTGGAATCAAAATAGAATAAATTATCTCTGCATAGATTTGATATGCTGTTTAGTAGCACTGATGCACTGATTTCAGGAGTGGCTTGGTATCTACCACTGTAATTAAACACAGTTTTCATTTAACAATTTCATTTTCTTTTTTTTTTTGTGTACTTAAAGGAATAATAATCAGGTCACCTCCCAGTGTCTGTTTATGGAAGATGAATATGTTCATCATGTGAGGAACTCAGAAGCACTTTGCAAAAACTATTTCTGAAGTTCTTTGGGAAATAGTTGGTTTTTTTCTAATTTTAGGAAAGAAATATTGTGGTTGGAGTTGCATAGTTTGCTGTGTTAAGGCAAGTGATAGAATTTGGAGGTGAGATTTAATTCTGCCCTTTCATCACTGAATCTTGTGTCTGGTAAGCTGACTTTTTTAGGATGGGGGTATATCTGGTGAGAATGGATAGAACCAAATACAATATCCTGTAGGAGAAAAATACAGCCCCTAAATACATACATGTATTTTCTCTCTTGCTCTCGCAAAAAGACATATTCTTTTTCTTAATGTTTTCACTGTATTAGGTTTTCATGGAGATAGTCAAGTTCCAGAAGAACAGAAGGAATTGTACAGTTTTGAGAGTTAAACATGATACAGCACCGATTAAGTAATGTGTCAGAAATCCTGCTTCTTTCTCGACAGGAAGCAGTCTGGAGATAAACCTCTTAGCCAAGACTCCCTTTGTGTTACCTAGTTAGGGTCACAGAACATGTTAGGCTCAAGTCTCAAACTACAGCACATCAGCCTGTTCTCATCAGTGAGGTGCTCTGGTCCCCTGTTCATCTTTGTTGACCTCTCCTGGACCTGCTCCAGGAGCTCCAGGTCTTTCTTGTACTGAGGAGCCCAGAAATATTCTTCCCCAGGTGCAGGGCGCTGCATTTGCCTTTGTTGTATTTCAGAAGGTTCCTCTCTGCCCATCTTTCCAACCTGTTGAGGTCCTTCTGAAGGGCTGCACAACACTCTGGCGTACTTGCCACTCCTCCCAGCTTTGTGTCCTCAGCAAACTTTCTGAGGAGGTGCTCTGCTGGGGTAGTCCCCACTGCATGTCTGTTCTAAGCAGTGTGTACTGTAGTTCTGTTTGCTCTGTAAGTACTCCTGCAGCTTTGCTGCTCTGGACCTGGACTAAATGTGTAAGTTAGAAATCATACAGTTTTAGTCATGTCCAAGTTCTTACGACTCCTTTCAAAGATTAGGATAAATCTTCCTAAAAGAGAGATTTAAGAGACCTTCAGATCAAACTGAATTAAAACTGACAACAAAGTTATCAGCCTTAATTTGTGTAATTATTCTGAACAGTAGGTAGTGTAATGTGTTAAACTTAGAAATAAAGGTTTTGGGGTTTTAATATAACTTGTAATCATCTAATTTACTGATAGAGTCGGGCATTTGACTTTGCAGGACACCTTGAGTGGATACAGAATTATGTTGGAAATGGATGCAGTAAGCTACTCAAGAACTTTTTATCTTCATGTGCAGTGGCTTGAGCTTTTCCTGTTTAACCCTTTCAATAGCAGTAATTCTTGGAGCCATCATAACAGGCTTTAAAAACCCATATTGGATCTCTGGCTTTTGTAAATGCCTTCTTTTGATCAGATGCCTCTAGATATCACACTTATATGCAGTAATTAGCTACAAACAAAGCTTGTATATCAATAATAAGGAAATACTTTACATAAAAGAACTCTGTTCTTTAGTCTTCGTAAAGTAAATAAATTCATCCAAAAAAACCTTGGCAACCAACAGACTTAAAGGTGTGTCCTTGCCTGATTCAGTCATGATTTTGGTGGACCTCTAAGGTTTCATGAGCTTTCCAGAATTGTTTATATTAAAAAATCACTAGATTTTATTTTAAGATTTAACATGATTGGATTTGCTGGTTTCAGGTGCTTTACAGGCATTTTAAATAATATAAGTAAAGTTGAATGCTCATTTTACTTTCTTATTGCCCCACTCTAGCAATGTTTTTGGCCTCTCTGAATTTGAGGTTTTTTAGTATGCTTGACTTTAGATCTTTGGCAGATTTTTCATGAGTCTTAGTACTGATAAGTTGACCCACCACATGTTCCTCCCTTCCCAAATGAATTGTCAATGACTTACCTGTCCTTGGAGGATTTTTCTATCACTGTGGTGTTTACCTGTCTCTGCATTACAGAGCATATAGATGACCAACCAACCTAAAAGCTGCACTCAGCCTTTAGTCTGTGCTCAGAAGCAGCCCCTGGCCTTGACTATGTGAGCTGTTTGAGAACTCTGTGTGCAGATCAGGGCAACATCCACATAAAAACATTGAGGTAGCTAGTCAACAGTGATGACATGCTTACCTTCATTGCAAACGCTATCTCTTGGTTGTTGCTGGGGCTTAATTGTTACTAGTTTATGTCATTAAATGTCTTTCATGCTATGTGAACCTGTGCTCTGGCTTGCCCCACATTCAAAGAATATGGTTTCTTGCCTTACTTGCTGATTTTACAAAGAGCTTTTCTTCCCTGCCTACATCCTTTTACTTTTTTTTTTTTTCTCTTCTTTTAGCAATATCATTTGTGCCCTGAGTTGTGCCCTCCACCTTTTGAGTTCTTTTTCTCAGGTTTTTAGAATCTATTTGCAGTTTACCACCTTTTTCTGTCTCGTATAAAGCTACCAATAAAAGCAGCTGGCGAATAAGTTTTCCTTCTGTGCTTCAGATGGTGATCTTCTGCAGAGAAGGCTTCAGCTGTTTGATCTCATTGCCCTCAGTGTCCTTTAGAGACACATGTTCATACTGAAGAACAGCCTGAACCTAGTGAGGCCTTTCCAGCAGTTTAGTTATGTTCATCTGTGTCCTATTTCAAATTACAGCAGGCTTATGCCAAATTTGCAAAGATTTGCAGAAAAAGGGCAAGCCCCACAAGGCCACAAGAAATCAGTGCAGTTCATAGTGTGGTGTTCTCAACCTTTTTTGGTTTGCATTTCCTAAAATAAATAAATACATGGGTGTAACATGCTCCCATATAATTAATGCAATTGACAAGAGTCCTGGTTCTCTTAGTTATCAGTTGTAGATTCCTCCACAACTTAATCTACTGGATTAAAGTATTGAAGTAGGGAAGATGCAAAAATCCCCTGTTCTTAGTGACAAAGTGACTCCTAAGAAAATGAAAAACTATTACAAAAATCAGGTTAGCAAATCTTTTTTTCACTTACTGTTGTGAAATAACATTAAATAACACCTAAGTGTTTATTTGAAAGTGTTTCTCATTAGCCTGATAATCCCACAAATACATGCAGTACAATGAAGACATTAGTAGCTAATGCAAAATTCCAAAGTTTGAAAGACACATCACAGGGCTGCTAAGTGAAAGCTTAATAAAGAAAATATTAGTATGTTAATGTTTTAGTTATAAAGCTAGTTACATAAGCTTTATGTTACAAGGAGTTGCATAAGCGACACAAAAACAGTGCTTTCAGTTTGCGTATCTTGCTGTTCTGCATTTATTCTAGACATGTCTAGTAGGACACAATATCATCATATACAAGTTTATATTTTAAAGATGTGCAATAACATTGCCCATTTTCAAACTTATTTTTAGGTAGAATATTTGTGTGTTTTGTTTTCATTGCTGACTTTGCAGCATATTTCTTTAGTTTGAGAAAACTCATTCCTTTAATACAGTAAATTTTACAGATTATGTTCAAAATACGAAACCTTTTTAAAAGTGCAGTTAAAATCAGGGATTTCATTTATTAAAAATTCATAAAGATTAAAAACAGAAGGCTAGATTCTCAACAGAGTATAACTTAGAGTTGTATTTATTTGAATTGAGCTATCATGATTTATCAAATTGAGGATCTGGCCTTTCCAGTATAACATTAAGATAAACTTTGCTGTTAGGAATTATTTGTTCAAAGACAGCAGCTCCCTTAGGAGGATATTAATAATACTCAAGTTCACATACGCACTTTTAATAACAGAAGTTCACAGAACAGAATGAAAAACCATTCCATAAAAGCAGATTGAATAATAAAATCTGACAATTCTAAATTGAGGTATATTTATATAACTCTGCCTGCAAGTCTGTATTTGAGGGAATAATGTGAAATGCAATCAAAGTAAACTTACCTTGCTACTGCTTTGCTTTACTAGAGTTCAATACCACATTGTCTCCAAGCAGGTATGAGCAGCCATGTGAATTATATTTTTAACTGCTGGGTTTAACTAATATTTAAAAAAACAACTAAACAAAAACCTAGAAAGAATTGAAGCCTGTTATGGCCACCTTTTTAGTGAGCTTCAAGACATTCCAAATTTTAAACATTTTTTCAGTTGTTTACTTCCGTAATGATGATTATGAAAACTATTACTTCTTTAAAATGTGAAAATTCTTAAGATTAAACATTTTGGGGAATGGTGAATCAGTCTTAAATTAGCATTGTCGTGCTCTTCACGTTGGGAAATACTACAAGGGAAATTTTGTGTGAGGATAGAAAAACCAGTTGCTAGTGGTTCGTTTACTTTGAACAACAAAATTCAAAAGAAATATTCTTCATAACAGTTCCTTTATGGGTATAACCTTCCTTTACTTACGAATTTAGAGTGACACTTTCATAAGTGATTTTTTTAACTGATTTTCTTTACTCTCTCCACTGCATATGTACCTCACTCCCACTCAAATAAAACATTTTCAAGTAGGAATCAAAATAGGCTGGAGAATTTAGGAATTTACTACCTTTAAAATTTTAGGTAGCTCGTTTGGAACAAGGGTAAGTTACAAACACTTGAGAGCAAAACCATAAAGAGGCTAGAATAAACTGCCTAACATAGCTTTCATTATAAAGGGATGCTTTAGCACAAAGGCTGTGTGAGTATTGTTATAGTCCTTGAAGTTTTGGTCACAGAAACTACTGTTTCAACACTGGTTGAGAACCAAGTACAAATGGGGTGCATTCACATGCAGCAGCAGAAACTGCTTACTGAAGGATTTCATTTTCAAGATCAAGCTCCATTTGTCCCCTTAAGCGAGCATGTCCATTTGTTGGCTTTACTTTGCTGTAAAGGATTTTAGGAGGAGGATATGCAAAACAATCGCTTGAATTCAAAATTTAACACCTCTTGTGAAAATAAAAGTGAAAGACACACATAATAAGCTTGAAGGCAGAAGAACTCTACAAAAATAAATTTTGACTGCTTCACCAGTAACTAACACTAACGCATCTTCAACTTTGTGTAAGAGAATACTTTGGAATTTCACATCTTTGGAGAAGAACTATTACCTTGTACAATAAACAATTATGGAAATGTACAAAGTAAGGAATAATTATGTACGTCATTGATAAAGTTAAATACCACAGTGGCTTAACTAAATATAACAGCAGATACTACCTTTCTTTAGCGTTATGTCTTAAAATTAATAATAGCTTGTTCTGCTTAGATCTTTACTTACACAATTGCACAGTTCCCTTTCTTTGGATTATTTCTTTAGGCCACAGACCATTTCCATTCTTCATCTGATGAAAAGATGTCATTCCAGACTGTGTAAGACTCAATTTCATCTGGATCGTTGCTGCCGTGAAGGTATTTCAGCCTGCCAGAAACACAGCCTCATCAGAGTCCTTGCCACTGTCTTCACTAGGCAAGCAGCCACCCCCACTTGGGGACCTACAGCTTAAGTCCTCCACACCAGACTCCTGATCACTGTTGGCTGAGAGGTCAGGATCAGAGCTTTTCAGGTTGTCCTGTGTCAAAATCAGGGCGGAATCTTCTTCATCCCCTTGTGAAGGGCTCCGGGATGGGAATGATTTCAGATCGTTGCTATACTCCTGAGGAGTGTTAGCTAAGCTGTTGTTGGAAGTAGACAGCCTTAACTGTTTGCTTCGGTCTTGTTGCTTACTCTTGACTTTATTATCACCTAATTGTGATTTCTGAAGATTTGCCAATCGCTGAAATAAAGAAAACTATATATTACATGAACACATTTAGGGCCAGTAATCCTCTTATATGTCTTTGCCTTTTTTTTTTTTTTGAAATAAAAGTTCAGAGCCCGACCCAACTGGCACCCTTTAAAACTGCCTATTTGCATTTATGGAGTATGAGAATTGCACAGTTTATCTCCAACCAATGCTGACTTACAGCAGCGTTCCAAGTTACAATTCCTTCTGAGTTACAGAAGGGTTAAACTTACTTTCAGTAGTACTTGTGCACCAACACAGGTGGAATTTTATCCTCAAAGAAAAAAAAGACCACTTTTAATACAAAACATTCATGGTAATTTATCTGAGAACAGATGACAGCTGAACATCCTCGTTCCAGAAAAGGCTGTAGCATGTAAGTGACTCTGCAATGTATGGAGATGGGTTTAATTTATCATTAGTTACCGAGTCTGGGGTATCAAGCTTAAGTGTTTATTACCTCTCCTAGGACCTCCAGCTCTTCTTCCAGCTGCTGAGTTTCCTCCTTCACTGCCATCAGATAATCAGTAACTGATTGTCGAGGATGCAGCCCCTTTTCAAAGCGGTTGTACATACCACTCCAGAACCTGGAATTAATGGGAAGGTCATGAATTCTTTCATTTGATGAGGTAGCCTCAAAGACATAAATGCATACTCTTTTTTTCCTTTTTTTCCCCACCCCCCCCAGACACATACTGTCCTAAATCATCCATCCAGGCTTATTCATCATATGTGTATACACGTAAATTCATAGAGTATTTGGCAAGACTCATGGTTCATTTGCATTTGCTCTGTCCTGAAGGTACAACTCTGGTCACAGGCACCTTGAACCAATTCTGATACACAATAAAAAGAAAGGTGGATGTAGCTTTGACTTAATTCACATGGCTGAATGCAAATTTTGTGTTACTTTTTTTAATTATTATTTTGTTTTTCTACACTATGGGCTCTAGAGCAATAGTACCTATAAAACAGCCCAGGGTAAAGACAGTTTTTTTATACCTAGTTCTCAACTGTATTTTCCCATGAAGTCAACTTTGAAATTCTGTATGCTTGTTTTTGTCTGGGGCTGGGGGGGGAGGAAGGTGCAGATAGTTAATGGGGGTTTTCTTCCACTGTAAAAAGGGGTTAAAAATCATGAGTAAAAACCAGAACAGGTGTCCTGTTCTCTTACAATTTAAACGGACATTTTAAACAGCCTATGGATGAAGCAATTATATACATTGGCAATGTAATTGCCAATATACGTTGGCAAGTTCTCTTCCTGTTCTGTGGAATTACTTGACAAACCTTTAGTTAAACAGTTGAGTTGATTTTTCATTTTCAGGAGAAAAGAACTAAAACTGTAAGTCTGTAGCTTATTCTAGTGCTCTTCCTGTCTTCTGCCTTCCTGGCAATACGGCCATAGCCAGACTCTGAGTGTGTAACTAGTTCAGCAGACAGGTTAAGTAGCTGAGCCCTGCCGGCAGCTGCAGCTGTCTAGACAAGTAGCTGACAGATATTTTTGGAGCACGTGCATGCTCATTGGTGGCTTATTATTCCTATCTCAATAGTATGCTATTTAAATCACATTCCCCCTTAAGTTTATCATCTGATAGCTCATGCTTGGAAATCTTTACGCACCCAAGTAATTCCATTAAAATCAACAGGATTACTCATCCATTGGAGGATCTGCTGTATCAGTACTTCTTTAATAAATCCCACTATCCCAAAGAATACGATTAAAGACTATTTTTAAATTGTTTTAAGGTCTAGTATAGTAGATATGAAAGAATTCAATTTCTGTCAGGATTTTTATTGACTTTTTAACAGGTGCTGTATTTGCAACTAGAAAACAAACTGAGCAGTTTTACTTAACTCACAGTTTTCCTGAATTTCTCTTCAAGTTCTTAAGTTTGTTAAGATTAAAGGCACAATTAATTAAGTCAGAATGTCAATAGTAACATTTCAAAAATTATTTTGTTACATTTTGAAAAAAAAATCAAGTAAAACTTACTTTGAGGTATAACAACAACATGAGAAAAGTCTGCTTTTTGTTTTACTAAACACTTGTTTTAGCAATAAAACCATATCATTTCTTGATCCTTTTTATTTTTGACACCAGTTGATCCAAATAAACATCACAAAATCTTGGGATGGAAGAAGTTGAAGCAACTCTAAGTTTAGAAACCACAGACGGGAATAGAACTGAAAGAGGCATTTCTCAGTGGAAGAAGTGAGTAACCATGAAATTAGGACACACAACTATCAATATAGCTTTAATCTTAAGCTTCTTTTCAGGCTAATACTCCATTGTGGAATGGTGCAGATGTGTTGGCTGACTATGAGCACACAAGGAACAACACACTGTATCTGAGTTTACTCTCTGTAAACTCCCTTACAGAATAAATACTTATATATGAAGGCACTCTGTTTCGTACTAACACATCCTAATTCTCTCTACCAAGTGGTACTACTTACTTGTACAAGAAGTTGCATGGAGCTATCTGTGGGTGCAGGGTCCCTTGGGTTTGACTGCGATCTGACCTGTATAAAGGATTCAGGTAATCGGCACGATTTTTCCACAACTGGGCCCATAATGAATATGTTCGTTCTTGGATTCTGAAAAAAATACATTAAATAAAAATATATTCAAGTCTCTACTACAGTTCAGGAATAGCTAAAGCTTAGATTCGGTATTCTAGTCCTCTGTACTCCCCATTTACAATCAGTTACTATACCAGAATTAGACTTGCAAGTCTAGAGAAACAGAGGCCCATATTCCCTTATTGGTCACTAAAGGCAAAATCCAATCCATTTCCCATAAAGCAGGAGCAGTTGCAGACAGAAGGTGGAGAGACTAGTTCCTTTGCAAGGTGGAGAGGATCACTTCCATAAAGTAAGCTTTCAGACTGATCTCTGCACCAAAGGGATGGCCACATTTAAAAACACTCCTACCCCACTCAACTGCATTTTCTTATGCAGTTAGGTCATGGGATATGATGATCTGTGAAGGCTTTGATTTTAAATGGACTGTGGCACTGTGGCTACTCTGCATTTGAGCAGTGAAAGGGACCAAATGGCAGCAGCCAGCAGCAATTGCCACCTTTCACTCATTGCTACTGCTGACATGATTAGGGTACATGAGAAAAGTGATGGATATCATCATGTATTGAGGACCCAGGGCCCCAGGAAGCAGATACAAACATCAGCACTGCCAGGAATGATGCTGCTGCTCTGTTTGGGCCTAAGGGCAGGTAGATTAATTCATAATTGCTTTGGGGCTGGGCAGCAGAAGGATAGTTTGCTGACTCAGTTCTAGGTAGGGCTACCAGACAAAAAGGCTGTTCATAAGGAAGTACCCAAGAAAGCAGGACTAAAATGTCCTGACATGAGAGCCTGACAGGTTAAAACGCAGAAAAGCGATTACTCTTAAACTTAGAACTTAACTAGAGCTAACATCACTTTAATAAGAGGTATAGGGACACCTTGCCTTGTATGTTGTAAGGGCTGCAGTAAAGGTAGGCCCACATGGCTGAGGGACTAATGCTCTTGTCAGTTTTCACTAATCCCTGACATGCACACCATGGATTACACTCCCAGCAGAGCTACACTGCAGAGGATCAACTTTTTTTGGTATTAATCTGTGTTGCCAGAAGACAACAGGCACCCTGCGCCTTAGGAAAACACATATGTGCAGACTGGTTAATGTCTGACTCCTCAACACCACTAGCCACCGACCCCATATGTAAATGTGCTACTGAAGAAATAAAATGCATAATATGCTTTCATACTTCAGCTCTCGTCTCTCCTTCTGGCTGTTACACAGGAAATTCCCAAACTGGCAAGAATAGATATGATGCTGTATGTGGATGAGGAATCTCTCATTGAATTCAAAGGCACAAGGAAACTGTTCCATTAATTGCCAAACACATTCAATGAACTGGTCAATAACAGGTGATATCTCTTTTGGATCACCATCTAAATTGCCATACCTGAAACAAAACAAGCAAGACACATTCAATTACAACCTGAATTCCTCTAGGACAACTGGATTAACACTAGTGAAAACAAATCCCTCACTTTTAGTGTACAACTTACATCATAGGCATTCATTTTTAAAATATCAACGACTAGTATAGTTTTTTGCTCACAAAAACAGTGCAAGAATCATGGAGTAGAATGAAGGCTGAATTGCAAACCAAAAAAAAAACCCTTTTATGACTGTCTTGTTACCTTAGCCCTACAAACAGCTGGCTGCTGCATAGCCATGTTTTAATGCTATTAATATAAAGTTATACTACAGTAAAATGTCATCATAAGAATGAATGCAATGACTTAATGACAAAGAGTGTCTTAAGATGGTCTCTTAATAGCAGACCATTCCGCAAACCAGAAAACAGCAGGAGAGGTACAGAATAACCTTGGCAGAAATCAGGTTAAAGCTGCCCTCTCTTGGTGAAATTTTTACAAAGTGGGAAATGTTTACATGCTACTGTAACTGTCAAGTGAACATTGAATTTTCTATCTATAACGATGCCTCTTGGAACCACTTGCAATGAAGAAAAGGAGCCTGAAAATATAAACCACACAGAAGTAAAAAATATAAGTACATAACAGGAAGAAGCATTTTAAATCAATTATTCTGCTTGTTGTGTGTTTATGTGTGTGTATTTATGTGTGTGTGTGTATATATATATATATATATAACCATGCCAACAGAATGGAATTCCATAAACATCTAAAATTGAAAAACTTCTAAAATTAAGAATTCTGATATTATTATGCATCAAAGAAAATATAGCAACACTGCACAGCAAATCAAAGCTATCAGTAGTTACTGCGTTTCATAATACCTTTTACCACAGATAATCACAGACATCTGACAGTATCTCATTAAATGTAACAATTCCTGCTGGAATTTCACAGGTGGTATGGAGCTGCATAGATTTCCTGGAAGCTTTATTGTGTTTTTTGGAACCATAACAAATTTATATTCAAATCAAGCAATACAATGTAATTAAACCCCAATATAAAAATTGCTCTTTTAATTTTTACAGAAACTAAAAGGAAATTCAAATAAAGAAAGAAAATGTGAATATTTTTCCATGCTTAAACACATAAAGACTTCAAACGTTTTCATTACATTGTAGGATTTACATTGAATGGATGTTCAAAATCACTTGCCCAAATAAATTACTTTCCACTTCACTTTGCCCAACATTTCTGAACAATCCCGCTTTTGTTTTTGTTAGAACAGAGTGTAATAGGAAGAGTATGTTTTATGTAATACGTAACTCACAGACATGCCTCAGATTAAGTACGGTCTTGGAAGATGCAGCCTTTGCTGAACAGGGATTTATGTGGGGGAAGCCTTGGCACTACTGAGAGATCTGCTGAGTCCAAAGGGATTTTGCAAGACACATACATACTACTTTTCACTCACATGGACCTCTCAATGCTCACAGCAACTGCAAGACCAGTGCCCAGGATTCCAAACAGCGGGTTTGGGGTGCAGATACAAGAAAAGATTGACATAAAAATATTTCACTTTGACTTTTCCGTGCAGCTTATTATATAGTAGGAGAAAAGGGTATGGCAGTTTCCTGAGGGCATTCTCTTGATACGCTTTGTAAAGCAGCAAAGAAGTAGAACTGGAATGGCAGCAGGTACTGACTACATAAACACATACATATATATAGGAAAACCTTAGCATCGCCTTACCTGTGGTTAAATTTGTGGCCAAATGAAACCCAGTCTTTTTCAATTAACACCTAAAATGAGAATATTGCATTCAGCTGACACATGTTGAAACAGGCAGAATTGTGGTGTAAACAAGCAGTACTGGAATCCAAGTTAATTCTTAGAAAAAGCAGTGACAAGCAAGAATGATGTATGCAAGCAGTATTATCATCCCAAAAAATTTTCAGAATTAACAGAAAAACAGTGATGAGCACTGCTGCCAGTTCAGGGAAAGTAGCATTCTTCATGGATGCAGATAGGATGCCAGTACTTCAGCACAACTTCAATTAGCTTGTTTCATTGCTTTCTAAAAGAGAACTTACAAATGTCTCAAACATCTTTTTAACATGTGACCAGTAACTTGACAGCATTCCTACATGCTTTACCACTGCTGATATAGATGGAAAAGGAACAGATTTTCCAACATAGCTGCTCATTCCAATCTAATGTCTAGGAAACACACACTTCTGACACTCAAAATTACAATGTTCACTGCAAATGGATACAAATTCTTGCTTGCACAAAAGCTCCTTGGGTTGCAAGAAAGTTTCTTGGTCAAGGTTAGGAAAAAAATCAAATGGGTGTCAACAGATAACATTTCATACAGGAATCGGGAGATATTAACGTGGACATATAGAAGCCTGCCTTCCTACTCCAAAAAAAAAAAAAAAAGTGTATTTAAGGAAAGTTTATTTCCCATTAAAACCAAAGATATTCATGTTAAGTGATGCCATACTATTTCATTTACTCTGTGAAAGAACCCGCTTACCATGAATCCCTTCATAGTTCTGTAATATGGATCCAATAGAAGGCTTGCTACAGAGCAAACCTGGGCTGTCCTATCCCAGCCATCAGAGCAGTGAACAAGCACACTCACACCTTCCTCAGCCACAGCCTAAGGATACAGAAAAAGTCAGAAATTTCAAAAGCAGGGAGGAAGACAATGGTAAGAGAGGAACAGTGAGACAGTGTTAGAGTATTAATCTGGGAACTGGGAAAACTGGTTCATTTTTTATTCTGCCACAGAGTTCTTGAATAATGATGTGTTATTCCCTTTTGTTTAAAAAGTCTTAATTCATGCCATCCCATGCAATATGGTGCTTGAGCATCACCTGTTTACACTTCACTACATGAAGATGTAGGATTCATTTCAATAAAATACATGAGTCTCTTAGAGCGGACAACTACCTACAGCTGATTCAGATACAGGTAATGCTCTAACTCACATACCAGTGACAGAACAGCCATACTTGAAATATGGCTGCTAATTTCTCATCTTGATGGTAATGTCAATAAGGGCAACCTCTGCTTCCAATGCCAGTGCTAGCCTGGATATTATTACAGCACACTACATTGCACTGATGACATATTGTAAAGATGTGTAGGGATACCTGTGGTAGTGGTAAACTTCCGTATCTAATAAGCAAGTACCTTTAATATAATAACTGGTGAGAGAGGATCCCATTTTATACATAAACACATAAAGAAGAGATCATACTAAGTTCTCCAGAGTCTGGTGTTGCATTATTTTTAGAACTTGAGGGTTGGTTGTTGTATTTGTTTGGGGTTTTTTTAATTCTAAAGGTTTTGGCCTTTGTCATTTCTAAAGAGATAAATTTAGGAAGCAGAAAATAAAATAGGTTAGGAAAGATACTGCTTCAAAAAACAAACATTTAAGTTAAGTTTGGGCTAAATAGGGAATGAGGAATAATAATAAATTATCTATGTTTATCTCAAGAGAAAAGTAAATTCTACCAAAATAGAATGCCCGTGGGCAGAAGATCAAGAACTGAGAACTGGGAACCATACAAAATAATGGTTCAAAATGCATGTCTGAGGAGGCACAAGGCTAGCAAGCATATGGACTAAGGATACATTTTTTGGACAGTATTTTAAGACTAGCTACTGGGGAAAAGTTGGCAAAGCTAATGTAAATGACCTGATTTCCATAAGCTAATGAAAGGTGTTAGGGCTGGAAGTGCATTTATCCCACAGTTGCTGTTCAGGTGAGAAACTGCAGTTGCCTACTAAGTAGGAAAAAAGCAAAGCAAGAGAAACAAGGAGTTAGTGAGGAGGGAAACCCACGAAGTTATATCTATATAGTTATATGTCGCAGGACATGTGAATAAAATGGCCTAATAAGAAATTGTAATATTAATCTCAAAAATAAGAATTGAAGCAGTAAAAGGAAGAGCACAAGGACGTCAGTAATAAAATTAAAGCTGCTGCTGGCAAATGACGACTGGATTACTGTGGGTGGGATTAGGAAAAATTATTTTTTATTAAAGTCAACAACTGTTTTCTGGAACAGTTCTCAAGTATAAAAGAGTAGAAGTTGCCAGAGAGTTTGGCCATGGCAATACACAGGAGTTGGTTCAGGAGAAGAATTTAGCTGGTTGCCTGATAACTCAGAGGGGCTAACGCAGTAGCTCATTTTATATATGACAACTGCCAGAAACTTTCAACAAAGGCAGTGAGCAGAAACCAGTGGTGAAGGGAGGGGAAATTGGGAGAGAAACTGTAACAACCGCTGCTGGGAGTAAAGAAAGGACATCCAAATGCCTGGCATAACAAGTTAAGCGCTAGTAGAGGCTTCAGCACAAAAGGACACAAGCCTTTTTTACCATATTAGCAAAAGGTCCACACAACAGCATCTAAGAATCATCTCTCCTCATATACGAAGCACTGCAAGATGCCTTTTTTCAGGTATAACATCACTGAAGAGGTAACAGAAGTTACCCACAAGCAGAGAATTTGGTCCTCATTTTCTGTATCTGGTTGCTCCAAGTTCTGTTCTCATTTTACACACTTTACCTTTGCAATAAAAATGCCAGCGTCCATAATGGCTTTGATATGCTTCAGCCAGCCAGAATTTTCTAGGCCCCACAGAAAGTCGCTCATTGAAGGTGATTTCAGCTCGCAAACTGCAAAATAAACTACATTTTAAATGTACAGTAATTACAGTCCCTTAAGCTTCACTAACAGTTCAGCCTCCGAGTTACCTCTTCTTCAAATATCCCCCATGTAAAACATGCATCTTTTGAAAAGAATGACTACTTCACATTGAAACTTTACCACTGAAGAAGTGCATATATTTAAGAAACAGGGCTCAGTCAAATTTCACCCAGTATGTTAAGTTAAAAAAAGAAGCTACCATAAAGCCTATTGCAAACAGTTTAGCAAATGCATCCTTCTGTGAAGCATGGATTTTTCAAAATTGTGTTGGGAGTGAAATTTTCAAACCCCTGGGACAGGTTCAGGTATTTAACAATGAGGGCGTGGAAACAGAAAGCATATGATTTCTGCTGTCAGACAGCCAAACAACCACCTAAATGGTGCCACTGCCTCCTACTCCCAGCATCACCACAGATGATGGTGGTTGAGCTAAAGTGATTCACCCTACGCTTCTCCATCTCTGAATGAAACCTTATTAAAGCTTCACTTAAGAGTCAGAAAGTATTCTGACGGTAAGGACAAGCCATAATTCATCAAGGAAAATATTTTCCTGAAAACCTTCCAAATTCTATGCCATGTTTGAAGAAAAAAGTTAAAATCTCTCCGTTTTTACTTTGTTTCTATTCTGCTGCAGCCAAGTGTCTAATTTTTAATATTAGAGAGTTTGTGGCATCAGAAGAAAAAAAGGGCAATCAGAATCTAAATCAGATACCTCCATCCAGCAGCAAACAAATACTCAATGAAATTTGGTGCAATTATTTTCAACAGTGAGATACTAAATTCCACCCATAAATAGACTACACCTTTATTTTGATCCATGTAGGGCTATACTGTCTTTTAAGGAAAAACTATTAGACAGTGAAATTCATTTTAGGAATACAGTGGAAAACGACATGGTTTTTATGGAGTTAATGTATGATCTGTCAATTACTAATGTCTTAGGACATCTTTTGTGGTCCAGAAATCTTAAAAGACTCGGTTATTTATAGCCACTGGGATAACTTTAGTTTCCTTTAGCTTCCTTCATTGTAATTGAAATTTAATTTTAGAAGCCAAAGTCAGAGTTTGTACCATACCTGAGCTGACTGTCCCACTTCCATTTAATTCAAAAGCAAAATGGTCTAATGCATCCTTACAAGGTCTTACAATGTTTATATGTAAGGCCTCTTCCAGATGGTTATTTTAAAAATCATTTTTGAAGGATATTTATAAAGATGCGGAGATAGCAGCACTGAAAGCAAACAGCTTTTCACATGATTAATGCTCTTGTGCAGATGGAAGCATGACCAATTAGTGGCTGAATTCTGGCTGAAGCTGCTGTCTCTGTTTACAAAAGCCCAAGGTAAGGCTGAAACAGTGCTTTGCTCATGTCCACTGCCAAATTAGAGTCAATATTTACTGACCACTTCACTGAGCAAAGTTCAGACTGTACTAAAAGCTACACTGTATATTTCACATGACTTTGGCAACTGATCCGGACCTTAATACTGAGTTCAATTATGAATTCAATTATGAGGCTTATCCTAAGGGGAAAAGGCATTTCCATCTCAGAAGAAAAGGTACCAAAATCTTTGAGAAATAAGGCCTGGTGCATCCATGGTGTAGGCACAGGAAAATCAAGAGCCCCTGGGCAGAGCTCTGAGCAATCCAGTGGTGTGCCCATTTCCCAGGCGGGGAGTAAGAAACAGGACGCCTGTTGGAAAGTGCCTCTTCCACCAGCAAAAGTACCAGAAGGGGATGCTGGACCAGTTCCCTGATTTATGGCAGGAAGGCCATAAGTAGAGGAAGGAATAATTGCTGTGGGCCAAACCCTCAGGCTGTCTTACTGGCTGATCTGCCACTGAAGTCCGAGGATCAGAGGGCTGCTCCTACCTCAGCAGTAACTGCTCCTGGTATGAGGGGAGGAGAAGCTCCCATTTAGTGTTTACAGACAGGGAGCACGCGGGGTCATCACCTCAATGCACAACAGGGGGTCACATCCGAGCTGGCCCCTGGGGGTGCAGCACAGCCCATCCTACCACAAACCCCAAACAGCAGCCTCAGCCAGCCCTTGAGTCTTTACTGAGAAAAGTCCTTGTGTAATATCCTTCTAATATTAAAAATTATTTCAAGGAGGTTGTGTATAGGATCAAAATTGTCCCAAGGATCTTCACATACACCTTGCTTTAAATGAAAAAAACTAAATATCCATACTATACTAAAGCAATATGAGGCAGCAGAGAGAGAAGCAAAACCTTTTTTCTGAAAGGAAATGCATTTTACTTCCAGAGTACAGTCAAACATTTTTTGCATATTCTGAAAGAAATATTACCCTAAAAATTTAATCATTTTATAATGCCAATGTAATTTGCCCAAAATTAACATTATATAAGGGTAAATATATGTTGAAGGTAAGATAAAATTGCTATAATTGAAGTCAGTAAAATCACAAAGCTGAAAACAATATTTTTTTTTACCCACTGAAATAAAATACTGACATTTTTATAAGTATAAATCAATTTCTTCAGCTTTTTCCTAAAGAAACATCATTGAAATGAACACATTTCTGATACAAGTGCATTTTCCAATGGAAAACTGAATAAGAAATTTTTGTTCAAATGTTCTCAGCATTGAAGTTACTTAAAATCATATGCTGAAAATAATCTGCAGCCTGTCATATGAAGATCCCCCACCCTTCACTTCTGCTTAGTACCAGTAAGTTGAATGAACCTGATCTGACCAATTATGTCTTGATGTCCTCTTTTCCATACACTTCCAACAAACAAAATAGCTCACATTAAACTAAAATCAGTTTTCATCAATGTCATTGTCTTTTCAAAGGTTTTTATGTACCAAATAAAGTATTACAACAGATCATGAGCAGCAGACCCATTCTGTAATGTTTGTAGTGTAGTGTGAGATGCACCTGGGTACAGTGATATTTTTATTTATGTATTTTTTAAATTCTTGACATATTTTCTGATATTGATAATATATCAATAATTGATATATTATCAAGGTATTCCTTGATAAAAATTTAAAGCCATATTAAATGTGTGTTATCATCACCCTCAACAGCCTTTTTGGTTCTAGGTCTCTTTGTGTGCTTAAGTCAGGTATTAAGTATCTTTTTAAAGGCCACCAAAGAAACAGATTAAGGGACACATACAAATGGAAAGAGAAAAACTACACAGCATCTTACAAAAGAACAGCCCTGGTACACGGCAAGTAGCAAGATTTTTTTAAAAGAAGTACTTCTCTGATTTCTAATCTTATCAGTCAAGTTGCTAAATATGAGATTTCAACATAGCAAATATAAAACCTAGGAGAAAAGTAAATGTTTTGAACATATGGCTCTCACTTGAAAATAGATGTTAAGAATTTATACTCCTCAAGCAACCTGAGGTGTTAAATGTATTAGAAATTACCTTGTTACATGCAAGTTTGGACCAAGGGCTGGTCTTATGAACTTTTGGCTCAGAATTATACACAGCACTGCCACATGCAGCCAGGCTGGTTATTTACTGTTTTCTCTTTGATGGTCTTCATCTGAACAAATAAAGGGACCTTCATTGATCCAGGCTCTCTCCTAGTCAAACAAGACTTTCTAATGAATCAAAAATCCTTCTGTTTTCCTACCTGAGACCCTTAGACCAAGGAATTAAGTAAAAATATGTCAGGAAGAGAGTGACAGTTTTACCCAAATCACACTTTAATGCTGGTTTTCAAAAAAATGCTCTTTTTTAAAACTAGTGCACAGCTTTCCTGTCATGGAAAATTTAAGCCCTTCTTAGATGTCAGATTTGCATTTGCATACAGTCGATGACAGACAGATGAAGAATAAAAGAGCATGGGCAATGTGTCAAGAATAGCTTGATCAAGCTGATCTAGGAGGTGATGGAAGTTGATGATATACATGAAGTAAATACTGAAACACTGTGGAAGCGAACATTTTAACAGCTTGTTAAAAATCAACAGCCGTTGAGGGTCAAGGATGGCTTATTTATCCTTACTCTTTTCCCAGATGACCTCTGAACAGTCATGAAATGGCAGAACAGATGTGCTGGATGATATACACCAAGTATTTATAAAACAATTATTATTCATTTTCATGGGATTATCAAGGTGCTGAATGGTTACACCCATTGACTGAATTTCACAAATAGAGCTGACGTGTCATGTTCTATACAGGGCATGAATAAGTGTCTATTAAAATTCACAGTCTAAAATGCATGACTACCTTATACACATACAAAAATGAAACCATAGTTTTTCTGTCCTTTATTTTCCACTAACCTCAAAGTCAGCTGTAAGTGATTTTTCTCATTTTACCATCAAAGTGTAAATTTCAAAGAGTAGCACTAAGGTGCATTGAACTTAAAATTATTTTTGTCATTAAAGTAAATGGTATCTGGATTTCAGCCACAAAATAAAGTGTTTGTACAGTTAGGAAATCACAACTAGTTACCATGATGCTCCATTGCACAAGTCCCAGTAGCCAGCAAACAGCTGCATGCGGCTGCAACAGGCAAAGATCTCTTTTCATACCTGTTTTCACTGCTGCTGATTTCAGAGCAGTTATCCTGATTTGTGTGACAGAAAGATCAATTCTTTCCTCTAGTTGCCAATGAATATTACCTTCAAGCATTTTCTGCAGACTATTTCTCATGACATGGATGTTCTCAATGCCTATGAATTGAAACTTGATGTTGGAGTAGTTGTCTTCATTTTCATATCCCTTCCCCGCTGCTCTGTTTGCCATTGCATTGAGCTGAAAAACATAGGGAAAATTGAATGAAAACCAGTAGCAGTTTCTTTTCAAAACAAAGCTTGTGGTCTACAGAAATAAATCAGAGTGATTTAAGTCAGGCACAAATAGGAAGCATTTATCACAGTGTCAACACAAAGGGTTATGAATCGGGGATCTGTTTACAGGCTATTTCAGGGTGCTGGGTTGCTGAGTCTCTGATATCCCAGCTTCCAAACCTTTAAGTGAACTTCTTTAGTGAGGTTAAACACAAAAAACACAGCTTAGGTAGGGTACTTCTGCAAGAGCAGAAAGGTTTTAATTATTTTAAAAGGCTATTTCGATTTTGTATTAGACCAGCATTATGTTTACTAGCAGAATGTACCCAGGAGGTGGCAGTGTCTCATCTCCCATGCCACTGTTTCGTAGCATGTGCACACTGTAATGCTGCCCAGGTTACTGTATTTTACTGCTCAAACCATCCAAACCTTGAGAGACCTTACTTCTTTGAACCTTGGAATAATGAAGAGAGAGTTGGAGTAGCTTTTCCTAATTTTATAATATCTTGGCTCAAGTTGTGTAAGACCACAAAATACCTGAATTGACAAAAATCACCAAAAATATTTTCATTAGTAATGCAGTCCTATCAAATAAGTTGCTGTGCTTCAGCAAAAAACTACTTTCAGCTGGAAGCTGAAGTTTTGTCTTGGAATCTGTTACTTGTTTCCTGGCATGGGAAAGTCACAAAATGCTTCTTCAATTCAGTCTTCCCAAGCATAAAGTTAAGGGGGCTTTAATGCTTATTCCTCTCCCTCTTTGAGATCCTTGGGTGGGAAAGAAAATGATCTTCCAAGCTCCTTATGCCAAATTTTGAACTTTGGGCTCAAAACTAGAGCTGACAGAAATGAATGAAGTACTCTTACTTTATTACCCCATCTAGTTTTTTTTTTTAATTTCCTATAGCAAAATCTCACTGTGCAACAGAAAGAAACTGTCTTTTTGCATAAAATCCCTGCTCTTCTATGAAATCCATGCTGTAAGGCTGGGGAGCCTTTGAACTTCCCAAGAAATACAAAGGCTCCAGGAGTGACAAAGCAGGCCAAGTGGCAGGACCTCCATGCCTCCAAGCACAGCTAACAGCATCTGCTCAGGAAAAATTTAAGAAACAAATAACAAAGGATATTGCACATCCAGACACTAACAAAGCTTTTGGGGAGACTTCATGAGGCATCTTTTAACTTGTAGTCTGCAGCTCAGGAAAAACTGCAGGTGGAAAAAAAGCATTCTTGTCTATCAACCAGCAATCTGCTGATGTTTTGACTACCAATGAACAATAAAAAAAACATGCAGTCTGTGAACAGCATGTCAATTAAGGACAAAGTCCTCAGTGTGACTTGCTAGAAAGATATAAATTATCTGCTGAATCCTAATCTTTTGAAGTAGACATCAGTGTTCTCATATAAACAAAATGAAGCAGTCTCTCTCTGCAGTAGCCTTGTAGCTTCAGGAAGAAAGATCTGTACACACAAGTCTAACCCTGAAACCCTAAACCAAAACCACCTATCCTCTAACTGACCTAATTCTCAGTACATAAATACTACTGACTGTTTCTGCAATTTTATCACAGAAATCCCCTCTGAAAAGACAATCTGAAATAGCCCTCTTTAAAAGTAAATAAATATAAGGTTAAATTTGCAAGGCTTTCTGACACTCATTTATTTTAAATACTATCAGTTGCCAAACTTTGCAGCTGCCACAATATTTACTAACAAGTTTTCCACATCATCTACCAAAATTCCATCTGTTGCTCTTTAAGTAGTTGTTGTGAAGCTCTCTACATTTTGCCTGTCCTCAACTAATCTCAGTGAATATGAAGATAGAACCTCTAAAGGTAACAGACCTCACCTGCATGATTTCCTGGCATTTTCTTTAATGTGGAGAATAACCAAATCATGTCTTGTTATAAAGAGTATAGAACTAAAGTGTTATAATTATAAACAGTAAGTTTGTATTGGCTTCCTCTGTAAACACATAGAGGGAAGACAGTGGCCTAAGTAAAGGTCTGCGTTTGGTCATCCTGGTATATTTAGATGAAGTGGAAACAAAGCTTGCACAGCCAAATCTTTTGTTTTGAAGATTACTAAGTGCATTGAGGAATGGTATATGAAGAGCACTTGGCAATGTTGCATTAAAGGACCCATCAAGTTCATAATCATTGCGAGGAACTGGTTCTGACAAGAAAAGAGGAAGATAGTTTTTTAGCCTCCTATGACAATGGCAAACCTTGCACCAAACTCAATATCTTAGCTTTGCATTTACTAAAGGTTCCCTGAGGAATGCCAGGAACCGCTTCTACTGATACCTATGCTGTCCTATATGCTCTAGATTTATAAATGCATCAACAGGTGCAAAACTGTAACAAGGCCGTATTTGGCACCTGGGATCACAGGAGCTTTGGTAGATCTGTCCAGCACAGAGAGAAGTAAGAATCTGATATACAAATTTATTAACATCAAAACCTTTTATTACAGAAAAGTTCAGTGAAAATAAATAGTCTTCATCTCTTGACTGGCTCCTGAAGAAGCCAGCATTGCTGGAAATATGGTGGCATTCATGACTAAGCGAACCAATTTCACTCTCCACACTCTCCAAAAAGCTTTTTTCACTGCACACAGAAGGTTTCTCAAAGTCATTTACCCGAAAAGTTTACAGGAAGGGACATTCCTGTTAATATCTTGTAAAACATTATTAGTAGCCGAGTCAGTAAGTCATTAGCAATAAATCACATCAGTCAAAGACTGCCTTAAATAGGGAACTAATGGTACGAATACCATCAGGCAGGAAACAAGCTGTAACTATTATTACATATAGAGAACTATATGTAATAATAGAGAACTGTTAAACAAGCACTACTTAGTCAGCTAGATCTGTACTTCATATCTAAAGCCAGTTCTGAACACAATGGTACCAATCCTTCTCTAGTGCTTATCACCACCCACTTGCTTCATGACCATAAGTAAGGTGGTCCCATCGTCGTCTTCCCAATAAAAAAGAGGGAATTGCAGGTCAAAGCAACCCCCAGATTACAGAGTCCTCAGCATGACTTGGGTCAACAAGACATTCCAAGGCCCTGATTTTCTGGCTACCGCCTCCCATTACAGCTGTGAGCACTCAGCACCTTCCCACCAGCCCCCACATCTTCAGTCAGTCACCAGCCATAAAGGTTCCCTTCTTTTGGTCCAGCTCTGCCAGGGTTGCCCTTCCTCGCTCCATTCTTCACGCTTTTCAGCTTTACCCACCTTGCCTTTTCAGGGTCTGTCTCCTGATCTCAGGAGTCTGAAACAGCTTTCTTGTTTCTTTGCCTCAAACATTTACTCCCATTTTCCTTTTCCCATGATATAACTCATCCTATATTTATGAGGGATTTTGTGGAGATTTGCCCCTTTAGTTTGTTTTCTTCAGAGGCTTTGGTCACTTCAACAGGGAAGCTGCTGATAGTTTAAGAAAGAACATATCTCTGCTCCCACCTCCAGATACTGATCTAGTCTTCATCACCTTGAGCTGCTTGCTAGCATGACAATTTGGACACAATGTTTTTTTGGCTTCCAGCCTCTTCTAGATCATTACTGAGTTTCTGTGTTTCTGCACAGCGTATTTTTTCTAAAGCTTTTATCTTGGCCAGAGGATTTTAGTCAGTTATAGAGATATGCATCTGAGATCACTATTTACCACATTTCAGACTCTCTCTCAAAACCACAAAATTTCTGGAGATATTAGAAAAAAAATCTCCTCCATTCTTGTAACTTTGGTAACTGGTCTTTCCTTAGCCTTTATGCAGAGGTCACTGACATTTTTCCACTTGCAAGAGAAATCATGCATGGAAAATTTTAGTATAAGCATGCAGAGGTTTCCAACATGATGAATATCTTGTAAATATATTTTATAATGGGAATTATTTTTTGCTAGTCTCATCAGAAATATCGATAGCTATGCTGTGTAAATACTTACAAGTTATTTACTTTTCTGTATCCTAACATCTTGCTAAGAACAAAAAAAGAGAAAAGTTCAGTGTAAATGAAAAAAAAAATCTCCCAGAGACAACAATGGTGGTAACGTTCCTAGTTAAGATTCCCCTGATAAATCCTGATATGGAGCTACACAGGTGTAACTAAGGTCAGAAGTATGGTCAGTCAGTTGTGTATCTTCCCTAATGTATTCAGCCCAGACTCGGTCTTGCTATGTGCAAGAAATCTAATACACTTACTTTGGGCCGAGTGTCAACAACGTATATGAAATCACTTCCTGGATTTGCTTTTCTAATGGCCTGGAGCATCTGTTCATCCTCAAGGCACCGAGCACTAAAGCCAGATAAAGGCTGGCTGCTTCTACATATGGAGGCCTGCAGAAGAACAGACAAACAAAAAATCCGATATAATTATTAAGTAGAAATTATTTAGCAACCAGAAGCATTTACAAAACCATTTGTTTGCACAGATGTACAGTTACATGAGAGGAGTGGAATGATAAAATGAATTACATGTTAAAAAATATATTATTTCTAAAAAGGCATGGAAATAGTAAAACAATACAACCCCATTGGCCCAAGTCCAGTCTTGAACCCAAGTTTTAATTTTAAATACAGTATTTGCCTAATGTGGAATAACTCCTGAAAGATGATCTCTTGAGGATGAGTACAGCAATGCAATGACAAGAACGCTGATATAACATAAAGAATAGGTTCTTTTGATAATGATTGCAGCCAACTTACACCAATGCCTGCTTTACTAAACAGCCTGACACTATGAGTCCAGGAAACAAAAACATGTAACATGCAGCCAGATCACTGATGGTTGTATATTTTTAGTACTGCCTCTGCAGAAAGACCTTACTGCATAAGAAGTGCATCATGCAGCTTGACTCCTGGGGTAAATTTAATAATCAGAGCTACTGAAGGAGGCAAAAGAGCTTCTGCACAGACCCATCAGGATCAGACCTCCAAATGAAACCCGGAAAGAAGGAACAAAACGTGAAACAGGTGAGCAGGGAGGGTTTTATTTTTGTTTGGCAAAGGGGAGCTAGACTTGTAGAAGGCAGGGGGCTAATACATGCACTTTCTAAGCAGTGAACAGAAGCATGAAGAGAATCTGCCTGCTCGAGGTCACAAATGCCCTACAGATTATATATTAATCTGAGAAAGGACATGCTTTTTTTCAGTCACATCTTTGAACTGTCAGTAGTTAGTAAAATATGGATCTTTAAGAAAGAAACTCCGAATTGTGAGAGCCTTCCATACCTTATTAACAGGTTTTGCAAACTGGTTATTAACTATGTAGTTTTGCCTCCTGATCATCGCAAATTCCAGTTCATGCTTATACCTCCTTGGCATGAAGCAAAATATGTCCACAGCCTGCCATTTTCATAGAAGGAAAACGTTTCTCTCCCCTCCACAGTGCACAAGGCAGATACAGAGCTCAAGACTAAGGTTAAAGGTAAGGTTGTGGATGAAGGTTAGGATTCAGGAAAGTGTGGGCTGAAGCCCATCACATTATATTGTTCTGGGGCCCAAAGAACTAAGGTATGTGCTGGCACCAATATGAGAGAATGGATCATCTGTCAGGTTAGGCCTGAGGTTAAGCACACATTTAGCCCCAGTTAAAGAAACAGCAGCACTACCAGCACTGCAAAACTAGGAAGACAAGCTGGCCTAGTGACCATTAGATATCACAAATGGGAATCACTACCCACAATACCCATGAAAAGATCACCTCCTGCTGACTCAGGCTTATTGCTTAGGATGAGCACGCATGTCTGTAAAATTCTTTAGACTATGTTTAAGAGCAGGGCAAGAGATGAGGTCACATTTTGTTATTGCATAAGCTGAACAGATAGTTCCAGGCTTTGATCTCATCATATTCACACAGATTCTGTAAGACTCAAGTAAGGTGTTACATCATCCACTGAATTTGTCAGGACAAAAGAGCTATGGGAAAGTTCTGGATATAAAAGACTGAATGAGCGGTACCTGTCTCCTCTGCATGCAGGAGACCCATTCCCAACCTGCCATGAGCATCATAAATCATATCCCTCTCCTGTCCATTACTCTATCAGCTGACAACTGATGGCAACCTCCAAACTCACAAGGAAGTATTTTCTCCAACATTGCTTTCCCTAGCTCTTTGAACCATGAAGGATCCACAATTAAACACAATACTTCAGATCCTGGTAGTTTGAACCTTACTCTGAACTCCAACCACAAAAGGGAAAACATTCAGGCTGAATCCATGAAACTAATCCAAACTGAATAACTATATATTGGAATCTAGCTGACCCCTGAGACCTTTTCTTTCACTAAGGCTTGGTCCAAGTGTTTTGAATCCTAAATATCTATATTTGGACATAACTGATTATGCAAAGTGATCAGCTTTGAAAAATTTCACCTTGACAAAAAGTTAAAAATAATATGCAATTTATAGAGATTGTATTTAGTATTGTCATCTTCCTATCCTCCACTTTCATTGTAAAATTCACAGATCTTTATGGAAGCAACATTCTGATGAAATACAGAGTGAATAAGGACTGTCTATGTCTTATTCCTTCTTTCTGAAGATTTTCTTTCTCACACTTTCTGGAGATTTCCATGGGTGTTGTAGCTTATGATTCGTGCTTGTAACATTCTACAGAAATATTTCCCATCCTGTGCAGCGAGATCTACAGGTGCCCTGTAATCCCAGACTAGCTCTGTCTCTTGGGAATTCCTGCCTGGCCCCCAGCATTAGGGAAGACCTCTTAATGCAGTTGCCAGTCTGGGACTGAAAGAGGAGTCACACAGATCCTCTGAGAGTACAAAGGGGACACCATTTGCCTAACTGGTGATGATAGCAGAGCTAAGCCAGTCTCCAAGGCTCTGGAATACAAATGTAAAAACACCCGGTTAATGGGATCCTTCAGTCCTTTACCTCAGCTGCCAGAAAAAAGAAATGCAAATAGTCTGGGGATAGGGTTTTTTCCAAAAGGTCAGGCAGTTCCTTGCTCAGTCCTGAGAATATCTGTTACGGTGAGGAGAAGGTGGCACTCCTCACTCTTGCAGGCAAGGAGAGATGCTTCAACAAATCCACAACATGCTGCTCAGCCAACACTTCATAGCTCTTTCATTCATCCTTTTTGGGTCTCTTCACAGATCTTTTCTTGAAAAGCTACTCCTAATTCTCTAATTGCTGCAAGTATAGTTTTTAACCTCCTCATCTTGCTCTCAGGCTGTTACTACCAGATCCAAAATTGCTCTGTTCTCCTCCCAATCACCTCCTAAGCTGTCTGCTGCTGGCCTTCACTCTTCTGTCAGGGCTTCTTGCACTACTCCACTTTCTTATGATATAGGGATTCCTTTTATAGTGTGTTAGCTGGATGATGCAGCTGGGTTTAAATGAACACATTAAATGTTTGTTAATACCTATTAATTAACTAATCACACTAACCAGGCTAACGTAATAATTTTTTTATTAAATAATCACTAATTTCTTCTTGTAAAACCTTACTAGAAGAATTACAAAAACCAAGGCCAGAATAAGCAAACCCTTCCAAGCTTCAAATTTGCACTCACATTGTTATCCTTGCAGTAATAGGAAAGAGCTGGGAAACGTCTTCGGCTCCGAAATTTAGAACTCCCCACTATGATGTGTGCAGTCGCAGACTTTGGTACATACACTTCAGTAGGATAGGAGTCACAGACCTATGAAAGGAAACTCTGCTTATTTGGTCTACAAAGTACAAGTAACATTAGCCATCTCCACAGCAAAAACAAAATACCAAGGAAATCAAATCTCAGGGAATGTTCCATCCTAATTGTATAGACATCACTGACATTTCTCAAAACATTCTTTTGAAGCTGGAAAGTATTAATCCTAACTTATGGATAGCAAAACTGAAGCAGAAGGGTTGAAGGGCTATATATGCAAATATATTTCCAAATAATAATTCATGCCTTGTTGAGAACAGACAGGTTTGACATACATTCATACCAGAAAAGATTTATCATTACGTCCAGTAAGGGTGTATTTACAACTGCAGTTTCCTCTGTAGTAGAATTTGGGAGAAAGGATGTGAGTAGGTGAAGTTCTCAAATACTCTCTTATAATAGGAGGGGACTATAGAGCCAAAATTTCCAGCAAATCTGATAATAATAATAATAATAAACAAAAAAGGAAGAATAAAAATTGGGACTTGGAAAAAAGAAATTAAACCATGCGAAATGAGGATACCAAAAGGCAAGCACCCCTGCCAATGTCTACCACTTCTGAGAGGAACCCAATGAGCCTGCAAAAAAAGCCCAAAAGCCCCTCTGGAGACAAGTGGGACCACAGATGAGGTCCCTTTTCATTTTCCTGATATTGCCTGTAGCATTCTGACTGGGATCAAAAGGATATCCAGTATCTCCCTGTGACTTTCTCAGATGACTAAAGGAACTAGGATGCCCAAGAAGAAATTGTTTTCTGAGACACGTAATGAAGGAGAAAGGAAAGTTATGGCTTGTGGTTACGGATGCTGCTGTGGTGAACTGGATTTTATTCATGATGCCATTTTTCCTACACTTTATCTTAAAAGAGGTCAAACATTTTTTCCCCACTTGTTTTAACAAAAAGAAAACAAATGCTGACGGCACATTCAGTCTTCTCTGAGAATTTCACAGGCCTTCCTTAACATGGATGTGTTCCAGCAACAGAGCCAATGGAGTGTATGGACAAACTTCCTCCAAAAATACTTTGGCTATTATTTCTCACAATTAATTAACATTCTAGGGTCTTCAATTGTCCAGGACAGCAGGCAGCTAGGAAGACATATGATCTACCAGATGACTGTGAAAAATGCTAACACTCAATCACAGAGGCTTCAAAAGGAGTGTGGGAATAACCAGTGAGGAAAAAATATTGCTAAGCTCACTATTTTCAGCAATTTTTTTTTCTTAAAATGACTGTGTAGTAATTTTATATAGCTCTACAGGTCAGGAAAACTCTTATTCAGAATATAACATAAGATATGATTTAAACTTCTTCCCAGGCAGCCAAACTGTAACATTTAAAACACTGTGGACATGTTTTCTGTGCTTCATTTCCACATCTGTTAAATGAAGATACATCCTTTCTCTCACTTTCTATGTGCCTTTTTATGTGAAAGAACTGCACCTTCTGATGTGTGTACAGCACTCAGCACAAAGGAATCCTGCAACTAAGCACTACAGTAATTCACAGTCAGGCTGCTGATTTATTTTACAAACAGCCTCTGTAGCAGAAAAAATCACAACAACTCACTCCATAGTCTCTGTTTACATCACAAATCTGCCAATAATTGTTTGGAACACCCATCCGATTATACTCTTCAGTGAGGTCCACAAGCTTCCAGCCTTGCTCTCGTTCTTCTTTATCTAATTTGGGATTGAATGAGAAGCAATACAGCTCTTCATATTTCACTGAAAGAAAAAAAAAAAGCAAACAAACAAAAACAGTAAACCACTTCAGATTTCTCATCCTGAAAACACACTTCAAAACCAGAACTTGGTGTTGACCTTGATGTAGTTTCTTTTAACACAGTATGCTTTGTTTTACAAAAGCTCATATCCTGGTTTATATCCACTGTCAAGTAAACTTTGAAAGTACTATGCTCTTCTGTTATTTGTATATGTTGAAGTGTATGTGCTTTACTAGAAGTGCTACTACAAATGCACTGTTCTGCTAAACTTCAGTAGAACCGTAAAAGCCTCCCCCAGCACAAAGACAAAATGTCAGTGACATGCTTTCATCTAAAGAAAACTGCAGTCAGTGCCAGAGTAAGCACTTGTTCTGCAAAAAAATTTACCATCTAGTAGTTCAGAAGTCCCTTTATTAACATAACATCTGTCCTGTGGCAAAGACAAAAGATGTGAACAATGGACTGTGCAGCACAATCTTCCAAAAATGAATTATCTCAGTAGTCTTTGTCCCTAATTAGGAAGGTTTCCAACAGAGCCAATGAAATCTTAGTTTTGTGGACTGCAAAATTTTGTCCTTGAATTATTAGCAAAGACATTCAAGATACAGATGATGTAATACCATAAAAAAAGTATATGCTACATCAATCATTTTACCATGACAACGAAATTGTTTAAGTAACTATGTCACCTGTCCCCATCAATCAAGGACAATATAACAAGCGTCGATAGTGCTGGAGTTTTTCACTTTTTTTAGGAATATATCTGTATTTATGCTAATGAGTATCATCATGCTGGTGGACCAGTGGCAGCCAGACACCATTGCCATTGAATGCCAGCTGTTACTGACATGAGTAACTGTTCAGCATACAACTTGAAATTAATGTTCATTGATATTTGAGACCTTAGGTCACAAGGGCATGTTTCATTCTGTTGCTCTAAGCTTCTTAGGACTTTCTGACCAACAGGTTTTTAACTTCAGAACCAAAGTAAAGTAATTCACAAGCTGAATCCTCTCCATTCACACACTTGCTCTACAAAATAATTTTAGGAAGATCAGTAAATTTAAATATTGTGCTTTCTTTTTTAGTAATATATACCTAATAAGCAAAGTCTTAGAACACTACAGTGTTCTGTACTCTGCAGAACATAGAGCTATAAAAATAATAAACACCCTCCCAGTATTCATAGTAACATGACTCACCCTTTTTTCTATAGAAAGTCTTTACTTGTATTTTGATTATGTCTTCTAGAGGTTTATTTTAAGTTCTGTTTAGCCTTTTTAAATTTCATTAAATTGATTGTATACACACATACACAAAAGTATGAACATAAGGAAAGAAAACTTCATGTTAAATCTGTCAGGAATACACAGAAAGTGAACAAAGTCTTGAGTAGGGAGAAAGAAAAGAATGATTTGCAAATTGTCCAACAGTTTAAATGCTTTCTGTATTCTCTAATTTCATGGCACAGATTAGGAAGACAGTCTGGTTTATTTCTCATATGCTAACATAAAGTTTTAGCATAATCCATAAATCTAATCTGAGCTCTTATTTTCACTGCTTGGTTTTCAGAAGTATCTGGATTTTCTTCCCAACAGACTGTTCACAGGCACATGGAAATCCTTTAAAAATTCACCTATTAAAATATATCCAGGTTACTTATGACTGAAGTCTGCCTCAATGTTATAAGTATGATGGTATCTATAGGTGGTAACAAAAATCTTCAAGTACTAGTAGCAGTGCCTTGAAGCTCAGTTACCACCCCTTTGCCAGTACTTATAGGACCTTTTCTAATCTTTCGCAGTTATTTTGCCATAAGCAGTTGCAATCCTGCTATTAAACCAGTAATGACTCTTATGGTCAGCTGTTTCACAAAATGGCTTAATTAAGTAAAAACACCAAATTCAGTTGACAGCTTGATCTTATTAAAATTCTAGCAAAAATAAAATCAACCATAAAATTCACCTTTAACACAACTGTGATATCATAGAACATGTTAAGCCAGTACACAACATGGGCTTCACTCAGGTTTCCCTATGGTGGAATGAAGGAAAAGAACAAGCAGAGAACAGAAAGTAGAGCCTGAATAAGTCACATTTTCTCCTCCTGGAGTAAAGTGTACCTTCTAATGCTGAATGACTGTATCACCTAAAGAAACTACAACTTCATGCCCATACAAAACCACACAGCAGAGCACTGTCAGGTTCAGCATGTAATCAGAGCCTTCTAATTTTAAGTAAGCAAGATTTTATTCTGCTTCACATCGAGGCTGGATAGTTTGCTATCGAAAACTACTGTGCAGCTGAACTATGCAAAGAGCTAATTCTATGGTGCTGTTGCATCTTCTTTACTCAAACCTTCTTGTCTGTTGCAGTCCGACACTGAACTTGTATTCAGGATACACAGCTACCCTTCTTTTCATCATTCTCTCTGCCTGTTCTGGGGCATAGCAGCATGCCCACCTCCTCCTGCCTTCAGGGAAAGAGCATTCC
>JAWWTY010000123.1:43892469-43929897 GCA_035222235.1 Margarornis squamiger | reverse complement strand
TTTTCATCATTCTCTCTGCCTGTTCTGGGGCATAGCAGCATGCCCACCTCCTCCTGCCTTCAGGGAAAGAGCATTCCTTCCAGCAGGCATGAACACATACCTGCAGCTGAGGTCCATGGTATGAAATCAGATTCGTGTCAGCAGAACCACTGACTGAACCTGTCTTGTTGCTTTAAAATTTTTCTGATTACTTTCATCCAGCATCACCTAGCATACCACGTTACTTCTGCTACACTTGTACATTACTACTGCTACTATCCTAATTATAGATGGTATTTTATAAAGGTCAGTAGCTGTGCCGGCCAACTGCGCAATTTTTCCCCCTCAATACAGTAGATGAAATTGGTGTTCTCTTGGCAGGATAAAAATTAAAGCCAGTGTCGTCAGCTTTGTACAGACTGTGGTAGACAATTTTTTTGCATACTATTAAAATAATAGTAAAGTTGGTAATAGTTGGTAAAGATAAAACTTGGTGTCGTATTTCTACAATCATTTTAAAAATAAACAATCCAGAACCCTTGTCAGCTGATTCTTAGGAGAGCATGCTGTAGAGAGGACTATAATGTAGGTGATCAGATACTGGTCTTTAATGCAATATTTGGATTTTCTTTGAAAAGAGGAAGGGTTTCAAAAGAATCCTGACCTGAATTCAGAAATTGAAACAGGGCACATTCAAAGAGCAGATAATATTAGACATGGGCAGTCCAGTGCAATAGATATACTTGCTGCAAAACCTTTCACTGACTTTAAGAAATTAATGCACAGCATAGAAAGTCAAAATTCAAATCTTGACAGGACCACTAAATTTATTGTAAGGTTTTTGTTAGATCAGGAACATGAAAGCTCCCATTTTCCTAAATTCACACTTACACAAAGCATTCAGTAAACAACATCTGCATATAAAATATATTTTATGGCTCATAGAGTATTATTTTAAATTAAGTTCATGTCATATTTTATAGAACAAACTACTTCTTATAATGTGGTTTCTTCATTGTTCTGTAAGTGACTATTTTAATATTTCTTTCATGACACATCCCTAATGAAGCTTTTTTCTTAACCTGCAAAGCACAAAGATGCACAGATACATTTCTTCCATTATATTGTCCCTCTTCAGGATGAGGATTGCTTTACGTGCCATTTCCCTCCCATACCTGGTCGAGCCAGACGTATCAGAGATATGTAAACATCATGGCAGTCTCGCTCCTGAGGGATGACCAGCTGGATGACTTGGAAGTTCTTGCAGCGGATCAGCAATGGGCAACCACTGGCTGTGGTGGCCTGCTTCTCAATAGAGGAAATTTGGCTGTGCAGAACCTGTAAGGGAATTGAAAATAGTTATGCTAAACAAATCTTTAAGAAAAAAAATAATTATTTACAATGATGTGCCAGGGCAGGCACAGTAGCTTCCACCACTGTTTCATAAACTCCCTACACTCCTCTTCTAGTTTGGTTTCAGGCTCAAGCAGTGCTTGATACATCACCTGCAAACAAAGAAACACTTCTGGAGTGTTTCAGCTGCCCAAACATCAGCCTGCTCCTACTATCCAAAGCTTTTTGTTTGTTTGCTTTAGTGTAAGCTGGTGGTTGCCAGAGAAAGAGCTCTTTTCATCTATTTGCAGAATGAAAAGATGAATGAGTATGAGTTAGATAAGGCCAGAATATTGGGTCTTCTCATGGGTAGAGTGGTAATACTGATTAAATTTTAAATACTGCATCAGATGAGATGAAACATTACAATAAAAACTGGGTAAGGAATAGTGGGACTGAAGAGGATGGATTTAATTAGTACAAAAATGGACACAGGATGCATAATGAAGCTACATAAAAGACTCTCAAATGGTATGACACTGGAGCAATATTTGTACCTATAGACATACATGTAAGCTGGTTTTAGCTGGGGTAGAGTTAATTTCCTTCACAGTGACTGATATGGGGTTGTGTTTTGGATTTGTGCTGAACACAGGGTTTATGATATAGTGATGTTTCTGTTTTGCTTACATGGAGCAAGGCCTTTTCTGCTTCTCATACTGCAATGCTGACAAGGAGGCTGAGGATGCCTGGGAAGTTGGAAGGGGACACAGCCAGGACAGCTGACCCCAACCAACCAAAGGGATACTCCATGCCATATGACATCACACACATACATGTAAAGTCAGGGGGAAGAAGGAGAAAGAAGAGGGATGTTTGGAGTGATTGTGTTTGTCTTCCCAAGCAACTGTTACATGTGATGGGGCCCTGCTCTCCCGGGAATGGCTGAACACCTGCCTGCCCGTGGGAAGTGGTGAATTAATTCCTTGTTTTGGTTTGCTTGTGTGTGTGGCTTTTGCTTTATCTATTAAACTGTCTTTATCTCAACCCACAAGTTTTATAGCTTTTACCCTTCTGATTCTCTTCCCAGTTCTGCTGGTGGGGGACTGAATGAGCAGCCTTGTGGGGCTTGGTCAATGGCTAGGGTTAAACCATGACAACATGCCACATACATTATCAAGCCATTAAAATAGTTAATTCAAAATACTACATTGTAAAAAAAAAATAAAAAATATTAAAGCAACAAAATCACTGATTCAGCACAAGCAGTCAGCAAGAGAAGCAAGAGTTGACAGAGCCAAGGTAGTAGTTCACATTCAAGACATTTCTCCTCAATTCTTCCTAGATGATAGGAGCAATGTTGTAGTTTACAGCAGCTGTTCCTCATTCAAGCACATCTGGTATTCATATAAAGAAGGCCCTTCTATTCCTCTTACTGTACTGCAATATCCAGAATCCATTGAAAACTTCCTAAAATTGACTAGGCTGGAACTTCACCTGCCCTGAAGTTATACAAGCATCCATATGAACTAATTCCCTACATCTAAACTGTTTTCCAAATAATTTTCAAATTACTATCAGTAGAATGCCATGCACTTACAGCTAATTGAAAAGACAAAAATCCCTACCCAGGTTTCTTTACGAGTTTCAGAACCATTCTCCACAAATATGACATGGGTAGCTGTCAGATACAAGGTTCCCAGCACAGCTTTTCTTGAAGATAAACGATCAAGTAACCTAACGTTTTCCACCTATACAAAGAAATGACAGAGAAAAAAAAAGTTAGGTTATTACAGAGCCTGCCATAGTGAGAGTTCCATGTCCACATTTTGCCCATTACAAACAAATTAAGTTCTTTTCAGTACAATATGAAATATAAAAAATATAACTATACGAAAAAATGTGATTATGTGATTTATTTCCAGATGTACCTTAATTTTCAATTTTTTCCCTCTTGTGGTACTTCTATATCCAAAAACTTGTTGGCAAAGACTTCCAAACAATTTTTCATATGGGCTCTTCTTTGTGACTCACCGTACCAAAACCCTATGATAGCAGGGCCGGGCGTAGCCTTCAGCTAAACTCTAGCTCCATGTTTTCCATTCAAGCCATTCCAGAATTATCAGTGATACACAGAAAGCTAAATTTAAAAAATAACAATAAGCAGGAGATGACAGTGGTAGAGCGTCATCCTTCAGTGGGTCTCACGCTCCCAGGCAAACCTGTGTTCGGTGTTTGTCCCTATGCTCCTGTTAGGTCTGACAGCAGAGGTCACACCAGAAATTTTCACCTTTAGTCACTTTTCACTGGTAATCAAGGACTTCACTTCCACTGCTCTCCCACCTAGGGCAAAAAGTGGGCATTCTCTCTTTGCTACACTCCTGACAACAGGTGAGTCCATAAGACATTAACTCTCAGATCTCCAGTTTGTGGCTTGTACACCATTAAGATTTTGTATATGGCACATTTCTTAGATATCTATCAGGGGTTGGAACTAGATGATCTTTAAGATTCCTTTGAGCACAAAATATTCTAAGATTTCTGACTGAGAAATCAGAATAGAAAAAACAAGGTGAATATTCAATGGGACAAAACGTGCCCCAAACAGTTAACAACATGCAACCATGGTTTGATGGATTTCCTACTACAACAATTTTAAAACTAAAATTAGTTTTTCATAAAAACAGAATACTGCCAGCATCTGAGAATTATATGTTTACAATGTGTATTCAAAATGCATTGCACTATTTTAAAAATAGGAATAAAGACACACTTAAAACGAAAATAAGCAAATTTGGTAGCAAAATGCTTAAAACCAAACCATTATTAAAACCGAGTCTTCTCCCTCAAGGCCAGTTATAATGTGCTTGAAACAAAAATAAAACAGCTAGAAAGCATGGATGGAGTCTTTTCCCAGGACCATCTACTTCAGAGGTCACATATCGGGTTGAGAAGGAATTGAAGAAATACAATATTAACCCAGCAAGCATTCAGTAATAAGCAAAAGAGGAGGGATGACACAAAAGCAAAATGTAGGGAGGGCCCTTCTAAAAGGAATCTGCAAAAACAACAATAAAAATTAGCTTTTGATGAAAAAAGGTCCCTCTGCTGCAGTCCAGCCCTTGAGGACTCTGCTGTCCAGGCACTGATCTTGCACAAGGCACTCCTCAGTGCAGCCTACAAACTGAGGCAGCTGGGGCCATGGGACACAAAGCAAAGCAGCATCCACAGAGCAGGGCAGTGCTCAGGGCTGCATTTCCAGGCCCCCTAATCACTCCCTCTCCCCACTCACCAGTCTGAGCCCCAGGACTGAGCAATGCTAACCAAAAAGGCTCTTGCTTGGGGTGGGGGTAGGGAGGGGGGTGTTAAGACAAAGCTACAAATAAAATAAAGGCTGGATATGAATAAACAAGAACAGTTGCAGTAAGAGCTATGTGGTTAAGTTTGATTTCATTAAAGCAAACGCAATGGCTGCACCAGGCCAGATCAGAGACTCACCTTGCCCTGCATTTCGTCTCTCAAGAGTGGACAGTGCCAGCAGCTGAGGGAAGAGTATGAGAGATGTACAACCATGGACAAGCTCTTCCCTCAGGACCTTAACCCAACCCTAGGGCCAAGGTCATACTTTTTAATAGCCCTAATGGTGTTTAAATTCCACTAATTTTGTCTAGTAACATTTTGAATCTCTGTAACCCATTGGCAACCATAATGCCCCCTAAGAGAGAACTTCACATTTCAGCTATATAGTATATAAAAACATCCCTTCCTTTTGCTCATTTTGAACTTGCCACCAGTAATCAGTGCACCACACATTTGGTGAACAGCATTGCAGCTCCTGTCAATTTGTCATATTTACCACCTTCATTCTTTTTAGAGTGGCAAACTTTTAAGCATTACACCATCATTACTGGTTTGACAGGTTTGTACTTTAGTTCTTTTAATTCGGAGGGATACCATCCTGTCCTGGTAATTTTTTCTGTTCCCTGTTGCCAGATTATCCTGAAATCTCTTCTTATAACACTTTTACTGGTGACAAATCTTCTGATATGTTCTTGACAGAGAAATATGTCAGAATGTGCATATCTCTAAACACCTATTCTACTTTGGTAATTTACTAGTCCTATAGATTTTATGTCAGGATTTTACCCACTTAAAAAGAGATTGAAAATCACTTAACTAATATTTTTTGCCAAGTTGTTCTTCAAAATCTTTTGGCCTTTCTTTTGTTTACATATTTAACTTGTTTATGCTTTATTTTCCTAATTTAGGCACAAATTCAACTTGAAGAAAGCCTTTTTACTTCCAATAAAAAAAGTCCTTTTAATAAGAGACATCCTCTTACTCCTTCACCCTGCTGTTTAGCTATGCAAACCTTTTTTTTTTTTTTTTTTCTCTTTTAAAGCCTTTGCCTGGAAGCTGACTTGCAGTGAGCTCCCATATTTAAACAACCTTCATGACTCTTATAAACATTTTAAATTTTGGCTCTCTTTCTTTTTAAACAGTTTTCACATTTCTCTGTGGTTTTGTCTTTAAAGTTGAACATTGCCATGGGAGATTTTTCCCCTTTTTCTCCCCTCTATTTCAAGAACACTGCATCGAAGTGTTTTAACTGCTGTCACACAGAGGTTCTAACTGTATTTTGAAACAGATCTTTCTGTCACTAAGACGAGGTCTTAGAATTATTTAGAATTACTTACTTTTTCCACCAAGATAAACAAATAGCCTTTGTACCTACAATCATTTAAGAACCTACAATTTTACTCAGAAGCACAACTCCCAGCCCATTTACTCTGCCTCAGTTGGTAAAATATGTCTCCCACTGCTATTGCATTTCTCAACTTCATGACCTGTTTGATCTTGTTTAGGTTTTCATGGGCAATGCCACTCTTTAGGTAGGACAGTCATTACTAGAGTCCTAATATCATACTGCAGTCCTGTGGTGTTACAGTTCTAGTTTTCCCATTTGATCTTGTCATTTCAATCTGTAGGGACTCTTGGCTTTTGTGGTGTAGTTAATCTCTGAGACATGACTCTGTTTACTGCAAGACAAATGAAATCTGATCTTTTACCTTTACTTCCCAGGTAATTTGTCACCAATGCCCCTGTCACATTGATTCTTTTTCTTCCATTAAGTTTCCAACACATCTATTACATCAACGTCGTCATTTCTAAACCTGTAACTTTAGATTCAGCACTTTTTCTAGATTTTTTTTTATTTCTAGTGAAACACATACATATTTGATCCAACTGTCCATCTGTATTTACTGTGGTTAGGCAATTTCTATTTATTTGGAATATAAAAACTTTTATACTGACAATTTTTGGTGAAACAGCACAGCATCCAAAATATCATACATTTTCTGCATTCTAAGAAGAGCTTCTCAATTTTTCAGTATGTCAGTGTGGATGAGCACTACTCTGAATAAGCTTTCCTACCAGGCTCAACAAGGAAAAAGTATTGTGAGAGATCATTCAGGTAGCCCTTACTTCTGCTGACCTCCAAAAATACAGTAAGAAGCAGTTAAAATTAGTGAAAGCTTCAAAATTTGACTCAAAAAAAATCAGCAATATTAGTTGATTAGCCTTTCCCAGTTCTCAGGTGGTATGTGGCAATCTGTGATTGTAGCATGAGGAAAATAAAGCAGGTTTACTAATAACTTGCTTCATGAACCACCTTATCACGTCTAACACCATTTCTAAAGAGAAAGGGAACTCCCTAAGTCTAAACTCCACCTGGATTCAAACCCACAGTTCTGATTTATAGTGAGTAAGTTGCGTTAAGTGCCTTCAGGAGCAGTAATGATCTCTAAGCTCTCAGGAGCTTGTTCTAAAAATTTTCTGCATAACCTACTGTTCATTTGAACTCCATCTGTGTTTCTTCTGCCTAAATTCCAGTTACTGAAACTTTATGAAAAAGCAGTTTATTTCACTCATGAGCAGGAAAAAAAAAAAAAAGAAAAGTAAAACAGAGCTAGCCGTTTCATTCTGCTGATCAAAAGATTCAGAGAATGAGCCTTCTGCACCCACCCAATCAGGAAAAGAAAGCCAAGTCAAACAGTGTCTTTAAATGGTCTAGAGGGAACAGGAATATGTTCATTTCCACAAGAGAGCAACACACGGTGCAACAGCACTTTGAAAGAAGGTGAGTTTTTATCTAAAAGGTGATAGCATGCTAAGAAATCAAATAGCCAAAATTGAAATTTAATATCAGAAAGAGATATTATAGTAATTAGGGTTTTTTTTCTTCTCAAAAACAGTGCCCCATTTTTTCACCAAAACTACTCTAGAACCTAGAAAATCATGTATGTCCTGACACATGACAGGAAAAAGTATACAGACCATGCACACGTACTTTGTCTAAAATGAACAACTGGTGGGAGAGACCAGATCAGAAAACATGAGGTAAAGAATAAAAAAGGGGAAAAAAGGGCAAAAACATCCTGTAAAGCTGAGAGCTGGAAGATCTCAAGGAGCAAAAAAAAAAAAAAAAGTGTTAGCCAAGGGAGTCTAGAGAGTGGCACCTAAGTAAAACTTCAAGCTGTTGCTCTCATCTTTTTTTTTTTTTTTTCCCCTGATGACTGTGGTTGTCTAGGCCTAAAGAAAAGACTGCCAGGAGATTTATTTCAATGACTACAACCCCTTACATGGGGATAAATAAAGCTGGCCAGGAACTCTATTTTCAATGCAACACAGATGACAGAAAAAATGAGGCAAAAATAGAAGTTAAAGGGAACACAAATTAAGAACAGATGGAAGGCACTTTTTACTCAGAGAATAGACATGACAAATGACTTATGAACAAGGTTGCTAGGAGGTCATTCAAGAAAAAAAATGTCATATTTGGGAAAATTGTTGGTCAAATTTTCATTCAGGCACAACTCCCACCAGTTTCAATGGGAAGAATGGCAAATATATGACCCTGAAAGTGTTCTGAAAAGCTGGCGTGCCAAAATGTTATTCCTAAAAATATCCACGTACCCTAATTTGTTTTCATTTTTAGTATAGATTACTTCTTGAACAGGCTCTGACTGCATGGCCTATGTTTAAATGCGTTTTGAATATGCTACCTTTGTTCTCACTTCTTTAACATGTTTCAGTGTCTCCGAACCCATGTCAGCATTGCAAATGTAGAAGTTGCTGCTACTTTTTCAGGCTGTTCCCAACTCCACATGGAAAAGCTATTTCAGATAAATGCAGGATTAGTTCTGACTATAACTCAGACTTGAGCAGGAAAAGGAGAGAGAAGAAAAACTGTACAACAGACTGGCCAGACCTGGAGCAGAACTCAGTCCTGCACCTGTAGACATCACTTTGCTTCCTGACAGCAAAACTCGTGTCTATCCGACACAAAACTGTCTCTGCTGTAGGATTTTCAAATAAAATGAAATTTTACATTACAATAAAACATCTCAAGTGTTTTGCTCTCACTACATAGGTTTTAAGTCTGTGTGCTTGCCTCTCATGTATTAGCTAACCTTAGAATACCCTTGAGCAGCCAGTTCTACCATGGTAATCATTAAGCATCTGGAAGGAGAACACAAGCAGAAAAGCCTATCCAGCAGCCAAGAACAAAACAGCTCAGCTCCCACATATCACCAAGTGCTCCCTACTACTTTAGGAAGAACAGTGGCTAATTCCTCTAATTCCTTACCACTAAAGAGGAAGAAAGGCCAGAAAACCCTCCCAGCCAGGAGAAAGCTGCCAATTAAGGGTAAGCAGGGAATGTACTCACTCAGACCACATTCTCAGGAGGTTTTCTGTTGTTCAGACAGTTAAAATTCACTGCTGTAAACCAACCAGTCAAAGCAAGTTCCAGATAAAAGCTGATCAAGTACCTTGAAACTTGACTGTACAAAGGAGTTTCAGCAACTCTTCAAGGGTGAAAAAAAGGCCACTGTCAGGATGATCTCTGCTGCTGAAAAGCTTGACCCAAAGCCAAGGAACGGGGCTGGGCCCTGTTGGGGTTAGCTGCACACATTTAGCCCTCTAGCCACAAAGGCTTCCTCTTATCCATCCCCTTGGGCTCCTAGACCAATGGTGATGTCAGCTGCCTTCCCTACACACCTTGTGATGTTACACACGTGAGTTAAAGCAAGAAGAAACTGAGTCCTGGGTATTAGTGACAAGAGACCGATTGGCTTCAGCACTGCAGGCACACAAAAGCTAAGGGAAGAGCTTGTGAAAGCTAAGAGCCTGAGCCTAATGAGAAAAAAGGAGCACAGCTGGTATGATTTCAGGCCAAGTGGAATATTTGAGCTTTTTTCACCCTAGTTGACCCCAGCCATCCATGTGTTTAGCATAATTCCTGAGGGTGAAAAAAGACAACATGTAAAAGACCAAATGCTATTACAGCCTTTTTCCACACAAAGATAGTAGTGTTGTACTTGTTAAACAAGATATACAGTAAATGATCTTTTCTGCGTAATCTTGGAACTAGAATAAAGGAAAATTGAATTGCCAATTGATGCTGCCTTTTAATGTGGTTTCTATTCTATTTCATAATAATTATGAAAACTGTACTTGATCCATGTTATTTTTTATATTTCCATCTCTGAAAAGATTTCCCAAGTGCAGTAAAATTATTAACAATTAATCTATGGAGTTAGATGTTTGCATACATCAAAAGAGTCAAACAAAGCCAGAAATACATAACTAATTACATTTAAGTAAAGACACCTAAATTCTGCATTGCAAAAAGTTTCCTCAGGGTAAAGCAGGCTGAGGATGGGAGAGAATATTAAAGAAAAATCTAAGCAAGTTTAATTTACTATAGGACTAAAGTGAAATGGGAATACTGGAAAAGAGATGAAAAAAGAATAAGGAATTACTCATAATGTTAGCAAGACAGTAAACATACTACCTAACAATTAGGCTTAAGAAAAACTCCTATTGTCTGCTAAGATCCATAAAAGATGTGAGATGAGCACCATATTATCAGATATACCTGAGAAGCAGTTGTATAAGGGATGCAGTAAGCAGGAACCTACTACAAGAGCATGTAGCATTACAATATGGTGTCAATATGGTAACATAAAGCTCATACATAATCTTTCCTCTTTCAGTCTATATTGGATCTCACTTATCTAGAAAAGGAGAAGAGAGGCTTTAAGGAACTGCCTAATTTTTCTGTGTGTTCCATTAAAAATCATACCTAAAAGGAAGAAAAGGGCTTCCTCAAGGCAGTACATTTTGCTACACTTGCCAAATTTGTTTAGATTTGATTATGAAAAAATATATAGGGAGAAAGAATTCTGCAAGCAGCCAGGGGATACTGCAAAGGAATGTATCTTTAAATTCCTGTATTTGATAAAGGCTTTCCTATTGCATGTTCAAAACTATGCCCTGTTCAGCAACTTGTTTGAGAGCAACAGTACCAGGCCATTTCAGCTGTGCAGGCCATGAATGATTTGCATTAAAAATGGATTTGTAGGACTCCCTTTTCTCATGGTAGGGTTCTGTCTTTCTCAGCAGAGTACACCTGCACAGCAGGAAATGTCAGTGTGCATTTTCTATTGCAAATAAATTCTTTTAGTTTACAGACACTGATGGATTAAATACTAACCACTTTAGTCCGTTTTCAGCAGGCTTAGAGACTCCATCCTCGACCACCCAAAGCCAAATTTCCCAAATCCTCCACTCCAAACCCAGTCTCCTACTATGCATAAACAAAAATCAAAGAGTACCCTGCAGACATGCTGTCTTAATGATTTTCAGTACCATTTTTCAAGTGCAGTAAGTTTTTGAGTTACTGGTTTAGACACGGATACCAAGACGGCAGATTAAAGTATGTGGCTATCCATATTTTTTAGAGCTTGTTTCATGATTTTATCCAGCTGCCTCTTTATTGAGGGTTACATTATTGAAAATATGAAAGCTTGCATGATATTTTGACCATTTTATAACTGAATATTTTGAGAATAATGGCTGTTACAAGATTTTGTTCAAATCCAAACGCACACTAATAAGCAGGTATCTTGATGACTCTAATTCAAAACAAATATTTTAGGAACAAAATTCCAAACAGATATTTTAAGTCCAATCTCACAACATGCAGATATTTTGTGCAGTTCCTATTTTCATTTTATCCACCTCCAGTCTTGAATGTCAAACCACAGAACATTTCCTGGCACAATATATTACAAAACTCAAAACTCAAAGAAAACTAAATTGCATTCTAAATAGGGAAGACGTATTAACAGAAAAAAAAAAAATCTACAACAAGCAAAACCAGAGTTTAAAGTGTCCAGAACTAGTGTAGATGTTTCAATGTATCACTTGACTAAAGCAGTCAAGTAGAGTGACATATTTGAAGTCATTAAACATCACTGGCCCCAGAATAGGTTAAACACTTCTTAGCCATGATGTAAAGAGAAAACAGTTATGGAATCAGAATTGTGAGGTGCAGTGCTCTAACTTCTATACTTAGAGGAAAGATCAGAAACCACCTTTACACAACACTCAAAAAGCAAAAAATCAACTTGGCACTTAAAAGACGCTGCAGTAAAATGTCTGCTGTAAGCTGATGACCCAAAACACCAGTAAAAGGCAAGGGCCATACTAACCTCACCTCCTCTACCTTTTCTACATAGCAAATTAAATTAAAGTTTAGCCAAGCACTAGGACTACAGTGAAGTACCTGTGGCACTCCATTCCCTGGCTTCTGGGGGAAGCAAACCATCCACATCCTCTGGTGGCTCCTGATACTGCCTCAGGACTGCTGCCAGCTTCCTACATCACTAAAATAAAATCAAACTTTTCCAAAAGAAATTGTAGCCTGAACATGGAAAACATAACTATATCACACCTTATCTTAACAGAAGGCACACAGAGAAGAGTGGTAGAATATGCCACCTTAGCTTAAAAAAAACTCAAAAAGGTGGAGATCCAGTAACCCAGAAAAAGTAACTGGAGACGAAAGACTGGGTTCAATTTTGCTATTGGCTAGATAAACACCTGGACAAATATTTTGCCACTGACACTGACATATATAAAGTGGATGTAAATTATATGGGTCTCCTGATGGAGACTTTGTGAAAATGGACATGTGCTATAAAACTTGTAGAATGAAAAACAAGAACTATGGAAAGGAAAACAGACTGAAACAAACAAACAAAAAAAAACCAACAAAAACACAACTCATTTACACATGCTGGAAATTTGTTTTGGAAATCAATACATCTGGCAGAAAGACTTGTCATTAACATGGTAGCTCATCTTAAATTCTGCCTGAGACAAGCATCATCTAAAGGAAATACCCTACCATAACATCACAAAAATGAAAGCACTCGAGCCACTCAAGTAATCCAAAGTATTCTGTTAACAGGAGATACTGAGCCAAAAGAATTTCTGGGCTAAACGAAGACACTGAAGACAGCTGTTCCACCAGGGATATGTGCTCTTTATTATAAGGCGGCTACTCAGGAGGCCTGCTGCCAATATACAAAGACAAATTATATGAAGAGTGGCAAATAATGTAACCGCTTAGCAACAGTGGACAAAGTAGCCCTCTGAAGTAAACATAGACAGAGCTGTGTATCCGTCATCCTGTCCGTGGCCAGACACATCTCTACACACAGTCAGAAAACATGCTTCTAATCTGTGCAAAAGTATTGCTTATTCATTTTTTTATGACTGTTAGGAGCAGTTTGTCACATTTCAGCTTTGGAGATTATCTTGCTGCTCAATCCTAACTCATATCAATCACTAGTTTTACTAATTTTTAAAAGGTTATTGAAGTCATCCATCATTCTATTTAGCAATGAGTTATGATTTATAACTCCTAAATGTACTACAGTCTTCATACATAGAATGGCATTTACCTTATGAAAATATAGTGCATATGTAGAACAATAGGGCTCAGTATATAAAACAATACATTAGCAGGTCAACACACAGCCTTTTGGGGAAGACCCAAATGGCTTTTGCAGTAGGAAATCCTACCCCAGAGGAGCCTTGCAAAACAGTGCAAGGAAAGACAAAAGAGACACATAGGAGTTTCAACAGAGACAGACATAAAGCAGAATACTTACAGGAAAAACAAGCTAGACCATACCTACAGAACCACAGACTTCATAATTGATACTTTCAGTACAGGAAAGAGGTCTTGGGCTCATTGATAATATTTCTCTGAAATTATCAGAATCTGGTGGGCTGTGATAGAGATTTACTGTGAAGGCATGGATAATGTGAACATGGACCTGTTATCAAACAAATTCTTGAAGCTAGAAGCAAGGAGTCTGGAAGGAAACTACTAAGAACTTTTTAACATACAGAAGAAGGTAATTTTTTTTGTAAAGACACAATCTTCTGGAGCTTGCTTCCATGAAGGTTGTGGAGTCACACAGAGAGGTCCATAAATGGACACCAATGAAACTAGAAAGGGTTGGACCCTAATACAACTGTAGATACTGAGAAGGTGCAGAATGTGCCATGTTCTCCAACACTTTTCTGGTGGCTGAGGGTTTTTTGAGAAAAAACCCAAATACATCAATTCTGCTAGGTAGTGCTTGTATTTAGGAGCAACTGGAGATATGAAGTATTTCAGCAGTGACTCATGTTGATTTTTTACATTTATGTAGGAAATTTGAAAGGATTTTTGTACCTTTAAATCACACCTTCTACACTGCTTTACTATATCAGAAACTTTTAGCATAGCTATAAAGTAAGACAGTGCCTGGATCCAGGACTGCAGAATCACTTCACACGGAGTAATGTGTGTGACTTGAAGCATCAGTACAGTCCTTTCTCACAGCTGTCGGATACTGAAATGGGTTTTACATATGCAGAGTAACATTTTAAGGGCCTGGCTGGAGAAAAGAAGAGGGATAAGCTGCCATTGTCTGCAACAGGGACTTGCCTGAATCTTCTATTCACAGCAAATACATCCATTTATTTTTATCAGATTTTTCTACCCTTATTAATTTGTTTTCAACATTTTCTTCATTCATTCTTTCAGCATTCTTCAGCAAATGGTCAGAAACATCTGTTCAAACAACTTTCACCGATCATTTCCTACCAGCAGTAGGGCCTATTCTCAGTATTCTGAGTCTCTTCCTTCCCAAAAAGGCAGATATTAGATCATGAAATGAGATGAGAGGAAAAGCAATAGTTATAAATGACTTCTTACCAGATTTGCAGGCTAACACCTAAAGGCCCAAAAATATAGATGAAGAAAGAACAAGGCCCTAATCTCAAATTCACATCATCATACTAAATAATGATAATAAATGGGCCCAAATCCAATACAAACAAATTTCAGAGGTTTGGGCTAATAATAAATACGAAAATATATCCCACCCGCAATTCAAATTAACATGGTGCTTTAGTTCACTTTTTTATTATTACTTTTGACCTAAATTTTTTATGTGGCAAAACTGTATCTTCTTTTCTAGAGCAAGGTGGCATTTTCCTAACAAATACAGGCCTCGTGCTGAGAAAGCTATAGAAGAACACTGATTACGCTGGATAAACATAAATATACAAACACTAAACCAATTCATCACCGAGTCTGAAATCCTGGGGCAAACTAAAGACGTCTGAGAAACAGACAGCACGGCTCTCATTTCGCATACCTACAGATCACGGGCAGCGCCAGCGCTAACGGGAGGGACCGAATAAAAACCGGTTCAAACGCCCGACAGACCCGCGGCCCACACCGCACAGCAGCGCGTCCGCCTCCCGGCATTTGGGGTGCATTTCATGGCAGGCGGGCCGAAACGCAGCCCCTGGCAGCGGCTCGGCAGCCCGCGGCGGAGCGCCGTGCCCCGCCCGAGGCCCGCAGGGCTGCGGTCAAAGCCTCCTTCCAGCGGGAGCGGGGCCGGCCGGAGCGCGGCGGGGATGCTGCGGCGGCGGCGGCGGCGGCCGGGGATGCTGCGGGACCCACCTTGGGCATCCGGATGTGCTCCATGGCGGCGGCGCCCGGACCAGCTCCTCAGGCACCTCCCGCCGCCCGCCGAGACGCGGCCCTGCGCACCTGCCCTTCCCCCGGTTTGCTCCTGCCAGCCCCGCTGCCAATTTTTATTTCTTTTCACTAATATATTTTCATTTTATTTGTATCTCGCGTTTCCCGGCGCAGATAGGAAGGGAGAAGGGAGGGTTTAGCCGCAGCGGACGATGCGCCCGTGCGGCGGTGCGGGCAGGTCCCCGGCTGGCTCCACCTCCCCCGGTGCCGCCGTGCTGCCCGGCGCCGGGGATGCTCCGCCACCCCCGCGGCCGCGGGCATCCCGCTCCGCGCCGGCCCAGCGCCCCTGGCACCCACAGGCGCAGCCTGCATGCTTTGCTGCCTCATCTACCATTGCTTTGCTGCCTCATCTACCATTACATCGCTCTCCTCCGTCCTTTCAGGGAAGATAAGATCGGAAACATAAAGGGAGCTCTGTCTGAGATCGCCTCCCCCCGTTTTTGTTTGTTCCCTGGCCCAGCATGTACAGCATCTCAAACACAAAAGCTGCACTTACTGAAACACTGAGTTTTGTTTATCCGAAGCTCTGCGTGTCTGTTTCTCTATAATTCACGACTTTGCTGCATCCTCAGATTTGCACAAGGGAGGATTTTTTTGCAACGCAGAGTTTTCAGTCTTATGCCAGAAATTCCTTTTCCCGTCTTTTGCCTTACCTATTGCAAGAGGTGTGTTACCTCTTGGAGCAAAAAGAAATGCCACAGAGATGGTTTCCCCAGTTTACCTGTGTGAAGATGAAGAACATCTCTAACTGTCTTTGAATTGCTATCATATTCAAGCAAAAAGATAACCCTTCTCAGTGTTTATGACAACGTGCAAATTACTATGAGCTAACGTATTATTTCAGATAAACCATAGCCTTAGAGGTTTGTAAAATGCCCAGGTAGTCTATACTGATGGATGTATTCCAGCAATTCTCAAATAGGGACTAACCTCATCAAGGCATTGAAATAAATGAGAGACCTCTCAAAGCCACAAAGGCCATGGCAAGAGTGCTCTGCTCCAGAGCAGCAGAAGCTCCCCACATATCCTCCTCTTGCCTGCAGAGAACAAAGTAAGCTGAATTTGTTTTGTGAAAGATAAAATATGGGTTGAAAATAACATGGGGTTACCAAAAAACTAAAATGCATTTTACCTCAGGGGAAAGGGAGTAGCGGGAACAGTTGCACTGGCTCCAGGCATGCCAGCGGTTCTCCAGTCCTGCCACTTTCTTGCTAAGGAATGCCTAGATGAAGGGGTTTTTTTGCTCCATTCCTTATCCACAAATCCAGAGCATCATGACTGGTTTTTATGTCAATTCTTAGGTTAGAGGAGACAGAAGCTGTAATATCATGAGTAGAATATGTCACCCCCAGATGTGACCATTCTGTTTGCTCTTCCCCTCTTATGGCCCATTTCTGCCCTCCTTTCTCTCACAGTTTGACTGTTTTTATTGAGCAGGAGTGGCTGGTATGACCATAGTCTGAGACAGCATCATATGGATGAAAACTCTTCTTGGAGTTTTTAATCATTGCATTTCTCTCTGTTCACTCAGATCTGAAAAGAGGGTTGGAAATGCCACTTTCTGTTTGAAAATTGACTGGATAGCATCCACAAAGGTGCATGAACTGCATAAAGTGTGGACTTCACAAGACTCCTAATCAGTGGCATATTTTATTCTCTATTATAGGCCAGAGCATCAGAATCAATTAAGAATTAACCAACCATCAAATATTCATTTGTAGTTATGGCTCACTTGATTCATTTCATACCTCATCATGTTTTGGCATTTGCTACCACCAGTGAGTAAAGCTGGAAGAAAGTACATTTATTCTTTCAGTCCCCAGAGATATTTACTTTTTCTCTGGTACATCTTGTGATGCATCATAGCCAAGTTAAAGTCCTACTGTTAAAGTCAAGAAAACTTTCAGACCTACGTGAGAATGCACTTTAACTCTGCTTCACATTCACCAATAGCTGCAAAACTAAACCATTGCTCAGAGAAGCCTGTTTATTAGCAATCAGTTGCTCAACATCCTGACAGAGATTTTGACCTGCCTTGGGCTGGTGAAATAATGAATGGGTGACTGCAGCTGTAAACAGAACTTGGGTTTAGATAAAAGTTATGCCTACTGCAAATGTCAAGGAAAGCTGCAGTAAGCACAACCTTCTAAAACTTCTCTTACATTTTTCATTTGCATTTCAGGCTCATGGAGACTGCTGCCTTAACAATCCTGACAACTAAATCCTCTGTATGGGTACAGTGAGGTAACAACACAGAATAACACTCCATAGACTACTGCTCTGACTCAACTAAGATGTAGGAGCAGGAACATTAAATTGCTATGCCTACATAGGTTTTGACCTTCCTGCTGCAATGCCTACCAAAGTTCTTAATTAATGTCATGTGAAGAAGGCCAGTCACTAAGAATTAGAAAGATATGAGCATAATTATTTTTTATATGCCTAAGCAATAGTCAGCTTTTAGCCGCCTCCAGTAAACCCTGAAAGCACACACTTCACTTCCAGTATGTAAATATTTCTGTTACATTCAGTGGAGTCACCTGAATGCTCAGACATATTGCAACTGTTACTGGCTACCTGACTGGATTTGAATCATCATGTTAGATCTGGAAGGCTTTATAGATATATTTGTATTTTCCAATTATATTTTACTTGTTTAAAGCTGGTTTCCTGTAGGCTGCATTTTAATATAATACAAACTCAAATATATGTATTTTTAGTAATACTTATTTTAAAGTTTAGTCTACAGATTTATAGACATATATTAAATACTAACATATAGGAAAGAAATTAAATGGAAATTGGCAGTATTACAGCTTTAGTGCTGGGACAGCTATAGCCAGGGTGACAGAATCTGGTATATGGGACGAACACATGGAAATTGGGGTCAGCCCAATGTTACTATGGGCTGGAGGCAAACCGTACCTGTTTGAGTGCAGCCCTGGGTTTGTGGATAAGGAATATAGAAAAAAAATAGAAAAAAAACCCCTAACTTGTTTGGCATCTTACTGAGGAAATGCTTCTGGACTTAGTGCTGGCAAGAAGTGGTTTGTGTGCAACAGCACTTTCCCATGCAATTCAGCATGCAGGTCTTTCTACATTATGTGTTGAAAACAACAAACAAACCAAATAGGACTACATCAAAGCCAACTGACGTTTTTATCAATCTTCTTCTAATGGAGATATGCAGTAAGATCTATGGAAAAATAGACACTTTATATTAAAAAAAGGGAAATGGTACCATCTTTTACTATAAAGTGCAGTACATTAATGCATTTTTGAACTTAATATATCTATACCAGCTATACACAAAAGTCACGTAACTTGTAACTACTTTGCAGTTTCAAAATTCTTTTCTTCCACAATTTCCACTGTGGTGCTCTGTTTTAAAGCCTTCATAAGGTAAAAACCCCTATAATTTCTTAGAATTATACAATCTTTAAGTTTGGAAAAGACCTCTAAGATAATTGAGTCCAACCATTAACCTAACAGTGCCATGTTACCATTAAACCTAATATTCAATGTAAACATCCTCTGGCTTGGATTGAGGAAATTTCCTCTTGTCCTATAACTTGTTACCTGAGAGAAGAGACCTGTCTACAACTTTCTTTGGGGTTGTTGTAGAGAGCAATAAGGTCCTCCCTGCGCCTCTTTTTCTCCAGGTTAAACAATCCCAGCTCCCTCAGCTGCTCTGCTTCTCATAATATTTGTTCTTCTTATTTCCTTTTGTCAGGGTTTTTTGTGCCACTTGTCAAATGATAAAGATTAATTCTTTTGGAACATGTTGGTACCCAGGATAATCAGTACCATGGATTCAGAAACAGTGTGTCTGTTTATATTTGTTTCATAACTTTTGAACTTTTTCAGGGAACAAGCAACTTTCTTGTGGCAAATGTACTTGGACACGCAAACTTCACCCCGGGTTAATCTAGCAGGAGCTGCATGTGACAAGGTAAAGGATGCAAGAAACAGCTGTCACTTTATTGTTTAACTTTACTAGGTTTGACCTTTCAACGTTTCCTTCAAGAATTGCTCAAAGCAGTCTTTGATTTGGCCTTGTTATAAAACATGGTTGCATTGTTATAAAAGCAAATTTTTTGAACTAAAGAATACCAGACAACTTCTGGAAATTGGAATGGTTTTGATGATATTCTGCAGTTAAACAAAGTGATATTTATATCATATAACATATATCATATAACAATTAGGATACATGATATGCAATACATCATACATGATATCTGCCCAGATTTGGGATAACTGGCCTGAAATACATAGTAGAAAAATAAAATAGACAAAATTCTAGAATGACTCAGGATATAAGTCTAGTTACTTACTTGAGGATTCCTCAAATTGAGGAAACTGGTACGATTTTGGCAAAGTGATTAACTGCTGTTTAAGTAAGAGCATTTCAACAAGATTAGACTACTCAATCCAGTTACTCTGAAAATGCTGCATTTTTTGTAACAAAGTATGTCAGCCCAACCAGGTGGAGAATATAGCGTGTGGGGTGAGCTGTGATATACTTGAGCATACAACATACAGCACTTAAAGGAAAGCATAGCTTACAGGAAGGGGTTATTTATTACAATAGGGGTCATGGGGGAAAAAGGAAAGAAATGCTTTTCAGTATAGCCAGTAGAGAAACAGACTCTTCCACAAGATGATTTTAAAGCTCCTAAATGCTTGAAGTAGTGTAAATACTGCTTAGAGATTTATCTCATTCTGAAAATCCATAGGTATAGATATTTTTACCTAAGCTCTTTTGCCAGTTGGATGGTTCAGTGAAGAGTAATTGCTTCATCCTGGCCTTCAGTATTTGTCAGCAGGATACTGCTGTAATGGGTGACCACACTGGGAACTGGGAACCTGTAAGTGTGGCCCCCACCTCTCTCATACAGCAGCTGTGTCTAGGTATTATCTGAGCAGGTCTGCTCCCAAGTTAAATCTCCAGCAATGAAGAGAACCTTAGAAAAAAATTAGTTATCAATTTTTAAAGAAATTACTTTTTATTCAAATCTAGCAGAAAAATGTGTTTCTTCCACTTAAAAATGGGAATTGGATATTTTGAATGTGATTTTACTACTACTTTACTACTCGTGGTCAGGTATCAACCATGACTAATAGCAAGTAATTGAATTCTTTTTGAGAAGTGTTAGGAAGCTTTACAGCTCCTAGACAGTCATGTAGGGATTCTACAAACTGTAGCATCTGTGATATTCTGAATAACTTTGCCATATCCTGTCCAGAATCTTAGACAGGAAATATTCCCTTAAATGGTATTAAAAAATAAAAATAATTTTAAAACATTATATATATATTTTTTAAAGCATTTTTGTCTTCTCAGACCATTTCCATTGAAACATTCAGTCACAGGCTTAGCAACAGCTTAGGAGAAGAAAACAGGGATATTGAATTCAAAGCAGACCACAACTGTGTATAGTCTGAAGCAGTATTGTTCAGTGAAAAATAAAATCATGACAGCAAGGCAGCTTCCAACATTTTCACAAAGAAAATTTTCTTAACTTATGGGATGATATTAATGCCTAGAGCATTTTTCTCAACATGAAGAAAAAGAAATGGATATGGTATATTTGTGTTTAGGGAAAAAATCTTTTCTTCTTAGAGAAGAAAGAAAAAGTGGATAACACAGGAAATGTATTCCCTGGCCTTTATATATGAATTAGGTGAAGCTATGTTTAAAATAATGAAGAGTTAGATTATCTTGAAGCTTCCCATTGACCTACGATGATCAGAATTCAGTGAAGCAATTGTGGGCTTTTAAGTTACGAGATTTATGCCTGAGTGTGTGATAGCTGTGAATTGGTTTTGATTACTTACTTTCTAAATTTTACAGAAACTGTGTTGTTATATGTAGGGAAATAAAAAAAAGAAACATTTGTTTCCCAAAAATATATAATAAATACTTCACTGAAATGCTGTTTCATATCTCAAATTCACACTGCATTAAAATGTATTTTTGAGATAATTTGTTTCTGTCTTAAAAAGGGAACTTTAAGATTAGGCTCCTTTTTTTTTTTTTTCCCTTTTCATTAATAAGGTGCTAAAGCAAAACAGAGTTCTTTGAATGTCTATGCAGAACAACTGAAACTGATGTGATTTCTACTGTCTTATTGACAAGTAGCCATCACAGTAAGTGGCCAGAATCAGTTTTGGCTGCGTTGTGCGTCTTGAGATCCTTCTGAATTTCAAGGGATTGCCTTGGCCCCTTATCTACTGTAGGATTAGGGAAACAACCTGACATTGTGAAAGATGTCAGTGAAGTCTCACTTGCTAACCTTCTGTGATAAAGAGGTTCAGATTACACAATAATCTTTAAGATACTGACAAGCAATTTAGTTTTTGAAAAATACCTGATTAAGCAAGGGTCATAGAAACTTCAGTGTTCAGACTGAAAGGGGTTATGATTGAATTCAGAGGTGCTTTTACAAGATTTACCCACTTTTATACTTTTATACCCACTTCATTTCACTTTCACCTGGTCAGTATTTTTCAGGTTCCATTACTGCTGCTTGGGTTTGGGGGAAAAATTAAATTTTGGGATGGGTTTTGAAGAAAGTTTGAGCTGCTTCTGATGTTCCTGGGCTGAAAGCTCTGAAGGTCAGGAAACATCTAACTCTTGAATTTTTCTCACCCTGTGTAGTATTAAATTTGTGTTCTTTATCTCTGTCAATTATTTTCATGAGAAGACAGCATTTGATGTAATCTGTTCCCAGAGTGGAATGTCCAGAGTATTGTTCCAACATTGATCACAGGGCGCATGAATTATCATGGTTGAAAGGTCCTCATCTGAGTGGAAAGGATGCAATCTCTAGGGAAAGATAACTGCGAGATGAGACGTATCATTAACTTCAGATAGCAATAGGAATGGTTGTACAAAATGGCTGTATAAAAGTGAATTAGTTAACAGTTAACTAACTTAATGATTATAGTCAACACATAATGCACATGTCTACACTGTATTTTTTGCTGCATGCCACAACATCAGCCAGTGAACTGAGCGAGCTGTTAATTGCCAGCTTACATCTCTAATGCTGATCTACATCTGTACTAGAATCACGAGAACCATTCACATCCCACTGGCTCAATAGTTATTCCATGGTCTTGGTGCCCACACAGGGCAGACCTCAAGGGCAGACCTCTCTGTGTATCTATGCTTACTAGCTGCCTGCTCAGTGCATTTTATGCATCACTGGGTTATGTAAGAGCAATGCCTCAGAATCTCGTCCTCTCCAGTCCTTCCCTCTGCCTCAGGGATGCTGCTGCTCAGTGCTGCTGTTTTGCAAGTCAAGCTATGGCAACTGGCTTGATGCTGTTGGACCCCCCAAAGGGGACCTCAACATATATGCAAATTTGATCATCATGCAGAAACTGCTGCTACTGCAGCTGCAAGAGTCTTCTGAGGAAATACTCTTTAAAGAGCAGAATCTTGGGTCCTGGTCTGGGCCTTGGTTGAAGTTTCCTGTGGTCTTCTCAGAGTCTGAAAATATTTTTGCTCCAAAAAGGTAGGAATGGGACTGCATCATTGTAGCCCAAGCTAACTCTCTGGGGTGGAGGCAGAACTTGTTCACATCTGAAAGCCTCTATTTCTAGTTACCTCCTATTCCTTCAGCACCAATATCCTTCCCTCCCATAATTTATGTCTTTGGAAAAGAGAGTGGAAACAGGAAAACAGAAACTTTCTTCTTGAAAGGATTTAGCTAAGTATTATGCCCTCTGTGTCTTCCAAACAGCTGTTCTTTACTCAGTTTGGGGGAGTAGAGTGCATGCTCTGGCATTACTTTCTCCACAGCTGGTGTGGGCTTAGGCGGTAATAGCAAAGCTGTCTCTGAACTCTTGAGGGCCTGAAGCATCTAGTGGCTGCCCCAAGAGGAAGTCTAACATGAGACCATATTAGGAAACTGAACCTGATGTGCCTTAGCCTCCCAGGTCACGAAACTCATGTTTCTCCCCCACAATGATCTTGATCTTTTACCTTATCTCCTTCTCTGTGGCTGTTTTGTGAATCTTCAGCATGAGTTAAATTATCAACACTTAAATTTTCATCCCATCAGTGTACACACTGGTAAAGATGGACCATTTTCCTAAGGAAGATGGTCTGCTTCCATAGAGCCTGCTCCCGCTTTCATCTGAGCTCCTTCATTCTGTAGATCTATAGCAGGTGTTCTCCGGACAATGCCATCCCTGCCATGCCAAGCAAGAGCTGAACAGCCACCAGGCAGCTGATAGAAGCTACACAAAACACAACCTTTTTTTTTATGCTGAACTGTCAATGACACAAGGTCTCTGGCAATCTTTGAGTGACTCAACTTTGCACTAAGGAGCTTCTCAGTGTGACTGAAATGCAGGAAAATGTTTCTCTTGCTTGTAGGTCTATGGAGAAAGATATCCCTGACTTTAAGCCCCCAGGGTGATCAGGAAACATTATTGAAAACAGAGCTGAAAAGGTGTTGCAAATGCTACTTCACCATGTTTTTAGTCATAAGCAGAACACTTGGCATTCCTTCCAGTTGTAACTGGTGTGGGGTTTGAGTTTTGGTTTGGGTTGTTTTTCCATTTATGCAAAGTTATTTTCCATAATCCAGAGGTGCAGTGTCACACTGGCAGAAGAACAATCAGGTTAGGGGAACACATTACTATAATGGATAATTCTTTATTAGAACACAACCAGTATGACTAAACTTCATTCATAGCTCCTGCAAAGCCAAGCTGGCAGTACTCTATAGAGCACAGGAAACTGCCATTTAAGACTTCTCTTTTCCTCTGTCAACATGATGTATACAGAAAACCTAGTCCTGGAAGCTGTTTGAGGTATTCGTGCCCTGTCCAGCAAAGATTGACCATCTCTTCCTCTTTCTGTCTTTCCTGATGTTGCAGGAAGAGCGGCTGTGAAGGAGGATAATGCTTCAGCTGCTGTGATAGCATTTCAAAGTTAAAGACATCCCAAATGGCCTGGAGTTATCAGTCTGGACCTTCACATAAAGATCAGGTGATAAATTCTCTTATGCAGTGTCTTATTGCCAATATGGTGTCACACATTTTTGTGCTGTGAGCATGTGTGGCAAGGTGCCCCAAGACACCTGCTGTGATTCCTGACCTGCCTTTATCTTCTTCAGTGTGAATCAGAATCCCTCGGTGAGCCTCACATCTGACATACACAAAAGCCAGAAAGCTCTTTGTCTGTCTTTTGCCAATGAAATCTTCAGCCCTGTGCTAACAAAACTGAGTAACTATATGTCCTTTATTCCAGTCCCCAGGTCACTCTTCTGTGTCTCATAGGCATCTTCTTTTTTGCTGAGAATGAACTGCACAGCAAAGTTACGGGCCAAACCCCGAACTGGCTGCTCTCTGACATGCAGAACCTAAGTTTTTTAGCATACTGTTTGGTGGTTCTCATGAGGAATGAGGGCATCTCAGGGAGTTCCTGAGAACAGAATGCTTTCAGAAAATTTTGGGATTGTTTCAGAGGGAGAGAGGGAATAGCACTTGGCAATTTACATTTCCCCACTGTCAAAAATTTCCTCCCAGAAGTTCCCAGTAAGCCTGAGGTGGATCTAACTCCAGTGTCTCTGACTACATCTGATGGGCACAGGAAGAGGGAGCAAGAGCAAAACAAATTGCCAAATTGACAAGGTAGAAGTACTTGTAGACTTTGGGCTTGTGGACTGGTATTCAAGGAACATAAGCTGAACTTCAGAAGTGTCTGTCTAGTATTTATTACATATTGTTACATGGAAAGTAAATTTCAGAGAACAATTTCTGTAAATTTCCTGGTGTACAAGCTTATCTTCTGTATTACAATCTCTATAATCATACAAAATATTCAAATTTAATTGAATTATTTGAAGTCTTAATCTTAGTGGTGTATTTTGACAGAGGGAAAGTTCAGTATTTGCAGAATCATGCAGGAAAATACTGTGATTCAAGATAACTTTCTCTCTTTTGGATGTTTTGGCTTTTGGTGTTATTTTTTCTTGTCAAGGTATCTCTTTTTTTCTTGGACAAGCCCATTATTGGAATATTTCCAAAATCAAAGGAGCAAATTCATTTCTTTCATAACTTTTAGTTTTTCATCTTTAATTCTGTATTTGTGAAAAAGTATAGTTATTTTGTTTATTTGGTTTTTGTTTATCTTCTCAGTATAATGTGGAAATGGGCAAAAGAAATGGGAACTAGATGAGAGAAACATTGAAACATTAAGAAATGTTCCTGGTACATGGAATTTATAAGACACAAGCCTCAAAAAATTTACTTTTAGAAAAACAACCCTCCAGATATCCTATGGTTAAACATTTCTTTGAAGCGAAGCTATAAAGATACCAAAGGTCTGTCTTCATAAATGGACATTTTTAGCATGACAGTAAAAAAATTTATCAAGTTAGGAAGGATAAGGGGACCCTCCATTGATTTGCCTGAGACATAATTGAGTTGATTAAACAGTGCAGAAATGCACTTTTTTTGGGAAGACGTGATGTTTTTTCTAGGCTGTCACTTATTAACACCCAAGTATATTTTTACTGTGAAGGATAATATGCCACTCTGACCTTTTTGTGACCATTTTAATGTGATCATCAAAACATAATTTTTGGTAACTGACAGAGGAGATAAGTGGAAGATAGGAAAGCAGATGACTAAATGAAACTACATAGTCTTCATTTCCATTGTCTTAATCTCTTTCCATATTTGATATTGGCAAATATATTACATCAGTATGTTTTACAGTTACATAAACAATCAAACAAAGCCCTTGAGGGCTTATTTAAAGAGAAATATGTGATGTGGATTTAGTAGAGTAGAAATCCAAGGTCTGTGTAATTTAGAACCTTGTGTAATTTTCCAGTTGGTAAATCACGTGTGGTTCTCCCTCACAACTGTGACCTTGGTTAGATTTTGATATGGCAATAACAGTAGGCATAAAGTATAATAAACTTCATGCCCCATCATTTTTATAAAATAAAATTTCACAATCTACAATGACTTCATCATAAACTCATTTTCCCAGCATTCATTCCATTAATAATTCATCAATTGATTCTATTTGCCATATGATCCAATACATTACTATTAACATGAGTAAGTAAATTGCAAAGTAAATTACAGACTAGAAGGTTGGGTTTTTTCAGACTTTTGAAAAATCCATTTGTGGATGCCAAATTCTTCTCTTTGTTATGCTCTTTGTTGATACATATTGAAGGGATTAGGAATTCTGTCGGTCATCTGGACAGCTTAATGGGTACTCACGAGTTATGCAGTCAGATTCTTCTTTTCCTAAATGATTTTTATATTATTAACTAGAAACAAATTACAGGATTAACTGATTTCTGAGCCAGTAACCTTCTGCACTTAAAAAGTGTGATATCTCCCTCTTCCTCAGATGAATAGAGGAGTCAAGTTGCAACAGCTAAGAGGCACTACTATCATGGCAGCAATTGCACAAGCACTAGAAGTCTTCAGAAAAATATACTCTGAAGTAGTGTTGCCAGCAATAAAATGTCCACACAGATATATGGGCCAAGGACCAAGCCTTGCTCCAAAAATACTGTTACAAAGTTAACCTACCAAACCTCATTGTTCCACAGAACATTGAGCAGAACTGAGCAAGGAGACATATGGCTTTTCTACTCCAGGGTGTAACATGGTTGTAGCAGAGAGTGCTTCTCATGATTTTATGAGTAGTTCTCTTCTTACAGGCACACTAAGGTTTTACATCACTTCGGTAACTGTAAATCTTCAAGCAGGTATTTTAAATACCATAAGGGCAGTGCAGTATGCCTTCCCCCTACAAAACTCCAATCAAGTTGAACAGGTTCAGGATTCCATCCAAGAAGATGATTTCACAACACTGAATTAAATCAAGAGTAGTACTCAGGTTTTTCAACAGATTTCAGTGATAGATATTTGTTGGAGCCTGGTACGCATTATGATATTTTTTTATGTGAGAATTTATAGCTGTAACATTACTCAAGGGATGAAGAATGCAGCAGTTAGAGATAATTTATTACATCAAAAGAAACACAAACGTATATTTTGTTTCAGCATTTTGTATCTGAATGCTGTGGGGTTTGGTGGCATTTTTTCTTTGTTTGGTTGAGTATAAATTTGCATTTAAGGAGACTGTTTAAGTCACGTGAGTTTTCATGTGCTTGTTCTTAACGGCAGTGGCGTGAGACATAGCTGCTTTTTCTCCATGTGAGTTTTCTGATCTGCACAAATTGAGACATTTCTAGTTTTTAAAATGAAAACTGGTTTAAAGAAATAGCTATTTTTCAGATGTTTTCTGCCACCCTTTCTTCTCTTGAATGCAACCTCTGATGTAGAACTCAATAGTGGCAAGTCTGAGGCCTCTTTGTAAAAACATCTTGCTAAAATTAGTCTTATTTGGAGGGTGTGAATGTGAATATGATGAAAGCTCCTATTCAGCAGAAGAAGTCACAATAAATGCATCAGCGTATTGTTGGGAGGAAGTACACCAAAGTCTCTTCCAAGCTGAATTAAAAAAAAAAGAAAGAAAGAAAAAAAAAAGCTATGTTAAGTAGCACTTAAGAATAGAAAACATGTTTCTGTTATTGTTGGTGGATGATACATTGTGTAAGGCAGCTGCAAGTCCTTACTTTGCTGAGCAATCCTGCGTTCTCCTTTACCCTGAACTACTCTTTCCCTTTTAATGGAAAATACTGTTTCTTGATTAAGAATCTAATTCTGCACTACTCTCAACTCACCCTGACTCAAGGGGCTTTAGAAGGTAGGATTAAAGTGCATCATGGAATCATAGAATATGCTGAGTTGGAAGAGACCAATCAGGAACACTGAGTCCAGCTCCTGGCCCTGCGCACAGCACCCCGAGAATCTTCCCAGGGGGTGTGCAGCACCTTACAAAATTGAAACATGAATGAAAGGACCTTTTTCTTCTCTTTGAATAAGTTTTCAGTTAGTATGTCTATTCAATGAATGAGACTTTCTGAGTTGGCACCTTCAGCATCAAAATACCTACAACCTTTGACACCTTTTTACTAGCAGGTTTTACCCAAATACCTCTTACAGCAAGTGCTCACTGTCTGAACCTCTTTCTTATGCCTTTGCATGTCTTGATCAGAAAAGCAGTGAACTTCTCATTGTATCCTTATGATGTGGGGGTGGAGGCGTCAACAGTCAAGACATTTTTGCTTCTGTTGTAACTCCAGTGCTCTCTCCATTCCAAAAAGGAAAGAAAGATCAACTAACTTGCAGCATATCATTCCATTATATGCTGCACACAACCCAGTTTTAGACCCAGAATCTCAGGGCCAATTTGGAAAGCTCCACAAGTACTCACTGCAGGCTGGAGGGATCCATTCAGTGCATCCACATTAAACTTCTCTGATTGATGCTCTGGAGGAAATAAGAGAGGAAGACTAGCTAAGTTAGAAGCCAGTAGTTCTATAGTGTGAATGTTATGCATAGCTTAAAAGAGGAAAAACTTCAATCCACCTCTCTGACATTGCTGAATCAGTCTTGTCAAAGTATTCTGATAACAAGCTAGGCAAGAGACGGCATCAAATTCAGTGGGAAGCTGCTTTTGCAAGCTGCAGTGACAGTCTGAGCCACATTTGGATGACCTTCACCACTTTCAGATTTCTCTGAGAGGAGCTGGCTCCCACATTGCACTGCCAGATCCACACCCACCCTCATATGTGATCATCAGTCCCTGTGGACAAGAAGACTGACATAGCTTGTAGAGGCTAACTATTGCTGTGCAGTAACACTTCTGGCTTCTATACTGGGCATGGGAAAGTCCACACTTTTTGTGGATTGATGTGTTGGAAGTGTGCCTAGCAATACAGAAAGTCTTAAATTTTTGTTAGCTTTTTTATTCTGTTCTGTTTTTCAGCATTCTTGATTTTTTGGCAAATTTCTACTTACTCTGATGGTAGATTTTTCCCACAAAAGTAGAATTATAAAAAGTGTAACAGTCAGGAAATGCACCTGGTCTGATTTTTGAAGGCAGTCAATTTTTCTCACTAACATCTCAAGGCAGTGAATATGTCAATGAGATTAGGGATGGAAGGTGGGGGAGAGAAGGATTTGGGTGGGGGAACACACAGGTAGGAAGAGAGACAGAAAAATATGAAGATCATTTGGTTTCCAGAAATTTTGACTGCTGCATAAGGGAAGTGAGAGACTCACTTAAACAACAAACTGCAATGTGAGCACAACATCTACTACAGACCAGAGAATCTGCACACAAGAGATGCTGTTCCTTGGAGAAATTTAACATCCCTCTTCCTGAACACAGTTATTTTTTTAAACCAAACAATATACATTTTCTTTCTTTCTGCTGCATCTAGTTTCCCTTTCATTTGAGTGGTGCCAGAATTAAAACTTAATGGCTTTGCTATGAAATCTTGTTTCTTTTTCACTTGCCACTACTCAGGCTTTCTTGTAATGTTTTCCCACCAAATGGCTGAAGTTCCATCATATTGAAGGTTCAGTATTAGCAGTTTGAACTCTTCTTCAATTACTTTAGAATGGACTCAGAATTTCTCCTTTTAAGCAATCTTGTCTGACTCTAGGCTTCAATCATCCCCTTGTCTTAAGGTTCTCGTGCTTGGATAAAAGACAGAGATGTAACCACTTTCCATTTTTCACTTCCATGAACCAGCAGTTTATAACACATGAGAAATCTTCTACAGGTCTGAAACTGCATGTAAAACGATTAAATCAACTTCTTGAAGCTGTAGTTCAGACAGAAAAAAAAAGCCAACACAACCCTGTTGTAAATTCCGTGTAAAAACACAGGAAGTGTTAGTGCCCTGTAGGCACTGTGTGTAGAGGCCCCGGTGACCTCATACATGAACTGGCCTACACTTTTATTTTTTTTCATCTGTATTCAAGAAATAGGAACTAATCTTGAATGGGTGCAAGAAAAGGCCATTAGCTTTTTCAGGGATGTGAAGAACCTACTACCCAAGAAAAGATTGGAAGCTTTTTTGCTTATTGAGCCTGGCAGAAAAGAAAATATAATAACTTCCTGAAAACGTATTTGAGAGGGAAAGGGAGAAGGAAAGGTACTCAAACTGGAGGATAGTATTGATGAAAGATAAAGAAGAGAAAGAAGAGAAAGAAAGAAAAAGAAAAAGAAAGAAAGAAAGAAAGAAAGAAAGAAAGAAAGAAAGAAAGAAAGAAAGAAAGAAAGAAAGAAAGAAAAAGAAAAAGAAAGAAAGAAAATATAAATTGTCTGTGGATTCATGTGAGCATCAAACAGGAGTATCTCCAAATATCAGAGCACTGAAGCTCTGAAATACCCTTCCAGAGGGATAACTCATAGCTTTTGTACTCCAGTGACCAAAAAAATTCTTGTATGAATCTGGGTATAGTGAGTTGTTGTGTTGCCTCATGTAGCCTGAAGTATCTACCTCAGCAGCAGTTTTTCAGTTTTTTGAAATTTGTATCAACTCAGTATTTCTTAGGAAAAGAGTAAGTCATAAGTTACACAGAGAGTTGTACTTTCTCTGGCCTGAACATCTGCAGACATTTATGAGGGGAATCATAATGGCTGCATGACTATGAACTGCACCTTAGCCATTTCCATTAGCTCTAGCTCTAGAAATCTGCTATTTTTAAGCAGACTGATACCACAAAGCCTGGGACTGGAAGGTCTTCAATATCAGGATTAATAGGTTATGCTCTGTATTAGTTCTGACAGTGAGCAGTGATGAATAAATTACCCTGCAAAGAACTGCTTTTGGACCAGTACAGCCAGTGTCCAACAGTCACTTGCAGGGATGGTAAGTTCTGTGTCTTACCTAGCATTTAGAGCTGAGCTGTTAATCCCAATAGTTACAGTGTTGTTATAACAAGTTTAGTTCTGCTGTGTTGGGTGTCTTCCATCTTTGGGTAGTACTAACACAAGCCTTCTTTCTTGAACTCTTTTTAACTGGGAAATAAATCCAATCCGTGTGTGCTCATTCTTATAAAAAGCATACATAAAAAAAAATAAAAATATGAATTGTCTCTAAATCCTTGTGCTCAGGCCTAATGTTTCCCAGGCAATGTAACAAACATAGCACTCTCCAAACAACTTTAGTAATTAAAAATACTTCATCCTTTCAGAAAGACAAAGGACTAAAGGGGACCTTCTGAATCATCATGAAGCTATTGAGAACTACTCCATTGTATGATCTTCTTCATAAATCAGCTAGCACCATTTTGAGACCAGTTACTTTACTTCCCCTCTCCACATACATCACTCCTACAAAAAAAATTAGATACTGACTCATATGTCCTGGCCAAAATGTATTCATGGGCTTCTTGTGCCAACATCTTCTTTTGCCAGTATTTTCTTTTGCCAATCTAAACAGTTCCTCTCTCTTCCCAAAACTTAGCCTTTGAAATATACGCTGCAATCATATCTCCTATCAGCCTTCAATCTATCATGACAAACCCCCTCTTTTTGAGTATTTACACTGCAGATTGCGGTATAATATATATGCATCACAAAGCAGCATTTGATGAGGGCAATTGCCCCGTGACAGCTGGCAGCTCTTTGACTAGATTTTTCTTTGCAGTTTCCATATATTTAGCAGGCTTGCTCTATTGTGTCTTGTGCATCAGCATTTTAACAAATGTAAAGATCAATCAAAGAATAAGAATTTATAATGCAAAGTTAGATATACACAATTTTATTTAGCAAATACACATATATTTTAGTGTTTCTGTGCAAGTATAGCCCACTAACCAATCAGGATGGTTAAAACAGTGATTCAATTGCTACATGCAAGACAATTCATGGAAAATATTTCAACTAATTTATGTACTAAACCAAGCAAACTTAATTTGGAAGATTAGAAAGTCAGAGTTCAGAAAGTTAATCTCAGTTTTTCTGACCATTATGCTGTTCCACATTCACATGTAAAGCCATGATTCAATGCTTTCTGCTCTGTGGAGCATTTATCCCACTGGCATAAGTGGCTGCATAAGGCAGGAATCAGCTCTCAGGGATACATTCTTCCCCAGAGTCCTACAGAGGTCCTTGCAAATGTGAAAACGCATCATTAAAGAATGTGCATCTGTTTGTACTATTGTAGATAGAAAATGTTCCAAATTAAGCCTTTTCCTCTGCTTCTTGAATCATTGGACGTTACCTTTAAAATTAATACAGCACAGGGGACAAAACAAGTCATGTAACATTTCCAAAATCACATCCTCTACCTTTTCATGCTTGCAACTCTGAACTCAAATAAGCTTCTTCCACTCCTAATCACAGTTTGCATCCAGGAAAACATTTTACTCAAATACGCTCATTTGGTTAAAACAAGCACCAACAATTCTGCTAAAGCCTCAGGTCTTGTATTTGTTTCAGTGGCCAGTAGAAACTTAGGAGATGACCAGAATTACCAAATTTAACCCTAGGAGAAGATGCAGATCCTCCAGTTTTCAGCAGTCTCTTATATTGGTTAATGAATTTAATAAGCATCGATTAAAGACATTTCCTTCAGCATAAAGAATGACATTAACTCCTCTCATCCTGAAGGACAAGAGTTACATATGTTGCGGCTAAAGGGGATAAAGTATTGATACCATGAGAAAAATAAAAGTCTTCCATCACTTCCTTTTCATTTAAGCTCACCACATTTTAGGTATCAAAAGAAGAAAAGAATAATAATAAATGAATCATAGTTTTTATTGAAGAAAAAGTGTGCAGAAAGGTGGTGCATACAAACCTATCATGAATAATACCCTAGATTTACCACCAGCTTTCCTGGCGGGTTCAAAGAATTTTGCAGAACACATTTTCAGTGATCATGTCATCTCTTACTGATGAATAGTAACTGCAGGAGTGGAACAGAACAACCATTTCATTGATGCCTTCTACTGTATTGTTCAGAAGAGAAAGTGAACAAAAAGGTCAAAAGCAAAATCCAGTGGCAGTTGTAGGAAGTTATTTAGGTGATATTTTTCTTTGAAGAAACAACTTCAAAAGAGCAAATTTTACAAACCATGAAGAAAAATTATGTGAAATATCCAAAATGTTGCATTCTTCCTTACCACTTAAAAATTTACCTTCAGGTCATCAAAAGTCTGCAAACATCTTGTCATTTTCATCAGCTTCAAAGTACATATATGCATAACATATATTTATATATAAAGTATACACATTGAAACACCGATGAACAAAGACATACACAATGCACCTAGTCATAGAATCCGTGGCATCTCTGTAGTCAACTACAAGCCCCAGCTGTAAACATTATTTTCCTTGGGGAATCTTTCAGTAATTAATGAATGCTGTTGTTATGCAGAGATGGAGCAGAGTGTGCTGACATTATGGTTTCCCCAGTGGTATAACTGGGACTGAATGATTCAACTTCCTTCCCACCACACCAGGCAGAGCTGAACTTAAAAATGTGTCAGTATATATTTATACTCCTTCTTTTCCAAGGGCAGAAGGGCTGTTTAAGTCTTCCACATCTGGCTGCTCTCTCCCACCCTTTTCCTGTGGGAAGTTCTTCTCTCACATCATCGGCCACAGAGAAAGGGGAAGAATAGCTGTTTGGGGGGCTACACAGCAACCCAAAGGTCAGTGGAATCTTCTGGGAAAGCTGATTAAAAGTATTGCTTTACTGTGAAAAGTGATTTTTAAAAAATTCTGTTCAGTTATCTGAGTGATAGAGACATGCTGAATCACAGGAACTGATTTAGGAGGACTGGAGGTTCTGATAAGTAGGAGCTTTAGGACACAGGGTAAAACTGCTGAACTGAAACTAAAATGCGTGGTGAACATCAGAGTAATAGACTGTTAATTAATTAAAGACAAGTGTCATTGATGTTGAATTGCCTTTGGCATTAAAATTAACTAGACTGTGACTGAAATGTATAGAGCACCTCAAGTTTCAGACAACGAATAGTTCCCAATTGGCATGGACTGTCAAAGTGCCTGACTTTGGAGATCCAAGTTTGCATGTCAGGAAAAATCTAACAGCAGAGACACAAAGCTCTATATGAATGGTTACCAGAATCCAGAATCAAAGACTAGTTTGTTACAAGATAACCTGAGCACCCTTTTCATAGAAACATACAAATCCTTACATAAAGGTTTGTTCTCAAGTGTGAAGTTTTTTTCAGGAATCCCAGAAACTCAGTGAGACAACATCTCTATGTGGTGGTCTGAGCTTTCTTTAAAAATCACAGGAAAGGTACTTTGTTCCCTCTAAACTGAAAGATTGGACTCTTCAAGACAGCTGAATGTCTGAGGATGTTAAGTCATAGAGTCTGTGGGCTCTGTTGATGCTGGGAAAGATGAAAAGTTTATGGTTCAAAAGCTGTTCTAACCTTGCAGAACTGATAACAATAACAGTACCTGACAGGGACCACTTTTCCAGGACCATATTTAGAAAGGAGTTCCAGTTTAAGCTTTAGTGTTTCACTTCTGCTGGGACACATTATTGTTCTCTTTCTGCTGCTCCCCATACCAGACAAGCCTGCATTGGCAGATGCTACTTTTATGCAGAACTCCACTGAGTAATGCATGTAATGCATACATGCATTAACTGTGCATACAACTTCTGAACTCATCTAGTGCCTCTACCTAGATCAGATTGAAAAACTTGCAGCTATTTCATGTCTTACAAAGAGTCAGAACCCAAAATCACTACCCCATCTTAATTTAAGAGATTACCTCCTCCACTTCTCTCAGACCAATTAAGGTGTCAATTTGATGCACAGCTCATGTGGAAAAGTAGAAGACATGAAAAGAAGCCAACCCTCACAATCCCATAAGGGATATTTCTCTCTCTAAATGTGCCAAAACTTATGTTGCCAGTTCAGCTTTGGCAAGTCAGCTAATACTGTCTTACTGAGGCAACTCATGTGATTCATTATGGCTAGTCAAACCCTAAGTACTTCGGCAAATTCTGACCCCAGCAGAGAGCATGTTGGGCCTCTGAACAGAAACTATGGTTAATATGTAAGCAATCTGCTGATAACTGAAACAAAAAGTGGGGGTTTTTTTGCTGATGAGGCTGGGCAAGTTTCTTGCCATGAGTTCCTTCTACTTTTAGAAGTTTAATTGATACAGCTTCAGTTGCTCAACACCTCAGAGTTGCCATAGGTTGCTGGAGGTACTTGTTGGTTACCTCAGTGTTGTTCACTGGAAAACAGGAGATGATTGCAGCTTTCCTGCCACTCCCCCTTACACACCCCTTGGTACGCCCCCTTGAAGTCTCAAATGGCAAGCCTGCTTTAGGCAGCTGAGGATTAAGTCCTGCTAGAACTTTTTTTCTACTCTGGAAAAGCAATAATTCATTTTTGACTCTACATAGCCAAGATCTCTAAAGAAAATAAATTCCTAAACTGTTAAAAATTGTCATCCAGTGTTCATGTAAATACTCTTTTAACCTTCATATCTTTTTTTTTTTTCCTTGCAAATGGGTAATGGATTATTCACTTAGATATACTACTTTTCTGTGATTTTTTTATGGCTCTTTTGTTGTCTTCCAGTTTAATAAAATACAGTGGTTTTTTTTTTATTTTTTCACACATTAAAAATACTTCTTGGCTGTTTTGTTTTGGGTTTTTTTTGTTTTGGTTTTTTTTTTAATTGCAAACTTTTTTCCACTCTGCATTTGTATTTTAAAAATTTATAGGACAATCTGTCCTGCATAATAAAAGTCCCTAGTTATCTAGTGGTTAAATGTATTCCGGGTAGTCAAATCATGAAGTTTCTGTTCTGCTACATAATTCTGTCATGACCTGATGACTATTAACCTGTTTGCAAGGAAGAATGCTTTCATTTTTATGGCATTTACATTCTGCATAGAATCACTGACTATGAATAATGTTGCCATGAACTAGAGGAAGAAGAGGGAGGATGCTAGAGCTTAGTCTCCTTCTCTCAAATCACCAGCCATCACAGCTCACAAGGGCATTGAAGGCACCACTAAATACTTTCCTTTAGAAAAAATCTCCCTGAAAACATTAATAGAATTAATGTACCTACCCCCATAGCTAAGTACCCATAAGCAAACTTTATTTTCTAAGGTGTAATAACTTTGTTGGAAATGTTAAGTTGGTTAGAGAAATATTTTCTTTCCCTTTCTTTTCCCCCTTTGCCACCCTGCCTATCTGCTTTTTTGAACCTTTTTGTATGATGTATTATTGACCTGTAATTCTGAGTTAATATCCTATATTCTGCTTTATACATTAGTTACAATCACTATTGTGAACTGGATCTAAAATCATGTCAGACTCCAAAAATTGTGATAGTTGTTTAAAAGTCACCTGGGTTTTCTATGTTAAATTTTATGTTATTTATCTTCAGAGCCTTGCTTTCTGATCCTCACTTGGATCAAGATATATGTTTTCCAGGTTTTTCTTTACAATGCAAGAGGAGATTTTCTCCCAGAATTAGACTCTAAGTGTTGAAGATCAAGCATTTAAAGACTTAAGATGAGACTGTAGGAATTGGTAGTACTGATGCCTGTAATCGTGGCACAACTCTCTCAGTCTCCCAAAAATCTACAGTAAAGGAGACAATCTACAGGAGAAAAGAGGTGTATGTCTGTATGCACACCACCTCCACTATATGATGGATTTCTGCTCCAGGTTCAGTTCCTGTAACCCTGTAGACATAGGTGACCACCATATTCTCACTGACTGGCCAGTATTTCTTTCACACTTCTATCTAGTCATTTAATTTGGTGGAAACCATTTAATGGCAGACTGATTCACTAAGACTGAAAACTGGGAAAATAAGGGTACTTTAAATGGTTAAATGAAAAAAGTACATGTTTAAACTTCAAGACATTAAGGTTTCCTCTCTGTTTATTAAGTATGTTAATACCATCACTTCAATATTTTCTCCTGTCAATACACCACACAGGATAATAAATAGAACACAAACTATTAAATAGAAAAACCCAGTGAAAAACAGGAAGGTAAAAGAAATACATTAACAGAGGAAAATACTGTAATTTGCAGAATGAGACACAGTCCTACACTTCTTCTGCATCACTCACGTAGAAGATAAAGAATGAGGGAAAAAAAGAGGATGAGCCATTTTTTTAACATTGTTTTGTACACATGATCAAAATCTCCTTGCATTTATCAGCTAAAGAATGTGGTCAAGAAAGGTCATTTTGTATTCATGCACATACTGCACA
>JAWWTY010000123.1:43833306-43892369 GCA_035222235.1 Margarornis squamiger | reverse complement strand
TGCACATACTGCACAGCAAGAATATGCTGGATAACTATTTTACAAAACTAATTTTGTATCACAGAGATTTGGTGAGACTAATTTATTTTGTTGTGTTTAGTTATTCTAGCAACTGATTTCTGACATGTAATACAGTAAAATCACACAGAGGATTTAGTAAAATGTTGTATTTACAAATCCAGTTACTTGAAAATTACCTTTCAATAGTATTCAGAAGATTTTATGCATCACATACATACTTTCTTGACATGGACTAGAACACTTAGTCAAAACTGTTGTCCTGCACACAAGGCAATGGCAAGAACAAATAACTTTCTGATGCCAGTGAATAGGCTTCCTGTTAGTTAAGTGACTTCTCTGAATAACTGGTGTGTGTTGGGAAAAAAAAAAATCTTCATTGTACTGCTTACCTTATTGATGTAGCTATTTTTCAGTAGGCTGATGACATTCCGTATTATACCTGAAAAGTTCAGAAAAGGAAAGATGAGAAATATTACTGAGAATTTAAATGCAAAAGTAGTCCAACAACATGGGAACACAACATGACTGTTTAACAGAATGGTCCATGATTTTTTCTTCTGCAAATGAAGAGAGAATAGTTAATTATTCTGAGCCATAAATTAACTAGACAGTCACACCCAAATATGTTTCTCCTCTTATTATTTTGTGAGATTGGCCCTCTGCATGATCATATGAGGCAAGACTCTCACAGAATGAGACTGCAATCAGAGTTATAGATGTTTGGCTTCTTTCAGATTTACAGTTCTGAAAGAGTTTCCCTGTAGAAGGAAAAAGGCAAAACTTACCCAGGTTAAAGATGGAATTTAAGCTACTTTTGAAAGAAGATTAACAATATCCTAATTTCAACACAGATATCAAAGGTATTTTTGAGTATTTTGATACAGCAGTCCAGGTAGTAAGACAGACAACTCCTTGCTCAAAGAACAAATGACATTTAGATCCAAAACATGAAGGAGAAGGAAATATATTCATTCTTTAAGTCCTCTACCAAAAAAGGTAGAAATCTAGGTTGCTGGAAATGATCCAGACCTTCATAGGTTTTGCCTACATTCTTGACAGGACATGATGTCTGTCTCTTCAGGAAATCACATGGATGTGGAGTGGGTAGAAACACTGTAGGGCTGGCATGAAATCTTCATGGAAATAGGTTAGCTTAGTTTTTTGTGAAATGTAAGTGCAGTAACTAGCTTGAATTGAGGATAGTTGGTGATGGTATGTGATCACTGGTCTTTTTCAAATATTATTTGAGGCAAATTTGAAGGTCTGTTTGTAGAAATTTACGTAAGAGTTTAACTCAGCAGTTAAATGCTAGTTATATGTGATCTGCTGGTAGCACAAGATCTGGATATCATGAAAACATTTGTTTGAAAGTTGTGATCTGAGCAAAAAGAGGTAAGTTTAAACATGTCACATAAAAATTCAAAGATAAGACTTTTTTCACAAGTCAGTTCTGGTGTTCATGGAACAACCTCTGTTTTCTGAAAGCCTATAGTAGGGATTCTTGTGTGTGTGTATATATGCATATATAATGCATGTGTGCACATAGAAATGTACACACACACACTGCATATGGTGACACAGTATCATAGAAAAGAAACAAGAAGATCCGTAACCAAAATTTGTAAAGGATTTTATGTATTCATAGAATCACAGAATGTTCTGAGCTGGCAGGGACCCAAAAGGATCATCAAAATCCAGCTCCTGGCTCTACACAAGACACTCCAAGAATCATGCTATGTGTCTTAGAGCCTTTTTGAAACACACTTGGAATTCTGCCAGGCTTGGTGCTGTGACCACTTCCCTGGGGAGTTTGTTCCAGTGCCCAACCACTCTCTGGGTGAAGAAATTTTTCCTGGCATGTAACCTAAACCTGCCCCAACACAACTTCAGGCCATTCCCTTGGGTCCTGTCACTGGTCACCACAGAGAAGAGATCAGTACCTGCCCCTCCTCTTCCCCTCACAAGGAAGTTGTAGACTGTGATGTCTCCTCTTCTTCAGGCTGAACAAGCCAAATTACCTCAACCTCTACTTGTATGACTTCCCCTCAAGGCCCTTCACTTTGGATGCTCCTTTGGATGCTCTCTAATAACTTTATACCCTTCTTACATTGTGGTGCCCACAACTGTACGAAGTATTCAAGGTTATGCCGCACCAATGCAGAGCAGAGTCAGACAATCACCTCCCTTGACTGGCTGCAAGATTCAGGTTATTGTGTTGAAAGGAAAGGGCCTAAGTAAGTAGAATATATGCAGGGAAAAAAAGATGATGACTGTAAGATTTATTCCAGCTATTCTTAAGGTTATTCTTAGCATTAGCTATTCTTAGCCTAAGGCTATTCTTAGCCTTAAAATGAATTTTTAAAGATATCTGGCTAAGGGAAATTATCTGAATTATTTAGGCTGAAGGAGAAGGAGGCACAAAAACTTTCCAACCTAGACAGATAGAGCTGCCAAGTCCCAGGTATCCTAAACAAATGGGACAAGGCCATAGGAAGAGGCAGATTGGAGGAGAGGAAGACTGACAACACCAGAATGAAAAGAAGATGCACTGGACGTGCGACCAGCTGTACCCATCCTGTGACACTTTCTGCTGCTCTCAGTCAAATTTTGCCTATGATGTATCACAAAAGGAACATACGAAGCATTATCTACTAGGACCGACGGGGCGGCTCTTCCACCTCCGTTCCCACCGCTTCCTGGAGCTTCCCCACAAAACCCCACCACACGCTCCTGAAAGGTGCCCCGGAAAGCAGACCCAGCGAGCGGCAAAGGGCGGCGGAGAGGCGGCCGGCCCGGGATGAGCCGCTCCTGCCGGGGCAGGCACCGCCGCCCGCGGGCTCAGCCCTCCTCAGCTGCGGGGAAATGGTCCCAGAGGGCGGACCGTGAGCCCCCCGCCCGGGCTGTTCGTGTGCAGGGCATCAAAGCACTCTGGGCGAAGCGAGGTTAGAGGACCCCGTGCTTGCTCGTAATGAGAAGTGGGAGAACGTCGCGGGTGGGACTCTCATGGTCGCTCCCGCGGAGGTGCGGGGGGTCTGTCTGTGTAGGCTCCGACGCCGCGGGGTCGGGGCTGCCCGGCCTCCCTTCCCCGAGGGACACGGGGGGAACACGGTCCCACCCTTCACAGGGGAGACCCCCGTGGCCGCTGCGCCCCCGCGCCGCCCAGCCGAGCGGGTGCCCTGCCTCCTAAAGGCAGGAGAGGAGGGATCGCGGAGAGGAGGGAAGGGGTCGGCGGGGTGGGGTTTGCCGGCCCGCACGTGTGGGAAGGCCAGGCAAGGGGGCTCTGCGAGGGGAAGAGCGCCCCGGCTTTCGCCGCCGAGAGACGCGCCGCTGCCGCCGCAGCTCCGCGCAGCCCGCACCGCCGCGGGGAGCCGTGCCCGGCCCCGTAAGTGGCTCCTCTCTGCCGCCTTTCCTTCCTCGGGACCGGGTGGGCCAGGGGGTGGGGGAAGCGCCGCTGCCGGGGTCTCTCGGCTGGCTCGGACGTGGGACCCCTCGCCAGCACGTCCGAGCCAGGAGAGAGCCCCGGTGTGCGGCCGGAGGGGGCTGACCCCCCGCCTGGCTCCGAGGAGTTATTCCTAGCGCCGGGAGACGTGCGAGGGGAAAGGCGAGGACTTTTCTGCTGCCTTTTAAAGTCTGCCGTGAGGGGAACTGGCGTTTCCCGGCTGGGCGCTGCCCCGGGGGGCGCGGAGCTCCCGAGGGTGCCGGGCACAAGGGGAAAGGCACCCGAGCGCTGCTGGGCAGCAGGTGTGGGACTTTGTTTGCTGGTCCTGCGGCAGCATCTGCTACCACTGTAAGTTTGAGGCGTGGATGGGTGAAACGGCGCTCCCGGGGGTTCCGACAAGCTCTCTCAAAGACTTTACCTGGAGCTGCTGTCCGTGCAGGCACTTCCCGTGCTTTGAGGGGGTACTTACTCAAAGCACACAGTCGCAGCGCAACCCCAGTTCTTTAGTGCGTTTGGAGAAGCTGGGGAAATCACACTTCAGTGGAGAGCATGAAGTGGGTACAGGTGACTAACTGGCTAAGAAAGTTTAGAAAACCTGAGATTGTTCCCTTCTGCCAACTTTGCATGTTGAAATATGTTTGAAGTGTAAGCCACCCAACATGTAATGCTACTGGCAGCTGGAGAAAACTAGTTCAAAAAAATAAATTTAAAATTTGAGGTATCTGAAGCAGCAGAACATAATCCTTCAGTTTAAAATATTGGCTATCACTTGAGATTTATGATAACATTTGGATGGTAGAGTGTTGTGGATCTGATCCAAGTCTTGGGTCTAGGTGAACTCCATTTAATTCAGCTGAATTGTCTTAGTGTTTGGGGAGTGGGGTTATTGCACCACTTGCTTCTGACAGTGCATGTAGTTTCTTCTGATTTTTATGCCAGTTTTATGAATGATTCCAGCAAAAGTAAGTTACCTGTGAAAGAATATATGTTTCCTGAAGATTGGCTTCAGGTGTGAAAGGAATTACTTCAAGCCTACCCTCTTCTTCAAGGGGTAGTAATTAATGTATATTAATACATAACATTATTTTAAAAGCTTTCAAACATTTATCCTTGTATTCTTCCCCTTAAAACAAAAACAAATATATTGAGAGGCATTCAGATGTTTCAGAGATGGAGAATATAAGACAAGGGATCATGGCTTATAGAACTTGTATATATTGAAACAAGCTGATGGTAGTTTGTTTATGCTAGAAAGACAAAACATTCTATGAAAAGTTCCTGTAGACACTGTGCAGATTCAGTACGCAGTGGATCTTGGATTAGAATTTGGATTACACACTGTGGAAAATGTTTTGAGTTCTGGTTTATGTTACTTAATGGCATTAAAACATTAAGATTTGCTGTAAAAATAGGCATCAGGCCTATAAAAAAATTAAACTTGTTTTCATTGATATCAATAATGTACTACATAGTCAGACAGAAAAAGACACGGTGTCTGCCTGCCCTGCTCCTGTAAGCAGATCTCCACTGCTGCAATTAATTTCATTTGACTCTACCCTGTCCACACAAATCTAAACCCCACTGGGTCCTGATACAATTGGTACAGGAACAAAGTAATCCCACAAAGACATAAGTAGCTGTATTGATATCTTATGAAAAGTGTAGTGATATTTTGTATAAATGGCATATATTTTTACTCTTTTGCCACATGTTGTGATGAAGATTATTCATGCATGGAGTAATCTTTTGTCTAAGTGATGTTACTAAAATACATTTTTGATTCTTCAGACGTGGATGAAAATTGGCATTTTGTGAAGTTTTAATGAAATGAAGCTTCTGATCCCGAAGCTCTGTATGTTGGCTGGTGTCTGCATGCATAAATGGCTTGACCTCAGTAAAAATGTGATGGATAAGATGCATGACTATGTAGCTTTGTACACACTTACAGATTAAATCAAAATCAGTGTCAACTTTCTTAATAATCATAGAGTCACAGAATATCCTGAGTTAGAAGAGGGACCCAGAAGGATCATACAAGTCCAACTCCTGGCATAGCACAAAATGGCCCCAAGAGTCACACCATGTGCCTGAGAGTGTTTTGTTAATAAATTAATGTACTTAGCATATTTTCAACCTGCCAGGATATAATTCTAATTCCTTTAAGATTTTAGTTAGTAAGATACTCAAGGATGATAATGATTTTTGAGTCAGCATTGTTATTGATGCCATCTATTACCTGCTTTATGGGGATATTTAATACATGAATATGTTGGCATAATGAGTGACAGTGAGTACAGAAAGACAGGCAAGATAAAAGAAGAGGACTAATTTTAAACTTTTGAAAACTTTTTCACTTCATAAGTGTTTTGGCAACAATGTATTTTGAAGGAGAAGGTTTCTATTTGTAAATCAGTGCTTTCAGATGAATGCGACAGGGACTAAAACTGGGCAAGACTCCTGGGTAAGTATGTTGTATATAAGGATCCATCAGGAGATCTCCAGATGAAGATAACTGCAAACCCCCCATCTGTCTTAAGTGAAAGTATGTGAAACTTAATTTTACAAGTGTAAGGACCAGAAATGGGACAGATATTGAAAACACACATCAGCTTAAGTCAAAGTAGGTTTTAGCTTGTTTGAAAATGCACATCACTTCTACATTTCTACTTGAATGCACAGCAGAGCAACTAAGAAAAGTTGTGACTGGTGTTTGTTGCAAAATGAGATGTATTGAAATGTTCTGTGAAGGTTGAATTCCTCCTTTTTTTGCCTTGGCAGATTTTTGTTCATTTTGCAGTGGACTTTATGTTTAAGACAAGCAAATGAAGGGGACAGACTGCAAATGATCAAAAAGGCGCTTAAGCTATATCTCATTTCCTAAGTTTAAGATCATAAAGTTCTCACAGCTTTACTCATATACCTTTTGATCATTTTCACTTATGTTGGTTACATAGGTATTTTGGCATACATCCATCATGATACAGGTATCACATGACACTAAAAAAAACTCCACAACTAAACATAGCATGCTTTCCTGGTCTGCCTGCTGTCCTATTTTTAACCAGAATTCTCCCTGCTGTTATACCCCAATGATATACTTCAGGGTAAAACCCCTTAAGGGAACTTTCCTTCACAATATTTCGTAGGGCATTAACATAAAATATCGCATGCACTGTAGGGTACCAGTCCTGTCTTTGACTTATTATCCATTTTTGATACTAGAATGAGCAATTTTCTGTCATTTCTTTTCTGCTCAGGTACCTCCCAGGCAGCTGGTGATCTATTCATGCTGTATAGCCAAAGGTGTAGAAAACAGTTAGCAATATCATTTTAATGCATATTTGTGACTTTAAAGCAGAACTTCATGTATTCTTATTAGCTTTTTCCATACTAAGATACTCAAAATCACTTTATATGCTGCTGACATTATTAAAAAGTATATAAAAATATTTGGAGTCATGTTTCTGTGTCTGTAAGTTTTCATGTATCTGAAAGTGCCCACCTTCATGATACCTTTGCTGTTTAGCACATCACTTTTGATCTCTCAGTGCCATGATTCAGTTCCAATCCTCAGTCTTGTCGATTCTCATCTTTCTGTTCATTCTACAGTTGGGGTAAGACTCCTCTTCATTCCACTGGTTTAGTAGCTGAGCAATTTAGTGTTGGTAAGTCAACTGACAGGGCTGTTGGAAGCAAACATGAGCTTTCAGAAAATGACAAACGTGTCCTCCTCTCTGCTGGGAAAAGCATTTGTATAAGTGATCTGCCACTAGAACTCCTGTGAGAGTTATAAAGGTTACTAGTAAGAGTGGCTTCTGGGATTCCTAAGTTTAGTCATTGCTGACAGTCATCCAAGATCCACAATGCTATCTTGCCTGATCTCAAAATTGTAATTTATCTGAGTGGACATACTCCAAGAGGAAGATCGTTTTGAAATGTGCTGAATGTTGTCATTGTCTTCACAAGCTCCTGCATAGGATTTGCATATGTGTGGAATGAGAGATTTCTAAGTAAGTTCCTGCATAGGATTGCATATGTGTGGAATGAGAGATTTCTGAGTCTCTGTGAGATACTGCTGGAGAATATATTGCATGTGCTTGACCACAGGATGAGCACTTAGCTCAGGACATCTTGTTCTGCACACATCTGGAGAAGAAATGCACCATTACCTCAAATAAAACAATCTGCTTGCAAGATCATTGTTACAAATCTCTTAATGCTGATGTATGGACTACAGCAATTATGTACACAGATATCCTTTAGTTCCCACAGTTTCACTTGACCATGAACCCCTGTGGGAATGAGGGTGGGCAGGTTGTGACAATCTAAAAAATTAATAATTTAATGGTTGGTGTTGAGTCTTTTTATTGAATGTACTAGGGGAGAGGTGCTACTGGAATAGCATACACAGGCAATTGTCCTGTCTGTGTTTTCTATACTGTGGATGTTGAAATTCTGTATTAGACTGCATAGACTGCCACGTATGTGTGATGGTTGTGTACATACATAAGCAGCCCCCCAATATATGTTATAAAGAAGTAAGTGTTAAACTGGAGTGGAATATTTTATGGTTAAACTTAATAACCGAGTTCCTTACAAATAAAGTATACCTGCATTGACATATTTTCAAGAGAATCCCTAAAACAGATGGAGCCTCTCAAAATGTTGCCCAGACAGCAATGAACTTTTGAATGGTATGGAATAGCAACACCATAGTTCTGATGACAGCTAGCTGCACTAGTTTGGGTTATGGCTTCTAGAAACATTATCTAAAACTAGTTTACATAAAAATTCAGGCAATAGGATGACTTCTACAGCACTGATTTTGGAAGGAGAGAATCTCTCACTAATATCTGAATGGCTGCATGTATCTGACAAGTAGTAGTAAACCATCCACGCAGAAAAAAATTGAGGAAACACCCATATATAAACCATGTCATTCTTGTTCACTGGCTCTGGTTCTTCTTCCATCTCACTTCTGCAAATACCTTTTCCTACCACACACAGCAGTTAATGTAGGTGAAACATAAACACCTCCATGCAGTTGCTAGAGAAAGGTTGTTTTTGGTGCCCTCAGTTCCCCATGACAGCTCATCAGAAGTGCAGTGGCATGCACACAACATCTGTTGTTTCTGATAAGTAATCAGATGGAGAGAGTCAGCGTTGCTGATTCAGCGTTACACTGTAGTTCCCTGTATCACTAGTGGCAGATAAGTTTTGCCACTTCAGTTTCCAGAGGTCTTGGATGGCAGTTCTCACTAAATGACCTCATTTCTGAAAATTACTTCATCAAATGTACTACCAGAAAGGGATGATTAGAATTAGATTAATCCAATTTACTGGTTACTGCAGTTTTAGTGAATTTATCTGCTGTAGAAAGGTAACAAAATGTAGAAAAGTGTTAACTGACAAAATGTAAATAAATACACGTTCTTATGCAGGGAACTTAACTAGGAAATGTTTGTTGACTGAGGTTGGACTGAAGGAAAAGACAAACTGTACCAATGATTTTGCCAGACTCTTCTACCATCATCTGTGTTTAATATACAAATTCACTTCACCTGTGCTTTTTGCTTTCCAGATTATTTTTTTTAAGAAATGTATGGAATAAATTTATTTTTGCTTTAAAGAACATTGTTTTATATGACCCTTTTTGGGGGAAGGGAGTTGGAGTCAATACAATCTAATCTTCATTTCCTTTATGGTGAAAACAGTGAATGATGTGGATAAGCTGTTTTGTAGCTGTGTGAATTCATGTAGCTGATCTCTGCCCCTTGCCCATTTTCTTTGAGGTTTGTTAGTTCTTTGCCTGGAGCTGGATTGAAAGATATTTGTTAACATGGGAAAGTGACTGTGTTTATTTTATTTTGTTTGTGCAGTACCATGTGCATTATGGTTATGGAATAAATAATAATTCAAAGGGAATTTGGAAGGGATTATTACTGTCCTTTTCTAAGTTTCCTTAGACTGAGAAACATCTCCATATTATTTAAGAAAAGTGTAACATTTGGATATTGTGAAGATTTCTCATTAATTATGAGGACCTAAAGTACATCCTCTGAATTCACTATTTATGAATGATTTGTTGTAATATTGATTTTATTTTGCCCTTGAATGTTTTTGGGGCATCATGCAGTTGAGAGAAAACAATGGAATATGACTTGCCATGAAATACTTTGAGCACTGTGAATTAGCTGAAAATCTTGTGGATGTATAGAATTAGCATGCATGTGTGGTTCTTTTCAAAGGCACAGTGCTTCAGTGTGCTTTCTAGAAGCAGTAGTTTAGATGACTAGGCAGTATTTTTGATCCTTGTAATAACAGTCTAACTTGTTTTAAGGTTTGAAGTAGTAGGAAGTATTTGAGTGCAATAAGTTGCAGAATTTAGTTGTTCTGTTCTGCTGTAAGGATTTGATAAGAGAGAGAACTTTTAAGGGTAGTACTGAGGAAGTATCATGAAACATCAGGCTTGTTATGTGGAAATTAGGCCAGTAAAAAATTCTTACATGTTTTTGCAATAATAGGTACATTAATGTGTAATTTATATGTTATATGGTTGTTCCTTTTTCTCAGCAATATGTTTTTAGAAAATCTTGATGTGTTACATCTCTGCACTGCTTACCAACCTATGTCCACCCTCTTTCTTTGCAAAGACTCAGGGAGAGGCCCTTTGATCAGGAGGGGCTGTTCTGCAGCTCTAACAAGGTCTCATTCTGTGCAAAGAGGGAAGTCCTGAGCTGGAGACTTCCTTCAAGCCTGTTTGTAGAAGATGCCTCCTACATCTATGAATTTGGTTTTTAGAAAAAAACATGAGTATGCACTAGGTAAATTGCTGTGCTGACAAACTGAGAAGAGAAAAATTACCATTATCTACATCAGTAAAATGATTCAATGTTAAAAATTCAGTCATATGGATTACTAAGAAGTACATTGTGTGTCATTAGAAATACTATGAGATTTGCATGTATAATATTCACTGTCAGATGAAAAAGTCCAGAGAAGCCGATATTAGTACTTTTTAAAATACCATCTATGAGGAGACTTCCTGTTGTATCTAATAGGCTTGCTTTGAGGGTTTCCACTGTCTTAAGGTGGCCTATGTACCTGTCCTTACCATCCTTTGATATGTATCTTATTATGTGCCCCAAATCTGAATTGGCCCAAATGGTTACTCTGAATAAAGATTCAAATATCTCCTAAGGAAGCCTCAAAGGTGAGTTGCGGTTCCTTGTATTCTCATATTGTTCCTGTTCCCCAGCCTGCTTTGCAGTGCAGTAGAGACTGCTATATTTCATGCTTACATCAGTTGGTATAGAATAACTTGATGGTCTATAGAGATTCATGCTGGTGTAAACGAACAAACTATGCCTACAGCTCCATAACCTGACCATAACAGAGCTAAAATCATGTTTGGAAACAGACTTATGGAGTTGAAGTATTTTTCCTAAAGTCTGTATGTAACTCCCTTCTTCCAGTATTTGTATTTTTCTGCCTTCTTGCCCAAAGCCTAGTGGATTCTTCTCATTTGCCCATTTATGTGAAAAATCTAAATGCCTGACAGAAAGGTGACATCCTGGACTCTTTTTGGAGTCTAAACAACTGACTGAAATTTAAGTGCATTCATCATATTTAGTTGAGATGATATGCAGAGGTCTCATATTGCCAAGATCTCCGTTTTCTGCTCAGGGAAGTATATGGTTAGTGCAACACAACATCTGGGAAATTAATGAGAGAGACCATTGTATTTGAAAGACCTTTTGGAATTTATGGAGGCGGAACAGTAGCACACTTATGTTATGCCACTTTTGTGAGGAAAAAAAAAAAAAGGATTACAAGGTCCTCTGTGATAGTTTGTTCTCTGTAGCTGAAGATGAAATGTTGCCCAGGAAAGCAATGGTGATTGACATGGTGTTTGCTCCTGAGAGTTTGACCAGGTTTGTTTAAGATGCAATAGACTCAGATCGCCTGAGAGCGTTTTAAGGAAAGACTGAATGTGGCATTTAGTGCCATGGTGTATTTGACATGGTGGTCAGTCATAGATTGAAGTCGATGATCTCAGAGGTCTTTTCTAATCTAATTGATGCTGTAATATCAAGCAACTATTGCTGAGACTCCTTTAGAGTTTTAAGGCAATTACAAGAAGTTTTCAGGAGTTAAAAAGTAGATGTTCATATGTCATTGGGAGAAATCTCATTTGTCCCATGAAAAGGCAATACCATGTGGTAGCAAGTTACCATTTGCTATGAGATGCTCTGGTAGAATGACTGTCTTAGAGCAGTGAGGTATTCACTGTGTGGTTTTTTTCATGGTAGAGCGAGAAGAAACTGAGAGGGAAATATCAGCCCTGTAAAATACTTTTGCTAAGAGAAGGAAATCTGTTCTAATTGTTTCAACATTTATTCCTTAGTGGGACACTACTGAGTATCCAGTCCAGAATTGTTTGCAGTCTCCCATGCAATGTCCAGCTATTAGAAATATTTTATTAGACTATTGTAATTTATTTTTTTATTTATTGTGTGTGAGTCTTATTCTGAGGCAATTAGTTTCAACATCAAACTTAATAACCCCATTTTGTATTTCTAATTGTTCCAGTTATAAACATTTATAAACCTTCCTGCGATTTTGTAGTACTCTGTAAAGCCTTCTATGGTGTTTAATTGCCTATATCCTCCACTTCATTAATTGTCTAAGCAAATAATTTTATATTTGTATTAAATAAGAGTTTTTTTTTTTTTTTTTTCCATTTGACTGTTTTTCTGTCCTTTGTGGTAACAGATGGCTTGCACTTAGTTCAATGAACCAGAGGCAAAAAGAGCAGAATTTGCAGTAAAATACTGTTGATGTTGCATTTTTATTCACACACAATAAATTAAGTCAGCTTTCTGATTATGTAAAGTGAATGTTTACACTCTTTCATTGAAATTAATTAAAATGTATCCACTACACTCTGTGGAATCAGTAGATTTCCCAGTCTGGATGGGCTCATAGGTACAGTTTGTGCATTTTTTACTGAAGCCATGTCAGCATAAGAAGCTCTTGTATTGTGCTCCAGGCTGCTATCTCTTGTTCCTGCTCCAGTAACCATCCCTCTATGCCTGCACAGCTGTTTCTGGTACTGTGCAATGAACTGGATTAGGAAACATTCATTTTTTTCCTTGGGATACTTTTGATTAAGGATCAGTTCCCTATTCCAGTTGGAATGGCCACACACATGGCTCTGCAGCCACAACTAAGGCATGGACACAGAGGAGAGAATAGACTAAAGCACTATGAGCTGCTTCAATTGTACCACCAATGGAAGAAACTATTTCATGTGCTCCACATAGCTGTAAAACATATCGTAATTTCACTTATCCTCTCTGATGTTTGTCTTTCCATCCTTTTAGACCATCTATTTTACTGAAGAAATCATTAGTTGAAAAACTTTGTTCATAGGACTGTGGTATCCCTCAAACTTTTGAAGGAAGTTATGGCATTTAGAATCATACTTTTCTTGCAACATAGGAACTCCTGTAGAGTTCAGTTTCATTCCTCTGGACAGGAGCTAAAGAAAGTAACAACTTTTTATTCAAGAACATTATTGATTGAAGGATGTTGGATAGTTCCTACTTTTAATGTGTTATATCTTTACTATAACTGTAGTTCCACTACTGCATATTTGACCTGACTCTGATCTCCCTTTGGCATTGTAAATGGAAACTGTTTCCACAGGAACCAGTGAAATTGCCAAAGCTGTAAAATACCTCTCTTCTTCCCCTCCCCATCCCAAACACTTCCCATCCCAAACACTCTCTCAACTCTCATTTGCATTTATTAGTAGGCTATTATAACCTATAAGAATTTCTTTAGAAAAATTATTCAAAATTATTTTCTTGAACCGGTTTATGAAAACAGGCAATATTACACTATATTTGTCCAAACAGCTGCATGATGACTGGTAAAAATTACTCCTGTAGAAGATGGTTAGTAGGATAAGCATCTTCCTTTAATCTACATAAGAGAGGAGTGAAACGCAATATTTTAGCTTGGCTGAAAACTAGCTAACAGAGGTACGGGTTTCAGTGCTTCATATGCTTTCTAAGGATCTGGTAACAAACATTGCTGATAGCACACAGTTAGTGAGTTGGTTTAATTGCAACTGTTTGCAAATGGCAGAAAGGCAGCAGAGATGCAGAACGATGTGAATGTTGTTCATAGTGTTCCCTGGAGGGACAGCTTGGGGTGTCTGGAAAGAAGCCTGGAACTGTAAGCAAAGAAGCTCTCCTAGTACTTTGATTCCCACTATGTTCAGGGAAACAGGACTCTGGAAACACACAGCAGGGCATGTGAGATGTGTGACATTGAATTTCATCACCTCGCTGGTTGGTGCAGCATCTGCTTTCTAGGGGGGAAAGCTTCCAAGTGCTAAATGTAGACTCTTCTTTGACTGTAAACACACCCCTTGAAACCCCATCCAAAGGCTGAAGGAAGATCTGAAACAGTGGTATAGAGCAACTTTATTTACAGTGCTACTTCTGTGGTTTTCTCATAAACAACTAGCATGGCTGCTGGCTTGAGTGTGGAGAATCTTTGCATTTCTCTTAGCAAACTTAGAAAGCAGGATTTCAGGCACAACAACAAATAAGCCTCCACAAAACTAACCTGCAAATTAAATCTGTGAATTGGATAAGCTATAGAAGTTGTCTGCCTGGATTTGGAACTGGGTCTATGAGGGAACTTGCATAAGGCTGAATATTCTACCACAGATGTCTACTCGGGAGGCCCAGGAGGGGAAAGTTTGGATTACTCCATCAGAAATACTCCAACCCTTGACATTAGCCTTTTTTTTGACTGCTACAGTTCTGCTGAAATGTATTTGGCTTGGTTAAGTATTGTTAATAAACTAGGTAAATTACTGGACAGAACAGAAAAATTAACTTTTTGAGCACAGCTTCTGAGGTAGGAGCCTGAACAAAACTGTTGCTCAGATCCTGTGTGGGTTGTTTTGCTGTCCTTTGATATTGATTTGACCATTTTGTAGGTGTTTCTGACAGTGACAGGATCAGATTTGAGGCATTGTGTTGAGTCACTCACTATAAACACTGCTGCAGTGTTAAATTCTAGACTTTATTCTTGTCATTCATACCAGTTATGTTTTGGTATGTATGGGAGAATTGGGCGTAATTCATTTTAGTTTGTGTCTGGTCCCACAGACTCAATTTCTATTACCAGCTGGAATGTATTAGGTGCTGTTCTGGAGTACATATCCAAATTTCCTTTCATACAAAAGGATGTCTCAGGATTGTTCACAGCAAATGGTCAGGATGACTGAAAAATCTTTGAAACTATGCCTCTGATGTGAACAAAAGTGCCAATGCCCTGTCTATAGATGCTGCAGTCAGATTGTTGCACTGTGGTATCAGTGGGGTTTCGCTTGTTGTACATGACTCTCTCATTCTTTCTGATTCCATTTCAAAACTTGCTTTTGTGACAGTTCAGCAGCTAATCCCACAGTTGCTCTCCAAGCTCTGAGACTGATGCATTCATTCACTCTGTGTTGGTGGCAATGGTCAGAAAGAGATATTTTCTAGCACAATTTTACCCCGTATTTCTATCTACTGTGGTAGTATTCCATGAAAATTGAGATAAGTATGACAACATGAAGTCTGAGTCAAAAATTTTTTGGACTGTTCTTGGTGTGCACATATGCTCTCATGAAATTTAATACCCAAAGAAGAGAATTTCTTATTCTAAACTATCTGTGCATCTTCAGTGCATGAGAACATAGAATCATAGAATACCAATTTGGAAAGGACCTCAAGGATCATCTGGTCCAACCTTTCTTGCCAAAAGCAGTCTAAAAAAGATGGCCTAGCACCCTGTCCAGCTGAGTCTTAACAGTGTCCAGCGCTGGAGAATCCACCACGTCCCTGGGGAGATTATTCCAATGGCTGAATGCTCTCTTTGTGAAAAATTTTCTTCTTGTGTCTTAATAGAAATCTTCCCAGGGAATGACTTGTACCCCTTGTCTTTTTCATGTGACTCCATGTAAAAAGGGAGGGCCCATCTTCATGGAGCTTTGCCAAAAAGAGGGATGTGTAAAGGCAGTGCTTGAAAGTGTTGCATTTGCTGTGTAATGCAAAATATTGAACCTGAATAATCTAAGAAGCACCAGCGGAAGAAACCTCGATATGTGTTTGAAAGATGACCAACTTTTTCTGTTCTTGTTTGAAGGTACGAGCTGCAGTTTCTACACTGGAGCTTCTTGGTATTTTGACAGTCAAGCATGTTCATTGTGCACCAGTAGGAAGACAGATGAACCCACCAACCTACACACATTTCGGTTTTAACCTCTGCTTATTTCACACTATTGATTTTTCTTAGATTAAGTTCTCATACTATTGATTTTTCTTAGATTAAGTTCTAAGGCCATGATTCTGATCTGAGTGTTACTGCAGTATGAATAATTGCAGAGATATTTTTATCTTAGCACAGTTGAAAAGTTTTTTGGTTTACTAACTGGGGCTCAAAGTGTATTTATAGACAGAATTGTGCCATGTGGCTACAGCCTCTAGTAAATTCAAGTGCTTTTTGTAATGAAGCCCTCAGTTTTGAAGGGATTTCAGTCTATTTGGTTATGCATAAATTTGAATTTCTGGATCCAGGATAAAGAATTTTATTTTTTTTTATTTTTAAAAAATAAATGCTGACTCTTCCTTTTTCTCCTACTGTGGAGCTAAAATGGCTTGGCAGCAATGTTTGAACACAGTTCCAGTCAAACCAGTTTTGGAAAACAGTTTGGCAGGCCACAATGGAGTAAGGCCAAAGTATGTAAGAGCTAAATTTTAAAACTAATTCTAGGCTAAAATTATAGTTATAGTGAGAGAGAATGACGTAAAATTCAAATACAGTGTTTGTCTCTGCCACCTATTTTCTTTCTTTAGTTAGTCAAGCTATGCTAGGCTGCTTGAAACTGTGGTCAAACTTCTCATGAATCCTACGTTTCTTCTGCCTGAGCCTTGGTCAGTGTGGACAGGAAATTACATGGTTAAGTAGTTCTTTGAGAAGTAGCTTACTTTTTAATCATATCATCATTAAGTAGAATTTCACATACCTTAAAAATTAAGTCGTGTGGAACCTATAGCACTGCAAATAACTGATCTTTTTCTTTGCTATGTCATTTCTTCCAAAATAGTTGAATCAAAAAGGCTGTTTCCATTTCCCTTGATACCTTCCAGTGTTGTACAAACACAGTTACTTGCAACTGCTTTAGTTTATCTGCTGTTGACTTTAGAAGTACAATTTGCAATATGACAGGATGACCGCAGGATATTATTTTTAAAGTTTGTATAAAATGGATTGTGCATCTTTTTTTCCCACAGTGAAGATGTCTAGACTCTTCAGAACCTTTGTAAAGCTGTTATCCAGACAAATTAGTTCCATGAATTTGAGTCACATCAACCTCAAGAATTATCCAAATAAATGGGGTCACCCAGTCATTTTACTCTTAGCTATAATACAAAACATTTCTCGTAATCTGTAAAGCTGACAAAAAAAAAAAATTATCAGCTACAGTCCAACTTTCTTCTTCCTTTTTTTATTTATTTTTTTTTTTTAACAGGAAGATTTTCAGTTTCCCTAAGTGTTAAAAATATTTCCCAGCAGAGTGGACATTCTGTTGCATAATAATTCTGGCTGTCTCTGGGCAGTGCTAAATTGTATTAAGCATAGATGTCATGAGGAATAATTTCTGTCTAACATCTAACGCCAAGCCTAAGAGTAGAGTCCATGTAATGCCCAGTTATATTCTTAGGGAGATGTTCAATTCATTTTGGGGATGTGGAGCTGTCATACTCTTAATGGTCAGTAGCTTCTCTTTGATCTTTTACACTGTTCTAAAATTCATACCAATGCCAAAAATTAACTCCTCTATATCCATGACTTGTCATCTGGTTTTGATTGCAGTTTCCAAATAGCCTTTGATCCAGCATGTGCTTGTTACTTGTGCTTTGTTTGTATGCCTTAAACTCAGTTTGATAAATTTTGAACAAAGAAATCCACTGAATGCTACTCATGTTCACATAGAGTCCATCTCCTCTCTTTTACACAAGCTTTAACAAATGTGCTTTGTTTTACTTCCAGGCAGTTAAGACTGTGAACATTATTTAGTTTGGTCTTTTGTCCTTTGTGAAAGAAAGGGGAGAAGAAAAGCAGTATGAATAAATTGAGTTAAGCTAAGTTTAGGAAGAGCCAGACATAGTTTTAACAATTTCCCTAAGTGAATGATACTTTCATGCTGTATGTTGTTTTTAAAGAGAACCTGTTCGCAGAACAGAACTTTAGTTACATGAAATAGTTTTTTGAGGTGTTTGTTTTTTGCAGAGTTTGCATTATAGAGCTTTAGGAACAGATAGAATGAAAGGCAATAGGAAATTACTTTAACTCTTGAAGAAGTCATGGCATTGTCATCACATCAGTGATCACAGTCTATATTTTATGGTGAGAGGCATGAAATAGTAAAGTAATTGTCTCCCCTTTCTCAGATGAATTTTATGCCCTTTTGGATGATTTATGTCTAGGTCATCACAAAATTTCTAGTGTCACACACTCATACAGCTATCACAGCAGAGAGCAAAGTTATACTTAAAAAAATAAATAATGGAGTCTTTATTTTGAAGGAGTAGCTGTCTTTGATCTGTTTGATCTCTGGTCTTAGTAGTTCTACTGCATTTTTCTCATTTTCTCATGTTTGGGCTTCATAGCTGTCACCAGTTTCATATGAATTATTGCAGTCCAGTGCTGAGCCCACCGATGTCCTTCAGGACTAAACTCCTTTTTTCTGCTCTTGACAATTTATCCATTTGCTGTTGCCTGCCCTAAACACCCATTTAGAACTATTCCTGGCCATTGCACAGTTGTCTGCAGCTTGTGGTGGGTTTTGTAATTCCCATTAGAAAAAGTCTCTTTTTAAGGCCAGTTTTGAAGATAATCAGTTCTAAGGCTTTGGAGATTTTTTATTTTTTTTTTTTTCATTTCTCTTTGCAGTTGTTGGGAATTTTGAAGTAAGTGAAGTATGCTCAACTGTATCCTTGTGGAGTCCTAGCCTTCCTGGTTAGGACATTACCTACCTATATTTGGCAATGGCGAATAAGTTGTCTTGAAAAATTCAGGAGAAATGGCCATTTATGATGCATGGCTAGAAGAACAGCACTTTTTCAGACTTTTACTCTCAGAGTTTTCCAAGATTTCTCTCAACATTATGTCGTCTGTCATTGTCCAGTTAATCTTTAAGGATAATCGGAGCGATGTAGGATGACTATTAGAGCTACTGGACAGTTGCACACAAGGAGGAGGTAGACTTTCTAGCATCAGTCGGAGGTAAAGCAACTGCAGATGGGTTTGTACACAACAGGCAGCCTGCTATGGCAGGTTTCCATAGGTACCTGCAGTGCTGTAGCAGAGTATCAGGTTTCATTGATTTCTGTCTTCTGTTTTGAAGATTTTTCCCTGCAGAATTTGGAAGTAGAGAGGAAGTTAACCTTTAGGGAAATCCTTGCCTAATTAGAGGAAGATGCTACTTAATTCCAGATGGGTTATATAAAAAATATTCAAGGTTGATTTTGCCTTCTGTTCTAGCTGGAAATTCTGCTGTGCATATAATAAGAGATTTTTAAAACTATATTGGGCTAACACCAAAAAACATGTCTAATTCGTGCACAGCTGAAATTTAGCTGGTAAATACAGAGTTGCTCTTAATCCAGAAAATTGTAAGGAGCTCTTTGTCCTTCATATCCTTTTATTAAGACCAGAATTCCTGCTTTGGATTCCCAAGCCTCCATGCTATTATGTTACTTTAATTAGAGCTTGTTATTTGTATTTTAAATATACCAGATTGATAGTATTTGCAAAGGATTTTTTTTTTTCAAAACAGTTTATCTCCTCAGACCAAATAACCTGGAAGAATTATGTTGTATTAATGTCTGGAGCATGGACTAGTAATTGCTGCATTTTTCTCCTTTTTTCCTCTCTTTACCAAAATATGGATAGATAATGTTTTATGTAGTTCAATACCAGACATTTAACTCCGGATGCTTTGTTTGAGAAGGCTACATAAACTTTGTGAAACTGGAGGTATTTACGCTCTCTGACCTATCATTTCTAGATTTCAGTGGAGAAGTGCTGTAGAACAGCAGTGATTATGCTTCTACTATCATTAAAGTATTTTTAAATTATTTTTCTTTTGATAATTAGTTTATATTTTTTTGGAGCCAAGATAAAGGAATCTTATTATAAAACTAGAAGTAATTTAAAATATTTTAAAGAATATCTTCATAGTGGAGCAATTATTGTATCTCAGTAGTTTCCTGTCTGATGAATCAGTCTTCTTGCATTCGTCTTATATAATGCACTAGGTTAAAAAAACTCAATCAAACAAAACTCCCCCTCAAGCCCCTTCTTTAAAATTTCTTCTGAGGTGAGTTTTATTTTTGACATTAATACTTACAACTGATCAGTTAAATATATTGGGTTATGTGATGGCTTTTGATAGTCTAGTCTACTGAGGAAAATATTAACATTTTAAAATTGCTTTAGTCAAGCACATTTTTAAATTTATTAAAATGTTTATGGGATTGTTTTAACCTCCACTGAAAGAGATGGAACTCTCTACTAACATTTGAAGAACACTCATGACAGAAACTGTCTTTCTCTTCTGGAATTATCACAAAATCAGCACAACTGCAATTAAACAGGCTGGTCGGTAATGGTGCATTCCGTGGCATCTCAGTATCTGTCAAAAATCACAGGTTGCAAAATTACAGAGACATTATGCTGGGGTCTAATATTACTGGCAATGCATCCAGTTCACTTCTCAAGCTACAAGATGGACTCTGGCACCAACTGATAATATGCCTGAAAGTTACTGTTGGCATGTCATACTGTTTGCACACTACTACTGAAAAACAAGCTTAATATTTAGATGGATATGCAAGTATTTCAGTGATTGAAGAGCTATATTTTCATCAGGGGAAAATTTGGGAGTTGGATCGCAGGGGATGTTTGGTTTTGCTTTAGCCTCTTCAGCTGCTGGAAACTGGAGTTCTGCATGAGAAATGCACCTGCATTGCTGGCTAAGTCTCTAGGGACAAAAATAAAGAGCAATAGTTTGACAACTGTATGCCAAAGTGGCATTTTCTGAAGGCCAGTGAAGCAGCGCATAGGTGAAAAGGGATCTTAGCCAAGGTATGTTTGCTGACACATTGATTATCATTTAAACTAGCTAAGAATTTTTTTAGATTAGGCATGCAGCATCTTACACTGATTATCTTAATTTTATGTAGGAAATTTATTATGTATTTGTTTCTGCTGTCAAATAATTAAAGCTTTGTGTTTTAATAGTGTTTCCATGAGGAATGTGTACTTACTCTTTGTGCCAAATTTTTTTTTTTTCATTATGAAAACATGTATCATTTACAAGTGGTACTAGCCAATGATCAGGTTCAATAAAAATCGGTAAGTTGGTGAAATACTCCATCTAGTCCTAGTAGGGGAAGCGGTGGCATTAAAAAATTAGAAGTAATTTCTATGGCATTTTGCAACTCAATATTTTACCTAAATGGGATTGTGTGTATTCTAGTTACTCTCTTAACTAGAGAATAAAATGAAAGAAGATATCTGATGCCAGAAGCTTTTTTTCAGTTGGTAAAATGAGGTGTCTTTCCTGCCTGTAATTTCCTAGATCATTGCAATTCAACTAGTAACCTGTTTTCTGGGTTTGGCCCTCGAGGGAGTGAATCTGTCCTGACCATCTTTTTCTCCTGGGGCAAGTAAGGAGTGGTTTGTGGCCAGATCCTGCCTCTGCACACACAGGCAGCTGGAACTCAGTTTGCTGTCATGGCCTCCAGAGCTCAAGAGAGCAAAGTGAGGAAGGAGGATAGTTTTACTGCAAGTTTGTGATCCAGCCATAATAACAATATCTTTCTACATGGTAGGGACTGAGAAGCAACCCAAGAAATAGTGTAGTTTGCACTCATGAACACACACACAAAGCTACACACACACACAATATGTGGAAGAATATCTCTTTAGTGACAACTAGTCTACTTATTTGTGGTGTCTGGACCTTTGAGAGCCTGGCTTGTGTATTTGGGGTGGGGTTTTTTAAGCAAATATATTTAGCTGTATTAGGATCTAGTGTTCTGTGGGATTTTCTCCATAACTTATTCACAGCATGGCTCGCGATAAGGCTAATTTTTGTATAGATGCAGAAAAAGTCGTTGATTTAGGAACAAATAATGGGAGAAGTATCTTGTTTCACATAAACAGAAGATGAAGAAATATGTGAACATGGAATTAAAGAACAAATATGAGATAGTTTTGTAACTAAATAGGCTTGATGTTCTGTATTTTTAATGTTAAATACATACTAGTTAGAAGAGGATGTTTGAGGGAATTCATAATTACCTGTGTGACATCCCCTGACGACCTAAGTCAAAAGTTGGTCATGCCATTCAGGGTCAATGGATGTAGCAAGGGAAGAAAGTGACTGAGGGTAGGAGGTGGTATAAAATATTTATTGAGATGCTTTGTGTTCACTGAAGGTAGAATAAAAAATTATAAATTTTTGGGGCCTTCTGTAGCCAGAACAAAGTAAAATTGCAAAGCTGTATTTCACCTCATCCTCCTGTGGGGGAAGTGGCTGTCCCAACCACTTTCCAGTTGTTATGTGATACAAATCACCCCGAAAACACATTTGCTAGTGATTTATTACTGCAAGCAGCAACCCTGTGGTTTGTTCCTTTGTGCCACTTGGTAGTCAGTGAAGTAGCTTCATAGGTAGAAAAAATGCAATTTAATGCTCAAGTGGCTTTTGATTTTTATAAGCAGAACTGCCTCCTGGAAAACCTGTGGAACTGCTAAACTCATAACTTTTCCAATACCTCCAGACAATTTATATTGAAGATAAAGTAGCAAATAAGGAACCATCATGTTGGCTGGCAGGGAGCACAGAAACACATGCACACATGTGACTTTGGCTTTGTCTGGGGTGTTTGTGCTATTCCACATGTTATTTATTATTTTGGAATATTCATTACTTTATGAACCAATGCTTGTGCTGTCTGACATGTTGGGATGTTTTTAATGGTCTACTGAAATGATTCTCCTGTTATTGCGGAACTTGTTCTGGATTTATACCAAGAGGATCTAGTTTCTTCAGGCAGACTTGCCAATGTTTCGAGCTTTAAACATTAAGTCAGATCTGAATAGATCTGAAAGCATCAGCCTTCATCATGATTATGTAACTGCCCTGCATAGCTGTGATTTGTTTAAGATACAAAAGAATATTTCTTTCTTTGTGGAAGTTCACAGAGGGTTTTCAGTGTATCTTCAGAAGACGCTGAACAGAGCCGTGCTGTCTGCAAGTGCTCTGTTATGTTACAACATGGAGCACTGCAGCCGGTGCAGGTGTAAGCTCTCTGGAAAGCCACAGCACGTGGCTAGGCTAGCATAGGGTCACTTCCCATACCTGTTGCACAGCCCCCAGGTAATCTGTGATCAAGATCCCAGCATGTGACTATCAAGGTCAGTGTTGGTTTCTGATGTGTTTTGAAGTCTTGGTCATGTTTTACCTGGGAGATGTTACACACAGTGAAGCTGTTTATTGACTTGCTTAAAAAATACCAAGAAGTTTGAAAACCTTTTCAGAAAATTGCCCAGTTGAAGGTTATGGTGTTCTTCAAACTGTGTTCCTGAAGCATTACATGTAGTGGTGCTATATAAAGCCTAGAATGAAAAGGGAATTCTCTGGCGTTAGTTACCTCAGTTATAAATCATGTTAGATGTTAGGATTTATATGATCTTGATATGGACAGTAAATATTCAGAATGCCTGACTGGAGTGTCCACATGTAATGTCAAAGGGTTGTGCTCTGTAACAGAGCACTGTTATTATTTTTGGGATTTCATACTTGAAAGAAGAGGTGTTTGATTTGCAGGGTGCAGAAAGTACCTGCAAAGAATGCAGGCTGGTGTAAACAGCAGTAACTTCAGACCACAGAATGCTGTTTAATGCTTCTGGGATTAAACACTGCAGATGGAGCTTATTTATATCATGTGAACTAACTATTCCTGTTTATGTTGTTTTGTATTGTTCTGATATATATACCTAAAATAAATCACAGTTGTGCCCTTAGCACGCAGGTTTTGTCTGGTGTTCATGATGTCTGCCAGTGGTGCTGGGCTTGTCACAGTTCCAGTTTTGCACAGAATGGAAGCAAAATACATCTCTGGTTTAATATTGAAAGTCCAGAACAGATCAAGTGATGGATCCTACTTTAAATACTTGGCTATTATTTTAAAGCAATATTTGGTTGCAAAGACAATTTTTCAAAACTTTTATGTAAAAATGTCTTAAATTAATTCTTACTGCCTTTGACTTAAGACAAAGGGAATATGGAATATAAACAACATGTGCATCCAATTGTTGGATTTCTGTAAGCAAAAGAAAACAAACTTAACTTTTTAAAATTCTTATAATTGGCAGATAGTTCATTTATGCTTCATTTTAGATGTTTCATTATGAGAAAGTTGTGACAACTTGATTACATGATCTAGTTCTTTTTTTTTTACTTTTTTTTTTGTAACCCCTTTAAGATAGCCTCTTTCTATGTGCCATACAACATCATATAGAAACAAGTAAGATGTATAACAGGAATTCCTTTCCTTCCCTTGTTTTATGGTATTTTTGTAAGTTAGGCTATTTCCAGTACTGTCCATGATTTCTTTTAGACTTAAATTAGATGTATTCATCCTTTCTCTCTTCTTCTCTCGCTCTCCTTCCTTTCTTGGCCCCAATGTAAAAAAAAAGGGGAAAGTCCACTTTTTTATATATATAAATTTGAGCTACTTTAAACAGTTTCCAGTAACTTAACACAGCAAATTAATTGCATTGTTTTTTAAAAGTAGAAGACCCTCTGAAGCCCTTTAGTGTATGGTGCACTGGTCCAATGGGCTGAGAGATGCTGTGGCCCAGGGATGGGACTGGACAACCTCGGTGGAGTAGGAACCCCTGAATCTGATACTACTTGTGCCATCAAACCAGCCAGCTGAGGTTGGGAAGGGAGGAGGGAAATTAGGTGAATCATTAGTTCTTTGCTTAATTTTCATTCTTGTACCATGAAATTAGGCTTCTTTTTGGACTACTTGACTCCTCTGTGGAAGTGCACAGGAGCACAAGACAAAGCCATTATAAAGATATATATTTTATAGGCATTTTAGAAGGCACTTCAGGAGTTTAGACATGTGAAAGGGCTCTCATTAGTTCTACTTCAAAGTCAGTGGCTAAGTCCCTTTCAGAGAATCACCAGCTTTTATGCAAATCAATAAAATTTTCAGCAGGGAAAGGGTTGGGACTTAATATTGATCCTGCAGTCATTGCTTCTATTTTCTTATTATCACTGAAAAACATTGTATTTGTAAATACATCTCTACTAGTTTTTCAGAGATTTAGGTTTTGATTTTGTCTGGTTTTGAAGAGAACAGAATACCTGGAATTGGTCTGATGTCAGCTTCTAAGAGGTTTTTGCCTGTGTCTTACACAAGAGGCTGTTACAGAAGCTTAGTAACCGTGGGGTGAAAGGTAAAGCACTGTTACTGATTAAAAAGAGTAAAACAGCAACCTTCCTATCATTTTGCAGGCATTTTCCAGCATGGAAAATGATTTTTAAGTAGTAATTGAATTAATAGAAATTTTCTGGACAAAATTGTTTTTTATTGGAAAACAGTGTTCATTAAAGATAGTAACTGGAAAGATTTCCCCTTTTTTTGATATAGGAAAAAAGATCACTTTTAGCCTTTCCAATTAAAAAAAAAATTAAAGAAAAACAAATGTCTAATTACCTATCTAAGCTGCCATTAGAAGGAAATATACATGATCAGTAGTATGTTACTGCACATTTGGCTCAAACACGGACTGCTGTCAGAAATTCAATACTTTTTTAAAATTTGCTTCAGTTTACTATGGTGGGAGTTCCATCAGCCTTATGGAAAAGCAGAATAAGATGCTATCCAATAGCTTACATCTCAAAAAATGCACAATGTCTTAATAATTGGTTTTCTGGTACATCTTTCACCTTGCTCTTATTGAAAGTTTGTAATTTCATGCCTCCAATGGAGAATTGTACTCACATTTCAAACGGTGGTGGTGCCTTCCTCATGCTCCTTCCAAGCTGCAATGTGGAGATGCATCTGATGGTCCTTTCCCAAGTCTTCAGGGAGATGCAGAAGGGAGATTCCTTCCAGTCTTGGCAAGACATAGCATTGCAATATATTTTCAATTATAATCAAATGTTTGTTAGTTTTAACTTCGATTTTCTTAGCTCTTCTTTGTATACATGGCAAACTTTTCTATCTAAGTTTCCTATCTATATTTATTCTGTGTTCAAGGTGTGGATTTGGGCCAAAAAAAGTATGTGTGGATTTTTTTTTATAGGTAGTATGGCTTTAAATACTTTCCTTCTCCAAAGCATCTCCAAAACTCTGATTTTAGACTTAGGAACAGCACTGTGAGTCAGCACTACTAACATTTTCTTTAGACCCCTGGGAATATTTAGAATTCAACAAATGACAGCTAGTAGCTGCTTGGGACATGCTTAATATTAGCTTAAATGACTCATTCTTGGATCAGAATAAAAAATAGGAATTTGTGCCAATGTAGCCCTTCTTGTTACATATGAAATGATGCAGGATTGCATATTTTTTCTTTCTGCTTGTATTAGTCTCACAGTATATGATTATTTTTATAGGATGTGTTGCATTTCTTTTACAGAAGTTCACAATTTGAGGTATTTTTATTTCTAAGTACAAACTCAAAAAGAATTATTAAAGAAAAGGTGAGGGAACTGATAAGTGATAATTGTATTCTAATCTGTACAACATTCTGTAGGGATTTCAGGAATCTACTTAAACCATGAAAATCTAAAATAAATATATTTAAACAAATAGGAAACCCTTTAAGAAATGTTGAATTGTAATTTATTCTCTTGAGAACCTATGGTGTCATAACATTATAGAGATAGTCTACATGAGTGTTGAACTTTATAAAGATTGTTTTTCCCTCCTGAATGTTTATGAGAGAATATAGATTGCACTGGATTTTATTCTCAGAACCACTAAAGTGTAATTACTTTATCTAGAAGAGATTCTTTCTGGCACTTGATTCTTTTATGAATACTAGTGCATCTTCTCATTACCCATCAGAGCTGCACAAACTGTACAAAACACGTTGTGTTTCTTTTTCACTGTGCATGTCAAAAACTGTGTTTGTTACAGTCAGCTGCAAAGTCAAGGGATTGCCATGGTTCACTAAGGCCCAGTCTTGCAAGCACTTTTGTTCATGTTTAACTTTGATGAAGTATGTGAAGTTACATGGGCAAGCACATGGATATGCATGTGCAAAGTTAGCACCTCTAGTTATGTAAAACTCCACATATTTTTGGCCTGTGGCTGTGAGACTGTCAAAGTTAAGTCAAGAAAGTCAGAGTCAAGAGCAGAGCAGCTTTTAATCCGTTTATCACTTGGGCAGCTGCAGTACTTTGTTTCAGTCTGTGCAAGAGTTTCACAAATTAATGGTTTGGGGTTTTTGTCAATTTAAGGTTCCTTGAGCATGACTTTTTGCATAACTCTATAAAAATATGTTCATTTTTACCACTCAAAGGGAAAGTCTTAAAAGCAGCATTCCATAGGAAAATAAAATAAATAAAATAATTTTCTCTTTCAGTTAATTCCCTCTAATGTGGTCAACTGTTTCCTGGCAAGAAGAGAATTTCTGATCAACTTCTTTATGAAAAGAATGTACTACGAAAGCCCTTGGGGTGTGCAAGTCAGAGAACTGTTGGATGAATCATTTTAGATTAATTCAGATGTGATATAGTTGCTAAGTCTCTAAAGTCAGAATTTAAGCTATAAAGTAATGTTTTTGGTCAAACCACAGTTGGATTTGTAACTGGAAGCAAACTAGGAGTCACAGAATGGTTGTACCACAGCTCTTTCCTGGAGAGAAACAAGAATTTCCTCTGAGAGAAGCTGGGTATGCTATTGCAGGTAGCTGCCACCAGACTGCACTCTGTATGCTCAGTCCTGGCCAAAGAGGACCAGGCCTGGCATCCTTCACTGATACCCCACTAGACCCTGTCCCTTCATGAACATCTCTCTGATGCTGCTTTTTCACACACCCCAAGGAACACAAATACACCTTTCAGCTGAATCCACAAAGACAACACTCTACTGGGTGGCAACATGGTCTTCCTGTAATTTCAAGCCTGCAGTACTGAAAACACACACAAAACTGTGCCTGAGTGTCTGTCCATAGGACCTCTGATCCAAACACTACGTAATGGGGACATACTAATCTACCCCACAGTGCGCAAGGTCATGGGGCGACAGATGCAAGCTATTTTATTTCAGCAGCCAGTGTGCTCCCTGCCTCTTGACAGGGAGCCAGGACAGCTCTAGGTTTGAATGCCTTTAGCAGGGTAGCTCCTGTGTGCTGCTGTTCCCAGGATTACATTTTGGAAAGTCAGATGAACCACAGAAGACCAGCTCCTCCGTCTTTGTAATGATCCATGAATTTGCTGGTGTTACCAGGCATTAATTGTTATCACAGCCAGGAGATAAGCAACAAGACAAGAGGCAATGGGCAGAAACTGATACATAGGAAGTTCTACCTAAATAGGAAGAACTTCTTTACTGTGCAGGTTACCGTGCACTGGAAGAGATTATCCAGAGAGGTGGTGGAGTCTCCCCCACTGGAGATATTCAAGAACCACCTGAGTAATTCTCAAGTTATTTGTAGAATTGTTAGAGAGTGCTGATTTGGTGAAAAAGTGTCTAGATATTGTCACAGTTCAGAGCGCTGCTCCTTAAAAGTAGTTTTCATGTGCTTCTGCACAAGCGACCTAACCTGTCGACTCCTTGTTTCTGTCTTCTGGCTGGGTATTAACCGTGAAAGAGATAAAGTTCATATTTAGCAAGGGTGAGGTCAACATGAGGGGAAGAGTTAGTATTGTCATGATTACACCTTCAACAAACAAGACCTTTCTCTTAACACCTTTTTGCACTGTCGGAAAATAATTACCTTTGATAATGTAAGCTGGACGCCTGGTCTTGAAACATGGCTCACCTCCATGGAGCACACTCGTATTGAAGGCATTTCTCCTTGGATCTAGGAAAGCTGAGGAAGAGTTGCATTCTTCCTTTCTGTTTGGCTGTAGGAAGCAGGACTTTCCATGAGGGAAGGAAGAGGAGCCTTCTCTGCTTCCAGAGCGCTGGCAGACTCTACAGTCATGGAAAACTAAAAGCTGAGAGAAAGTTGCATGAGCTGCCATATAACATGTGTTTTTCTACATATATTCTTAGGAAAGACTTTTCAATAATGAGAAGCAAAGGGCATTTTTTCTGCAAGGTTTATCTTTTTAGTGTTAGCTGAACAAAAATAAAGTGATTGAAACATGAGTGTCTAAAGGAAACAATATGCTGTGAATAATATTGACTGGAAATGCTACTACAAGTTTGGAGTGGGTCTGTCATTGGAAGTCATAAAAACACAACTGTAAATTATACATTGGGGTTTGGTTTAGCCTGGAAGCTAGTTTTTAAGAATCTGAGGTTTATTTATTGGTTGTGTCACAGGAATCTTTGGCTTGTTTTAATTCCAGTCTTCAGCATTTTTGCATTTCAAGCCATATAAAGGAGTACAAGAACTATGGTACATCTACCCCAGCTCAACAGAATGGGCTCTAACCAGGCTCTGTAAACATACTGTCTTCTGTGTTGTTTCTAGCCACAGTGATGCTTTATAAATTATTTATATTCTTCTAAAGTTTCTTCAACAAAACCAGTTTTCATGCTGTGCTATTGCATTCGGGTCTGAAAACACTGCAAAGTATCCTTCAATATGCTTCAAATCCAGTTTATTTTTCACAAGGGCAGTGGAAAGACTTTGCTTGGTATATCCCAGTGGGATACCACGTTTGACATCTAAATTTCCTTCAGGATGTGTGAAAGGCTTCTCTGTAGGGGAAACTACACTACTGCCTCACTACAGCGTGCATTACGTATGCGCGCACATAGGTGTGTTTAAACGTAGAAAATGGCATTCCAGTTGGATTTTGAGTCTTCAAGACAGTGCACGTGATTTATCTGAACACCAGCAAGACCTTCTCTCCCTCCCTCCCTGCCTGCCTTGGCTGGGCAAATAGCTGGCCGGCTCTCAGCCCTCCAATCACTTGGACTGCCAAGCCTCCACCCCTCCATACCAACAGCTCCCACGTTACCTGCAGCTGGCTTTAAAGCGAGTATTTTAATAAAATCACTTTCACTCTTCCTTTATGACAGCAGGAGTTCGGGACTGGGTAAGAGAAGCAGAAGTTTGCCCAGCAGAAGTTGCTCTGAATCAGGTTTGTAATGAAGTTTACTGCTGAAAGCAACAGAGCTTATCGTAGGAAAATGCCTTTAACGTACATGCTTTCAGAGTAGCAAGAGCTGTGGTATACAGTTTGTTTACATTACAGCATTATTCTGTCTTTGGCAAAGTGCAAAGTACAGTGTTAATATATAGAAGATGCAAATTATCTTTTCCTTCCCTGTCTGACTGGAAGGTGTTTCTGCTTTTGGATGATAAAGCTTTCCTTCTCCATTTTATGCATCTTGGACTTCTGTTACAGGTGCTGCTTTCCAATTTTAGGGCTTTAAGTATTATTGAAATGCACTACTTTAAATATTCCAAGGCATCAGGGGTTTTGTGAAGGTCTTGGGTACAATGCGAGCTTTTAGGACACTTGCAGAAAAATCATGTATTGGCTGTGCAAGTGTGTGTACATACACATATGCAAATCATAGACTACACCTAGTTTTGCTTCCTCTCTGAATTCTTTTATATATTTTTGCACATGATCTAATCAGTGCAGTGCTGCAACTTTGAATAAGGCTAAATGCAAACAAAAAAAACCCATAAATTATGTAGATGGAAAATATATAAACTTACAGATTTTTCAGGAAAATGAGGCTGAAGGAAGATGCTAAATTGGTCTGTATTAACCAGTATGTATTTATATTTTCCCATTTTCAGTATGTTAAAAACTTTTTGGAGTATTTTCTCCTAAATTGGTATGCTGTTTAAAATGTTAAATTACTGCATCTAAAATTTGTATTATATTATATAATATTAGCTTAACAGAATAGTTTTTAAGTTAAATATCTTGAAGTAACTTTGGCTTCAGTAATCCTTAAACATATATCTCAATAACAGTATTAAAACTTTCAGAGGTTTTATGTTGCTTTATAACAGTTACCTTCAATATGAGATTTTTATCTTTTTTTATTAGAGGTTTTAACAGAAAATATTGTAGGAAAAGCTGAATGGCAACTGCAGCAAAACTTTCAATTTTCTCACGTTTAGCTGGGATTACTAACTTAAACCACTATGAGACGTAATTAAATTGCGATGTTAGTGGAAATAAAATCAGTGACATATGATGCAAGTTACTTTTTTTGCTCCAATATCCATGTATTTTTTGTATTTTGTTGACTCTTATTTGGGATAGGAGTCTAGGTTAGGTTATTCTTACAGGACTGTGAAGCAGTCAAAGCAGTTTGAAATATGAATACAGTCTTTGAAAATTAAGACTTTGTTCCTTGTATTGTGTTTGTAACTACAAGTCTTTTGAGACCAAACTTTTCCTGTCAGAAGAAGGCTAACAAGAGATGACCATTAAATCTTCCTGATCATCCTCTGAAATGTAGAGCTGGTATGAATTATAAGGCTGAACATTTCTGGGGTTGGCATTCAGATGTGTAGTGGTCAAGCAGTAAATAATCTGGTTTACAACTGTCCAGGAAATGCTTAAATTTAGAAGATTCTATCAGCAGCTACTGTAGAGAAAAAAAAACCCAAAACCCAAAACAACCCAAACCCAAGGCAATAAAGAACAAAAGTGACTGGAGAAATACCTGTGCTTATTCAGCTACTCTGACAAATACCATGAAAGTTCATCAGACATGAGGAAGCTTTGTTGGTTTTTTTTACCTGCCTATGTTAGATAGATCTGTCAAATTCCTTTCCCGTCTAAATTAAGTCCTCCTCTCCTGCCTGTCTCTTTGTTGAATGCAAAACCCTTTTTTGAAGGGGTAGAGCTGTAAACTACAATGTGGACTGCTATGATTCTTTCTAGGAATGCGTTCAAGGAAGGAGGAAGTTTCACTATGGGCTGATCATTGGTCCTCAAGTTTAAGGCAGTTGAACTGGAACCTCCCTTTTTCAGAGGACTTTTGGAGGCGTATTGTGTATTATAGAGTAATCTGTAGCTAAATTAAAACTGAACCCAAAAGACACTTCAGAAGTGCAGTGACCCAGCTCATGCAGAGCCAGAGAGCTGCCACCTCAGTTGTACACAGCAAAAGGAACGTGCCAAGGCCAGTGACAAATGGACTTCACAGGTGTTTACTTGTGACAAATGTCTCTGTAAAGCAGCCTTCAACCAAAGTGGAGCCTAGCACAGGTTTGAATGCATGAGAGAAGCATCAGGTTGAGTTTGCTTCTCACCTTAATTAGAAATAACTGCACATTGTTGGTGAGTGCAAAGGGATTTTCCATTTTTTGTTTCTTATCACTAATTGCCTATGCTTAAACTGTATAAGCTCAGGAGTCAGTCTTCTTTCTGTTTAAACTGCATGAACAATTCAGCCCACCTTTACTCATCCTATTTGCAGGGTACATGCCTAATGCGGTTGTTCAAAGGCAGGCAGGTATCCAAGTCTGCCCCAACACAGGTAGGACAGGTGCCTCAGAGATGCCTCAAAAGTACTCACTTCCTTCTTGATTGATTACCCAATATATTACCAAAAAGTCCCTTTCCCAATCTGACAAGTGTGCCTCCCCAGGAAGGCTGAGAGGAGAGCTGTGCAGGATGTTCAGCAGTGCCCAGCCCAGCACTGGGAGACCTCATGGCAGCAGAGGCCAAGAGGAAGCAGAGGCCACAGTGATGTGCTAGACTGGGACAGGCTTAGGCTGCAGCAGGGACAGCAAGAAGTTGAAAGGAGCAATTAGGAAGATTCTGAAACCTGCTAGTCAAAAAGTAGGAGAGATAATTTTTTAATGTGTTCGCTTTACCCTACTTCATGTAGGGTAAACATCCTCTCTGTTACAAAGATTGACAGAAAACCATGAGATTTATCCAAACTCACAGGAATAAGATCTGTGAGTCTGCAGGAATAAGACACTTTTTAAGAGGGTGGTGGTGGTCAGTGTAAGCTTATGTAGGACAATGCTGCCACCAAAAGGCACACCCAGCTGTTACATTCTTTGCTTCTGTAGGTTTGTATTTGAGCATGAGATGTGCTTAGCCCCAGTGTCCTGATAAACTGTGCTTGTGATGTCAGCACCGAGTCATTGCCCAGGCTCTTCTCTTGCATTGGGTAATGCATTAAAGGATCTGCTTTACAAGTGACACCCCAGAAAAAGGTTTCATGTGTCAGTGATTTCTGAAGACATTTTGTCATCTCTTACTTATGTCCTTTGGTCCTGTGTAAAGGCCAAATATCTTTGTAAGCTCATCAGTTCTTCCTGCTGCACTGTCCTATCAAGTAGGAAGTCTTGGAATGTCTCAGCCAAATCTGAAAGGTGGCCATGTCTGACGTACACAGCAACAGAGATCAGATGTTTACTGTGCATATATGCTTAGTAAGTATAGTAAGCAGTGCAAGTCACTCTGGATTGCTATGATTGTTGTAAAAGGACGTATGTTCAGCTAGTCCATGTTAGGATGGATATACCTAAAAAAATATGTTTCTCGTGCATGTGAGGTAGGTTTTTTTTCTCTACAGAGAAAAAAATTTTATATTGAACTTTGCCTTTGGTTGTACTCCAGTTTTTAAAGGCTGAAGAAGAAAGGCTGGGTTTGAGTCAGAACAAGTGTGTCCTCTTACTGGTTTGTGGCTGGCAAGAACCAGCCTCCTGTCCTCTCCACAAGAATCAGAGAAAGCAGAAGCAAAAAAACTCCTTCTATTTTGTCACAAGAATTTCTTCTCAGCAGAGAAAACCATGATATCTCTCACCTGGCCACTGCAATAGATAACTCTACAACCTTCATGACTCCTTGTCCCAAATGGCAAAGAAGCAGAGCAATCTGAGATGCCATTTGAATAACAAGAATCTTGGAAATTGTGTAGTGTTCTGAGAACAATATCTGCCAGAGAATCTTTTCTTGTTAATTAAATACCAAATGAAATATAATTTGGGGGGAGAGGAAAATAATTCCTTAATTATTGCTGTGTTTCTGCGACATTGAAATTGCTAAATTGAAGGGCACGGAATCACAAGAGCATTGCTGCCTGTCACCACAGGCTACAGAATAAAACATCCTAATGTTATATTAATCCTAATATTATATGGATTCAGAAGAGTCATTATAGGGGAAAAAAATCCATAGTGACATATCTAAATACAGTCCAGGATAGATAAACCTGGCTTTGTGGGAGTGGAGTGCCTCAGCCTCAAGCTCAAAGAAAAGCTGCTCCTTCTGAAGAGCTCAGGAGACACAGCAGGGGATTTTGCCTGAACACTTCAATGCTGATTCCCCTCAAAAGATCTTGTGGATCTCTGCTGACTTGAATATCATCTGAGTTCTGAAACTGATGTATGAAATCTCCTTAGTAGATGAAGTCTATGGCCAGATACTTATCTCTGGGGGTCTGGTGGGCAAAAAGGACTGTGTAGTTGCAGCAGAGCTTTGGAAACTTGCCTGTCAACCTCCTTCCACTGTCATGGGCCAGGTATCACCTTTCTAATGGGCATTAAGCATCTCTGCCCAGAGCTATTCAATTCCATTTACTATCCTTTATCAAATTTGCTTTACTTGAAAGGAAATGGAGACCTTCTTTCTTAAGGATGCTCTTTGAAGACAGAAGTGGCATGTCTGAGTGTACGTGGGGAGCTATTACAGGGATAGGGAGAAAATGTTTCTCCACAGATTTCTTTCCCAAGGGGACTTTTTTTTCAGGCAATCTCGTATCAGGGTGGCAGTTCTCTTGCTTCTCACTTCTTTTCTAGGATCGAACACTGTTAATTGAGCTATCCATCTTGATCCAAAGTTATTGTTGTTAGTGGATTGAACTACAGTGAGTAGAAATGTTCTTTACTGGTCTAGGAAACTGATATAGACCAGGAAGGCACATACCAGCAGAATATCTTCATCTCAATTAAATAGATTGTCAGTTCCCAGGAAGGTTCAACAAATCATGAGGAGAGTATAGACATTTATGGTGTAAATTGCAAAGACAAGCATTAGTTTGCGGAGAGGGCAGATTGTATTGCTTGACTCTTACCAAACTCTTAGCCATCAACAATACAATTCAAAGAAAAACATAAAGACAGAATTTGTACATTAATGCTGCCTCTTTGAGATATTTATGTTCTGTGGGATGGCCATGTCCTCCCTCCCAGGCAAATGCTTTGGACCCTCAGCTATAATTAGTCTGAGCTGGGAAGCAGGATCACTGCTGTTCGTAGCAGGCACCCATGTCACAGGCCAGAGAAGTGCTGCCCTCCTGCTGGTGACCAGGACCAGGCTGGACACAGAATCTGAGCTTGTGTGCACCCCACACTGCAATGTGCACTCAATATCGAATTGGAATTGGCATGGGATGAGCAGTTAGCCCATCAGGTTTAGTTAGATGATTGTCAGGGAGAGTTGTACAAGATTTCTTGAAGGATAATTAGACCTGGGAAACTTCACTGGTGCAGGAGAGAGCAGAAACACTATTTTAATCTGATTTCAAGCAGTTCTTGCTGAGCAAATTCTAAAGTCAAATGCCACATATTTGAAGACAAAAAGAGATTGAATTTGCTCCGTCAGAATGCTGTATTTTAAAGCATTTGCTGTTTATAGCCTTAGTGTTGGAGCTTTAGATCCCAAAAATCCTTATTTATGTTGGTGTTGATCCTTAACTTAAAAGTCCTTATGGTATATGCGATAATATACTGTTTCTGTTTTAGAAATTATTAAGAAGTGGCCATGAGCAGATACATAGATAAAATGTCTTCTTTTTACAGCAATGTAGTAAACTTAAAGATAATAGATCTCTTTCCCTGGGGAAGTAAGTGTTAAATATAAAATTAGGAATATTATATCACTAATTTGTTTCCTGGGAAAAATGCACATGCTAGCTTATTTAATGTCACAGAAGAGTGCAAATGTATTAGTTAGATGATGTGATTAAAGTTCTGTATGCAAATATTTTTTTTCACTGTTTTTCACCAGTGTTTGTGCTATCTTTTACATACTGCAATGATTTCTTTTATTTCAGAGCTCTACATCCACCATGTTGCCCTGTGGACCAGCTTTGTCCTTTATTCGGTGTCTGGTGCGGAAGAAGAATGTCAGTGGTGAAAGTCTTGAGGACACCAAGTTGTGCCGATGCTTATCGACCGTGGACCTTATAGCCCTGGGAGTAGGAAGCACCCTCGGAGCTGGTGTTTATGTCCTTGCTGGAGAAGTAGCCAAATCTGATTCTGGGCCTAGCATCGTTATTTCTTTCCTCATTGCTGCCCTTGCATCTGTGATGGCAGGCCTCTGCTATGCTGAATTTGGTGCTCGTGTTCCCAAGACTGGTTCTGCCTACTTGTATACTTATGTTACTGTCGGTGAACTCTGGGCTTTTATCACTGGCTGGAATCTCATTTTATCCTATATTATAGGTAAGCTTACGAACAAACATTGGTCTCAGGGGTTTCTGAGACAGCAGATATATAGATTTAGGTCTGTCTTTCTTTTCTGTCTCTATACTTAGCTACTATTGCTTTTTAGTCCCACGGAGACAAAATAACCAAAGTAATTTGATTAGATTATTTCCTCCTGTGCATCACCATTGCAAACAGGCTTTTTTTCAGGATATTTTTGTAACTGGGTGTTTTCAAAAGTATGAACCACATACCTTGTATGAAAATTGTGTCAGACAATTCAGTGATGATGCACACGAATTAACAGGATTTCATTGCTGTCTTCGGTCAGGAAGAATAATTTCAATAAAATCAATAAGCATTTTTTTCTGAAGATACACAGCAAGGACATTTACAGGGACCCCATCAATTTAGTATCTCACTTCAAGAAAGTCATGGTCTTTAAGTACTAACTTGCTACTATATCATTCTAATTAAGCACTGCCCTATCAGGTAATCCCATAAAATACAAAGCTGACCAGATCTGAATAAAATCAATGCTTATATGGCAGATATTCAAATAACTATTTCAGTGCTTCAGCAGAGATAACACTTCTTGATTTAAAAATTGTTTCTTCCAGAGGAGCATGTTCCAAATTGCCATTACACTTCATATGGGCACACTTAGCTCCTGTACGTAACTACAGGATGGTTGCCCAATCATTGCAAAATTGATATGCCCCAGTATTGTACTGAAGTGTATTTCATGATAGGAGAGTTGTAAAAATAAGGTTGCATTTGGCCATGGTCATGTGGACTCTTTAACCCCAGAAAGTATCTTGCTAGTGATTTTTTTTTTTTTTTTTTGCTTTACTTCCATGTGGACAAGCTTTCCTTTGTGTTCTTTCTTAGAATGATTTCTTACATTACTTTATATTGTTTAAAATATGTCATATTTTAACTTCAGAAAAAAGCTTCTTCCAGAAGGATATCAGATATAAATGACACAGAAATAATCTCCTCAGTATTTTGGGAATAAATGAGGCACAAATTTTTATATTTTAGTTGTAGAATAATTCACTGCCATTTAACTACTTAGAAAAATTCAAAAACCTTAAAGTTCTTCAGCAAAACAAACTCAATTGTAGCTCAAACTCCGCTTTTTAAAAATGCAAGTAGCAACAGGCTTAGTTTTATTTCTTGTTCAGTAGAAATAGTGATATCCTGCTGTACAAATGCAAAACCCTAAACATGCATGTATTTTATGAAGGTACATCAAGTGTAGCAAGAGCATGGAGTGGCACCTTTGATGAACTTCTTGGAAAAAGGATTGGTCATTTCTTCAGTACCTACTTCCAAATGAACTACTCTGGCCTAGCAGAGTATCCTGACTTCTTTGCTGTATTCCTTATATTACTTTTATCGGGTAAGAAAATATATGGCTGCATTTATGTTGTGGCTGTGATGTTTTACAAACAAAAATGCTAAATTTCAGTTTGTATTTTACTAGAAATACCCTAATAATGTTTAAGGAAGTTCAGATGCACATTTTGTACTGGAACAGTGGTTCTGTGAATTAAATGTATATAATCAAAGTTTCATGTGTATCCTCTTCTGTTGAAGCTGAGACATGACACAATCATTTGCCCGTACCTTTTTTATAAAACCCATGATGCAGATTGATGGTAACAGGAAAATTATACAGTTCCATGTGTTTTCATGGCTTTAGCACTGATAAATGTTTCCAGAGGGACCTTAAGGTTAAGCTCTGTAGTTTGGTGATGTGATGTGGTCTCCCTAAATCATATATTGTGCATGTGGGCATTTGTAAGGTTTCTTTCTTTCTATGTTGTTCACTTATTTGGTATAAAATAATGTTTCCCTTTTTAAGTCTTCAAAAGAGTTGTCTATCCTAGAATTTGTTTGAGCTAAAGGGCACTCTAAGCTGCTGGCATGGACCAATAGAGCAGTTTGAAACCTCAGTAAACCTTTCACTATTCTTCTCAGTCTTGTTTCTTTCTCATCTTTACTCATGTATCATGTTTTTAAATCACAAAAATTGACACCAACTACATACTATTTGAGGGATTAGAAAGCTCAAAAATACTGCAGCTTAGTTCCTGTTTGCATTTAACAATTGCGTTCCACAAGGAAATATTCTTACTGCCACTGGCAGTGAAGGAAGAAGGAGGTGTATTTTAAAGTGTATAGTTTGTTTTCAGGCAATGCTAGAAGCGTTTCAATATTCAATCACCCATATGTGATATACTTGTCATGTTCAGTCTCTCTATAGATCAAATCGAAGCAGGAGCTTTTCTTCTCTGGAAAGTGAAACTTTTAATATGTATATATATATATATATGTCCTGTTCTATTATGAATGGCTTTTTTTGGACCCAGAAAAATAATTCTGTTCAACTCCTAGTGCTAGAATGAGTGGCGAGTGCATCTGAAGCTTTTTTCAGGTCTCTGTGCATAAAAGGATGAGTTCCTACACTGAGGAAGATCTGGGAGTTTACATGACAAGGTCTAGTCCAGCATCCTGCCATGTCTGTGGCTCAGAATTGCCTATAGGACCAGTTCATACCCTTATGTCCTCAAGTGAGAAGGACATGAATTTGGAATATAGCTGCAACAGGCCTTTCAGTTTCACCTTTTCCAAATAAAGGAGAAAAAACAACACTTTGAAAAGCAGAGCACTGAAATTCCACAAACCATATAGATGCTGCCACTTTCTGTTTTTTTCCATTGTCGTTGCCCCTTCAGAACATAAGAATTAGAGGTTCCTGATAGAAGACAAAATATTTCTCCTGTCCTTCGCCACTGCCCCTGAGTTTTCACTTGTGACCTGTCTTTTCATCCCCAACTGCCTCTCCAGGTGTCTGTGGTGAGGAGCCAAACCCCCATGAGTGAACTGGGTCGAATTCACGGTCACTGAGAGGAGGGGCAGTGGGGATGGATCAGGGCTGTGTAGGCTGACTATGATTCAGTAATTGGATTGTGACCTGTGCAAGGCTGAATCATAGGAGTAGCAGGTGATGTTTTACAGAAAATGCTACGTGCTAAGCACACAGAATTCTGGTTTGGGTTTTTTTAACACAGACAGGACTTTAAAAACGCACATACTATGAATCATACCGTATTAGGCTGATTGAGACACTACCTTTTGGGGAAAACTTGAGCTGAAGAAAACATACACCTATTTCCAATAAAAATGCCATTGCTGAAGAAAAATATATCTCTTATCTCGTAAGATATTCTGAGTTCTGATAAGATAGCAAATGTCTCATTAGTGGAGTTAGAAACTTTTTTGGCATTGAGAGGCTTAAAATTTTCAGACTTAATCTCTAAATAATGAGGGAAAGTATATGTGATAATAGTGGAATATATGTGAGGGAAAGTATGTGATAAGGGTGGAAATGCTTAGAGTGCCAAAGACCCATGAAAGCTTTCCAATTGTATTTAATTTTTCCTGATCTGCTCACTGCCTGCTTTTCCATTAAACAGTTAGTTTAAGTTAGTACACTTAAAATTGTAATAAAACTAATGACACAGTATAATTCTGATGGAATAACTTTCAGATTGTTTAAATGCACCACTCTACAACTTAAAGTACTTGTATTTTGTATTAGACCCTTCTCTAGGATCTCTAAGCATCAGTGTTACGAACAGGAGGTGTGCATTTCATTTAAAGGTTTCATTAATTAACTCGGAAATGGGACTCACTCTGTGACGGAAGTGCCCTGAAAAATGTAGAGTGAATAGGTTACATTTTTAATCTAATAATTTTATTTCCTTTCTTAATCTAAAGAATAAGTTCTATAAGGAACCAATCTGTTTTTACAAAGCATAGAATTCTTGTAGCTACTTTTGCTCCATGGAATAAAATAGAGATATGGATTGGCATCTCAGAAAAGCAGTAAGCAGCCATTGCTCAAAATACTTTCAAATACTTAAAGAATATAATTAAAGAAGCTTTTTCTTTTGTGGTTTCAAATACATTTGCCTATTGTCATACTGTTAAAGAATCTAGTAAATTTGTGCTACTGCTTTCTAAAAGTATAAAATCTGGTGCTGTTTTTCAGTATTATTCACAGTACTTGCATGTATATCTTCTTTAATATGCCATTTTATTAGTTTAACGGACCATTCACATCTATAAAATATTTTCATTTTACAGGTCTTTTATCCTTTGGAGTAAAGGAGTCTGCATGGGTGAATAAAATTTTTACTGCTATTAACATCTTGGTCCTATTCTTCGTTATGATTTCTGGTTTTGTGAAAGGAGATGCTGACAACTGGAAAATAAGTGAAGACTATCTCAGAAACCGTACTGCAGTAACAGAGTAATTTTTAAAAATCTATTTCCTTGCTCATATTCCAAGCAGTTTTCTGTTACCCAGGCTTTATTGGTGTACACACCATTAGTGATTTAGTGTGTTTTGTCACAAACTTCAAAGCGAGTAAGAGGACGGTTACTTAATTCAGATATTCTTCCTTTTGCTGTTATTTTTGTCTTTCTTACAAGCTTGGACACAAAAATGCCATCTTGTGCAGTTTTGTAAAGCAGAACTCTGTCTTGGCGAGAACACTTTAACATGTTTTTCTAGAGTGGTAGGGTAGGAGGGTGCATGCATTTGTCCTACCAATAATGTAAAATAAAGTTACCTTTCTGCTGTATTTTTGTTCTTTATAGGAACATCTCATTCTATGAAAATGTGACAAGTATATATGGAAGTGGTGGCTTTATGCCATATGGTTTCACAGGAACATTGGCCGGTGCTGCCACCTGTTTCTATGCTTTTGTAGGATTTGACTGCATTGCAACAACAGGTATAGTATTTATATGTGTGTGCATATATGTTTATCATGATTTTTTTTGTAAAAAACCCCAAACTCCCCAAAACAACATAACAATATGTCTACTCTTCTTACTTTTCTTTCCTTCAAACCTTCGTCAGTCCATGTAGAATGAATCTGAGTTTATTCTTAAATGTGGCTATAGTTTATGGGATGAAGGAGGAGATTTTGCTTACTTTATTCCTGTTCTAAAGAAATGAATTGTTGCTATCTAACTCTGGGAAGTGCTTAGTATACATTTTTTTCTGCTCAAATAATGTTAATCACCTGCTCACTTACAATTCTCTGACATGAGGTGTCACTTCTAAAGGCTGACTTGTGTATGGCTGATAGGGAATGAGTACACTGAACTTATAAATTGTAGGTAAATAACTAGAAATACTGGGCTTTGGGAACTCTAAATATACAATTTACTTTATGGCCTTTAATTTACCTCTATTTTAATGCTATTTCTGACAACAAAATACTGAGTTTTGTGTCTCTCAGCTTATTTCACTCATATTTTTAAAACTTCTATTACAGATATGATTCCCATGATTTAGATTAACAAATTATTTGTCTTTGATGTTATCTTTTAGGGCTGAAGGTGGAAATTAGTACGAATTTTTGGTGGGGCTTTTTTTTGTTCCTTTTTTCAGGAGAAGAGGTCAAGAATCCTCAGAAAGCCATACCCATAGGAATTGTGGTGTCCCTGCTTGTCTGCTTCATGGCCTATTTTGGGGTTTCAGCTGCACTGACACTTATGATGCCATACTATCTGCTAGATGAGAAAAGTCCTCTCCCAGTAGCATTTGAATATGTTGGATGGGGTCCTGCTAAATATGTTGTAGCAGTGGGATCCCTCTGTGCTTTGTCTACAAGGTAAAGACATTGAAATACTAATTTTCTTGGGAAAAGCTGATGAATAATATATTACATTTATATGTATGTTCATGTGTTCATTTTGAAGGCTTAGTCCATGCAAAGAATTATCAATAAGCATTATAAGCAAGTTTTATACTTAAGCAGGTCTACATCACAGTAGCTGCATTAATTTAGGTTACTTTTTTTTTTTAACTGTACTGTGACTGAACTCTACCTCTTTGGTAGAAGCTTATTTTTAAAGTATGTATTTTCAAAGATATGACCTGCAAGTTATCTTTATTAACTGGTAAAATAAACCTCACCCATTTTGTCCTTTCTTGCTGTCCCTCCTTGATGACTCAGCAGCTCTATGGACTCTGTGTATTTGCAGGCAAACTTGAAGAGATGATAAAGTAACTCCACTCCTCATCTTCATTGCCTGTCTCTGTTTTCTTCCAGTAGCCAGTCTGTCTTCGGACATCGTCTCTTCCTGTGGTTTCTGTGTTGGTATCTGACATGTAGATTTTAACTGTGAAAATATTGTAATTTTTTCCCCTTTTTTCCCCTCTGTGAGACTGTGGATGTAATCTTTACATGTTATTTTGATTTAAAAGATCAGGGAGGACATGAGATATATTAGTATGTATTCATATATATTACATCCCAATTTTGATGTGGTATAAATGCTTTCATAGAACAGCTTGATACTTAAATTCAGGGCTAGTAAAATATTGATGTCAATGTTCTACCTGAGCTGACGTAGTTAAGGAGTCATTTGCGTGAGTTTCAGTGGCAAGAATACTGGCTGCCTTTCCACAAAGGAAAACAAGATGCCTGTGGAAACACTAATGTTAACAGCACTCTGAGATAACCTTGTAAGCATGCGCCTAAAGATGATAAGCATGCTGACTGTGGACAATGGTTTAAATGAAAGGAATATTTAGATGTAAGAGGGGATACAAAAAGGAAACAGTTCCAGAATTACATTAAAAGAATTGTAGGGCTGACTGAAGAATGTCACAGTTATGCTTTTCATCCTGGGATGGTAGTTATTTTCTATCTAGTTGTCATGGTCCCCTCAGTTTGGAGGGGTTTACTGAATTATTCCCTTATATTGATAAATAGTGAAAGTTGCATATAAACAGAAACTAAGTTAAAGAAATTTATACTGGAAAATAAAATGAGCTGAGATGGTAAAATGCTTTTTTAGAAATTTGGACTGTTGGTCTATTTTTCCAGTGTATTCTGAAAAATTGTATTTATTTCTATGGAGAGACTAATCTTTCAGTCTGTTGACTGATGTCAGTTTAGAACAAAACAAAGGAAACTGTATTTCATATTCCTCAGTGTAGAGGTATAATTAATAAAAAATATTGGGATGATTGGTTTTGGTCTATACAGTTACCTCTTACTATGTTATGTCATAAACTTGATTCCTCAGGGTAAAGATGTTTGTAAATATTTCCATGTATGTGGATGTACTTAAAGAGGGGCAGGATAAGTGAATTTTACAAAGCTACAACAGCAAAGAAACATTCATTCTGGAAAGTACAGTCATACATCAAAATCAGTTCATTTGCAATAAAACTCCTCTCATGTCCAGCCTTAACACTTGCATCTCACAAGCACTGTCGGACGTACTTAGCATCTGTGGTATATAAAAGCTGTGCCTTCTTTAAGTGACACAGTCAATTCTCTAACGTAAGAAAGGAAACCACTTACCTGGTTAAAAACCAGTGTGCTTGCTGCAGAGGATATACTGGCTATGGTTTTGCCTTTTGTTTTCAGAATTAAAATTTCTTTTTGAGGGAAAAATACCCCTCCTAATTTAAGAAGTATGTTTAAGAGCTTCAAGCTATCAGTAGTTTAAAAGCTTTCCGTGTTCTGCTAATAACAAATCTGAATTAATTAGCTTTACTTCTTCCAAAAAAAAAAAAAAAAAAAAAAAAAGGGAACAATTTTAATGAAGCTTGCCTAGAGGTGCTTTAATTGAAAGAAACTGCCCAAGTATACTTGTATGGTGCTTACTTTGAAATACTGTTAATCAACAGCCTCACATGGAAATATATCTTGAAAGAGATGCTGCTAATGCTTATTTATTTGCTGCTGCTTCTGACTGACAGACCTTCTCCAGGAATACTAAAGCTTAATTTCATAGTTAGTGTGATCTGGAACATTTTCCTGGTCCACTAACACCCAAGAACTATGGTGATGGCAAGAGTTACCTTGCTAATCTGAACTCTGCCCAATGACATAATTTTGTTAGCTAAATTAATTTAAAAAACAATAATTAAAAAAAAGCAATCAACTTTGCAGTTAAAAAAAAAATTCTATTTATGTCTTACCTGTAATACCTTGGGCTATGGGGCTTTCTGGTGTTGCCTTCAACCATACATTTTGTTTCTATACATGCCATTAATTAACATTGTTTATCTTATCCATGAGACAACTCTGCATGAACTGTGTTTGCCATGTTGCATGTGTTTGCTTTTTACTCAGTCTTCTTGGATCCATTTTCCCAATACCACGTGTAATCTATGCTATGGCGAAGGATGGGTTGCTTTTCAAATGTCTAGCTCAAATCAATTCCAAAACGAAGACCCCACTAGTTGCTACTCTATCGTCTGGTGCAGTAGCAGGTGAGACTAAGAGTTGATCATTGTAAAGAAAGGTGCACTGCTAAACATGTTACATATATGGAAATAAACCACTGTTGTGCAGCTGTGATTTGCTTTGGCCTGAAATGATCAAATCTGCTTGTAGCTAGGTAAAGTAGGCTACCAGTAAAACTTCTCTCTTTTTATCTGCTGGTTAATCTCAAGTGCTTTCAAAGCCTAGGTTCAAAATAAACAACAACCAAAACTAAGAATATCGGTCAACCAAACAAAAAACCAAGAGCAGCAACACAGAGCCTAAGGAAAACTATACCTAAACCCGTTAACTCTTCCAAGCATTTCTTTTTGTGTAGTTGGGTTTACCAGTAAAGCACTGTGCTTTTAATAACCTGTATTTGAACTATACATTTTTCTGTTCTAGTCTTCTCGGCTCTATGTTCCCCTTGCCCCGAATTCTGTTTGCCATGGCACGCGATGGTTTACTCTTTAGTTTTCTTGCCAAAGTGAGTAAGAGGCAGGCACCAGTTTCTGCCACCTTGACAGCAGGGGTCATCTCTGGTAAGCTCTGAAAGCCCGTGTTACTTAAAGCTGAGATTTAAACACTCTATGCACGTGCATGGTACTTTATATTTTTGAAAAGGGCTGCTTGTTAACTTCCCTTGCATGTACAATGGAAATAAAATTACTGAGTAATCAAAGGGTGTAAGAACTCCAGATCATGCAAATCATGGTGGTGGTGATGATGGCCTTAATGTCAGAGAATTCAATTGGGGTTTTTTATTTTTTTTTAATATTAACCCCATGTATGGTGAATAAGCTTATTACTTAATCTGAGTCCCTTAGGCTGATGCTCTACTGACAGGGTTTCCTTGTCTGATGTATACCTAATATATTTATCATATCTATAATGGAGGGGGAAAATAACTCACATTTTTTATTATGAGATATAAGGAAAAAAAAAAAAACATTTGCAGCAGGATCAATTTTGTGTAAAATACAAAGATTTTTGCATTGTCTTTCAGAGAAAATGATTCTGGTTTTGTATAGGCTTACCAAGTTGTGGTTGAGGGGTATGTATGTGCATACACATAGATGTCTACATGTATTTTAGCAAAAGAGTATTTTGGGAGCTGTTGCCAACTCAGTGTTAATTCTTAACATACACCTGTTTCACTTTTGTCCATACTTCTTGCAGAGGTACACATAGCTGTGCCCAAATTTCATCGTCATTTAAGTGGAATGTCACAGAATCATGGAATATTCTGAATTGGAAGGGACCCACAAGGATCATCGAGTCCAGCTCTGAAGTGAATGGCCCCTGCGGGGATCAAACTCACAACCTTGGTGTTATCAGCACCATCCTCTGACCAACTGAGCTAATCTCAGCTTAAGTCTAATCAGCCCAGAAAACTGGAAGCTCTAAAAGCATTTAACTCAAAGGCAAATAAATAAGTTTTTTAAGTAACTGAAATCCAAAATACATGCCTTAGAACATTTAGCAACCCTGGCTAAAATGAAATAAAGAGGTTCAGAAATGAGACTAAAATGTTTTTATTTATAGTCAGGGTCATCCTCAGATGCCACAAGGCTGGAACTGCTCACACCGCGTACTTGACAATAATGTGGAAAGGCACAGTCATTGTCCGTATAGTTCCCCATGAAGCATTATTATCAGTTCCCTTTTCTTTGGTCAGACTACAAGTAAATTGCTTAGTGTTATGTTACTTCTATTGTTTCAACTTCATATTATTTGAATTTATTTTGTTGACATATTCTCCTACAATAATTTGGAAGCGTAGTTTTGTGGGATTAAATCAATATCTTTATCTGAAATCACAGTAATTATGAGAAGAAAGAAAACTGTATTATCCAGCTGGTAAAGTGGTTGATACAGTTACACAGCCTTCACTATATCTATGCCACAGGCATCATAGGATTGCTTTTGGATGGTTTGGTGAATTTGTTGTGTCAACAGCTCACATGAAAACAGCTTTCTTTACTGCTGGAGAAGGAGTAATTTCTTCTACTTTTTTTTTTTTTTTTTTAAATGCTAATTTGGTAACTAGTGTCCATAAATAGTTTTGCCAGAATAGTCATGGATGTATGCAACAGCTTATAGCATCTGACTTTTCTAAGCATTTGTAGCATTAATAGTTTTACAGCTTTAAGAAATGTTAAGGAAATTAAATGTTTGGCCATTTAATTAAAGTTATCAGGTCAAGACTACAGCTGAGGCAACTGTCACATGTTATTATGTGACTTACCTTTTCACAGGTGGTAATTGCGATGGTGAAACTCTGCACAGAACAAAATTATTTGGTGTCAGTCCAACATCACCATAAATGGATATACCATTGTATCTTGGAGTAGAATTAAGAGAGATGGAAAAGCAATCCTGTGCCTTTTTGTCTCTTAGTCAGAAACATGGAGGCAGTTTTCAATTTGTTTCTTACATTAAAGAATATTCTGAACTACCGAGTAGCCTTTTGAAGTTAGGATTAAAACTTAAATATAGCTACTGTACGTGAGGTTATAGTAGGTTCTGTTCTTCCTCAGCTTTGCTTACCTATGCTTTCTTGAGCATAAAAAGCAGTGAGGTATTCAAAAATCTACTCTGCAGGTTAAGTTTTGATTTAGGAACATCCACTGTCATTAAAGAAAACAGGATGGTCTTCCTTATTTGGAAAAGGAGACTCACAAATTATATAAGAATTCTGTAATCCAGCAGTCTTGTTTACAGAAAATCACATTTTGCTTCCTCCTTCAGGATCAAATACCAGGGGAATATGTGTCTGTGTGCTTGTGCACTTATGCATCTGTCTACAAATACATCATGTAACAAATATTATATATAAGTATTTCTTACTATAGAAAAATTTGGGTGTGCACATACACGCTGTGTTTAAAGGCTAGATTTAATAGTTTGTTTTGATGTTGAGATTTGATGCTTGAGATGCAAGTCTTGAGATGCTTCAAAAAAATCTGCATTTCAAAAATGTTAATAAAATACAAACAATGTATTTCAAATCAACTGGAATTAGCCTTTCATTCAGTAATGGCTTCTGCTAATTTCTTTATGAACTATGTGCATCTGTGTGCAAACAGCACAGACAAAAAAAGACATTCCAGAATCCCCAAAGGAATGTGACATTAGCTTTTATAGACACAGGATTTCTATAATTACTTTCAGTATCATGGAAGTTTCTGCCTCTGAGTTGAATGATCTTAAAAACATTAATTCTTGTGAGATTTTGTTGGCCTTTCCTGAAGGCCACTTGAAAATTATTTTTAGTAGAATAACCATTTAAAAAAAACAACCAAACACAAAACTCTTTTATTTGAGACAACTCCTGAACGTTCTTTTTACATAGAGCTCTTTCCCAGCTCAGAAGAAATGGTACATCCAAATGACTTCCTGGGTCAGATTATTTTTCCCAGTTTGGCAGTGGGATCCATCCTTTCAGCTTTGGTGAGATTCTTCTGCAGGATCTGAATCTTATTCTATAAAAATGTATTTTTAATATGGCCCCAATGTGTGCAAATACTTATGTCCAAATAAGTCCAATACGAAGCATTTGACTATGCAGCATGACTGTATGGCTCATCAGCACCTATCTGTATGAATGAGATTCCCTGCTGTAGGGAATTAGGTTTGGGAATTATACCAGTGGCTTCAAAAATGTGGTTTTAAGGATTACCGTGATTTCACTCATACTGCTGTCAGTAAAACAATGCAAAGTTAGACTGCAGGCAGATTTGAAAATCTTAGCTTAATATATCTTAATATTAATCTTGGTACCTATGGTTGGACTTGATGATCTTAAACATCTTTTCTGATCTGAATGATTCTATGTCAATCTCATGGAAATCTTGCATTTTCTTTTCTTTTTTAGCTATAATGGCATTTCTGTTTGACCTAAAGGCTTTAGTGGACATGATGTCTATTGGTACACTTCTTGCTTATTCACTTGTGGCAACCTGTGTCCTCATTCTTAGGTGAGTCAAAACCAGCTTTCATATTCTACCATGACTTATTTTGTGTTGTTTAGTAAATAAACAGAGTCACATTTACAGGGCATGTTTTTTGTTAAATAGCCAACAGCTGTAAGCATATAAATAATTTCTAATAAGCAGTGACCCATCAAAGAAAACAATAGCATATTGTCATGTAAATATAACATCAAGTCAAAGCTTCATGTGAAATCTAGACAGTTTTTATTTTCCATAAGTAGTATTGGTCCAAACATTAGTCCCAAAGGTACTAGGTATAAGCTTGTGTACAGAATTCAATAAATGATATTTTGATATGAACACAATCTATGCTGTACATCAGGCCTATTATACTTTGGGGACTGTATGTGAAAGGTGTGGATGTTCTACGTGGTTCACAGGATGAACAAGTTCAAATAATTGCTTTGTTTTACCCAAGTCAGAAATGTAAGACCAGACAAGTGTTTAAAGATGTGGCAGCCTTAGAAGAGAGCAAATATTGTCTCTCAATGAGCAAAATTATAAATACTTCTCAGTAAAATTCTGGTATCTGTCATGTTCGTAAAACTGTGGAATTATATTTATATATTGGTAGCTATAGCTCAATTTATTATGTATTGTTCTTTTAAACTTGAAAAGTCAGTCTTTACTACTTAAGGCTAAGTAATTAACTTTGAAAAGTGTAACATCTTAAATTCAGTTAAAATTTGTTGTTGCAATAATCTACACTTGGAAAGAGAAGACTGTTTTATTCCATAGTGACTTATTTACAATACGTATTTTTAAAAGTACACTTAAATGCTAACAAAACAGATGTAAAATTTCGGTTTATGTAGGTTAGTAGGCATCTTACAGGATGGAAAACAAGTCAGGAACAAGCTCCCCTACTTATTCCCTGCTGTTGACCTACAGACCCTGTCCCCTCTTTCTCTACGGGACTGTTCATTTACCTGACCCATTGGTGCAGTCATGTAGCTTAAAAAACTGTTACAAAAAATCCCCAGACAAACCCATCAAAAAGGAAGTTGCCATAGTTTTTTTATATATGATACTGACTAATAATGCTGTTGCAGTACAGTTATAAATTGGGAAATTCTTATGCACTAATGCAAAGAATTTAGTATTTAAATACATTCCTAGATTCATATTGCTTCAAATCCCTAAGTAAGCTTAATGGGTTTTTTTATTATTATGTTCATTTTATGCATAGGTACCAACCTGCTTCAACCTATGAGGAACCAAAATATTCTCCAGAAAAAGCAGCTTTGGCTGCGGCTGAAAGGGAATCTGTAGTAAGTGAATCACAGCTGAATATGATAGAAGAGAATCGCTTCAGTCTTCAGGCCCTGCTTAATCCATCCAGTTTACCAACTGAGCAGACTGCAACTACAGTTAACTTTCTAGTGGGTCTCTTAGGTAAGTATTCAGCACCAATCGTATGGGCATTAACATAAATAATGCAATTTATTAAAGACAGAATTAAAAATCCACTGATAACCGCCTTTTTTCAGTCATAATTAATTTGCTTTTATGTAAGAATTCTGTGCTTTTATACTTTTTGGTGGATCGATCTAATCTGTAGTCTAGTATATTTTCTTCTAATTAAACATATTCATGATAACTACATATTGAAGACTTGCTATCACTCTTCTTAAAAGTCACTTCCTCTTCAATGCAGAAATTCAGTGACCTTTTTCTATAATTTTGTTTTTCATACAGCTTGCTTGGTTTGTGGCTTGAGTGTCCTCACCACAAATGGGATTCACTTCATTGCTAACTTGGAGCCCTGGAGTGTTGGCCTTCTTGCTGTGTTAGTGGTGTCCTTCATAGTTACCATTCTCCTCATCCAAAGGCAGCCTCAGAACCAGCAGAAAGTGGCCTTTATGGTGAATAACATATTCTCTCTGTTATTCTCTAGTGAGAGGTTCTGATGGATTCTAACAAGTGAGACAGAGAACTTAGAAACTGGAAAACAATTCAGAAAGTTATGAGAGTACAATCACTTGTCTGTGTTGTCCACAATCCTTTGGACCACAATACAGTTCACACCTCCCAGAGTATAAGTCCTTTCATTTCATGTTTTTACTTATGTTCTAAGATCAGTTATTTCCTGGAAATAATAGCGATGAAAGTCAAGGAATCTGGTGGACCTGGGGGTGCATTTCAGAAAGAAAGAATATGTATATAAATGTATCATATTTTTCATTTGTAAATACAAGAATTCATTAGTATGTGTTCAGCAGAAACTGGAAAGTGTAATTATATATTAATATATATTATTTATATATAATATATATATTTTATATTTTAATATATTATATATTATTATATATATATTTTAAATGTTTTTAAGATATGTAGAAATTGCTGGTTAAACCCATTGAAAAAGACAATTTCACTCTATTACAAGAGCAAATAAAAAAATGAATGCTTTATTAGTGATTACATGTTTTGTTATATAACTGAAGTGTGACATGCCAAAAAAATATTTAATATAAACCTATTAAATATGTTCTTTTAGGTTCCACTATTGCCATTTTTGCCATCATTCAGTATACTGGTAAATATTTACTTGATGGTGCAATTAAGCGGAGAAACTTGGATTAGATTTAGCTTCTGGATGGCACTTGGTAAGTAATTCTGTTCATTTCAGTCACCTCATACACTAGAACTCATGAATCCCATCTTAGAACATTCTTTTCCTTAAAATATTTGAAAAAAACCTCTGTGATTTATTAAAAGTCAGATTATATTTCTGATCAAAAAAGAGCATGCTTCAGAAGTATTTATATACAGTCAAAATAGTAGATACAGTTTTGGGTAATAGGAAGAATTCCAGTAAGTCACAATTCTTTTTCCTAGTAAGTATAGCCAAAATTGTGTAGAAATCTATTTGTGAGAGGTTTCTTCCCAGTATATCAGTCATTCTCCTTTCAGATCTAGGAAATTGTATTCATTCCATCTAGACATAAATTAGATATAGTAGTTTCCATGACCTACGAGACCATTTAATTTTGTAAAAATGATGCACTGGAATTTCCCATAGAAACAGGGAAGCATGAGCTCTGATTCAGATACCTGAAGAAGAAAATTGTTTTGCAAAATATGTTCAGCCAGAGAGGAATATATGTGTTTTTAATGCACTACTTACCTGAAAATCCTATGAACTTTTTTTTTTTCCTTTTGGAAGGCTTCCTCATTTACTTTGCTTATGGCATCAGACACAGTATTGAAGGTCGTCATAGCGATGGAGATGATGAGTCTTGTTCAGAAAATAGTGGGTTGCAAGAAAAGAACCCTGTGGAAGAACTGGATGAACCTGAAAATGCAAATGAAAGGGATCAATTTCTTCCACATGAAAGGACAAGTGAATGTTAATCTCTGCCAACACACAAATCTTTGAAACCTTTAATTGACATTTGCAGACTGAAATTTCAAAAGTTTTCTGCCAACTTTGTGCCTCTAGGAAGTGTTTACTACAAGGCCAGACTGATATTTTGGACAAGCTGCTAATCCATCTTCATCATTTCAGAACTGACAGTGTGGAGATTAATATTTAAATTTAAAAAAAGAAAAGTACCCTTTGGCAAGCAGAAATTTGGAGACATTGTTTGAAGTGTCATCCAAAATCACTGGCAGTCATCAAATATGAAGAATTTTAGAACTATCGGCAAGAAGTTCTGAATATTTGACAGTGTATTTTGGACACAAGTGCCTTTCATATCTTTTCCTTATCTCTGTTACATGTTTTGGTTACAATCTACACTCTCTTCTTTCTATTGAAGTAACTCTTATGGGAGATAAATTTCATTCAGGCCTGGAAAGTATTTGCAAAATGAATGGTAATTATATGGATCAGGTACTTTGTAAAAAGTAGATGATCACATATTTATGTAAAAAGAAATAATTGCTTATCTTTACATGACTACTAATCAGTAGCCATGGAGAACTCAAGCAGTAAAGATACTTCAAAGGTTTTTAGTCCTTCTAAATAGTATTCAAGATTTTTACTTATGTGAATGCCTTTTCTTTAAAAGATGCTGTGTGTATGGAATAACACTATATCGACAGTGACAGTCGTATGTGATGTAGCAAGTATTGGGCTTTTGATTTCAGAAGGGCCAGAATTTTATCCCTGAGTACATAATTTGGTACTTATACAGCAGTCATCAAGTTTTCCTCCTTACTACTCATTTAGTAGTACCTTCTTCTCCTTTATCATGTGCCAGAGCTGATATTTCTGAGATTAGCATTACACATGGCTTTTCCTCAGAAAGATCAATGCATAAAATCCCAGTTTTCTTTTCAGATGGAAGGGGAGGTTAAAAAACAGAGGTATGAGCTTTGAAAAAAACCTTGTCAAAACAGTATTTCATCGCTTCACTAAGCCTTAAACATATGTCAGCGCTTTCTCATGAGCAGAGCCTACATCCACAAATCCATTCATGGGGGTATGATGTCTAAATGCTAATTTATTTAAAGAATGAAATTGTTGTGGCACTGCTGGGTGAATAATAATTTTAATGCTGATAAAAATAGAAGCTATTCTTCTTTCAACATAAGTCATGTTACCTGCCAAAGGCACCTAGATATTTTAACGCTTTTTCTCAGCTAGTAGTAGGCTTAAGTCCCATGAAGGATTTTACAATATGAAGTCATTTTGCAAGCATGTATTTACAAAAGGTTCCCTAGAGTAAGAACTGTCTTGGATTTTGTCATGGAAAGTTGCAATCTGTTGCTGGTACTAATCATTGGTATTAATCTCTGTTGTTAGGTATAAAAACTTTAGATGCTGGGAAAGCTATGTTGGTTGAAAAGCACCTTACTTTTTATAACACCTGAATATCACCAAAAAACCTCCCAAAACCCAACAACAAATACCAAAAGAATAAAAACCCAACCCCCCACAAAAAAGGAAAAACAAAAAGCCCCCAATCTAGTTAGGCTGCTTCTGTCTCTCTTCTGTTCTTTTTCAGAGCAATAGATCACTCTTTTTAATCTTAAAATTACTTCTTTCTCAGTAGTCTTAAATCCTCAGCTGCAATATAGCCATTGCTCTGGGAGCAAGTCAGCAGTGCCCATGTCAAGCTTTTGCGTGATGTTTTTACAAGCCTACAGAAAACACAGCTCTTTTAAAACTCCTTACACATGGCAGTGTGTGGGAAGCACAGACTTCCTTCTTCCTATGGTTGTTGACGTTGCAGAGCAGGCCAGCCAGGCTCCCAAGATGCAAACTGCTGCTGTTCTGTGATCCACAGGAAAGACTCCATTCCCTCCCAAGGCCATCATATAGAATTTATGTGTGCACCCTTGTCTGTGTATTTGCACCTGTCTGGCATTAGCCCATAGTGATTTTGAGGTACTGGTTAAAATAATTTCTATAATGCACTGGAATTTTCCTTTGTAAGGACACTGTCAATATAAGAAACTTCTGACTAAAGGAAGTGCTAGCAAAGGCCTCTGGAGAGAACTAAACGAAATAAATTTTCTAGCTTATTTGCCTAATGGATGTGTCAGCAGTTTGTGTATTGACAGTGTCCCCTTTCATTTGTATGAATATTTCTCCCCTCCCTTGTTAGAGAAATTAATTACTTAAAAATAATAGAATGTGCAGGTACAAATATTGATAAGAGAGACAGGAGGAGCTGCAGCATGGGAAATATCCACATAACTAATGAGATATAAAATGAAATTAAAGAAAGTCATTGGGTACTCTTGGTTGCTTCAGCTGTGTAAAACTTATTTATATGTGTGTATAGTTAAAGTCATTATTAGTCCATGACTGAGTAAAAACAGACAAGCCAGAAGTTAGATATTTATGGGTAGTTTGATATGCATTTGTATATGCAGTCTTGAAATTCCAGAGGCTTTAGCAGCACTTTGCAGAAGCAAAGGACATGCCATGTTGGTCCTTGCACAGCAGCTATGGATGAAACAAATCCTGATTTTGTTCTCACATTTGCTCTGTGTCTGTACTTGCTGAGAGAGCAGCTGAAAGCAGAAGTTCAGTGGAATTAAATCACTGTTATTTTTTAACACTTGTTGATATTGTAAATTGTTCTGTGTGAATAATAATGGTATGTGTTAATACAAAATATCTATTTTTGGAGGTAGCTTACTGGGTTTTTTCTTCCTTTATAGAAAAAAATCCTCCAAAAACTTTATTTACATTGATACATTCTGGATATGCCATTAGACAAAGGAATTATTTTTACCTAGTTGGATTTTAAAAAGTAAGCCAGAACATATTTAATGGAGCACAAATCTTTTTGTTCTGAGGGATAAGTTATAAAACATTTCTGAATAATTCATGTTAACTGAAATTATCATCTTGTGGTATTCCAGTCCTAATTCTGCAATAGAAAGTTTTATGAGATAACTTAGTTTTCATTGTCTGTTATCATGGATAAAACTATTCTGTTAATAAGTATAGTTTTTGCTGAACAACAAACGCTGGTTAGATTTCTGAAATCTGTCAAATTATGTTTATGCCTCTGTGTGTTAAAGCCATTTATATTACCTGCTGTTGGAGAACTATCAGCAGTAAGTGTCAATAGTAGTGATACAGGGTTATTCATGTACTACATATATGAATTCAACTGTGTCATCCAGAAACTTCAAATGATAACGTTAATTTGGAGGCAAAACTTGGTAAAGCTTAAATAGATATTCTGTTTTATTAGATGATAAATGTACAAGCCTAGCCACCTTTCCCCTAAAACTTATGCAAATATATATATATATATTTTTTCATTTAAGATATGTAAGGCATAATGTTTTCATGGAAGCTTTAGTAAGTGCCAAAATCAGTGTGCCATAAACACCCTGAGATGATGAAATCCCTGACAGTGCAGGAATTCTGTGTGGGACTGGAAACATTTCAACTGGGTATGAGTCCTCTGACATTGAGACGCATATTTTACAGTAGGAATTTAATTCACAAGAAGGCTGGCATGTGTTACTTGAGTGCATAGACAAGAAAATAAAAGCACCTTTTTAATGCTCTTGGGCCCTAACTCTTCCTAGACTTGCTAGGAAGTTTGTACGAATTGCAGTATGTTCACTGAAAGCACTGAAGTTACTCAATGTTAAGGAAATATATATTTTACAGAAAGAGCAGGTGGTATTTCATATAGTATGGGATATTTGTATTTGTTCTTAATTTCCTGTACCTTTAGTATTTCTTTCAGGTATATGTTTTGAGGACCTCTGCTTTTTTTAATAGTTGGACCTTTCCAAAGCTAAATATAATGCGTTTACCATGTGTTGATCTATTTTCCATCTGATTTTAGAAATCAAACTCCTTAACGTTAGCTAAGATGAAGGATTTCTGTGCATAGACATGCAAAACTACGTATATATGTTTTTTATTATTATTATTGTCAGTTGGACAAATTCTGTTGTCTTTGTATGTTTTCATGAGCCTTTTGCCAGGTAAACTCCAGCTTCACCAAGTTTAGTTGGAGCCAGAATATGAGGATTTTAATGTTTAGGAGGGCTTTTCTCTTTTGTATTACCAGAGACTGAAGGATGAAATATGTGTTTCACATCTTTAAAAATGGTTATGTGTGCATCAATTTAAAAAACATTAGTGTTCATATCCATTTTAGCTTTTCTTTTTTGTTCATATGTACATTCTAGTGATTATTTCTATATTATATGCTGCTGAGCATTTAAAATGTGGATAGGATAATTATAATCCAACTTAAACTACAAATTCGTATTTCTTTGAAGTGCTCTACCAGAATGAAAAACATCTTGAATTTTTATGAATGTAAAAATGCTTATATTTAAGAATATGGTGCTTTTTTTTCCACTTTACAATAGAATTGCTATAAGCGACATTTTTAGTTTATTCCAAATTCTGATGAAAATTACATTGCTCTTCATTTACTGTAAAATGTGCTTTGTGGGATAACAACTGTGCATTTGTTCCATATTTTTTAAATAAAGATGAATATCACTTGTATGTACTTCATACAACAGCTGTAACTTGAAACACCACTATGGTTTTAGTTAACACTAAAATAACATGGTGACTTAAAGTCACTAGTATGCCAGATATCTAATGCCATGACATTATACAAATCATAGAACATTTAAAATAAATAACATTATAACTTGTATGCATTTTATAGAGGGGAAAACAGAACCTCTTATTATATTTAAATGGGGAAATGGTCTGGAGGTATGAGGATAGTAGCAATGTTTGTTTCCTACTTGCTTCAAAGCACTGAAGAAGTCACTGAAATAGAGTATAACACCCTTTGATTTGGGCATCTTGTGTTACAGTGCCAAGCCAGAGATGATGTTAGGTTTGAATTCCAGAGGAAGCGAGTATGCCCTCAGCATTCATGCTGCTCGACTTTCTGAAACATGGAACCTTGTCCTGGTATCCACCCAACCTCACAGTTGGATGAATAAACTCATGTGAAAAAACAAACCAAACCAACCAACAACCACCACCACCAAAAAAAACCCCCCAAAAAACAACAAAACCTACAAAACCAAAACACCCAAACCCCAAAAAACTCCAAACAAACCAACCCCAAAACCTTCCTCAACTTGGGATAGTACCGTGGGTATAGGTAAGAGAACAAAAGCATGTGTCTGGGCCATGGATAACTATAGCCTTGACACTGAGAACCCCACTGCTACAGAAAGCTCATTGTCTGGCACCGGTTTTAAAGACATTTGGGTAGTCATCTTTGTTCACAGATTTAAGAGTAGCTATGACTGGATTTTTTCGGAGGTATACTGTAACTTTTGTATAATTCCATCCAAAGCTTTAAACTTACTGTCACCTTATTGTATGTACAGACTTCCTAAGACTGCTTGTGAAAATCTTGGTCCCATGAAGCAGTGGGAATAGGGCCACTGATTTAAATGAGGACAAGAGTCATTCTGCAAGTGACACATTTAAAACATTGATGTGAAAAGATGTATTTAAGCTATTGGCTTACTCTTGTGGAGAACTGGGGTCATTACATGTAGACTTACACTAGTTCTTCTGATGGTTATAAATGAAAACGTGGATAGTTTTTTTACATGTACCCATTTAAAACTAGGACACTTCAAATTCATGAAATCATTTTCTTCATTGCATATATCTATACAGGAAAAGGTATATGTCAGTTTAATGTCTTAAAATTCATGCAGTCTGAGTGTTATTTACATGTTCTATTATCATATTTTCTAAAATACATTAATATTTGGTGCTCAGACAGCATAAAATCATTGACCTACTCTGTGTATGAAAGCAAAAGGGAAATTTAACCCAGGAAGGCAACTATCAGTTTTGTAGATGACAAAAAAAGCCCACTCTTCATCACAAGCAGGAGCTGTGAATATTTCTAGTGCAAATTTGCAGTTTATACTGCATATCTTTTCTGAGTTATCTCTGAGATTCATTGACCTTGAAACAAAGACTGATAACCTTTTCATAATATAATACTTGGTGGCATTCTAACTGTCTAAAGGGGAAAAGGCTTTTAAAATATCCCGTAGCAACAGAAATACTGTTTTTCTTAATTTGTTACATGTAATGGACAACATGCGTAGGATATACTGACAATAAAATGAAAAAGAGATGATGAAATTTCATCATGTTCCTTCACACCTGGGCTCTACTGTATTTTTCATGCTAACCAGGTACCACAGGTTGAAGCCTTGGAGCAGGCTCAGGTAAGCAGGTATCTGAACTCTGCATATGGGTGTGTATTTATGACAGTAGGGGAGCATTATGCACATCCCTCCTAATTTGTGTGTGTGTGTGTATGCAGACGAAGCTTTGGCTTCCTCTAAGATGTGTAAATGTTCTGCTCTCACACCTGCAATGGCCCTGGAGCTGTGGGCAAGGACACCATCCCTCCTTTACATTTATTCACACTGAACTGTGGTCTTGCCTACTACAGGCTCTGCCTGCGGTCCTTCCCAGTCCAGGGTCTTCACCTTGCCTTGCATCTACCTTTGTGGCCCCTCCAGTCACGTTTTCTGCTCCCTTCTCCTCCAAGGAAACACTCCAATTTCAATGCATGTTGTTCGGCAGCCCAGTGCGGGCACAAACACGCACTCTGCAGGCGCCGAGCGCGCCCCGTCCGTGCCTCAGCAGCGCAGAGGTACCTACACCTTCCCCACCTGCTTCACACCCGCGTCCGCACCCCTGGGAACTCTCACACGGCCTGCGGAGCCCCAGACAGGCACACAGACATCCTTCCCCTGCTTTCCGCTCCGGGGGAGCTTCTCCCGAGCTGCCGGCAGTCTCTGCCGTGGCCGCAGAGTGCAGCACTTTGACTCACACGTGTGCTTCTGCTGCCCTTGCCCCGCACCGCGCTCTGCCCGCGGAGCCCCCGCGGGGTCACCCCGGCACCCCCGGCTCTCCCTGGGCACCTGCCCTGCCCAAACCCCGTCCCTGCCGGCCCAGGGAGGGGCTGGGGCAGCCCCGCCACGCTTACACCGCCGGCGAGCGACGGCTCCCCCCGGCCCCTCCCGGCTCCTCCCGGCTCCCCCCGGCCCCTCCCGGCTCCCCCCGGCTCCCCCCTGCCCTCCCGGCCCCTCCCGGCCCCTCCCGGCCCTCCCGGCCCTCCCGGCTCCCCCCGGCCCTCCCGG
>JAWWTY010000123.1:43723077-43828912 GCA_035222235.1 Margarornis squamiger | reverse complement strand
ATCCGGAGTAATATTCACGTAATTGGATTCAGATGTTACTGTAGAACAGCCAGACTTTAGTTTTAATATTCTTGCAGGAATAATAAAAGCCAAAGAAATGACTGATGTTTAATCTTGGAAGGGGGAATTGCATAAGATGAGAAGGCTCCTTAACTCACATGTGGGTTAAATATAAAAACCAGAATAAAGCAGACAAAAAGAATTTGGGAAACAATTTACAAAAGGGATAAACCCAGCCATAAATGTTTTTCTTCTTCTGATATATCAGGATGGGGTATGGAGAGATGGCCGCAGAATTTGTAGGGCTGGTAGGAATGGGGGATAAGAAAGAACACCTATAGAAAGTAAAACTTAAAAACTTAATTTTGTGTGCACCCATGTTCACTATGGAGGTGCTTAGGGAGGTTTCAATGAAAAATGGTGACATGATAAGCATAGCAGAAACTTCAAATGCAGTATCCTACCAAGCACTGTAACTGCAGACTCTGAGACAGAATCTTTCTCTGTGGTGAGAATGATTAGAAATTTCTCATTAATATTCCAAAAGAATTGGCTTTGTAGAAAATCAGCAACATAAACAGTGTTTATGATTTTATGTGGAATTTTAAGTGCAATGATTTTATGATACACACCTGAGACGTAAAAGAAATCTGAATCTGAAATTGCTGAAGTCTTAACTTGGGTACATAACTTACCTTGTCATAACTTACCATCATTGTCCAGACAAGGGCAACGGAGCTGGTGAAGGGTGTACAGGGTAAGTCCTGTAAGGAGTGGCTGAGGAAGCTGGGGTTGTTCAGCCTTGAGAAGTGGAGGCTCAGGCGTGACCTTATCTCACTCTGCATCTGAGAGGAGGCTGTAGCCAGGTGGGGGTCAACCTCTTCTCCTTGGCAACTAGTGACAGGATGAGAGGACAGCCTCAGGCTGTGCCAGGGGAGGGTCAGGTTGGATATCAGGAGGAATTTCTTCACAGAAACTGTCAAGCATTGGAACAGACTGCCCATGGAGATGGTGGAGTCGTCATGATCCCTGGAGGTGTTTAAGGAAAGACTGGAGGTGGCACTTAGTGCCGTGGTCTAGTTGATGTAATGGTGTTTGGTTAAAGGTTGGACTCGATGATCTCAGAGGTCTTTTTCAACCTAATTGATTCTGTGATATCACTACATATCACTGTCATATCATATAAACGACACCTTTCCAGGGAAATGTAAATATCCCAGTATGTTACAATTTTTGAGGGAGGTGCAAGCACAAAGCCAAATCTCTGTATTCTGTAAACAACTCATGAATAAATAAGCATGAATTACAGAAGAGTCAGTATGGCTTTGTATGGCTGCCTTTTTTTGTCTTTTTTCTTTCCTTTGGAAGTGTGTTTTGTTTTGCAGATCTGCTGAAGTTCTCTGAGGACTTTATAAGAGTGTGGTCATGGATGAGTTGGTGGATGTACTTGGATTCCCAAAGGCTTTTGTTAAGCCTGTTGTAGAAAACTCCTTGGGAACCAAGGTGCTGTGAGACAAGGGAAGACTTCTCATGGAGCAATAACTAATAGGAAATAAAGAGTAGGAGTTAGTCTTCAGTTTTTGTAATATGGATAGAATTGTTTTTATCCAGTTGAATTTCACAGGGATTTTGTAAGGCACGTGATTTTCAGCATATTTAAATATCTGCTAAAAGAAAAAAACCCACAATTGTCAGTAAAGAGTTGCAGAAGGATCTCTCACATTTGAAAGACTGGGCAGTGAAAATAGTACTTGAATTTTTTTGTTGATAAATGCTAAGTAACACAAATGATTCTAGCTTCATATACGCATTGATGGGTCTCTACTTAGGTATTTCTAACAAATAATTCCTACTCAGGAAAGTGATACTGGAGTTACACTTGATCATTATTCTAGAGAAAGTCAGCTCCTAATATTGCTCATCTTGAAAATTAATGAGCTGTTTATACAGGAAGGAAGACACCATTAATATGTACAGCTGTGATTTGACTGTGTCTTGAACCTGGTGTACAGTCTGCTTTGTGTTCTTTCCATTACCCAAACGTGGCGTGACTGAACTGTTTTAAGATGCATATTCTTTACAAGAAGTCATTAAATAGAGTGGGATGTATCAGTCTGGAAAGGATATGTTTCAAAAAACACTCAGGTTTTGTAAAAGTACAAGTGCCTCAGAGAATGTTGATGGAGAAACAATGGATATTTATTAATTTAATACAAAAACTAGGAGGCATCTAGTATTTGTTTAGTTTGTGTAATTTTGAAAATTGACCAGACAAATTAATGAAGGAAAGTATTAAAGGACAGTAAAATAAAAACAAACAAACAAAAAAATAGTAACAGCCAAGGACAATAAAATGGTGACAACTGTGTTTCACAGACCCCTTGACCGAAGAGTTCTTGGAAGCTTGGGAGACTAGTGTCAAAGCAGCAGAGATGGTTGCCCTGTTCCCTGATTAGCATCTGACACTAGATGGTCTCAGTGCAAACAGTTTTGGCCTGACTGCATGTAGCCTTTCTGAGGTAATAATGCAGGGGGGAAAGTGCTAGAATGTCCTGGGTTTTAAATTTGTGCTCGCAAGGCTCTGTGCCATTTAAAAGAGACTTGTACATCAGCCTGGACTGACAGAAGTGGAAGGCTGTAGCAGTGCAAGGTGTCTGACCAAGTCTGAGGAATGTCACGGGAGCCATCAGTGGCAGGAGTCTGGAAGTCCTGCTGCAAATACTGGCGGTCAGTACCAGTTTTAATTCATGCTGAGTATACAGCAGGGCTGTTTTTAATTCCAGAGGGAGCTTGTTGATTGATTTGTACAATAAAATACCTGAGCATTTCCATGTGAAAAACAAGAAATAGCTGTCAGGTGCAGTTAATGGAGTTTCTGGCATCTGGGAACAATAATTTTAGGCTCATTCGCAAAAGAGCTGTGCTTCCTTATGTCACTTAAAGTGAGGAAAATGTGATTTTTATTTTTTTTAAATTTGAGACACTTTTTCTTTGTTTCCTTTGTTTCTAAAGGGCATCCCTGTTGTATCTAGGAGGTAATGAAATTACTTATTGTTTGTCTCTAAATAAGGTTCTATTTTCATCTGCACTCTCAAAATAAATGACTGTTATAGAGAAGTGATGGCTTAAATAGTACCTCCAAGTGACTTAAATGCCATTTGCCTTTCACAGTACTTACTGTAAAGGAAGAAAACTGCACCATTGGTATTTTATAAATTGTCATGAAATTTCATCCTTACCAGTTTTTCTTCACATGACCCTTATAGGAGCACAGCATGTGAAAAGGCAATGCAGAATTGATGGGTGTGCAACATGAAAGACAGAGATCTTGTGTAGTGTTGTGTACAGCGTGGCAGTGCCATGAGGGAGAAATGACAAAAGTGACTGCAGGTAGAAGTGCTGTATTTCTTTCCCTTACCATTTGTAGAGTTTTCGTACCTTACATATTTGTCTGTTTATGTAACTATAAGTATAGATTTTCCCTATGCTGTTGAAAGCTCTCTTTTTTTCCTTTTTTTCCCAGGAAAATGGGTCATGGCAGAGACTTCAAAACCTTACAGAAATTAGCTCTTACTAAGTGTTATGAGTATTTTCTAGGAAGAGCAAAACTTCAGTTATTCTCTGTGATAATGAGGAAGATCTTTTTTTGCAAAAAGACTATATAACCTTTTTCTAAAGAGTAACACTGTCTTCATTTCTTTGTTTTACTAGTTATTGGACAGCCTGCCAAGAGTAAGCGTCCAAAAGAACATGGGGAAAATAAAATTTTTAACAAAAAAGTAAAACCCAAAACTTCCAAAATGAAGGAGAGAGAATCTGCTGACTCCTCTTTGAAGTCTCAGTCCATACTGACACAGGTGATGGATAAAGGTCGTTTCCAGAAACTAGCTGCCACTTTAAGCCTGTCTGCAGGACAAAGCATAGAACTGCGATGTAAGGGGAGTAATGTGACTTGGAACTACCCTTCATATTTAGACACCTTTAAAGACTCCAGACTCAGGTAAGCTATTTTTCGTGTTTTGGAGAAAAAAAATCCAGACCTTTTATTCTCCCCCTACCACTTTCAGCACCGTTGGAGTTTTTGTTTGTTTACATTTTTACAATTAAGATGTTCTATCTAGTGGTTTTTAATGTCAGCAGAAACGAATGCGCTACTTCTAGTTGTCACCAGTTTCTGCCCGGTGATTTGCACTGTGGAGTAGTCTTCCAGCACATGAACTGTATTTTCTTCAGATGAATCTAAATTAAAGATGATGTTCAGTGGGACACAGCGACAACAGGGAACCACATTAGGATTGGTGTGAAGTAAAACTCAAAATGTGTGAGTATGGGTGTCAGGTGCTCACTACCAACCTACTCTGTTGCTCTGCAGAGACCTGCTCCTGGTAGGCTGTACTGGTTGCTAATGTGGCTTCCACCTGAGACACTCTAAGATTAATTTCCTGAAGAGACTCAAACCCACATCCATTAACTAGCAAAAAATACACCAGCCTCCATGCTAAGGGCCAAGGGAGAGTAGTCCTTGGTTTTTCAAAGTTGCCTTTGTGTGCAAAAGGGAATTGCAGGGTTTGTGGTGTGGCAGTTTAATGCTGAGGTTAGTCACCTTGAGTTTAGTAAAGCTTTTTCTTTCATCTGGTGACATCTTAGTGAAAACTGCATAGTTGTTACAGCAGGAAGAGGAACTTAGGACTCTCCCTTTCTCTGCTCCCCCCAGCTGAGTGTCTTGTTGCTCTGAACATCTTTTCTGAAACCCCATATATTTGTCTGCCTTTCCAGTTTTTGAGGATAGCACACATAGCTAAATATAGATTAAATGTAATAGTTTAGTTCTGTATTTGAGAGAAGAGGAGCGTATAATGAGCTTAAGGATGTCTTCTGTAGGCATTTTTTTGCCTTGAGTAGTGTTTGTTTTCACTGGCTGTTTTACAGAGATTTATGTGGGGAGACAGGAAGCATTGTGAATGATACCCTAAGAAAGAGCTGCAAGGAGCTTTTCTTGGATTATTAAATGAGAGGCACAGAGTTATGAGCAAAGGTATCAGCTGCTATTGTTCTTTTGTTCCTAAATTAAGTGTGTATGCTCTCTGTAAATAACTGAGGTTATGTGAATCTTTGCTTATTCTTTTGCAAGAGGTGCTGTTCTTTGCGGATTTATTTCAGTAGGTGGCGTTTATCAGCCGCAGTACAGACCTGGCCTCCCGGCAAGCCAGAGCTGTATGTACAAATCAGCGACGAGCGTGTGTGTGCTTGGTGGTGCTTGCATCGTACATTTTGTGCACTTGCAAATAGGTTGCTGGCATGGTTTGGTCCAGTAGACCTCCAGATCATGTTATCTCAGTATCAGCCTCTGGCATTGAAGAAGGCAGGGCACATATTCAGAGTCTGGAGAGGAATCTGAATGCTTCTTCATTATTTACTTGACTGACCCTCCTTTGCAAAATTAAGTTTTTTCTGTTGATGCACAAAATACAAGAATTTAAGATAGCTTTGGGATAAACAAAGATATCTATTTTCTGATTGTGCAGTTTTCTGTTTTTCAGTTTGAAGTAGTTTAGGATTCTGTTGCCTCAGCAATTTACTTTTCTGTTCTCACTCAAGGTTACAGTATTTGTAATATTTTAACCATATAGCAAAATTTAATAATGTCACATAAAATAAGTGCTAGGAAACATTTTGGCTGGGTGGATATAACTTGGCTATCTATTTCTTTTCTTTTAGAAATAGATAAGGCATATATTTAAGGGTCTGTATTAAAATATGATGATCATTGATTTAAATATTATTTTGAAGTAAGTTGTTGAAGCAGTAAGGCTGCATTAGACTGAATCAACAATTCTAAATGCAAGTGGAAGATCCTAAAATTGACTAGAAAAATTGAAAACATAGGTTCATAGCAGACTTCAGCATGACAGAACAGTAATAATTTATGGAGACATTGACCACTGTATCCTGTGCAGTTATATTTTCATCACAATTTTAGCAGGAGTTTGGTAATTATCACAAGTTCCTTTCTGTAGTGCTAATAGATGCATATGAAACAAAGTATGTTTTATAGAATGTGAAATTTGTGTTCTGTGGTTTTAGAAAGCACTGGTGGAGTTTAACTGGAAATACCCTAAAGGTACCGTGTTGTTTAGTTAGCTCAGTTGGCAGTGCTTGTAAGTGAGCTGGCAGCAGAAAAGGTTAACAGTGCAGTCATCTTTCAAGGGGAGCCTAGATCTTCCTCATGGCATGTGCAAGACCATGCACAAAGCACCAACAGCAACAGGTAAGTTTTAAAATTTTATTAATATGTTACCTCCATTATTTTAAACCAAAATGCTGAATATAGGGCAAAGAGGGGAAAATCAGAAAAATTAGTAGCAAATAGCCTACAGCAAAAATGGTTTAATCATTTTGATAGATAAATGTCCAATATGTCCTAACATTTTTTGAGTACTTAATGACCAAGTAAGAGGTAATCCCTGCATTACCAGTTAGTGAGTGAGGTGTAGGGTGAAGCCCAAGCTAATTAACTGGGCTGGGCTTTTTAACCTTGGATTTCCATGCAGGGCTTGCTGGAGCTGGGGCACTGGTGCAAACCAGAATTGATGGCAGCTGCAAGGGGAAGTGATTAGGGTGTGAGGAGCTAATGGGAAATGAAGAAGGAGCCAGTTGAAGTGCCAGAGGAAAAGCGAGGAGGAGGTGAGATCCATACAATTGCTAGGGACTAATGACTACAATTTTCTTGTTCATTTGTACATCCAACAGATGCTCAGGCATCCAGTTCCTACTTTTTATTTAAATGGTAGAAGAGGTGTACAAATTCAACTGGTCTGGCATTTTGGTTTGCAGCTAGTTAAATTTAGCATCAGTGTAGTGTGTTTCCTATGGGTGGTTGCAAAAAGAAGTAGAGATAAAAGCCAGATGTTTTGCCTCCATGCCATGCTTGCTGTATTTTTAACTCACTCATATGATAAGGAGAATAGAGCAACGCGGAGAGCAATATACCTTTTCTAAGAAGGAAGATTATAATTAGAGAAGCCATTTCTGTAGTATTAGTGGCTGTGCTTTCTTGGAATTTGTCTTTGTAGCTATACTTTACAAACTGGTAAATAAAATTCTGTACTGGAGTGTCTCAGTTTTCAGCAGGTCTGGAGCTGTTAACATATGCTGAAATTACCATATTGAGGGAGGGAAAGATGCTGAGTGAAAGGAGGAGGAGGACTCTTTCTTTGGCTGTTTCATGTTGAGATGGAAGAGAAATTCTGCCTTTCCGCTATTCTAACTGGAGTAAATAACACTACACACTGAAATGTTTTACTTGGCTTTGGAGACTCTAGCATGCAGTGCAACTCTGGGGAGAAAGCTAGAATCATGCAAACGTGGTTCCTGGGTTAAGGACACAGACTAGCTTGCTTCAGGACTACGTTACGTTATCTGTAATGCTCTCTTGCTTTGTGCAGTGTAAATACCTTGCAGATAGCTTTTTGTCTGAAAATTTTGTGTACTGGCTGAACTGGCCAAAAATATTGCTGGTGTTAATGGTCAAAGGCAGCCTTATGCACCTAAAGAACGGAAGGGCTGGAATGCTGTTTTTTAAGGTTGTAGGCTCACCCAGAAACTGGATCTACAAAGTATGAGAAGGTTGAAAGAAAAAATAAGGGCAAGCACTTTTCCCCTTCCTTATGCTTTTTAGCAAAAACCTGTTCTAGATGAAGGCTGTCTGACTTTACATAGTCTCTGCTAAGTACACGTGTCTGACATGGAACTGCTCTGTTGGTGGAAGCTGGGACAAAGCTGGACATGCATCCCGTGTACATTTGTGTGAGCAGAGGGTGTCTGGGTAGGAGGGCTCTCAGAAATATTGAGGAAACTGGATGTTGTAGAGGGCAAAATCAGACTGCTTTCAGTGAATGCAGGCTCCCACTGGCTTAGTGGGACGTCGGCTGTGCTTGTGTGTATAACTGAATTTCATTTTGCTGCTTGTGCTTTGAAGTCTGAAAACTAGGGTTGGGGTTTTTTTGTGTAAAACAGTGAGATGTTATGTTCCTCTCCTCGTGAGCATGTGTTTAAGATAAGCTTCTTTTTGTCAGTATGAATGCAGCTGCTTGAGAGGAGTTTGCTAGATGCTCTTTGAGTGATGGATGCTATGTGCACTGTCTTTTTATATTCTTTCAGCTTCTAAACATGGCATAGTTTTCTGGGAAAGATCTCCTGAACTTCAGATAACTAAAGCTTAGTAAGATGAATGTATGGAATAAGATTTTGAACTACTTTTCTAGTTTCTTTAAACAGTCTTGAAATGTTTGTATATACATCTTTACTTTGTGGTATCTATGGCAGAGCAAAGTTTTGGCTTTTGAGTCAGATTTCCTTGCATCTAAAATATTAATGAAATAAAAGTTGTCCTGGAAATATTGATCAGCTGCAGGATTTACCATTTATAATTTACTTCATCTGGCCTGTTTTATCTGCTTAGTATGGTCATGTCACAAGTTTCAACACTTCCACTCTCGGTTGCCAGGTTTTGTTAGTGCATGTTTGTGGATGACTACCTTGCTAGGCTATGTCCATTGATTTCTGGATAGCTTGTTCTCAGTTAAGTAGAACACACTGTACAATAATTAATTAACTCTGACCTTATTTTTCTGTCTGTTGGGATTTCAAGCTGTATTTCAGTGTCTGCATTAAGGAGGCAAAAATGTTCTGGCATAAACCTTTCTCTCTAGTGTTGACATTTAGTACTCAATACATACAAAACATTTTATGCTGGTGTAGTCAGGTAGCGTATGAAATAAGAGCTGTGAAACTAAATAACAATAATACAGACTAGGACATGTTTTGGATTTCTCTCTTCTTCTTGTTGGGTATGATACGCAGCAGGATTTCTTGCACAAACAGGAATCTCTCAAGCTTGTAAAAAAACCTCAATATAAGTAGCGTATGTATTAAAAATGAAAATGCTACTGCACCATAGTTACATGATTCCAAGCAGTGGAATCAGACAAGGTCATGTAGGACAAGCACATGACTGGGTAGGAAACATGATTTGCCTATTTCCTTAGGCAGGCCTCAAAAATGCCCTATGGTGGATCTGTGTACCAATGGTGTCTGAAGGCTTTAATGGAAAAGATAATTCTCAGTTAGCTCTGGTTGGGATGTGCATTTGGTGTGCATTTAATGTCTAAGTTTCTGGCCTGAATGGAGGCTGAGTGTTGGGTTACATGAACCATTGCTTATTATTGGTGGCAGTTGTGCAGACTGCTAGCAGAACTCCTGGGGAGTCAGAAATTTTGGGAAGTGCATGCAGCTGGAAGTAGTAGCCTCCCTGCTTAAGCAGTTATTCTGCCTGCACTGGAGAATTAAACAAAACAGAGCATTTAGAGAATACAGTACAGCCAGGCATGTCTATAGTACCCTTCATGTTCTGGATGTACTACCATGAAAGGCAGCTGATTGAAGAGAACATTTTTAAGGGTCAGAGCAGCAGTGGAGTGCATCTGTACTGCCACATGGCTGTGCTGAGAGGGTTACCTGAGAACTGGTACTCTTGGGCCATTGATTTTGCAATCCATCAAAAGTCAACACAGCAGACTGCCAACTATAACACAATCTGTCTGCAAGAAAGAGCCAGGAAAGCAAACCTTAAAATACAAAAAGAGAACAAGTTGAGGCTGTAGCTGCTGTATTTCATAGATAGGACCTTTGACCCTTAAAAAATTGGCAATATCTATGTATATATCTACATATTTATGAATAGTTGCACATTTACAAATGTCAGTCCACTGAGAGATGTACCTGGGAGATTCAGGGGAAGAAGACAAAAGCAAACAAAGTCTGAAATAATCACACAGGCTGAATTTTGTGTAGTTACATGATGGCACTGCCAGTACCCTCCAGCAGTTCTCAGGGTCATGCTCTGACATAGCCGAGGGATGATGAGGAAGCCCCAGGGAGAGGATGCCAGTGAGGTGGCTTAGGGCAGAGGAGTAGGTGATGCAAAGTTACTTACATGCAGTACAAATCCAAGCTGAGATAGAAGCTCTTAAATGATGATGTTTGAAGTGGAAACTTGGACCAGTATGTTAAAGATTGGTAAAGCATTCAGCCTGAAAGCAGGCATAAGTCATTAAACAAATTCTTTTTAAAGTACCTGCTATTTACTACTCCTGAATTCTCTGTGTTAGATATGTACTGTGCTATAGTTAATGGTATTAAAAACGCACTGAGATGCATGCAGGTTGACTTGTAGCATGAAAAGAAAGGGCTATACATGGACAAACAGATATAAAACATAGATGAATATGCTGCCTGGAACAGTCACAGCCCAATTACAAAATGGGGACTGAAAAGAATCCAAAAATTAACTGTAAAAGACAAAATCTTGCATGTTCTTATATGTAGTTGAAATAAATAAAACTACTCCTGGCAATAGGTTTCTGCTGGAGCAAAAGGGGACATTGCAACAGAGCTCTGAAAGTGAAAGGTGGGTCAGTTGCAGAGTAGGAATATAAAATCAAAAGTAGAAGTGAGCTGACAGAAATGTACAAGGAGATACATCTGTGCTTGTCTTTGCCTTTTGTTTTTATTTCTCCACAGTATAAAGCAGCTTGACAGGTATGGTCAGCTGATCCTTGCAAACTCCACTGCAGCGGACACAGGCGAATACAGCTGCTGGCTTCAGCTGTGCAATGGTAACAAATGCAGGAAGGATGAGACTAAAACAGGTTCAACATACATCTTTTTCACAGGTAATTAACTCCTGGGGGATTATTAGTGAAAAGATATTTGCTAGTAAGACAGGAATAGAGCTACATCAGCAATTTGACTGTGAAGATTTTACTTCTGCAGTTTTCATCTTTTCTTTAGTGGATATAAAGGAAGACAGTGCTCATGAGCAGAAAACTTGCTTAGTGTGATTTATTGAGTCCATTTTCCCTATGGATTATGCAAAATATATACCCCAAGTAATGCATAATGCAATGCAAAGCAAATACCTCTGAAAATAGTAATAGGCTTTCTGAGGATCTTCTACAAAATGAATAAAAATGTTTAATTTTTGAAAATGGATCTCGAAAATTAATCTCTGCAGAAGATTCATTTTGTCATGGCATTCAGATGATCACAAGGACTCCCCCCACACACCACTGTCAATTATCTGCACTGGCTTAAAAGTCTTGACCTCACTGACTTTGGTAATGGCACAGTTTCTCCCAGGAGTTTGTGTAGCACTCTGAGGGGCAAAACACCCTTAAGGTCATGTGTTGTCCCACAGAGCTTGTGCTCAGTTTACTGCTGCTTGATACAACAGAGCTGAAATCAAGTGGTTGATTTGTTCTTTGAAAGCACTCTGAATGTAAATCAACTTTCGTTCTCTCATTAGAGCTAAAGTATTGTTGTGTAGAAAATGTTTTAATACAAGATGTTAAGACAGGATTGTTTGTGATACATTTTGGAGCTAAATTAGACCATGAGACTGTGCAGAAGCCTATTATCAGAAGTGCTTAATGTTTTTGCTGTACATCCCTTTAGAAAGTCTGGAATAAACTTTTCAGTCAAGTTATTACATAATTCCTTGTGCTAGAAAGAGAAATTTCATCGTTATATTTCTAAAAAGCGTGCCAATTATGGAAATACTCCTTAATTGTCATTCTAAAAGCATTAAATATTTCATCCACTTAGAGCAGTAAATCAAACATTTTGCCTAAAAGCATGTAGCTCCAAAGAGTATCTGTCTTTTTCTAGTAGTCATTATCTTGCCAGTGGTGATGGGATCCAGATAAATATTTGCAAACTTATTAAAAGGAATTACAAATGTTTTCTTAAGATTAAAAAATCTGAAGATACAGTAAAGAATACTTTTTTCTTTTTTATTTAGTATTTTTAATACAAGCTATGATTTTTTTCCTATTGTGTGTGCATATTAAAAATTAAGCCAAAGCTTTTTGCTTTAATATTGCTTGTAGATGTTATCTCTTGTGCCTTCTTTTCTTTGTTAAACCAAGATGTAAATATTTTTCTAACTATACCAACTCTTCTGCACAGACAAAGAGGAACTTTTTGTACCTACTCCCAGTTATTTTGAGATTGTCTACCTGAACCCAGATAAACCTGCAGTGATCCCCTGCCGTGTTACTACTCCTTCAGCAAAAGTAACTCTACATAGGGAATTTCCAGCAGAAGAAATTGAAATAGATGGAACAGATATTATTTATGATGCAAAGAAGGGTTTTGTCTACCAGCATCCTACTTCTGATCATAAAGGTATTGTCTACTGCAAAGCAGAGTCACAGGGAGCACCCCAGATTTCCATCAAGTATCACCTACTGTATGTGGAAGGTAAAGTGCAGTTTTCTATATGCTTAAACTGACTATCCTGCTGACGTTGTTAAGAAAGCAATTTTTTAAAAAAGCAAAATAAGTAGTGTAATCAGATTTTTAAAATCTTGAACAAAAGTATTTGTGAGAAAACGTTGTAGGTTGAAATTCCAGCAATTTCCCAGTGTAGTTGCAATTATAAAACCCTTACCTGTTGCATGAAGCAAATCAAGTCAAAAATTCACTCTCAGATTTGCCAGTGTAGTTGACTCTAGAAGCTAATTTTCTGTTTCCAAACACTGTCTTTGTCTCAGTTCCCAAGGGCCCGCCCTCAGCCACAATTGCGGCGTCATCCAATAGAGTCGGGCTCGGTGGCAGCGTTCGTGTCATCTGCACAGTCCTTGGGGAGCCAGATGTGGATGTGAACTTCAGGTGGCAGTACCCAGGACAAGAGGTAAGAGATGTATGCCCTGCCTGAAATGGTTTGTTCTTCATAGAGGCAAGTTGTTGAATGCAGTCAGTGGCTAGATTTGGAGGAAAACTTCTTTCGCACTGTGGTGTCTGGCTCTTGTATAAAAGCTCTGGCGTGCTGGCAGGAGGAGGCAGCATATCCCTTTTGAACTTTGGCCCATCCTTCCCTGCGAATCTGCAAGTAGCACTGGGATGACGCTGGAGAGCATGTTAACAAAAATCAAGCTCAGCAAAGCTCACTCCTCCCTCAGGTTTCCATTCCAGAGACGTTTGGCCTCTGGCACCATTTCCAAAGAAAGCCTCAGACAGGACCCAAGCCAGCTAGCATCAGGAGGCTGTTCTAGGGCAAGCCACAAAGCCTTACTGATGCCTCTGCATTTGATATCCCTTCCTTCTCCATGGCTTGGCCACATGAATCATCCCAGCACAGAATTTTTAAGCTTAATTGTTGCCCACATCCAGAAGCAGAATCTGCTTCTGCCCAGCCTCATCTGAAAGAATACGCTGGAAACAGAGTGAGTCTGAGGTCCCTTTTCTTGCAGTAAGAAGTATCTGACTGGCATCATTGATGTCCCCTTTCTTCTCCCTCTAACCACCCCACCAGTTATATAGTAGGGGCTTGATTCTTAATCAGCCTCATCCCTACTGCTATTTATCCTAAACAGGCTAGGAGCAAAAGCAGGACTGCTGGTAGATGGAATCCATCATCAGAAGAAAGGGATCCTCTGTACCAAAGGGTGGCATTGTATTCCATTTGCCAGCCCTCCTGGTTCTGGGTTGTTAAAGGACAATGTTAATGAGGTATTTTGTCTCCTTGATGCAGCACAGAATTAAGTAATTTAACAGCAGAGATAATTGTTTGAGTGATTCCTTGAGGAAATTCAAATTTAAGGCTCCAGAAGTTTGCAGTAGCCATTAAGATAGAGACTGTAGTGCTCTGCTGTCATGGGAAGGTGTGTGCTTCTTCAGGGGGAAAACCAGAGAGCACAAAACAGATTTGAACTGCTGGTGAAGACACTGGGCATGTAGAACCAGGTCATTGCTTACATATTAGTTTGTTCTTTCACTTCCCTCTTTCCCCCTCTCCCCCTCCATGCCTCTTTCCCCCCCTCCCATCTCCCACCCTGTGATGCCTGTCCTGCATTTTCCTGCCAAGACTGTTGAAGTCTGAGAGTTTGTGAACAATTACCAACTTCTCCTCCCTGCCCTGTCCAAGCTGTAGGTGATCTAAAGAGTAAATAACTGGATAGAGCACTGGAAGAGTTTGGGAGAATTCCTGCTTCTGGTGTCCATTTGAATTTAGGAAGGAAAGAAGCAGATGTTTAAATGAGTGGGGAAACGTGCAGCTGGCTGTGAAGTAAAAAGCAAAATGCTAGGTAAAACAGAAGTGCTTCAAAGTTTGGGGAGCTGCGGAGCAGTACTGGCTTTTTGGTTGAAGGCCCAATGTCTTCCTCTAAATTTAGTTCTTAGCATTGTTTTGAGGGGGATGTGTGAATAAATGGCAGTGTCTCTCTCCTTCAAGGTGGTGCTTTAACTCTGACAGTCATATAATGATTGACTGTTGGGTGGGGAGGAGAAATGCCCCTTCTCGGTCACATTAGCTTTGTTCATTGATGCAGTTTTCAATTTTTGTCATGTGGTTTTCGATGGGGTTTTTTTGTTCAGCTTCCCTTGATATCTGTTTATTGGACTCTAGTAACTGGCTATGCAAACTCCATTTTTGTCTTTTGTAACTAACTGTTAATTACTAAGAACAACTGAAGGAGTTAAAATCCTAGACTCAGCCTGGCCTTCCAAAACTCTCTATCTCCTTAGTGTCCACCCTTGCTGCTTTTCCATCTTTCACAGCCTGTTGGCTACCCCAAGCCTGGTTGCTGGTTGTTCTTGGCCCAGCTGCTTCCAGAGGTCTTACAGCTCCTGATGCATGTTCATGGCATGTTCACTGCCTTTACACCTTGTTTACTGTGGATAGGGCACATGCATTAACACCCTGTCACTGCACCTTCCTACTGGGGTGAGAGAGAAGTTTGGCCTCCAGCTGCCCTGGAAAGGGTTGAGGAGCTTGTCCACTGGAGAAAACAGTCTCAGCTCCAACTGTGCCTGGGGATAGGAAGGGAAGAGTTGGGTTTAGGTTTCTGCCTCAACAAAATGATCAAGTAAATGTCACAGTAGAAGCACTCTATGTTTGTTGGAGACTTAACATGTGCTGAGAAAGTATTCACATACTGCAAAGAAAAAGGATGGAGGTGGAGGTAGATCAGTGAGGATCATCAGTGATGCTGGCCAGATAGACCTTCTTTTATACAAGAAAAAAGAGTGGTGAAGCCAAAAAACCTCAGAATAACAAAACAGCTTATAAACAATTTATCTTTAAGCAGCAAAGGTATTTATTGCAGCGCCAGGGTCTAGCCAGCTGATGCTGGACACACTAACCCGACCTGAGAAAACAAAGTAAGCCATTTTATACATTCTAGAGGCATAGTTACAACATTCAATCATACATATTAACAACTCCTTGTTTTTCTTTGTTTGCTGTTCTAAAGTCCTAGCTCTAAGCCCCCTGTATCTAGTTTAAACATTTCTGTGATTCATAGCCCAGTGTTCTTGTATATTACTCCCTAACATTTTCTATAATGAAGAGACTTTGGTCAAAAGACTTCAGTCCAGACGCCAAAACAGAACAAGTTATTAACTAGTGTTTCTACAATGTATTTCTAGTAAAACAAGCAGAACAAATATTATCTCCTATTATCTCCTTCCAAGTCAGCAGGGCAAGGTGCATCGACTAAGCCATTGTTAACTCCTCTTGTACCTTGCTTAGTTATCACGGACAGGGTTCTAAGACGAGCTGTTGTTTTTGGTTTTTTCCTTCATCCTGTTGCTTTCACTGCAGGGAGCTCAGTGATAGTTTTGTTCACCACCACTACCCCACCCAGCAGCTGGGCTGTCACCTACTGCTTGATTCCTGAGCAGAAGCAGCACTTTAATCCCTGCTTGCTCCCAGGTTTGGAGAGACCCTCATTTCATCTCAGTATTCAGTAACCTCTCCCTCTTTTTTTCTTCCCCACTCAGTTGTTTTTTGATCTTTTTCCCCTTGCCACTCCCTGACAGTTGCATTTGTTCACTCACCTGCTGTGAATGCATACAGATCCACTCCCTAATCTGATTGCATGAAACAGGCTTCAATGCAGAAGGCAATTAGTTTGAGAAAAACTGGGCTAGCAGGAGCCTAACCAGGCAAACAGCATCCACCTTACAGGGCCTTTACCTTCACTTTCAGTGGGGTCAAGGAAGTTCCACTTGCTATATTTAGAGAACTAAATTAAGCTTGAATTAAGTGTCAAGTACTACGTGATTGTAGGTAGCACTTGATTTTCAGGCTGGGAACAAGAGGTAGTGCTCTGCTAGGTAGAGCTCTGCTAAGTGGCTTGATTACTTTTTAAAAGGTTAAGAATTTCTGTATGAGATTTACAGCTACCAAGATTATTTTTTTTTAAAAGCTGGTAATGCCTGCCACTTCCTAGGCATTCCCTGACTCCACTGTGACTCATCCCTAAGCTTCAAGAAGGCTGGCAGCTGCTTTTGTACTAGTCATTTTGCGAGTGTGAGATTGTAGCTTTGGCTCTAGATAAGTGTGTAACTTACCCTTTTCTACTATTACCTTAAGCCTTGTAGCATTCATATTGGTAAATGGTTAATCCATCCATTTCATGAAGCAAGAGGAGATGGTTTCTAAGCAGAAACCTCTCTTACAGTTTTATCCCAGTTACTGATATAGGAGAAGCCAGTGTGCTGCTGACTAGCAGCTGATGGATTTTGGACAGAAAGAGACTGCCTTAGTCTGTCTTTGTGCCACTTTCTGTTACCCAGTCCTTCCTGACCTTCTGAGGTGCCAGGGAGTGTGACCTCATCAACACTCCCTCAGAGAAAGCAGAATGTGAGAATTAATTGAAAAGTATGTGGGAATGTTACTATTTGTTTGTATGTTATCTAATACAGTGTTTCAAAACTAGAGGCGGAATTAGTTGTCAGCATGTCCTTGGCCAACAAACTCATGCCATTGCTTCCTTCTTTTTGAGACATTGAAGGTCTGAAAATGAGCTCTCACATCTATCCTGACACCTCCCCCAAGATACCTGACCTATTTGATCAGGCACCCAAATGCCACCTTACTAAGTGGCTAAAACTGAGCTCACTCAGAGGCTGCAGGCAGAGCTTTGGCAGCCCATCACTGATCTGAAGATATCTGTGCTTAGAGTGGAAGAGCCATTGTATTGTCCTTATTTGGCATAACTTACTGGTACATCAATGTTTAATGCAGGAATGTTGCTGCAACTGCCAGACACCTGCAGTTTCCTCACTTGGGGCTGACTTTTGAATATAGGCTCCTACTATCCAACCTCACTTGCTTCAGGGTGTGATTGGGTGGTGTTGCTAAGTACACTTTGCAGAGTCACATATTTTATGTGGGTGGGTTGTTTCTGTTTTCTTTTAAACAGCTTGAGAGGCCTGTGATTATCCAAAACTTCTGGAGATTGATAAAGAGAGGAATTGGACATACTACAAGAATCTCAAAAAGTGTTCTTCTTGTTGAGGATTTTAAAGCCAAAGATGCTGGAAACTACATTTGTATATCTCAGAATCTGCAAGGAGAAACAACAGTAGCTACTAAAGTTGAACTAAATTCATAGGAAAGACTTTTGGATATGGACTGATCCATGTTATTTGACGTTATAGCCATTAATTTTCTTTATTAATGTTTAAATGAAGTTTCTCTCTCACTGTTTCTTTTTATATGACAATGTATTCCATATTCTCTAGCTTGACAGGCCACAACAGAGTTCACTATGTTGTGAGTTAATAAAACTACTATGAAGCATTGAAGTTTAAGCCTGAACATGCACAGGGTGTGTTACATTTAGGAATAGGTGCTCTTGGGCTTTCCTGTGCGTAGGGTCTTTTCCCTCAGACTCTTGCATAAGGTCAGCCTGCTGTGTGGTGTGTGCAACGTTAACACAGAGTTAAATTGTTTAAAACAACAACAAAAAACTTGTTACAAAATTAGCCAATAGCAAATGTTTATTTTGCAAGAATAATTAAACTTCTGAACATTATGAAAACATAAATGTGTGTGTGTGTGTGCTCATTTCATGTATGTGTAGAGACATAAATGCAGGAATATAATTTTCACTCCTGGTAAAGATTAATTCCCTCTAGCACCTAAATTTAGTATCTCCCTAGACTTCTAAACAGTCGGGTATGCTGGATTTTCCTTATGTTGTATTTAAGAACAACATTATAATATGTAGCTTACTTAGTAGTTCACTCCTCAATAGATATTTGTTTAGTAAATTATGTAGCAAATTATGGCTGCTAAGGGTAAGACTTGCATTTATAGATATATATTATCATTTACAGAAGAAAAGAAAGCAAATGTAACATTAGAATAATGTTCAATTATACGGCAGAATTTCTTCTTGGGTTAATAAGTTCAACGTGATTGATATTTCATTTACACAGAACCATACCTGGATAAGTACGCCACTGCTTCTCTTACCCTGGGTTTAGTAACCAGTGCAAGGAAAGAGACTTTGCCAAAGGTAAGAACTTCCTAACAGCGTTGTTGGACATTTTGGCTATGCTTTTTCTTCCTAGCCTCCAGCACCAAATTTATGTAAGCTACAACTTCCAATACAAATCTACTCCTCAGTAGTGGAATTTCATGGCAAAAAGTTTTGAGGCAAGCCATTTTACTTACAAGACATGCGAAAACCAGCTTATTCTGAGCATATGAGGAACCAAATCAGGAACTGGTCCCTTGCCTACACACTTCAATCTGTCTCAGCCTGCCTTTGACTGGAATTCTGAATGCTTTCTTCTGTGAAGGCCTGAGGTAACCCTGTGCTCCAGCTAATTCAGGAGATGTTTACAGTACTGTTTTGAGTAGTGACAGCTCTAAGTGCTAATGTAAAAATGGCAGCTTCTCAATAACGTCAGTAGCTTGATTAATAGTGTAGCTCATGAAAACATTAAACAAGCTTGCCGGATGCTTTCTCTCCAGCATGCAGGAACCTAAACCAATGTAAGTTTACCCACGGTAAAGACTGAAATGGTTCTTTGCAGGTCTCATGTAATAGGCTTCATGGAGAACGTTCCCCAGGGGCTTATAATATCTTTGGCCTCTGGAAACAAGGTATGTACAAAAAAATAATATCAAATATAGCATGCAGTAGGACCAACCTTGAAAGGTGTAAGAGGCAGGTTCTTGTTAATCTGTTAAAATGTATTAAGAATGTTACAGTGTTACCTAAATGACTGAATATGTTATAGTTTCCTAGTAATACCTAAAAAAGGCCTTTGTGCCATTTGTTAGGAGAAAAAATTGTACCTCCTTTTTAAATCTGACTAAATTGAGAATCCCTGAGCTTCTGGATGAGGCTGTGCAGTGTGTGAAATCCTTCTTAGCATTTTAATTTATGACAACAATGTATTTCCCTTTGAACTGCAGGAGTTGTGCCAGCTTCTTAAATTTCAAAGTGCCTTTGAGCTTTTAATTCAGCAATTGATTAGCTTCAAAATGTCCAGCAAGTGGGAGATTGTGTCACCTGCCCAGACTTGTTCAGTAGCACAGCAGTTCACATGGTAGCATCACTTCCTTGAAGACACTGTGTCAGGTGAGGAAAAGATGGTGCAAATCCATTGCTTGAGTAGTCTCCCTCAGGTGTAATGCGTATGTGTACTCACCACTTGCAGTTCTCAAGACTGATAGTAACTACAGAAGCAGTGCCTTTAAGGAAGAATTTTAATGACTGTCATGGCCTGTCCATCGTCCCCTGCCCTCCCCCAAGCATCAAAATAATTCTCATAACTATGAGAATTATTTTGCTATATATTTTACATAGTTCTCATTTTACCAAAAGCCTTCTGGGCAGGGCTGATTCTTGTTGCATTGATGCAGTTATGTTTCCAGCTAAATGAACAGTGACACAGGGTAAGAGAATGAAGCCCAGGAAATGAAAGGTGACTTGTCAAGGTCACATGCCTAAAGCTGCCAGTACTGTTGTTTCCATTTCCATACCTGTGTCACTGCTCTTCTAAGACAAGGCGGCAGCCATGGACAAAGGGTATTTGTTTCTCAAAGGTTCAGTGATGATCCCAGCTTTCTAATGACCTTTTTAACTCCAGCTCAGCCCTAAATGATTTCCTGGCTGTCAGACAACTCCATTTTTAAAGATCAGTGGTTACTTACTGTTGAGAAGGAATTTCTTGCATGAATTGCATGATACCAGTTTACATGCAAGTGTCTATGGTGTTTGTAATAAGAAACAACTTCAGTTAGCTTAAGGAAATGATTCACCTCAAATTTTACAGCAAATACAGTGCAATCCATGCAATGACCTTTAGGGAAAAGTATTGAAGGGTGAATTGAAGGTGAACCATAATTTGAGTAGGCTGAATGGCAACAAACTACTTGGTACAGATATAAATGTCACTCTGCCTTCCTTTGAAGCTTATCATTAGAGTTAGAACTACTAGTTAAAATTGAATATCTGAAGAAAATCACTTGCTTAATTGCTTGACCTTTGGCATATGATTATGGTGAGCAGGTTTCTGACTTTCCCTGAAGGAAACTTGATGCTAAAGAAAAAAACCCAAAAATATGTAAAAGTTACTGGATTGAACAAAGCCTTTGCTAACACGTGGTACTTAAGTTAAAGCTTGAAATACTAATACTCAAACCAGAGAAAAACATTAAAACAGGATTTACAATTAACAGAATTAAATTTAATTCTTTCAGACCGAAAGGACAAACACTAAACAGGTATTTCTGCAGGCTGATTTCTATACACAAGCAGTCTTCATTTCTTCATAAAAGCATCAGAGATTTTATTTGCAAGCAGTTTAGAGATAAGGAGTCTTCTATATTGTGGAGGGAAACTAACAACAAGTTAAAGGTCTTTGTATTAGTTACTATTTCGTACTTACTTTTCTGTACCAGTAGCCTGGAAAAGCTTTCTCTGCTCTGTTACATGAAGGGCTATGTTGTATTTGACCTTCAACCATTTGTATGCAATCTTCTTGCATGTTTTATTTGAGGCATTACATTGCAACTAATGAAATAAATTTCTTACCAGTGGCTAGACGACTGTTCTTGTGACATGACCTGTTAGACTGCTAAACTCTTAACTGCAGCTTTTCTCACACACAAAATTTCCTGAATAAGGTGAGCATTTTAATGAGTCCAAGGTAGGATGTCTTTACAAGACATTTGGGGTCCCGACATTATCTACATTCTTTTTTTTTTTTTTTAAATGGCCAACTCAAACTGAATAGCTAATAATTACAAGCAAGCTCTGTGTAATTTCTACCTACATTAGCATAGTAAGGGTAACGTTGTCTAAGGGTTAGCTGAATTTTAATTTGTGCAGTGAAGCTTCACCATTGCTGTTCTGCTGTGCTGAGCATACACGAAGAGTTTTTAGTAGCTGGAGGAATGTTCCTCTTTAGATTAAAGATTACTTGACTAATACAAGCAGAAGAAAAATCCTTCAATTGGTACAAAAAATTTATTGTAAAGCATTCAGCTCAAATACATGCAATCAGATCTGACACAGAAAATTAGAATGTTCCAAGAGATACTTTAAGCCAAGCTGTAGCCAACATAGGATTTTCATAGTTAAATTTGAAAACCAGATGAAGTACTGACACCACTAGTAAGTGGTATGTACAGTGCTCTAAAAAGGATTAAAAGAAAGCATAATGTTCCATAGAAATGGCACCCTTAACTTGTACATTATGAAAGATTAAGTAAATTTAATGATGAAACAGTCAATCGCAAGTTTAAGTAATTACAAATGTATTTACTGTATGAGCACTGTTAACAGTCTTGTTTCTATGTCTGTGTTCCTCATCACTAGCCAAGGTTTTGCAAGTCAGGTAAAATGATTTGAAGTGGTTCTCTAGTTGATTTCCCTAAATGCTTTCCATGCTCCCTGACTCCTGTCCCCAAGCTACTAAAAAAACACAGGGCAACTCAGCAGCTACTGGTAACTGTCGTGGCAAATTTTATGTCCAGCTAACAGCATTTGCTAACCAGTAGTGTAACAGTGCTCCTGGCCCAGCTGCTCTGAGCATTAGTGTTTTGTAATACTAATTTGAAGTTGAACCTGTGTTTAGCAGGTACAAAGTGGACATCTTAAACAGGTCTGATCAAGGGTGGAGCAAGGCTACACGATTACCTTGGTGAAGCTGAAGCTCAGCACTTGAGATTTCCAGAAACTGTGACATCCTCATCCTCATCTCATCCTCCAGTTCCAGCAGCCAGGACAATTTTTTCACCCTTACTCTACAGAATCTCTAGTACAGGATCTTTCACCAAATACTGGCAAAACACCAGTATCCTGCAGTCTGAGAGGGAAGGTGTGGCAGAACTAGCAAGATGAAATATTCAGCTATCACCTTTTCCCTCTTTTTCAGGTGAATTTAGCCAATCCTGAGGAATGTTCATACAAATCCTAATGCTTAAAAATGCAAAGTAAGTGTGTCACCAGCTACATTGGAAGTCACAAATTATTTTTCTCCTTGAGAATTGGGTTAAGAATGCATCTAGTGACAATTATTGCATATTTTGCTTTGGCTTTCCAATCTACATCTAGCTTATCCTCAGGAACGGACACGCTGCTTTGGCAAAATGAGCGATTCCTTCTCAGCAGGTAAGATGCTAAGTCTAGGCTTCTAAACCTGCAACTCAAATAAAAACTTCTGACCTCAAAGGCTGCTGTGGTTCTGACTACAACCCTGTTGACTTGAAAGCCAAAATCCATTGTATCCTGCAAAAACTGCCTCCTCATAAATGGCAGAGTTGTGCATGGACAGAAAACCAAGAACCCATGCAAAATATGGCTGCAGTCCAGTTTGTTTTTAAAATTAATTCCAAGTTGCATACTCGGGTTGGCCAAGACTACTGAATCAGTTGACAAAGCTTTTCATGCTATTTTTTTACTGAACTGAAGCCAGAAACCTGAAGGAAACTAACCTACAATATGAGTAGCAGTTTCTCCTCATTCCTGGGCAGGGGTACTCTGCTAAAAGCATGCATACTGTCAATAGTATCAAGGAAGTAAATGAAGTATAGTGTTCAGCTTTCATCCTTTATTACGTACACAGCAAAGAAGGCAGCATTAGACACACGCACAGTGTGTTACATCCATTCCATCCACAGCACACGCACGCACGCACGCACACAGCCTTAAAAAAGTGTCGGTGATAAGGAACATATTATAAAGGTTGTGATCTTTATCTCTAAGCCCCTGAGCTTCTTCTTATAGTTGGGTGAAAAGGCAACAAACAAGTCTTTCCTTGCTCTTTAAGTGCTTTGTGCAACAATGTCCATAGAGGTCATCAACAAGTCTTTTCGGGAGGAGTGAATGTCTTACTCCCCTATTCACAGTCTCCTACCGCCATTTTTGCACCAAATAGTTTCCAGTTACATTTAGTTCTTGTAGTTGGCTAATATAGCTCTTGCTCCTGTGATCGGTTCTGCAGATCAGAAATGAAATGCAATCCCCTCTTCCTCTCAAGAGATGTCATCTTGGTGACAGAGTAGGACTAGAGAAGTTACCAGAATTTCGTGGGGACTGAAGAGGCACAGATGAAGAACTGGGAGACAGTTTTCTTGGGCTGCATAGGTCACCATTGTGCAACTTCCACAGAAGTTCTTCATTTTCCATTGACAGGCGTTTGTTTACTTTTGATTCTTTCTCTAGCGACTCCTGTAAAACAGCTTGCTCTGTAGAAAGTTGCCTGCAAACAGAAGATTTACATAAGGACACATAACCCAAGTTGGAGGCTTCAGTAGTGAACTTAATTGTTAAAGATAGGTTTGAAAGTGCATAAATCCCTGCTTGGCTCACACCTGAATTCCATCCCTAGAAGGAGGATTTAGCATGTTCTCATCCTTGCTGGATTTAAACTGGTAGCTTGCAGAAAGCAGAAGAAAGTCCCAGTAACAAACATCCCTAAAGGCCTAAAAAAAAGCATCTGAAAAGCAAGACTTGTCCTACTTAAAATGACAGATGCTTTTAAATGGCTGTGCTGGAACCTTTGGGTCTTGTTGCAGGCTCAGTTCCATATAGAGGCTGCAGCTTCCTTCAAACTGGAAGAGTCTGACCATTTAAGCAAAAGGTGAAGTTAGGAGAACCTCAGACCTATTTTGTTCATGTTAAACAATACTATTATTGCTAAATATAATTTGGGTAAATATAACACTCATTTGTTAAATATAACACACTGATCTAAATTCTATACAGAATTTTCTTTCTCATCACAGTAACCCCTTCCCCCTGGTTCATAAGAAAATCTAAAAGTCTGCAGATATTTTTCACCTTGAAAGCTCCATGTGTTTGTCCATCCGAGCTTTTAATTCTTCATTTTCTTGCTGAACCTTCTTTAATTTATCCATTAAGATTGCGTTGTTCTCCACCTTAGAAAGAAGGTCACAGTTTAAAATAAAACCCATCCATTCACTCATCAAGATAGTGAGCTATCACAGACGTTTGCAATCTGGAGTTTGTAGACTTTGTTAACAGTAGATATAAAAATCTGAAGTAACGTCACACTGACCTGCTACCAGGGCTTCATGTTCTGTAACAGTCAGATAGATCCTACTTTCCTTATCCTTGCATAACACGGGCACTTTGCCACTTGTGCTGGTTAGATGCCAACAAAAGAAGACTGCATAAGGGATCTACTAGTTAACCTGCACGTTCTAGTAACTTTTGCCAATGACAGGCAGCAGTTTTAGAAGCTCTTGCAAACAGAAGACTGTCTAGAAATAACACATTGCCGTGACAAATTCAGGAGCTACCCTGTGCACACAGCTTTCCCTGTTGCTCTCCTGATTCCACTATATTTTAAGGAAAAACTGAAAAAAATGATCGGATGGTCCAAGGGCTTCTATACTATAGCCAGCATCTGTCAGAGAAGGTGAAGGTTTGCTAATGATTTACTAGTAATTGCAGACCAGGGTAACATACACTGCTGAGCAATAGTGAGCCACCTGATATGAAAGCATTCCTTTGTATCCAAACCTCTTTCTATACTTCCTCATTAAAATCTTGCTTAGCCCAGTATTACAACAGTGTTCAAAGGCCCTACCCAGGAGAAGGACCCCATCCTGCCACAAATAACACCATGCTAAGTAATTACAAGTTCTGCCCCCAAAACTGCCTTTTTACACACAGGTCAGGAGCAAATCCACACAGCTAAAGTAGCAGCTTAAAGATAACAGCTAAAATGATTAACCTAAACTAATTAACATTTACTCCATATTTAATCCCTTCTTGTTAAATTAGGATCATTTCCTTGTTAATATTTTCCTGATAGTGCAATCTATCTTACGTACCACTTGAGCAAATGTAGCAGGTAAGGATTTTTTTCTTTGAGGATGAGCAAGAAGAGACGGAAGACAATAAAGGGAACATGATCGTGTCCCATCATGATTGCACGTTTCTTTTTAAACAAAAAAGATTAACTCTTGCATTTAAGGCTGACCAGCCCAAGTTCATTATCAGAACACAACTCAGAGATATGGCCCCAATCTGCCAGACTCCAAGGAACACTCACCAGTTTTTCCATCTTCATTAGTTTTATATCCTGCTGATGGAGTTTCTCATTCTTGATCTCCAGCACCGCTTTCAAACTTTCCAGCTCCTGTTCCAGGTACATAACCTGCGGGTTTTTCTGAAAGATTTCCAGAGAGTTTGCTTAGTACCCTGAATTTCAGGAACAATTTAGTTGTTTTTCTGCTATTCAGAAAAAACAAATAATTATGGTAACCACTGTTTCTTGCTCTATGTGAAATCAAGTCAAACAGTTTAGAATAACAAACAAGATCTGATACCACTTTCTTCTCTTTGTTTTTCCTTTGGTGTAGGTGGACAGTTGCAGTTTTCCTTAGAAACTGTTCAGAAGACATTTAATGCACAGACATGAAAAACCCTCGTGAGTCAAAGGAAAGCGCTAACGCTGTCACAGCAAAACTTGTTTCACAGGAGTGCCCAAAGGTTCCCTTCAAGGCTAGGAGTTCCAGAATTTATTTTGTATTACTCATAACCCATCCCAAGAGATAATTAGAGTAAACATTTGAAGAGTTTTCAGACACTGGAATAGTTCAAAAAAGTGACAGAAGTTTAACCTCTGAACTTGACTGTAGCTGATCTTTCCTGGTTTGACGGTTTCCAAAGGTGGCTGGTTTATAAGCAGAAATTCAAAGTTTTCTGCTTTTCTTACATTATTCCTGAAGCCTGGCAATGCAATTGCATATACAAATCTTGCACTGCTGTACATCCATGACTTATCTACATACAGCAAATTAGGACTTCCTTTTTTTATTTTTCCTTTTGGTGTTGTTTTCTGAGAGGTGGAGGGGAGAAGAGGGAGACAGGGCAGGGTCAAATGTGATTTCCTGGAGGACCTATTTTTCAGAGTAAGGAACGATTCAAACACTGCAGAATAAAACACATTCTCTACTTTTCAAAGGCAAAGTCACAGGCAAAAATAAGGAGAAGTAAAGCAAATCTCAATCCGTTTCCAGGTAGTCCAAATAGAACACAAGCCAAAATCCATCAATGACTAAGTGTGTTGTGTTTCTAAGTTTATCTTCAAAATCAAGCAAAACTTGTTTTTGTGTATTTGGATAAGAATACAGGTGCACTGCACTGAGTAACAGCTTCACTACTGCACCAGAAACCTCGGACTGGAAGGCAATGCCTGCAGTTTTGTGGGGCACAGTCCCACAGGGACAGAGGCCAGTACATGTCACAGGTAACCTGTTCGTACACAGTTCATTCTTCTGCCTGCTTTTAAGGACTGTTGCATTAGTGATTCTTGTTTAACTCCTTTTGAATGGCATGCTGTGCCTCAGTGAAGGCAGCAGACAATTTGTTCCTCCCTCTTGTGACTATATGGAAGCTAGAGAGAAAAGCAGTCCCGAGAAGTTTAAATGCAGCTTACAGTGTGTTCAATATTCAATTCATTTTCTTTCCCTCCTCTAGCCCAACGGTCTTAAAATGTTGTCTTCAAGTTATATCTGAGCACGTACTCATAGCAGAACATATAGCCAAATAAAAAGACTGAAAAGCCTACATAAGTTTTTAGAACAAAAGCTGGGAATATCAAGTAACACTATCTAAATCGTACCAGAGAGTTGGAAATAAATCTCTGTGTTCAAAGGGATATTGGGAATTCTGATAGTGCAGAATTTGTGTTTAGTACAGAAGAATATGGTGAGTCAAACTGGTACTTTTCCTCAGAGAAGCCTCAAGCTTTTGATGTGTCTTACGCTATGAGGATGCAAAGTGCACGTGCACTTATGTAAAGGCACTTGATTATTGCTCCTTTAAGCAACATCTGAACACACCTCTGGAATACACTTCAAAATCCTGCTACCAGAGCAACATACTGTGGTTGCATATTCTTGCAGCAGCTCTGTGCTGCCACCAGAATAAGCAGTAAAAGGAAAAAACCCAAACAAATTAAATTCCTGTGAACAGTAGGGCAGCTTCTACTAGAGGCATTCTAGGTGAGTTTTTGAGCATGGAATTTCACTTTGTGGAATACGATACACTAGTGGTATTCCAGTTGTTTCAGGGTAACCAGAAAGATAAGCATGTTTGTATCTAACCCTCCCAGTGCATGAAAAACCTCTCTCAAAGCACATTTCTATCCCAGAAGCATCAGAGATAATAGCAGTCTTGGAAGGAAAGGCAGGACAAAAGTTTATCTGAAGGATAAATCAGCAACGAGTACAGATGAATGTTTGAACAATACATTAAAGACTCAAGTACGCACAGTGAGTTTTGTAGTAGTGATTCAAGCCCACGCTGATCGTAGCACGGTTAGAACAGTTATCAATTGTCAGAAAAAAGCTATGGTACCACTTCTGCATACACACAGGTCTTCAATTTAACTTGGGCTATTATTTACACCCCTGACTTACATACTCAACAGCTTTATAGATTTATAATGGTAAAGTTCATACACAGCATCACAGTGCTTGCAAACAGCTTCTGGCAGGTGAGCCATTTACATAAAACGTTACTAAGTATGGTAACCCTATCAGGCTTGATTGCAAACCTTTCATATTATGCAATAAACCCAAGCAAAATCTGCTCATCTGCATTACTTTTGAAGGTCAAAACTTACAAGATTGGCTTTTTCTTTGGCTATTTGTTTTTGTTCTTCTAATTTCAGCTTCTCACTCAGAGTCTCGTTTTCACTTTTTAGTTCATCGATTTTTTTCTGAAATGAAAATATTTGGTAGAGTTAGGTCAAGAATTCAGTGCATATCTCCAAACTACCTTTCAAGTTTTAGACTGTCGCAATGACCCCAGCCCTTAACAAACCTCCAGCAATTCTTGCTTCTCTTTAAAGGAGTCTTCAAGTGACTTCCTTTCAGATTCATGGGTGCTCTTGAGCTCTGAAACAAGTTATTTTTGCGGATTTTTAATACCACATAAACAAAAATTCTTTTTTAAAAGAAACAGCCTCTAGAGCCAGCCTATACACATATGCACAGATGTAGAGTCAATGACAACACAGAAAGAACATCTATCATTAACTGATGCAACGCATGTATGAAGAATCAGATTTATTGCTACTTCAGATTTGATTGCCCCCCCACACATCCATTTCAGTAGCTGACAGCATGTCAATTTTGAAAGCATTCATGGATTTATTAAGCACAAGCCACATCTGTCAAAAGCTGAGTTTCTGGAGGGAAACAGCAAAAACTGAAATTCTGTTTTCCATGAGCTTCTAGAAAAATATTTCCTTTCCTGCTTTGGAGATGCCACGCAGAGGAGTTTGCTCTTTGACAAGAGCAGAAGTGTCACCAGTTTGAAGATACAAAAGTATCATTGGAAACCTGGCTATCAAGTGGAGTTGGAAGGAGGATGAAAATCAACATCACTTAAATCAGTGACATGGAATGTAATTTAAACCTGGGCACACTCGCCACTCCCTCCCTAAAAAACCACTTTTGCCCCAGTGTATTGTACACAGTGTATAACGTCCATGTCCATGTCATTCTGGAAAGTATACAATGCTACTTATTCTCAATTTCAATTCTGAGTTGCTCTTTATTGAACTCAGTCACTTGAGACTTTGAGGGTAATTCAAACATCTACTGAAAGACAGAAATCACTTCCACTCAAACTGTTTCAAAAGTTTCATTTAACTACAATGGGATCATGGTGATTGCTGTGTGTAAAACAAGGCTTGTCAGTTCCAAGGGAAATAATCCAGCCCATGTTTTTAAAGATAGCTGGCCATGAAGAACAATGAAGTGGACATATTGATCAAAAAGCCTGAATATTTTTGTTTGTGACTAGCAGTATTATAGCACATGTACTTGAATACATAATACTTGCCTGAAAAAGAGGATTCATACTCCTTTTTCAACTCCTCTACTTTTTCTGAGTGTCTGTTTTCAAGTTCCAGCTTAAAGCTTTCATGTGTGGTATTTAAGTTGTCCACCTGCAACATGACAACATGATTTTTCTCCCCTTACATGTATCAACCCTTGTTGAAAGCATTGTTTCAATGGCTTTATGCAGTATGAGTACATTTTAAATGGTCTAGTAAGATTTAACAGGAGAAGCTAAGCCATGTACAACACTTAATAAATGAGGACAATGCCTTACAGTTTACCACTACCAGCAGGATGATGTGTGAATCTGTCACATACATGGAGTTGTTGCAAAGCAAGGTCAGAGCGAAGATGTGTTTCTATAAATCTTAAAGCTCAAGCTGCCTCAAACGTCCAGTGGAGCTCTAGAGGTTATTGAAGCTGGCAAAACACATGGAATCTCTACCACGTTTAAACATAAGCTTAAGACCTGTACAGCTTAGTGTAGTACTATTTTTTACAGCTGCAAGGCTGCAATGAAGTAGAGTTTCACATTCAACTTCGTTGTTAGAAAACCCAGGATTCTCTGAAGGCTCACTTGTAGCAGAAAGCAATTGCTAGAGAACTTTTCTACTTTGAATATTACATACCTGCTCCTGGAGTTGCGCTTTGTACTTTTCAGCTTCCTCAATACAGATACTTTGGAGTTTCTCACATTCTGCAGTGTAAAACTGTTTAAGCCTCTCCTCCAGCTCAGCTAAGTCATCATGATGTTGCTGGTTTAGCTTCTGCAAAAACCCTTCATAAGCAACTTGCAGTTCATTTCTGTCTCTCTCCAATTTCTCACAAGCTGCAGAAGTGGTTACTGAAGATGTCAAAAGAAAAAAAGACAAAAAAAAGTAACTGGAGCAAGTTCAATACTAATGTCACATCTTCATTTACAGATATTAAAGACAGTGAACACACTGCACAGCAACATGATTATACAAAGACAGATATGATTTATCCATGAAACACATGCCACCTTCAAGGACACATGAAAAGATCTTTGCAAAAATATTGAATTCACTGTTTCTTATGCTGAGAATTAATTGAATCTAGTTAAGCCACGATCCCACATAGAAAGCACAAGTGTGACAGTTTGTCATGTCATAGAAAAATGGATGTCCCATGAGAGACACTGAAGTGCTCCAAATTAATTGCATTTGCTACTTCACCTAATTTGATCCTATTTCAGTAGCGTATTTCTCAGAGTACTTTAGTTCTGATATATAAACCACTTAGCTAAATTTGAAAGGCTGAGTATCCTGAAAACTAGGCATCCAACATTACCTGCTCTCAGACACACAGCAGAGAAGCAATTCTAGCCTGACATGGACAGCCCGATACAGAACTGCCAGTCTGAAAGGTGCTGCTAATGTTTGTATGTCTGAGATACTTAAATATGCAAGATACAGAACAGGCAAAAAGTGCAAAGTATTAGGGAAAGAGAAATGCTGTATAATTCTCTTTACATCTGTATTAACAGAGGTATGCTAAGACTGCCTAGCCTTGCATTTGCAGCTGTTTGAAAGGCAAAACAGAAGTTAGTATTTTTGAGTTTGAAATTTAGCATTCCCATTTCCAGCCAGCCAGGCCTGAATAGGAGGAGTCACTTTCCTACTGTTCATAAGACTGCAGCCTTATGCAGTTCCAGCTGCATCCAAAGCCTGGAAGCAAGGTGAAACGGGATCTCTAACACAAGCGTGTGGTCACTGACCTTGAGCAAAACTGCTTCTATACAGACTCTAGTACTTTGATTTAAAATAAATTAGTCAGATGAGTGGCTGCTTAAGAGAAAAATCAACTAAAATGTTAACTTGATCCTCAAACACAGGAGAAGTCATGCACGCATGCATTTCACAGCACCTTGGCACACTGCTCAAACAGTGTAAACATAAACTATGAAACAGCATGGGAAGATTTAAGGATTTTTGTACAGGCAATTCTCATCACAGCTGTGTTTGAGCCTTAAGATAAATAAATTACAGTATCTTCAAGGACTGGTTCCCAAAGCAGTAGGGGCTCAGCTCAAGGGAAAGCTCTGAGGTGCCCCAGCAGAGCACCTCAAGTTACACGTGTCTGATTTCCAATTTGCTACAGCTTATTAAAAGCATGCAAGTAACTCAGTGAATGATACTTCCACTCTCTTTTAAGGAAACTGTAAAGAGTCTTGGCCCTGCTACCACCACTTGGAACTTACAGTTGAACTAGAAAGTGTTGAGAGTGAGCTGTACTGCATGAAAATTGAGCAGCATGTGTGCATCTGAATTAGGCTTAATAGCAGTCTTAGCTGTGCTGGGTCTGTGTGAAAGATCTGCTGATCTGGACAGATTTAAGCCAAGCTCTTCATTCGGGCAACGATGCAACAGAGGCTCAACTGAAACCTACCATAACATTCCTTGCAACCCAAGCAGATTTCAGTTTTAGCTACTTTCTATGCCACCACCAAGAAAAATTTTTACTTCCCTATCTTTATTATTTCTACAAACTTCTCTTACAACCCCTCTCTTGGGAAAACAAACAAACAAACAAAAAGGAAATATTATCATTTCACACTTCTATCACATTGAATAAAGTTATTGACTATATATGTGCTACATTGTCATGCCTTTGGGGAAGAAGAAACATCATTGTTAGGGGACATTACTTTATAATGCAAAGACAGCAAGCCAAACCGAGATACTACACAGCCAACCACGTGCAGATGGATCTGACCTTCTACAGCAAGAGTAAGGGCAGAGGTGAGAGGCAGGCCACTTGCATGCCTCAGTTACAGTAACTGTAGCAAAGGCTTCAAATGATCCACCTCATTTAAAACCAAGAGAGGAAGAAGCAAGCATAAAATTCTTTATTTGCAGCATCAGAGCTATTCATTTGCCTCTATTTAGCTAAAAGAATGTGCTGCCTGTCATTGCCTTATCTTTAAATGTCAGCACACAGAGCTTCAGATGATGCAAAGCACTTCTGAAAAAAAGCAAACAGCAAACCACGCCTTTGTCAAAGAGAATAGATGCATCAGTTCCCCTTCAGGCAGTTTGCAACTCAGATTTATGAGAAGACTAATGTTACAAAGGCAAACAAAAACTTCTAAAACTTACACTGGCAATTAAATGCTACCTTGAAGGTAATGTTTGACCTCCACAAAGCTGAAGGCTGCAACACTTCCTTGCAGATCACAAGCCCAACTTGAATTCTTGCCATCCAAACAAGGAGCAGAACTACTAAACAACCAGTGAGCTCCCAGTATCATGGTGGTGCAAGAAACTGAGCACATGAAGCATAAAGCTTCAGCAAAGGCACCAGCTAAGGAATTGTTAATTTGAAATTATGAGAAGTCCCATAAACCAAAATTATTTGAAGTGTCTGCAGCAAATATTTTGCACAGCCCTATCCCATCTCCAGAATGAATCATGTATTTTATGACTATGTTCTGCCTTGTTTTAATAAAGTTACTTTTTTCATGATTTGTCCCTAATTCCCTAGTTTAGCTATTTATTCACTGCAAGGAGATACTAAAAAACTCCTAACTAAACTCAATAGCTACTCAACTTAAGAGTCTTCTCATTGAACTGATGCTTAACTTAAAAAAAAAATTTATAAATGGAATATGCGCTCTTCCAGTAGCACACAAAAATCTCTATTTCAACTTCTCACCCACTTCAGAGATACCTGAAGGACATACTTTGGGGGTTTTGTACATTACTACTGTGCTTCCTTCCCCTTCTTAAAGCTTTTTCCCCTGCAATTCCACATCTTCATTAGGACACACATTAGACCACAAACCTTGAGCAAAGAAAGTCAACAGGAAACAAATGGTCCAACAGCATTTCAGAGAAAAATGAAGCCACAGAGATGAAAAGATGCACTATCCATTTGTCCATGAAGTTTGTTCAATCTTACCTGTAACACTAAACAGTTTTAAGCTTTAAGGACAGAGCCTATGGAATGCTGTACTTCGCAGCCAGAAGCAATATTTACTTCTTTATTCAAATAGTCGAGCCATTAGTATTTCCCCCACCTTGGCTGTCACAGCCTCTCCTCCCAATCATACAACAGGCTCTCGCTGTATTATTACAACACAGAGCAAGATTAATCTGGTTTTTTAGACTTCTTAACTTCTTGTTAGAAATGAAGAGCCTGGTTCTTTGTGCAGAAACACAACCTTTGGGAATCACGAGAAGTTTCTGAGGTTTGGTAACAGCGTATCTTTGCAGCAGAAATGCTGGTTTTGACACGTGACATTACCATTCATCTGTAGTAGTTAACAATGGCCACTTGCATCTTGAGTATTTCATTGTGAAGCTTTTAATGTGCCAAAATCATAAGACAAATGCCTGCAAGAGAGAAGCGTGAAGAGCCAGCCACATGGCAACTCCCTACAATAGCGCAAACGGCAGCAGATACAAACCACATCAACAGCAGCTCCAGCTGAAGGAGAAGACTACAAAAGTTGCCTTCATCTCCCTAAAAAAATCTATGTATGTATGTATTTTTGCTAAGAGTAGCCAAGAGACCTTACGGTTGTGCAGTATCTCATTTCCAATTTTTTTTCTTATTCTAATTATAAAACCATTCATCATCCAATTCAGTCCTTATGGCTAAACTGCTTAGATAAAGCATTTTTCAACTTATATTCCCCTGAAAGTCACCATAACCATGGCTTTAAGAAGATAAGATTTAATGGATTTTTTTTTTCGAACACTGAACTAAATTGTTTGTATCAAACTGTTATCTTCGTAAAATTGTCCAAGTCACTCACTGGCCTAGTTATGATTTATGAAAAGGAGACTGACTGAAATTTTGAAACAGAGTTCACTAGGACAGTAAGCTGGCAGCTACCACTTTGTCGCTCAAATGTTGTATTTCAGACTGCAAGATGTACGCTCAGTTGACCAGGAAGTCTACTGTAGTCACAAAAGCTCATTTCCTTTTCCATAGAATATATATTTTTAAATGTATCTACTAATTAATTTATGCTTTTGGTAGATTCTCAATATTGAAAATTCTTCTACCCAAACATGCTTTCAAGTTTATGACCAAGTTTCTCTTGGTGTTACTTCTATAATGAGGTTAACAATACAAGATGTTAAACCACATTTCATATTTTTGTTATTGGGCAAGTTGAGACAAGGCAGGTAGACCAAAAAAGCCTGCTTTATGCTACATTTAAATGGGTATGATTGAATAAATATGTGAAGCATTCACTTATCTACAAGGAAGGAAGCTCTCATTCCCAATGCTGCAAACACTACAAATGACAGCAAGCAAGCACGTGTATGACATGTGGCAAGTTATGCCCTGCCTCAAATAATTGAAAGATTTATTAAGTATTTTTAAGAATCATCTTATCCTGAAAAACAAATCACATTCATTCCACCTGTCTCTTCTGTCTAAACCTCCTAAGCATTTTGAAGATAATTTATCAACAAAAAAAAAGAGCATGAAGGTATTTTGAACAAAAGTTTTACCAATTTCAGTGCAGTAACTGGAGGGGAGAGAGAGGGAATCAGCATCTGGCTGGCTGCACAGGGTACACTCAAGCTTCTCCTGATCATGGAGAAGGGCTCACAAATGGCAATTTTCAAAGGGCCAAGGCAGGCACAGGCTGAGTCAGCTTTGCACCTGCTGTTTTGTAGCAGGACTGAGCTGGATCGCATCCAGCATGGTTGCAAAGAGGCTCTGAAACAATTTAGAGTGTAATTAATTTAGAGGAGTAGTTTCGTACTTCTGAAGAAATATGTAGCTCTTGCAATTTCTACTTACGTAATTAAACAAGTAACTAGAAATAATTTACACACAACATTGCTTCTTCAGAAGGAAAACAGGTGACAAGCAGGACATCCCTACCTTCTCCCTGAACTAAAGTGTTTATGTTCAAACCACAAAGTTTAGCCTTGTACCTGGAGATTTTAAGGAAACGCAAGTTCAGAACTCGACTGTTAATGAATTTGAACTCCCTTTGGCAAAGCCTGTCCCCAAATACCCATCCCTGCTAATCCTTGCATGCACTTCCAGCTACCGAGAGCAGAAAGTAGTGTCTGGTAACCCTCCGCCCCATGGTCAGCACAGCCACATGGTCACTGCCAAAGGCTCGTTCTGGGATTGTAGTGCATATTCAAGTCATTAAACAAAAAGGTATTTTGGTAGAAAGGGTCATATGGAATAACCCAGCAAAATGGACCAGCTGACAGCAAGCCAATTTGGTTTTGCAAGGTAAACCAAGGAGCTTGGGAGGGTGCACAATTAAACTTCAAAGCAAGAAACTGAAGAATCCAAACGGTGCAAGGTGCAAGCTGCAGAAGACTTCATGTGCCTCTTAAAGTCAGCAACAGGCAGGGCACAGACTACCCTGAGCTGGGCACACCTCGTTCCTTTTCCAAGACTGCCTGTCCCAAAACTTCAACAGATGCTAAAAATATGGCAGCTGGGACTGCATGAAACACGTCCACATGGCCAAAACAAGATTCAAACTGCACTTAAATTTCTGAGCCAGTATATGCCTAGATTGTACTGTGAATGAAAATTCCCAGTACTTAGGTCAAAATAGCCTATGGAAATCTTAAGTGGAGCTATATCCATTTAACAGTTTCAATAGAGAGCTGATTAGCAGTTGTGTATTTAAGCTGATTATTTTCAGCTAAAGCTACTGTTACAAGAATGCCTTTCTCACACCTTGTCAACAAATGATTAATTTAACTTTAAAAAAAAACAACCACAAAAAAAACCCCAATTCTTTTTAAGGCTACATAAAACTGGGGACCTGTGTAGTTTTCCATTTCTGTAATTAAATCCACTCCCTTTGCATGCTGAGGAGAGCAGTACAGATGGGCAAGACGTGTGACATGGTTAAGACAAAGGAGCTGCATGAAGATAAATGCTTCACTGAAACCATGGTCTGGAAACCTTACAAAGGGAAGCAAGCCTGAGGCTGCCATTCAGGTGTTCCTGCAGAACTGCCCCAGAAAGATCAGTTCTGCGAGGGGGACAGCTGACAATTTCATCCCAGCAGCATGTCGGTCAGCATCCTTGTCTGAGAGATCTGTGCACTCAGGTGTCACAGATCCATCAGGCACAGCTGCATTTGAAGTTTTTACTAGTTATCAACCTACTGAATGGCATATTCTTGCAACAGGAGTCCCATGTATGAGCTCAGCATGCTGTTAATCAAAGCAGGAAGGTACCCCAACGTCCCTCAAAACCCACAAACATGGTAATGGGTAAAAGTGCTGGCTAGCTTTTGATCTATCCATCTAAGCTAAATTTTCCCTTTCCAGGCAAGTGATAAACGTAGTACCTAGTTTGATAAAGGAAAAATAATACTGAAGATGCAAGCCTATAGAAGAAAAGTGACTTTTTTGCACTGATAGCAATCCTTCTGAAGTAATTTTCATGAGAAGGTAAACAAATAGGTTTGCTCAGGAAGTCACACTAAGTACATTAAAAAAACCCAACTAGTTTATAATGTTTGTAACACACCTTTGTAGTGATGCAAGAAGCCCATTTCCACACTGGGAAACTCCAGTTCTGTTGTCCCTTCAGGGCAGCAGAAGCACTGGCTGCAGCTGATGGGGGACACAACCCCGCACCCTGATGCTCCTTCAATTTCTCTGCTCCGGCACCAGTGCTCCTTCAGCCACATGCTGAGCCAGGCCAGGCAGCTTTGGCAAAAGAGCACTTCAAGCCACTAGTTTCAGCTGGCTTAGGTGCCCAGGCTGCTCACTGCATAGCTGGGCACACAGATGCCCAGGCAGGGGGATGCAAAGGCAGAGGAAGGCCAGGCTCCTTGAAAGCCACCCCCTACAGAGACCTGCCTGGAACACCTGCAAAACTGCAATCCATCTGCACGGACGTTAAAAGTTGCAGCTTGACAAGTGCCAGACAGCACCAAACTCTAGAGAAGCCTCAGCTTTTTAGTACTAAGCTTCTGAGAAAGGAAACACTACATACTTCTGCAGTGTTTTTGGTACCCTCACCTACCTATGCAGGCTACCTTCTCTACTTGTAATATGCGCCCTGTTCACACACTTGCACTTTTATGCAGCAACAAATAAAGCTCACAGAAAACTGCATTTTAACATAACCCTCCAAACTGGGTAATAGTAATAGTGGCAAATGGAGAAGCTGTGCTCTGTTGCTTCAGCTGGGGGGGACACGGTGGCCCTTCCTTTCCCACTACACTTTCCAACTCTGAGCACTTGCCAGGGAACGTCCCCTTTATTAACCAGTGCTAAAAATTATATCTGAACATTAAATGTACCACCTATATCTACCAAGACCTACACTCACACTTCTTTTAACTTTCAAGGCATGTGAAAACAAGTATTTCCAACTTCTCAATCAGTGACGTATCTGAAACTGCTCCACACATATTACTTCTGCTTTCAAAGCTTTTTTGAATTTTTTTAAAGGAACTTCATGATAATAGCAGTGTGTTTTTATAGAATGCTAGCTTCACTTTCAAGTGCTATCATTTTCAATCCAACTACTTTTTGCACTCCAGAAGCTCATCTGGTTTTGAGTTCAAATACATTACATCGAGTTACCATTAAGTGCAGTTAAACCAAGCTTCAAAGTTGGCAAAACCAGCCCATGCACATTATAGCTCAATTTATATTATAGCTGCCCACTAGGATGAGTTCAAAGACTTAATCTCATCAGCCTGAGAGCATTTCCTTAATTTAACAGTCATTGACTTACAAGTCACTAAGGCAAAAATACAGATTTTGCGCAGTGTATTTTACAGGTTTATGAATTTTTTGCCAGCAAATCTCTAGAAGACAGAGTACAGACAAGTTAGGGATCAAGCAGAAGTATACATGCTGTCAGCCATCCTCCCATTTTAAAAAGTGAGTGCTTTGGTCATCAGATGCATGTTTTGTAAGGAGGCCCCGCTAGGCGCAGTCAGATCAGTGCCAGGAATTCGCTGAACTGGGGGTCACGCTGTCAGAGCTCCACAGCGCTTAAAGCATCTGAGCGGAATTCAGTCAGGGAATTAAATGACTGTCATTACAATACCAGGGTATCTGTCCTTCCGTTTTGCTGCATTTCTGTTCGCATGAAGAATACAAAAATAAATTCTTACCTAGTTCTCCTCGAAGGTGAAGTAGTTCTTGAGACAACTCTTTACGCTGTTTCAGTGCTTCCTCCCTCTGCAGAGAAAAAACAACAAACAAACCCAAACATTTGGTTACTAGTGATCTGCCCAGGACACCTTCCAGTAATTAACTTACATGTGTTCTGCAGGAAAACAAGAGGCAGGAACAAGAAGCCAAGATATGAATCATTTAGGATAACAGTTGGCTGCTACAATATATACAGATGTTCTTCTGTTGTTAAGGAAGTTATACTTTAAAACAAAGAAAAGCTTTTTCCAGGATAACACTGCAATTAAAACCCTATTTTGCAGCAATTAATTATATATTTTATGGTGGGTGTAGCAACATAGGCCTCCAGAACAAATCAACTGATAGCTGTCAAGGGCACAGAAGTATAGCATATATGTGAAAGAGGCATGCATTAAATATTTATCTTAAGCTTACTCAAACACAAAACCAAAAACTTTGCTAAACGCTCAGTCTTCCATGAAGGAAAGGCACAGCCCTGTTCAAAGTTGAATACAACCCATCCCTCTGCTCCCAGTTCTTAAGGTGGACGGTGTTTCTTACACGGAGAAGATCATAAGGAATCTGAACAGACCACAACAAAGCAGAAGGACCCACGCCTGTGCTTTTCGCAGGAGCTGTGCCTTGGACAGGGCAAGGCGGCCCCGCAGCCCGGGGAGCAGCCAGGACACAGCCGTGGGCACAGCCAGGACACAGCCGTGGGCACAGCCAGGACACAGCCACTGCAGGGCTCGGCACCGCCACCTCCCACCCGCGGCCACGGCGCGGAGCCGGCCAGGTCCGCGCGTCTTCCTTCACCTTGCTCCCGGCCGGCTCGCCGCGGCGGGCAAAGCTGTGAAACAAACACTGATTACCCTTGCTGCAGCACAGTGCGAATAGAGGCAGAGCTTGCCGCTAGAGCAGCCCATGTTCCCGCGGCGGCCCCCCGAGCCGGGCAGGTCCGGCCCTGGCTCCGCAGGGTACCCTGCCTGCCTCCGCGCCCGGCGCTCCCGACAGCGGCTGATACTGCGGCTTCTGCAATTGGCACAGCCAGACAGCGATTACTTAAAGCCACAGCCCTTCTTTTATGAAAGGCGAGCCCCAGACATTAGACCGATCGATCTCCGCTTGCTCCAGCGGCAGCCGGGTTCACAGGGAGAACACTGTCCTTCTCTGAAGGTAACGGGGATTATTTTTAGGCGTTGCGAGCTTGCTATGCTCTGCTTGCACACCTAATTTGCTGATGCACAAATGAGCCACAGGAGGCCTGAGCTGAATGGGAGAACCACAGATACAGCGGCTTTGCTGCTGTCAATGCCCAGGCTTACGTTCATAGCCCCTGTGCACGCAAAGCGCTTGAAACTCACTTTGCATGCTTTTCCTTTAGCTAGGATATATCCAAAAATCACACATGCTTGCCCACAACTGACCACAGGAGAGGAGTTTGCAGACGGGTAGGGCCACATCTGCATCCAGTTTTCCCCAGGGAAAGCCTCACCTTTACAGCAGATTCCCTGTTTGCTCTTGGTCACTCTCACTGCAGCCTGACCACAGGCTACTGTCTTAAGAGCACCCTGTTTTGGAGGCAGGGAACACTCACTGAAGGCCTGCAGAACAAATAAAGCAGTAGAATACACCACTCTTAAGAAAAACTAGAAAGAATGAGCACCAGTTGTGTATTAAGGTATGACATAAGATTGATTAAAATGAGTAATTTTTATGCTACAACCTCTCATTTGCTGCAAGTTTTAGGAAATTATTCTGCATCTCTAAAGGCTGATTAGAAGAAACAAGCAGCCCTTTACTAGAAATATTTCTATTTTTTCCCATATGTATGGGAAAGATTTCCTTTAATCACGCAATTTAAGCAATCTTAACAGTTATTTAGACACTGACACATTGGTAGGGCTATTAAGTAGCTGTGTTGCAATTTTATATCAAGCACTTAGAGGTTTTTTACAGTGTCAGTGGGCTAAGATTGAAAACCACGCCTCAGTCTCTGGTAAATTCTCAGGAGACCAGAGAGGTCGGTTATTGAAAAGACTTGCCCTGCTCTTCCCCACTTCTCAGCTCAGAAAGGAGAGATGAGTCATCTCACTCCAGTTCAACAGCAGTTTTCCCACTATGGACACAGCATCTGATGATGAAAATGTGAATGCTGCAGTGAGTTATTTGAGCTGCATCCTTGCACGCTGGGACACGACCGCGTAGTGGATTTGTAATCAAGTTAGCTACCAAGGCACTTTTATTTTTATGCTGATGGGATTTTCCAAAGCTTTTGCAGTATCTTTGTCCATTATTAATGTGTGTGCAGACACACTTAGAGGATATTTTTTCCTGCAGTGCCCCCTCTCCTTGGTTTGCATGTTTATTCTTTCTTCTAATTCTCAAAGAGTCATCCTTAAACCTGTTTTTTTCCAGACCACTCTGTCAGTAGAACATCTCAAATTTTCCCTAGTGGCTGGACCATGCTGTAGACCTGTTGGAAACGCTGACATTTTTGTTTAGTGTTTCCAAAGGGACTTCTTCATGGTCCACATATTTTGCATTTGCTTTTAGTTACAGAAATTTGATGAGAAAAGGGCTCGTGAGATCAGAATACACTAAGGACTAACAAAAAGCTGAGACAAAAAAATAGAATCAAAAATATAAAACAAAATAACACTGCCTTAGTAGATTTTATTTTAATGTTCCTTGCTGCTCTCAAGCCCTGCTGCTTTTTACTGGTGTTGTTTAACTTGTTGCCTCAATCTTCAGCTTGCCCATTCATAGTTTCATAAATCCAAGAAATCCAGACAGACGTGTATCATCACCTCCTGTTAAAGAATACATTCAGAAAAAACTAGCCACAGAGACTGCCAGCCTAAAATAAGAAGGCTAAGTTGCTCAGGGGTTAAGCAGCCCCATGAAGCAGTCAGACTGACTAGCAGTTAATTTAGCACACTTTTGTCTAAGTTCTGAGAGAACTGAGGCTCCGGGTTTCCCCAAGAAAACATGAAAGTTTCCCAAATCTGAAATCTAAGTGCAGTAAAACACCAAAAGCACCTGAATAATCCAGTAAGGGTCTGTCTTCAAAGATCAATTTAAAGACAGGTGTGCATGTGCTTTGAGCTGGAATATTCAGTAACCTTCTAGTTTATATTTAACAAGATTCTAGCTGAAAAATCAACATCAGAAATTGAAAGACCAGAACAAAGTGGAAGCACACAGGATCGAATAATTGTGGCATTATCATCTAGCAATAGGGATCATCCTTACTTAGTTATCTGAGACTCAAGAAGGGTCTTCATACCCATTTACAATTGTTTCTGATATAATTCATGAATTTACATCAAGATCAGGTAGATTATTGGGTACCTATTTTTCTTATTTAAAAAGAATCTATTGTAGGTTGATCTTTAACTAATACATTTCCCCTTCCATACACATGAAAGCTATAGGAAGCAACGAGAACAGAGTTTGGGGATAAAAGATTTGTCACAGGCAATATTAGGGTGGTGCATCTCTGCTTTTGGATGCTACAAAAGAGCTCTCAGCATAAAGGAGGAGACTAGGACATTTCTTGCTATGTGAAACATTAGCCAGTTAAAAATCCTTCACATGTTTTAAAAATTTGACAAGCAAGTTCAGGGCGATGTGTGCCACACAGCAAGGATACTTGGGAAGGAGAGGCATGCTCTGCTACAACTGGATTGAAAAATGTGAGGTCCAAGGTAGAAGGTTAAAGAACATGACAGTTTCAAGATGACAAAAACTACCAAATCAGGAATGGAATAAATTACAAAATTTGTCATTCGTGTTTGTTTTGTTGGCAGTTATGCACCCCAATTACAGGATTAAGAGTATTTTTCCTGGCAACCAGCTGTTTTTGCTACAGCTTGAGATTCAAACAGACCAGCCTAGGGTCATTTTAGATACAAACAAGGGTGAGGACACATCATTGTCTGAACAGTTTCCATTGCTCTGCTTTAAAAGCAGGAAGCTCTACAAAAGCTCATATTCCAGAATGGACAAAAGAGATATTTATACCAAGCACAAGAGCATCAACCTTCCTGGCTACCTACCTATCCAAAATCTTCACGTAAGACAGACACAACATACCTCCAAGATGCCATGTTCTCAGCAGTTCTCAAGCTGGAATAGGTGGGCATTCCTCAAGCATCCCACAGCTCCTTTGCAGATCCCAAATCCAAGAGCATGCAGTTTTACAGCAAACTGGATACTCTCTATTTCCTTGAGAGAATGTGCAACTAGCTAGACTAATCATTTCGGGTTTCCCAGCACACTCCTGCTGCTGGCCAGGTGGAGTGGCACTGGTGTGGGAGCGCCATGCTCTGCCTACAAATCAAGGCTTTGAAAGCCACAGATAGGCTATGCCTGGCCAAAAACTCCTAACGACCTTCTGCAAGTTTTAACTCCATGGTAAAAGCTGCAAGTCCTTCAACAGTTACTTGATACAAAAAAGCAAACCATGGCAGAAAACGGGTTTCCAGCATGTGTCCAAGTAAGCTAACACCGCCCATCTGGTAGTAATTACCCGCACATCATGGTTCACATTTTAAACAAGCACACTTCTTTGGGAAATGAAATATGTACTGTTTTGGAGTTGTACTGAAGATGAAAAAATTCACAAGAATCAATACTGAGAAGTTTGCATTTGTATACCAAAATATAAGGGGTTGTTTTCTTTTTAAATTTCAAGCAGCTATGTCACACTGATATTTATGTGGTAAGCTACCTGTCACAGTCGCCTAGTCCACCCTCTTAACAGATTCAGAAGAAGCATCCTAGATTGCTGCAACCAAAAACTGCAAAGCACTAGCACATTGCAAAGGAACACTTCCAGGCCGTGAAATATCAGAGGGAATCAGGTCGCATTGTGGGACTTTTCCCATGACACAAACATAGAGTAAGTACACTGGGAATGCTCATCTCTTAATGCTGGGATGCTGCAGGGTCGCTGCCCAGGGAAGGCAGAGGAAGGCTCTGAGGATGCTGGTACCAAGCACTCTGCAGGATGTGGACAGACAGCCCCAAGCCTCAGGCAAAGGGCAGCAATGTACCTGTCACTGGCATCACCGGCAGGTGGACACATCTCCGACAGGGAGGGCTGTAGACCAGCCCTCTAGTTTTAATCACCAATACATTTCACAAACAAGTAATTTCAATACTCAATACTTAAAGAAGTAGAAAATTAAGTGTTATATATTAACACTTAAGAAAATTGTTATATATTGTGATTTATAGTGTTATATATATATAGTGATTTTTTTTAAAGGCATTTTATTAGAACAGACTAAATAAAATTTGTTTAGAGTGCGTGAAACAAATTAATCTGTGGCAAGGAATGGAAGCACTTAAATATGCTTTATTATCATATACAGGGCCAAATTAATTTTATTCTGGGAAAGCAAAGCCTAGTTTTTAAGCCATTTGCTATCAAACTAAACCACAAGCACTTACTCTTAAAATCAAACTTAGAGAGAAATGTTGAGCATCTTAAAACATAATAAATTAGTTTTAATGAATTAGTAAATTTGAGAGCACTTCTGTAACACGTATATTTAGGCCTTACAGGAGATGGACTAAAGTTGAAAAAGAGATCATAATTTAAATATTTTTAATACTGGTACTGTCTCAGTTGTCAACAGGATGAGTCTTTCTCATCCAAGGAGGTACTCCTCTTGGGGACAAAAGCATTAGAAATTAGAGTCTGCTCCATCCCCGTGCAGCACCAGTCATGAAAAGATGATGACCATCACTGGCTGTAATGTAAAAGTAGAGTCACATCTTTGCATAAACTCCAGTCACTCATGTGTCATCAGCTACAGCCTGAAGGAAATTAGGAAGGGATAACAAAAGGGCCATTCACATCCGCTGTGCAGTATGACATCTGCCTTGATGATTTTAGTCCTTATACCACAGTATTTCTACCAGTCCCTGTTCCTTCTTTCTTGGCAAAACCCAATTCTCTAAATACATCTTCTAATTAGAAATCAGGAATTTTAGAAATTAATCTCTTTTAAACTCACTTGCTCCCTACCTCACCCAAATCCCCCTTTAGGTGTCATTTCTTCTGCATCACTAGTTGCAAAAGCAAGCTAAAGAAATGAGCCAAGAAGTGGCACAACAAACAGGATTTACACTCTGTTCCATGTGTATTTTTGAAAGGAGCAGTAGACTATTACTGTGAGAAAATGAAAATGTCATTAACCATCTCCCATCAATAAATACACAGTGAAAAGACTACTTGTAATTTACTCTTGGCCTCATTTGTCTTACACACTGCCTTCTTAACAAGTGAAATAAGTAATCAGTTTTCACCTTGACTTATTACTTCAAACAGAATTAAGACTCAAAGTACAACACATGATTAGCCAACAGAGACTCACTGTAATTTCTAATATTCTACTTTTTATTTGCTAGGTACATTTATGGAGAATCAGATGGGTTTTCTTCCCCTGATGTTTAGTGTGTGAAACACTAAAGCAGAGAACCAGCCAAACAGGATTCCTATGAGTCACTATGTATTTAACATGGATTTACTTGCAGGCTCTTTATGCTTTTACAGGCTTTACGTGGCATTCTTAGGCTCACAGGAATCTTTGTTTCCCCATTTTGAAGTGATGTCCACCTTCATGGAATAGCCCTGCAAAGTTAGGTCCAGATGTAGAAATACAGGCTATTTAACTTATCTGTAGCTGCCTGTTTTCTACGTTACAGGGTTTCTGAACTCTGATACTAGTTCTCGCTTGTCACATAGAATGACTCCTTCCTCACCTTAAAACTTCCAATCTCATAAAAAGTTTAACTTATCTAATCAATTACTTATTTCTCAGTATTTTCTAAAGCTTTCTGTCTCATTCTAACTCATCTGAGTATGACAGACTCCATCAGCTCCATGCAGCTTTGACAAGTTATACCGTCACAACTTAAAGTTCTCATATCTATAAAACCATAAATACCATTATAAAGTTATTAGAAATGTTATGACAACCAATGCTTGAGCATAATATTACACTATTTTGTTCATGTCATTCCATTTTAAAGGCTGTTTAGAATTTCACTCGAAAAGGTAGTACAGATCAAAAAAGGGAAACCAGATGGAAAGATGTTATTTTCTTTCTTCCACTAACTACTCCCTTATATTTTGTAATAATACCTCTAGTTTGCTAGTGTCATTAATTCTTCATCTTCTTAAAAAAAAAGATAATTACAAGAAATAACAAGATAGTCATGAAAATCAGCTGTGGAAAGCAACAATGGTGGCCTGAAAGACCAAGTTTGTTTCAGTCAAAGGTGTCTTTTCCCAAGGAGCAGCTGTAGGACAGGACTCCCAGTTCTCTCCAGCTGTAGCCCATTCTGAATACTCAGGTGTACTAAATAAATTGCTTAACTGAGGCGTCCTCTAAAAAGTTATTTTCATCAGAGCCTAGTTTCACAGTAATTAATGGATTAAAATGTTTTTCTGGATGTTAGAGCACACAAATCTTCAATCTGTTGCCAAAACTATTCTTGTTCATCCACACCACATATTATAGGAGCCTTGAGAATCACCTGAAGCTTCCTTGCTTTCCAACAGCTACCTGTCAGATGCAAGCTGCCATAGCCTAGGTCCGCTCTATACGGGGAAGCCATTGTGTTATTACTCAAATACTTTCTATCACTGAACAGGAAATATATGCATTTCTCCAATTCAAGATATTATATTTTGACTTCTAAATTATTTTTCTTTTTTTTTATTTAAAGAAACACAAAAATTATCTAAATTAAATATCTTATTCTCTCTTGCAAAAAGTTATGTCAATATTTTGGGAAGCCAGATTTAAAAAGCAGAAAAACACTTGGGATGAAAATTCTAATGAAAATTCTATTGAAGTTTGATATTATGTTCTAGAAAAATCAGAAGTATAAACTGAACTCAAAGACAGCTAATCTAAACAACAGGTCTGCCAATATATTTTGGACTTGTAGGTTAAAAGATGTGACTGTTCCAAAACTCTTTCTTTTATTTTAAATGGTTTGGAGTTTAGTGATGCAACGTGCATTTCTGCTCCGTAAGTTAGATGCACATTTCTCATTTCATAAATATAAACATTTTCTGCTGAATGGCCACAAAGACAAGAAAAAGTATTTCCCATACATGTGTTCATGTATTCCAAAATGGAAATAAAACTCTTTAAAGTGGTAAGAAGTTCCCAAGGAAACTAGTACCTAGACTCTTACAGTCATGTACATGTCAGGAAATGCCAGTTACAGCAGGTCATATACTAATGGTTATGTTCTATTTCCTCCTAGAAATACTGAAGCCTGTTTCAGTCACACAATTTCTAGCACAATTCCTCACATTGTTTCCTGTCTCACATCCACAATCAGTGTTATCCACATATTATTGTCAAGGCTCTGCAGCATCTGAAATGGCCTTTTCCTCTATGAAGGAAATTTCTTGAAGATGGCACCACAGACATTTCCAAGTAAAGCTTCAACTGTAAATACTAGTCTTCCCATAAAAACAGAAGAGAATCCTCACAGTGAAACTGAGTTTCTGTTCATCTCGGTAGTACCCTGTGGCACAGACACAAATCTGAAGCTCATTTCTACAGCAAAACCTGTTAAGAGTTCTTGAAACACTTAATTAGAGGCATTTATTACACTAGAAGAATAAAAATGGGTGTTTATAATAATTATACATTCTACCATTTAAAATTTTTTGAACAGCTTGAGTAGTTCTGAGTGTGGCAGTTTACGTGCTAAAGTGAGAGGATGAAAAGGTATGAAGTTACAAAACCATTCAAATCATTCTAACTATACATTACCTTTTAACTTGAAAGTTGAATCTCCCTTAAACAAACAAATTTAAAACTATATTTAATACCACATTGCTAAAACAAACAAACACCCTCCACCCCCAAAGATTTAAGAGCTTAGACACAGCAGTGAGTTGGAGATTCAAACACCCCAGCTGAAGGGCTCACACAGCCTTGTGGGAGCAGCCCTGAGGAAGAGAAGGAGCTGAGCACTGCTCAGGAGGAGAGAAGCAGAGGTTAAGGCAGGAGTTGGCCACTGCCTCAGCCATATTAGCTGTTGATGTACTTTTTTCTTTTGGTTTTACTTCCCAAGGGAGCATTTGGCTCCTAGCCACAGCTGCAGACCTGTCAGGCACACGTTCCCACCCCACCCCAGCACTGGTGGTTCTTCACTCCGACTCTTTCCCACAGTGAACCACATATGGGACATACCCATAACACTTTGGACAGGGAGAGACCTATAGAAATAGACCCATAATAATTTCTGTTCCCTCTTCCTGAACTAGATGTCTGAACTGGTTCCCCAAAGAAGCCCGTGCACACAGGAGGGCAAGGGAAGAGAGAGCAGGGCTGCAGACATCCCCAGCCTGACTTATCACAGACATGCTAACCATATGAAGCCTGAGTAAACACACCTGTTACTGAAGTGACAAGATATAAATTCAAAATTAATAAGGAAAATGAATACTAGTGGAAGTCAAAAGATCAACTCAAATGCAGCAGTGCAAATTTCAGAGCTCAATGCAGTTAAAGGTTAACACAAAACAGCTTTCTTGGCACTTCATGAGCTCATTGTAAATGGCCAATTTCACCATTTCCTCTGTACTGTCACTTTTCCTTTCTTGTCTGAATTTAAAAAACAGGAAAATAGTCATGAAGTCAGAGGAATTACCGGGGGATCTGGGGAAGCACAGCAGTCTAGAAAGACTAAACTTGCTTTTGTGATTAGCCCGCAGTTTGACACGTGTTTCTCTCGCTGCCAGCACACACAGAGCTGTCCAACAATGGAAAAACTCAGTGTTCTCATCAGCCACACTGTTCATTGCCATCAAGTATTTTGAATGCCAAGAGTTTCCATCCAGCATTAACTCAGTGCAACAGTAGCTCCTCTGAGGTAGAAATCTGCTTTTTAGGACTTTTTTTTGAAAGAGTCTTGGTGAAGGTAGCTAAGCAGAGAAACCTGGCCCCTTCTCAAAGAAACACCTGAGAGCTCAAGTGTGAAGGTTTTATCTGAAGCACGAGTTACTACTGACAGCTCCAAGGTAACCTTTGCAACAAACAGGTTTGAGCTCAGGCAGTGTTTTGGAGAGATTCCTGCTCAGCTAGAAACAGCAGAGCAGCATTACTCAATGCCATTTAACCCTTTGACAGCAGCCTCTCAACTTCAGATGGGCTGGCTGCATTTTTGACAGAAGTCGTTTCCAGCAAGTCCTGATTTCATTCACAGCTATATTCCACTTCAAATGAGCTCATCAGAAGCAACCTCAAACTTTTGTGCAGAAATGCATTAGGAACTCTTGGGGAAAAAAAACCCAAACATAAAAGTAAAACAAACAGATCCAACATCCAAATCACCTCTCTGGAACTTCAGCTTTGGAGGGAAAGGCATAGAGGCCAGGGCAGATTTTGCCAAGGGGGTTGGGCTGGGCTGCCCAGCCTTAAAGTGACCCAATCACTCCAGCTCTTTTCTCCATTTGGCCAGGCCAGTCCTTGACCCCATCTCACCCTTGCACCAGCTCTGACCACACGTTACTACAGTCCACATCACAACCTGGCAAAGAAATGCTCTCTTTATCTTTCTGGTTTATCTTTCTGCAAGCTGAATCGGCCTCCTGTAGGGACAGCCCAGCACCAGAGAAGTCAAGGGCAAGTCCTTCCTCTGGTTCCGGCAAGCTGTTCGTTATTTCACTTCACACTTGCTCTAACGGGAAGAATGGAAGCATGGCTTTGTTCCTCATGAAATCAGCTAAGCATGATTTAAAAAAAAAAAAGAAAGGACAAAATAAACAAGCCAAAAAAAAGGTAAGAAAGAAAACAACAGGTTGGCTCCGCACTACTTAACCTATGAGAACCTGCCTCATGAGCTAAGACCTAACTTCACATTTTTTCCTCAATTTAACCAATGAGTTTGAAAACTACATCAAAGGGGTCTCCAAGAGATACTTCAGAAAAATAATCCTATGGCCAGCTGAGATTAAGTTAGCTATACCAGACTCCATACCTCACCCTAAAGGAAAAAAACCCACACCAAGAAACAAAACCAAAACACCTCTTCACAGTGTTCCCTAAAATACAGAAATCCTTCAGGATGTTTCCCCCAGCTAACTAAAAGATTCTGAGTATCCCTTATACCACCACAGCAGAAGAGTCCTTCTCATCTCTACGGTATGCACACAAGAATAAAACAGTGACTTTTCAGCAAGTATTGTCCTATCCCAGGAAAGGAGAGAGCAATACCAGTAACTGGCATGAAAATACATCAGTATGTCATATCTAGCTCAACTTCATGTGCTCAGACTTAACTGTCCAAGATAACTGATTTTATACAATTTGATGCAAATAATTTTTTCTTTTCCATCTGCAAAACACTAACAAAGAGGAATAAGGAGCAAAATTACTAGTCTCCTCCATGGAATTCTCTCTTCCCTCTATCTTCAACACCACTTTTTCTTTAATTAAAATTCAATTATTCTTACCAAAAAAAAGTCATATTTAGGATAAGCAACCTGTAAAATAGCCTAGAAGAAGCAAATTTGTATGACAGGTTTCTTCTCACTAAACATGACATTAGTATAAAGTATTTTTGAACTTTAAAATGTAGCAATACAAAATATTTGAGAGAAGAAACTAGGCCAAGATATTTAATTATAAAAGTTACAAAAAAAAAAAAAATCAGTGTGCTCATTATACAGTAATTAGAAGATTGCACAGAAGTTTAGCAGTGACAATTTCACATTTAAATTTCAGAATATCATGTTAGATGACAGGCATCCAAAAGCCACGTATCAAATTGCTTTGAAGATCTTAAACTAGTTCCTTAGCAGAGAAAGGTGTTCCAACCAAGAGTTTAAAAAAAAACCAACCAAAGCAATCCCAGAAACCTGGCTAAGAGCCACTGCTCTTAGAGTTGAACCAAACTTGGAGTTAAATGCAGTATTTTTAGATTAAATGAAAGTGAGCAGATATCATGCCACAAGAAGAGAATGTTACGTTTCTGGCAGCATACTAAGACAACTCAGTGCTTTTTCGTATACCAGACTGTAAAATCACCACATATTGGAACGGTTGAAATAAAATTGATACCAATCTTAGAACATTAGTTAGAAATACAAGAGAAACTGCTATTAAAGCCTGCATCAGCTGTGCAGTGTAAATTCCTAAGTGTTATAATTTCCTTAACTTCAAATTTTTCTTTTCTCAAAAGTCTTCAAAGCAGACCAACTTTCTACTGTAGTATCAAACTGATTAGGTTATTATGCATTTCAAACAGACTAGAACAAATAAACATTAACCACATCAGATTATTTCACTCTAATTCCAGAAGCATATCTATATTGTTTCAATGAAGTACTGATAATTTTAAGACACTTCCAACAATGCAGGATTTAATAAATAAAACCATAACAACTCAGACTTTATTCTGAGTAGCTCAAAAATGTACTACTACTTCCATCCAATGTCAGGTAACAAAGCAAAGTCATTCAGATTATCTGTTGAAACTAATCTATCCTACAAGAGCAGAACTTAAAGTACGCACTTGGAAAGCTACTCAGTCCTGAAGGACTCTTTGACCACAAACATTTAAAAACTTCTCTTCTAAAAAGCAGGTGAAGCTGCAAAGAGGTGATAAAGCCCAGTGGCAGGGGTTTCATCTTTTCTATCCAACTGCTGCCAGGAGCATCATCTCCAGAGGAAAACAGAAACCACTGGAATGGGAGCAGAGTTTTTAGGTATCGGTATATTAATATTTTCTGAAGCCCTTGTTGAGAAGAGTTCAAAAAATTAAAGCCAAAATTGATGAGCTGTGAGTTTTTACCTCAGACTGCAGGTGCTGGATGACAACTGTTAATGCTTCAAACTTCTGGTTACTGGACGCCAGGAATTTTTTCAGCTGCAGGATGATTCCACTTTGGGTCTCACATTTTGTTTTGTACTGTGTCAACTCTGCTGCCTTTGTGCCAGGTGAACATGCATCTGTGGAGGCTTGAGTCTGTATGCAGGAGCTCTTGGAACTCCGCTGCTTGCCCTTGTCAACTAAAACAACAACAACAACAACTAATTAATATGCATTTTATGTTGAAGTTTCACCAAACCTTAAAAGGACAGGTGCAAAAGAAAGTAGTTAAAAATTCTTACAAGCACATCCTGAAATACTGAGTAGAAGGAAGTTATTTCAGTAGCATGGCAAAGCAGGCACTATCATCTGCCAGGTTAATTTCTAGCACCATAACCTTGGATACACTGTTTTGTTTTCATCCTCACCTTCATGCACTCTGTGGCATACTTTTCAGCATACTCTTCTCACTGTGCTTTGAACAAATATTTTTAGAAAATGCAAGATCTCTGTCGTCCTATCTATCCAGTAACCTATTTCTAACGTAAGAATTGTCCACTTTGGTTTACAACATGGTTTTCGTATTTCCTGTGCTTTAAACTACTGCTAAATACAAAACCATTTTCTCTACATTTACTTTATTATTTTTCTTCTTTTTAAAATTTTAGTTGTAAAAACTCCTCTCTCTGGAGTTCAGGTCTGAGCTGTATTAACTAGAAATCTTCCAGCATTTCTTGGTGCCAGCAATTTCAGTCACAAGACTTAAAAAATGCTCTAAAATGTAACATGTTTCAATATATATTCACAGTCCAGATCCTACATTGTTGACTTAATATTCCTAGTTATGTGGCAACCTCAATCCCTTCCCAGTACACAATCATCTCATGTCAGAGGAAGCCACATTACATAATCCACCACTTGACTCGTAAACACTGTGTAGGTTACAGGTTTCTCTGCTGCCTTCGGACTGGAAAGGGAGTACAGTACTGCTGTGCACACAGGGCCAGTCTTCCCCGTTTGATCACAAAGGGAACGAACAAACACTCTTGAAATAAAAGGGTGATGCAATAGATAAATATCCCTTGGCAATTTAATGAAGACATCTAAGCAGATTACTTTGTACAGTTTCAACTTAACAAGATTTCTTCACGATAAAGTGAAAAAACCTGAGAGGTGAGATCTGGAGAAAAAAAATTGGAACATGCAGAAAGATGGGGGACAAACTAAGCAACTAGCAGCAGTCCTTTCTACAGCCCAAGCACCAGGTCTGGAGGTTGTCAACTGGCTCTAGAATAGTGCCAGCAGTCTAAGGTTCAATCTTACAACTAGAAAGAGTATTAATAACAAAAGCTTTCATTCTCAGTTAATGTTGTTAATGTTCTGACTGGCACATCAACTATTACATTAATACATCAGTCTTCCACAGCCTCCACTTGTTTTCAAAGCTTTTGAAAACAAGTTTCCTGTTCAAAGTACTAATGTCCTCTGTGCCTTTCTTACTGAGTCGGGTATAAAGTGCCTCCTGTATCTATTAATTTTCCAAACAAATCCTCTCTGGCAAGGTGTTCTGCTAGTTAGAGAATTGCCAGCATATTGCTTTATCACGTTCAGATGACCTTGTATTCTTGGAGATTTCCCTACACTTCTGCTCAGAGATGTGGACTTTTTAAGGGTGTATTTTCAATAAGAAACATACCATCTTGCAGTTTAATAGTAGAGCTGTTGAAAGGTATATCAGCATGGTAACACAAATCAAAATATAAATGATCATGCTTGGCTGCCAGTTCTAGTTAGCTTATTTTTACCACCATTTTAACTAACATGACCACTTCTTTTCTTGCTGTTCACACATAACAATGTCCTTTGAGCAGACATCTTTAAATGAATGACAATTCACGTTTGAGAACAACCATGTCAAATTTCCAACCATCTTGTGGACAACACTGTGTGTAGGAAAATACTGGTTACCTTCTGAAGCTCATTGAAAAAAATCACAAGAGACAACAATCAAGGAGAGAGGGAAAAAAAAAAAGAGCAGACACTAGAGAATAAACATGTACAGTCAGCTCTTTCCTTCTCTACTGGCTTACATACTCCTACTCTCTCATATATTCTACCTCCCCTCCTGAATGCTCCACTTGTGATAGAGAACTAGAGCATTCTTCTTGATTTAAGAGTACTGGGTAAATTCACTGATACAGATGCCAATACAACAATTTTATTAAATATTTGAAATGAGTTTTACATCCATTTTTAGGACCCTGACAGAGCTGCGTTAAACTTGAACAAATGTTTGCAGACGATTTTTACTCTGGGAAAAAAAAAATTACATCACACACTGTTACCTAATGAAACTACTTCATTTAAAAACAGTGATACCACAACTAACCCCAAATGGCAAAAGACTCCAGATATCCTGTTTCCACAGTTCAGCCAGCCTTTATCACTCTGTCAGTTTCATACCACTGCTTTTATTGTGCTGCCCAGCCCACCAAGTATTTTCCTAGAAGCTCATTCAAGCATCCAAGCAAGCCAACCCTTGATACTACACTAAAAAAAAAAAGCAGAACAAAAAGCATGCACAGAGTGAAATTCAGTGACATTCCTGTTGGCAATTTTATCATAGACATGTGCTATACATAGCCACTTCAAATGCTGGAAAGCATGAACCCTCTGTAGCATGAACTGCCTTTACAGATTAACACCACCAACACTCCAGTGCTTATTTATGGCCTACATACCTCTGGGCAATGACAGATCGTTTCCAGATTTGTATAGAAGGCATGCCGTGGTGTCAAAACAAAAGTCATGCTTTCATCAAAACAAAAAAGAGTCTGATTACTGATACCACCACATCAACAATAAAGTGTAAATTAAAGACAGTAGTGGTTACCAGCCTCAGTCCTCCTTACTTTGTCTGTTTATGTGCCACTTTTATACAATCGGACTTGTAGAACAGAACACCCTTAAATTAGGTTCTGGACTCGTCTCCATCAGGCTCAAAACCACAGTACCAAATCTAGTTGACAAGCTCAATTTCTGAAGACTAGAATCACAGCCACAAGTACTGCATGTAGCAAAGTAACTGGACAGAATCACCATTGTAAGGTCCTACCTTCTTCATACCAGGAAAGAAAAAAAAAATAAATAGCAGTCGTTTTGCAAAGACTGAGCCTTTTGATCACTGAATCATTCACAGAAGATTCTATCTGGACCTTGGAAAAAATCCACAAACCCTCTCACTCCCTCTACAGCCACTATATGGATGGCACAGCAGCCAACCCTACTTCACTGGGGAGAGCAGTAAACCCACTCCAAAAAGCAAACTGTTTCCCATACATAGGTGATTAATAGCTGTAGAAAAGCAAGAAATACACAACTGTCAGCACACAGGGTGTGTTCCATAAAGTTACAGTGCTGGTGTTCTGTCCTGTAGCTGAAATAGTATTTGTATGGCTGGCTACCTCAGGTACCACTGGTTTCCTGAGTCTCCCTAGCTTGTGCACTGTTGCCGGATTACCATATGAAAAATCTATCATCCACCTTTTTGGTTTGCAGAACCAAACCAAAGCCTTCCTTTGCTTATCATGTACTGGGAAGGTCTGTAGTAATGCCTACACTAACCAGAAACTCTTTTAAGCAAGAGATTCGATTTCTAAAAAAAATTACATTTCTTATAAGCATTCCAAATAGCCTAAACAAACTTCTGGGCAAGCACAAGTGGAAGCAACCTCACTTCTCTCCCCACACTTGCAGTCATAATTGTCTTACCCCCAAGCACCTTCTTTTCACATTCCTCATCCAAACTGTTAGCTTCCACAGGCTTTTCAAAACCAATGTGCATCTGGTGTAAACATTTTTCAAAGAAAAATCCTTGCTCAACGTTTTCTCTTGTGGGAAGGTGCAGGCTGGTAAAAACTTTCTGTCTCTCCTCCATTTTCTGGAAAGCCTTGTCCACACATGTTAAATTGGTGCTCACTTCTTTGATCAGTAAGACCAGATCAGCCTGAGTGTTTAACCGAGCTTCCATTTCTTCTCTCACTCGCTGAATTTCCTCAAGCACAGTTCTTATATCCAAGTGACTGGACTTCATCTCTGCTGTAAGATCTTCTTTCACTTGTTGCTGGCTCCTTTGCAATGCTAACACTGTTCTGATATCCTTCTGAGATGTTTCCACGTCGTGCTTTAATTCCTTCTGCCCAGCCTGCATCGCCTCCTGGCTAGCTTTCACTTCTGCCAACAGAGCAGCAATGCACTCCATCCCGATCCCACGGGACTCGCAGGACCTCTTTCAGTGTCACAGCTTCCAAGTGGTCAGGGACATCTGTGAGCTGGTAACAGATTTCCTCTGACAGCAAGAGAGCTAGAACATAGCCCTTGGTATGGTATCCTAACTCGACCTACAGCATGCTGCAGTGAAGACACTAGATAAAAAGTTTAGTACAAGTGAGCCAAAGGCACTAAATAAAAGCCTTCCACAAGCACGGCTGTAGTCAGAGCTCCTTCTCAAGACTCAGCCAGAGCACTAATCAGTTTAATTGGCAGATTATGCCACACCTGAATTTTTTTAAATCTTTTGCTGACATCATTGTATGTGGGACGTCACCCCAAAAGCCACTCCCAACAGTCATTTCATCTGTGCATCAATCAAAGTGTGCCTGGGCATCAGTAACCAGGTTTGTTGCAATGCAGCCAAACACTCTGCAAGAACACAGTGGCCCTTCCTTTCCGACACAAAGGCTCAAAGAGAGCCCGAATTGCCTGCAGGAGCTGAAAGCCAAACAGTTCAACAGTGCATACTTATTTCAATTGTATATTCAACACGGTGATTATGCACCTGTCCTTCTGCTAATGTTTACAGTGAGGGTTCAGGAGTGGATCTGTGGGCACGTTTGACACTGCTCCACTCCCACTGAGTGCCCTCCTTATCCACATGGCTAGCAATACTTTTTAGCAGCTTTTGGAAGAACCCAGATCCTCAGGAAGCCCTCTAGTTCAAAAACAATAAAGACTTACCGGAGAAACACAGGAAAACTGACTAATGAGATATTTTTGGCAGATTAAGGAGGACAAGCCTTTTAGCTACCAGGTCTGAGTGTTAACTTTTCTCTGAAAAAGCTAAAACTTCTTACTTTTAAGCACAGAACTCTTAAGAGGTCTAGGCTCCATGTAAAAACCGGTAGATTAACAACACCAGGCTGTTAGCTATTTTGTTACACAGCAATTTAATTACCCAGTCACTGGATTCAGTTTGGAAAAAATGACCATGCAGATCTTGGTCTACAGAAAGTGTTAGTCTCTGCTTTCAAAGAGGTGAGCAAGTACTGGGCACAATACCCAGCAGAATGGGACTCAGAGCAGCACACAAGTTGGAACTCACGAGAACTTTTACACTGTATTTTTGGCCCTGACTCCAGGGTGCTTTCAGAGACAGTGATGATCCCATAGATGTCCCAGAGCAGAGATCTATCCATCAAAAACTGCAATAAGCCCCATCGGCTTTATTTTGGGCTGAGAAGCATCACTAAGAACGCCAAGAGCGCATGCATGAACAGGTGCAGGATATCCAAACCACCACAGTGCTGCTGGCCAAAAAGCCAATCTGGGGAGTTCTGCCTTCAGTGCAAGTTTAGCTGCTCACTTGCCCGTTTGCCTCCCACACGAGTCCAGGCACACTCAAGGAGGTATCAGACATGCACTCTCTACATAGAGCACCTCACAGCTTGCAGGTATTCCCTGACTGTTTTGGTTATCACAGCTCCCGGTGGACACAGCGCCAATGGTGGAGCTTTTTTCTGAGTCTCTATATTATTTACCAGAAGGCCAGACATGAGCTTTCTGATGGGATTCTCCAGCACAGCTACAGGCTGCAGGTGTAGTTTCTTCCCCCCTCTGCCCTTTGCCCCATTCCTAGCTGGATAGCTACCCTGAGAGCTCCTAAGCATTATTATTATGCACCCAACCACCACTAAAGACTATTACACTGGCTGCAGAAGCCCAAGCTGAAGTCTGAATCCAGGTAACATCTTTGACAAAAGATTTAGGTAGGTGAAAAGAGCCAGTATGAGCACTAGCAGCACTTCTGCATCCCTAGACCAACATCTGCAGTAATTCAGCTGAGCAGTGTAAGTCTTCATTCCACCCTTCGTCATGCCTCAGCGATTCCTAAAAATCTCACTTGGTGGATCATTTGCAAAGACCTTGTCAGACAGCAACATACAGCTGAATTAATTTCCACTGGTTCTGCTGTGATACAGCCAGAGAGCAGGTGAAAAGGAGGGTATTCACCAGGAATCATGGCGGGGGGGTGGGGGGGGAGCGAAGGGAAGAGGTTTTAAGGGGGTTAAAAAACAAGAAGAGCATCTCTAACTGATACCCCTGGTCCCTTTGTAGAGGAACAGGCTCATCCAGACACTAACCCAGAGCAGAATCCTAACTGGGACAACAACGAGTGCTTGAGGGAAGAAGCCTCTGTCTGTAAGCTACATTAAAAGTCTGGCTGACGAAGCACAGGTGACTAATTAGGTGCTGCAATTGTCATTCCTGTCCAACATCACCAAATCCAAAAGCTGCAGCCTCCTTTCTATATGTGTGCACATCCATCCCAATTGCCAAATGTTCTCTGCTATGCTATAATATAATATTCCTGAAGAAAAGCTGTTCCTGGAAACTGGTCATTTACTCTATATGAATACATTCATTTTACTCAGAATGCAATCAATGTGTTTGGTACGTTGCCCACTTAAACTAAGAGGTCTGACCACCACTCCTAAGGAATCTGGTGATTTCTAAAGATTACCCTCCTGACACAGATTCCAGGCATGTTTCCTTTACTTTTCTCTACTCTGGCAGACACTCTTCAAAACCTTACCGAAAATTAAATTTGTAGGTTGATACTACAAAGAAAATTTTAAGTTTACAGTACTCTGAATTTTACAACCTCTGTCTCAACAGCTGTACATCAGCTTCTGCTCCAGCTAAGGTGCCTGTTTCCTTGATGTATTTCAAGTATCTCAATATTTTCTCCTGTCTAGGGAAAAAATTCCTGATTTCACATACTGACATAAACCAAGCACTGTCAAAGATTTCTTCTCAGGAATAAATTAATGATTAGAGCAAAACAAAAAAGGCTTTATTTAAATAAAATCTGGGACATGCTTGAGGGTTTTTTTTGGGTCTTCTATTTTGTTTTTAAGGTATTTCTTTCACATTACAGAATTACATAATTACCTACCAGCAAACTTCCCTATTTTTAGAGCTCTAGTATTGTAAGGATAAAAACCATGAAGTTAAAACATCTGGGAGAAGCACCACACAGTTTTGATGTCAGCACAGAAACTCACTAACCACAAGAAACAGATACACTTTACAGTATTAAGTAACAGCACATTTGAAATGTTAAGCAAAAGAATTTACACAAAGCTTACAGTGAATTGTATTAAAAAATCCACTACTTTGACCTTCAGGGTGGTTTCATGTTCTGTGAGGCTGACCAGTTAGTACAAATAGGACTGGGGTAAGACTTAAAACAGCAACCAGATAGTTTCACTTCCCAAACATGAAAGAGGAAGTATCTAGCTGCATCTATATATTGCCTTTTCCCTTTTTTCTAAAACTCTGGCTTACAACTAATTATAATTGGTAACTGAACACATTCCCCAATGAAAAAAACAACACAACTAAACAAAAACCAAAGCAAACAAAACCCGAAACAAACAACCCCCAAAAAAAACCCACCCCACAAACAGAAACACCCCATCTTTGGACTTCTTGGGACTCAGCTGTCAAAGAGTTTGAAAACTAAGGAGAAAAACCAATGAAAAAAGAGCCTAAAAACCAGAGAGAGCTACAGAAAAGAGCACCTGCTACATATAATAGAACACTTGAACAAGAATATATCCCTGCAAGGTGTGTGTGTATATATATATATCTATTTATGAAATCAACCAAGTTAAACTAAAATATTTCAATATAGGTAAGGAAATGTTGCTAATATGTCCCACAACACACACTGAATCAAGTTAGGGAAAACATTACAAAACATGTATCCTGTACAGTATTAACAGCCATGAGATATTTGCAGCTAATTACATTCACTGGAGTTTTGAACTGGATCATATTTCTCCAAATACACCAATAAGCACTAAAATAACCTCAAAGGTCCACCTGCTTATTAGAGCCTGAAGAACACAGACCTGCACTGCTGACCTCTCCTCTAGATGCTTTATTGTTTCCTCCTCTAAGCGAGCTAGTCCCACTGATGCAGTACTGCATGACCCATGGGTATGGTTCTGGGGTTCTTCCTTCAGGAGTCACCAAATCTCAGTCGCATATCTGAACCAGCCCACAAGTGAGTGCGTAACTTTGCCTTGTATGTTAATCTTTACACAGCTAGTTCTAAACCCTCAAAAAACCTCTACAGCTCTCCTGCCATCCCCCCTGCTGCCTTCCCCACTGCTGCAATGCATATGAGTTATTCAAGCAATGCAGCAGAAAGACTGATCAACCATTTGATTTCACAGCTGTCATTTTGAAGTTTGCCTTGTGACAAATTATGGCAATTAAGAAAGGGCAACTTAAGAACAACCACATGAATAAGGAAGCTGTTGAGTTTAATCTGCAGTGGTACATAAATTATTGTTGAGAGGACCTGGAAATTCAACTGGCTGTAAATTACCACCCTAAATTCTTTCAAAACTCCTGCTCTGGGCTATAAACGCAGGTCAGACAAATACACAGGAAAAGCAGTCACAAAACTAAATTAACAGTGTCTGCAGAGAGCCTGACAAGGCTGGAGTTGGATGGAAGTCTTCTAACCCCCACCAGCTGCTCCACAGCTTGGTCAACTGTAATATTTGCCTGCATCCATCTTGGCAAGTGGTGAACAGACGCCTTCCTGCTATGTCTCTCAGAGTCCTGAGTGGTGACTGTACAAACACAAAGTCCTGAAGACATGATGTTTTGTTTCTAAGCTCTGCCCCAGGCCTCTCTGTATAAGCTGGTGCAGACAGCGCCAGCTTGCTCTGCTCACAGTTCAAGCATGCCAGTCATGAGCCAGTTCTGGTTCACAGCAAAGTAACTTCATTTTTCAGAGTTGCATCTGGATAATTTGCCAAACTGAAATGCTTAAGATGCTGCATCTCAGGAGCTTTTCCAGCAACTTACTTAGTTGGTCTTGCCTCAAAGCATCTGGGTGAAGAGAAACAGCACTTCTCATCTTGTATCTCCCTATCGCGTCAACATGATCTGAAGCCCAAGATGACAACTAAATGCTTCTGAAAGCAGTACAGCAGCTATCCCTTTCCTCTACTCTTACTGTAATCCATTGAGCTTCAATTGTTTAAGGTCTGGCCCTAGCTGTGTCCAGGAACATCTGCTTATTTCAGCTGCCATCAATTCCTTTGCAAGTTGTTCTGACCAAACCAACCAAACACTGCAGAGGCTTTTAAGAAGGTTGCAAGAACTGAACAGAATTTAACTGCAGGCAGGTGAAACCTGACCTAGATGCTTAAACTGACTCAGCAGGACTAAACCAGCACAAATCCTTCTGCCTTTTTTTGCAGGGATAAAAAGGTTTTTCAGCACATATTTTTTAAATGCTGTACAGCCTGGAGCGGGAATGCAGAGTCATCACATATTATTCCAGGCATTCAGTTTGAAGTATTGTTTCTGAAGTCTGTGTCTATCCCCTCATGTCAACTCATCCACTGACTTCAGGTTATTACAGCACTGACTTCTGGCCTCAGTGCAGGATTTTAAATCCATCCTTTTTCACTCTCCACTTCTAACCACAGAACTGGATATTCTCATTATACACAATAATGAAAAGGAAAGGGAAATCTCAGAAGTACTTACATTCTTCAAAGAGGCCTATGTCTGTTTAATGTTTTAATCACATGCTTAACATACACATATCTTGCAGCACTGGCCACACAGGGTGTTATGCTGGTAGGAGCAAACAAAACCTACTAGCGTGTCAAATGCTTCCCTGTCCGTTACAATGCTGACTATTAGGTAAGAAACCAAATGTTTGTGGACCACACCAGAGTTCTGCAGTCTAAAACTGTTACCTAGTTTGCTCCTGTCTTTTGCTGGAACTCAGGGGGGAAAAAAAGAATTTATGACCCTTGAAGAAGGTCAAACCCAGGAAGGCCACAGGGATGTTGTTAGGTCATGTAGAGAGAAAGTTAAAAAGGCAAAAGCTCAGCTAGAACTCAATCTGGCCATTTCTGTGAAAAAGAATTAAAAGTGTTTTCATAAATATATTAACAACAAAAGGAGGAACAAGGAAAGTCTCCACCTCTTATTGGATGCAGAGGGGAACATCATCACCAAGGATGAGGAAAAGGCTGAGATACTTAATGCCTTCTTTGCCTCAATCTTTACTAGAAAGACTGGATATTCTCAGGGCAACTGGCCCCCTAAGCTGGCAGACAGGGATAGGGAGCAGAACAGACCCCTTGCAATCCAGAAGAAGCAGTTAGTGTCCTGCTGTGCCACTTAAGACACTCATTCGTTTACTAAGCTGGACGGGATCCACCCAAGGGTACTGAGGGAGCTGGCAGAAGAGCTCCCCAAGCCACTCTCCATCACTTACCATCAGTCCTAGTTAATCAGGGAGGTCCCAGATGACTGGAGATTGGCCAGTGTAATGCCTATCTACAAGGAGGGCTGGAAGGAGGATCTGGGGAACTACAGACCTGTCAGCCTGATGTTGGTTCCCAGGGAAGGTTATGGAACAGATCACTGAGGGTGCCATCATGCAGCACATACAGGACAACCAGGGGATCAGGCTCAGTCAGCATGGGTTTAGGAAAGGCAGGTCCTGCCTGACTAACCTGATCTCCTTTTATGCCTTGTGGATGAGGGAAAGGCTGTGGATGATGTCTACCTGGACTTCAGTAAGGCCTTTGATACTGTCTCCCACAGCATTCTCCTGGAGAAGCTGGCAACTCACGGTTGGATAAGTGCACTCACCACTGGGTTAAAAACTGGCTGGACAGCAGGGCCCAGAGGGTGGTGGTGAATGGTGTCACATCCAGCTGGCGGCTGGTCACTACTGGCGTTTCCATAGGGATCTGGACAGGCAAGGCCAATAGTATGAGGTTCAAAAAGGTGAAGCATTAGATCCTGCACCTCAGTCACAACAATGCCAGGCAGTGTGACACAGTCAGGGAAGAGTGGCTGGAAAGCTGCCCAGCGGAAAAGGACCTGGGGGTGCTGGTTGACAGATGGTTGAACATAAGCCAGCAGTGTGCTCAGGTGGCCAAGAAGGCTGATGGTATCCTGGTTTGTATCAGAAACAGTGTGGCTAGTGGGACCAGGGAAGGGATTGTCCCTTTGTTCTTGGCACTGGTGAGGCTGCACCTCAAGTACTGTGTCCAGTTTTTGGCCCTTCACTACAGAAAAGACAGTGAGGTGCTAGAGCCTGGCCAGAGAAGGGCAACAAAGGTGGTGAAGGGTCTAAAGAGTAACTCACACGAGGAGCAGCTGAGGAAGCTGGGGTTTTTTAGCCTGGAAAAAAGGAGGCTCAGGGGAGACCTTATTGCTCTTTAAAACTCCCTAAAAGGAAGCTGTAGCCAGGTGGGAGCTGCCCCCTTCTCCAAAGCAACTAGCAACAGGACAAGAAGAAAGTGTTTCAAACTGTGCCAGGGGAGGTTCAGGTTGAACATAAGGAAGAATTTCTTCACTGAAAGGGTGACTAAGGATTGGAATGGGTTGCCCAGGGAAGTGGTGAAGTTATCATCCCTGGAAGTGTTCAAGAAACTATGGGATGTGGCACTTAGTGCTATGGTTCAGTTGACATGGTGGTCTGTCAAAGGCTGGACTTGATCTTGGAGGTCTTTTCTAACTTTAATGATTCTACGATTCTACCTAGAAACCATAATACAATAATAAAAAGCATGCCACTCTATTATCTTCTCGCTTGTTGACACAACAAATGAAGCACGAACCAAGAGTGCCATTTCATTTTGTTGTACCTCACACAGAAGCATGGGTGGAAGAGGAAACCTGAAAAGAGATAGCAAGCAAGGGCAGTTTTCAAACTGCACACCTTTCTAAGCAAGCTTTTGCAAAATTTGTACAACAGGCTCAGCAACTACAAGCAGTCCTTTGCTCCTGCAAGGGTTTTTCTGAAGAGAGATGCCAGCCTACTCCCTGCCAGTTAATAGGACACATCATGTTTCAGGCTCTGAAAGTGATAACCCATGGAGCATAGCAAGACCTCTGCCTCACAAAGTGAAGCTCTGGACTTGTTCTGTTGGGTTATAAGCATGCCACTGTCATCTTTTCATACGGGACAAAGCAATCTCCCTGTGGTTGGAAGGCACTGGGGCAGCCAGGAATCCACGGTATGTAACAATCCAAATGTGACCCTGCACTGAAGCTCCTAGGTAAGTTTCAGTACATCTTTTCACTCCCTACCCCAACTCCTACCCACATGACAGCCTTTCAACTGGGTTCCCTGAGGGTACATGCTTATCAAAATTAACAATTCATTAAAGTCTCAGGATTTCTCAACTAAACCCATACCTTCACAGAGTAATTAACAGTGATGTGTCTCTCTTCCTCTACAATGTCACCTGTTCTACGGAAAACAGCACTGCAGTTTATACAACTGTTTTAAGACACTGTCCAAAGCATGATGTATCACCTGGAACACTGCTTTTCTGCCTACAGGAAGCATGTTAATGACACACATTTTCACTTGCCAGTAATCTGGTAAGATCTGTTACTATACTGAATCTTCATGCTGCATTAGCCTTACTCACATTTCTGAAGATTATAATTTACATTTTAAAACCTCCATTAACCTTATACTGAAGCTTCACAAGGGGTTAGATGATAATGTCTGCAAAGACACTAAACTACACTTGAGAAAATGCATTACCTTCCAAATTGCTAGTGACTTCCAAAACAAAAGCACAAAGACAAGTGCTAGCTCCACTCACACTATCGCTGCAATTGTCTGAAAACTAGCCTATGCATTTTTTATAGGGTAAGTTTTGACAGGAAGACCAGTGGCCAAGACCCTCTTGAACTGTGTCCTGTGCTGTTTTAGTGTTACACGTTTCTTTGTCATTTCACTAGTAGCTGTTTCTTTTTCAGTCCTGATGATGACAAAGCTAGTATCAGGTGAGATGACCACACACTTCATCAGAGTAGTGGCGCATTGGCAAACTCAGTGATGATGGCAGGAAAGAATGTAAAAAACCCACTTCAAAACAGCAATGTCCAAATTTTCTAGTAGATTAGAAGATTGAAAGGGATAATCTTTACAAGTCACATGTTACAAAGGACTTAGCATTTAAGTCTGGGACTCCTTTAAGTGTGCAGTTAATGTATCAGACAGATGTCTGCCTGTTAAGTGCACAGTACACACGCAAGCCTGGCTAATACTCTGAAATCTCAGCATGGTGCCCATAGCAATTTTTGCCTTATGTATGACAGGTGTATCTTACAAAAGCACCAGTTGAGTTTTAAACACCTAACATACAAAATGATTTTCTCTTACTATTGCATTCACAAAAAATTTCATCAAGTTCACAAGAACTGTAACATTTAGAACTGAATTAAGTTTTCATCTAGCTGGTACAAATCAAGCATGAATATGAGTCACACATCATCTGCAAGGATAAAAAATATCAATAAACCCACCACACACTCAGAGATGAACGCAAACTAAACAAGCAAATTTGAAATGCAGTGCAACTTACAGAAAACAACTTTAACATGCACCAGCTAGATTACTAGTCCATCAGGGTTGTCCTAGTTATTTTCTAAGTAACCAAGGGCAATACTGATGCTTGATTTTCTTTTCAGCTTGTTCTGAACTAGGACAAAGTCTAACACATGTTAGTTACTCACACAGTGCTACACACCACTGTCTGAGGAAAGAAGAGGAATGGCAAGATAGGAAAACTAGTTTACTGTAGTACAAAGCCTAGAGCATAGCTGTTTTGATATGAGAGAGATTGGCCATATGTACATTAAGAAAACAACTTCATCCACCTTAAAAAATCCCCCACTGTCATCCATTTTTAAAAACAAATATGATAACAAGATGGAAAGCAATTGCCTGAGGATGTGTTACAGTGTGCTGAAGCTTTGGCCAGTGAGGACTGAATTAAAGACTGTGAACTGTATCCCCATCTATTATCTACAAATATAAAGGCCATATTGGAAGCTAGCAATTATTTTACTTCAGGTGTTTACATTTAAGTAAGTTTCTAATTCAAGTATTTGTCCAAGTAGGCTGATGTCCCTCATTCCTCTCTGTTCCTATTTCCTCTATGTCTCTTCTCTCCACTTCTAACTCCTGTATGAGAAGTTGCTCCTTACTGTCTGGTGCCCTCTACTGCTTCATTCCAAGTACAGGTCATGGCATATTTTTGCCCTTCTGCAGCCTCTGTCTACAAAATCAGAACCCAAAGTCAACTGGGAGAGGGAATCTCACCAGGATTAGTTCATACAATCTGCAAACTATTCCCAGATCCAATTAATTGCTGCCTCAGTGCAAATCCTGATCCCTTGGTAACTCCACATCCTTCTTGGATACATTCAGGGGGTATGTGTGTAGTGTTACAGGAAGAAGCCTGTTATATATCCACACTCGCGTAGAAAACCCTCACACAAGACCAGAGACCAGAATGATACAGCCTTTTTCCTTTCTCAGCCTTTCTGAAGATCGCAGCTCTCACATGTGATCAGGGGTGAAATGTCTGAAACACAGCCAGAAAGGAAGAAACCATTTGAGCTGCAAAACTCAAACATGTTCCTTCCTTCATACCACAGTCCACTCTACTATGGTGAGCATCAGGAACGTAGGGCCGAAAGAAGCCTCCAAAAACCATTTACATTCCTCCTTGTTGAGGCAAGGTAATTATTACCTAGACACAAAAGGCATTTCACCAGACTGCTCAACTGTTTCATGTCTTACCACAAAACACTCTTCTGGATTCTTTTCAGTATACGTTTTCTTCCAGCTCAAACCTGATCTGATTTCACGTAGATTAAATCACTGACTATAACCTCTCTACATGCCACATTTCACAGAGATACTAACAGACTAGCTGAGAAGTTTTCCCTTCTGCTCTCACGCACATACAGCGGTCTCCTATGTTCTGGAAAGTCAGATATGTGGTCATCTTAACTACTTTCAACTACTTTTTAACATGCTTCCTTCCAAAAGAGTGGGCAAGCATTGTAAGTATGCTCGGGATAAACATCAAGCACCTGGGAGAAACACTGCTACTTACAAATCCAAGTAGGAGAAGTTCAAAGAGTTATTTTTTTTGCATCAAAAAGTAATTGTGTATAAAACTTGGCTCCAAAAACCCTAGGAAGAATTCTAGAAAGAATTCGAAACAAATCAAACCAAGACTCATACAACACATAGAATTAAGCTTTTAAGTTTGCAAGCCACTTTCGGCTCATATACCATCAAGGCCCACCCTCTTGCAATAAAGGCAAAAAAAATCCCAAACCAAACCAACCCAGAACTAATTTGGAAGTTTTAAATGAATCACTGAACTTCACTTCATCAATTGTGTCTTCCCCTAATTCAGTGTAGTAATTCTTTCTTCACAACCAACACAATTAGTTAGCTGTCAAAATATATATTAGCTCAGACTGTGAGATTCAAGAATTTTATATTTCTCTGGTTTTTTTCTCAACTATTAAGTCCTTCATAATAAGAGTATACATAAGACTTAGTAATTTGCAAGCAAACATAATCTTTCATTGAAAACAACTGTAAAAAAGAGACTTGTAAAATACATTTTTGACCACAAGACTAGCACATTAATGTGCAATATTTTTGCTTGTGCAGTATCTGCTGCTATCTTGGACAGAGAGGACAGAATGGCTTTTAGTTTGAACTCAGAAGCTATTTATTTAATCACACTAGTATGAGCTGATGTTATATGACTGTAACAAATGTCACTGACTTAACCATGGCACTGAAATGCTGCCTAAAGGATATTATGGAATAAAAAGTAGGACAGACAGTGAGAATTTAAAGAGCCTCCAGAGCCTTGACTGTATTTTGTATTATTGCCTTTGTGCCAAAACTGTTTCTGAAGCTTGAAACACAGCTTCCTGTGTTTATGAAACTCTACATCCATTTAAAGACAAATCCAGATTACACTAAAATTTACTGATTATGGTCTTTAAAAAGCAAAGTGATAGCACTTCTAAGCACATAGGAAGCTCTATAATCAGTGCTAAGTTATTCATAATAATCATACTTTATCTACCAAAAGATCATTAGAAAGTTAAATTCTAATGTTTTTCTCATAAAATTCATGACTGCAGTTTGCAATTTCAAATTATAAACCAAACAGTTAACATACAAATACTCCTTTTGTTACAAACAGATTCACTTTCTAGAGAAGTCACAAATTTCTGAGTATAAAATAGAGTATAAAACAATTCAGAGACCAAGCCAGGCCATGATTTTTTTCCCATGAATTAAAAAAAAATAAATCAGTTATGATATAGGCATGATTAGGCTTATAGGTTGGAAATGAACATAGAAAAATAAAGCTATAGTAACTGTTCAGCTTACCAAATCCCTTCAAGAATCAGTTCCAGAGCTCTTAGGAGCTATGCAGAAAATGGTAATGCAGCAGTTTCAACATTGTTGACTGTGGTATCACTCAATGACCTCGTTCCAATCAGCATCTTAACTGGTTTCAGTCACAGCCAAAAGTGGCAACCCAGCAGGCTGCTCCTCCCCAGCTATGCTGACTTAATTTGATGAGTTCAGGTTCAGTCCCAAATCTGGTGTTTTCCCATGACTAAAAAAATAACCAAGCAGTTACTGTACAAAAAGTGTTAATCTGTTAAGTGTCATTTCCACACAACAGAGCAGAGCCCTACCTTCACCCTACTGGCAGATGACTCCCCTGCCATGTCTAGATGATCACATAAGGGAAATTGCATTAAACTTTTTCCAAATCTGGGTAAAGGATTATCTATTATTTACATATATCTATTATATCTATCTATTATTTCTACAACTGTTTCATAGCTTGGTTAAGACTCTGAGTCACTCTTGATCAGTACTGATTTTGTAAGGCATTAGAAATGGTTTTTGCATATATCCGCCTCCACTGGGCTGGTTCACACAGTGGAAGTTATTTTTCCAATTTACAGTTGTGCTATTCATCCTTTTGATTACACATATCAACACCATTAACATATAGTCCCAGCAGAATGAGAAAAATTTAATTACCTATCAAAATTAGAGATCAGCTCACAACTTTAGGAAAACGTATTTTAGGGGGCAGCATGTTTAAAGAATACCAACATAGTTGAACACGTGCCTAAAATTAACCTTGAAACAGTACTTGAAACACAATTTGCTGGTCAACAGAATAAAAGAGCATCTTAATATAACCACTTCAGCTGTGGCTGGTTGAAATCATCCATGTGAACTAAATCTTTTCCATGCTTCACTGTAAGTTCAAGACAGAAAATAGCACATCTCAAGTGCCTCATACCAGCTCTAAGCGCTTCTGGAACATCCCCTTTTCAAAAGACACACAAAACGCACTTACGTGAATCTTGGCAGTCACCACATCATGGTTAAGGACCTATTTGTGTACTTTCTGTCATGCCGAACAGTTTTCTTGCTATTAAACCGCAAAAGTATTTTCCTAGGGATGTGCCTAGGAAATTGCACACCATTATTTTAGGAACAACCTAAGCACAACCTAACAGAGCCCATGTGAAAACATCTTGCCAAGCTGAAAACAAAACAGAGAACAGGGCAGCACCCAGCACTTTCATTAGCCCCAAGATACGTCTCCACCCTTTGTGAAGTGCAGAGTCCTTCTAATGCCTGTTGCCCACGCATGGAAGTTAAGGGACTTCTCTTTCCAACGACTCCTAACCAAACTGCACAACATAAGACCACTTTGGCAAACGCTGCTCAAGAGGTACCAGTGCTCCCCTCAAGGACTGACTGCTTGCCATGCCTGATGTGGAGACCAAGAAGTTCCTGTGGAGGAAGCTTAAAACACTCAGCGCATCATTCTTTGCACTTAATGTTCCCCTGAATCTCTTCTGTTCACACACAGAGACAACTGCAATGACGGCAGACTTAAGATTTTTGCTTAACTGGATGGTGGGGAGGGAGGGAAAGTAGACTACAGAAGTTTTCTTGAGGAGTTAATACCTGAGGCAACTGTGTTGTTCATTGGGGTATACCCACAACTTACCACAAGGACCAAAACCCGTATGTGAGGTTAATCCCTGTGAAAGATCTCCAACTACAAACACCTCTACTTGTGCCACTAACAAAGGCAGCAAGAAAAATATTCACTGCACATTACCCACACATCTTGCCTTCCTTGACCTAAATCCAAGCTAAGAGGTTCCTCTAGAAATAAAGAAATACAGGTGTAATAGGGTTATGCTACTCATTTCATATTAGGACCTTTTTTTTCAATTTAATTGGCAAAACGTCTTAATTTTGTAAGCAACTAAAGCAGACAACAAATTGTACAGTAATAATTGTGGTAATAAGCAAGCCATAATTTTATATTGGTTATACAACAATTGGTCCATGCTCATAGCTAAAAAACCCAAAATTTTCTAGTCTTCTGTTTTATTTGGAGTAATTTGTGACTGGCTTTTTAAGAAAGTTCACTTATTCTTCTGCTGGAAGCATTTCCAATAATCCTGTTTTACCCCTTCAAATATTTGAAAAGGTTTAGCACAAAGTCTATTCTTGTAATAAATACAAAAACATTTTTAATAATTTTAATAATTTAGGTGTTTCTGATATATGCAATATCTCCATCTAAAAGTATTATTACAGAATCAATTAATGAGCATTATTATTATAGTCAACACTTTTGACTTTTCTACTGAAGGACTGCTGGTTCTCTTTAAGAAAAGGATGAGCTTTCATTAAAACTATTTCACCACAGATGTTCCCAGACGTCCTATTTCCTGCCTAACTAGAAGTATTTCCATAACATCACATACTTTTTTATTCACACAAGCATCCTGAGGAAGATCTTTTCCTTGCTGTAAATGCACAAGCATCACACTATCATGACAAGAAGTAGCAAAAATAAATTTAACCAGGAGTTGAACACAGGACCCAAGGTTACTAGTGCCCTTGCTAAAACTACTAGACGATACCAATGAAAGGTCCATAAATAGCAACAGTAAAGAAACACATCATCCAGATATAACTCAGGTTATTTAAGGTGAGTTATTTCTACATTTGAGTATCTGGACAGCTAAACTGAATGGGATTGGGATTTTATTTTTTTTACACTATTTAGAGATGTAAGTTATACAGCTAATACATTCATTTTTCAGAAGATCAAATGCTGTTTTCTTTTTCCTGTAGGACACAGAACAGAAACAATACTCCATGACCCTGAAAAATAACAGGAAAGAGCACTGTTGATGAACATGGTTAGAAATACCGCTAACTTTAATCTAAATAATTAATTAGCAATTCTGCAGCACTAGTCAACTATATTATCATGGTAAAATTAATTCTTTAACCTCCTCTTAAAAATAAACCTTTCTGATAACAACACTATTCCATTGGACCACAAGAAGATATATCTAGAGGAGAAGAAACAGAGGTACAGGTGAAATCCACAAGCTAACCAGCTTGATCAGTGCAGCCTTCGTAGAACTTTGTTCTAGGAGAAACAAGCCAGAAGAGAGAAGGATCTGCTTGCAGACAGTTTTCCAAATAAGTTATGTTTTGGCATGATACTTGGTTAACAGTCAAGAACTGTTTGAAACACCAGCATTTTCCTAAAGGCATCAAATCCATCAACTTTGGACTTAGGTAATTCCTATGCATTGTAACACTCAGAGATTATAATTTTTGTAAATAATAAAAAAAGTGGAGATGTTGCTTCATTACACAACACCAAATTAACAGCCAATCTCTATAAACAGAAATTGTCACCTCTTGCCATTTGTGGCAATGAGAGTGGTAAGTGTGGTCCCAATCTATTCCATACTGCCTCCACCTTGCTTAACAGGTAATGAAATCAACCAGAGACGCAAGAAACTTCCTTCATCTTCATACATCACAGTTTTCTGTGCCAACAAAGAAAGAAGGGTAACACAAAACAGTGAAGACAAGTGGCTGCAAATACTCAAAACACTGCATTTTAGCACTGAAATTTCATGGTATCGTGTTCCTCAAAAAAGTGCTATTGCTTTATGTTTTATAAAGTCCAAATTAGAAGGACTAAATAGATAGCAATATTTCATTTGCCTGAATGCTGCAAGTCATTTTTACTATGGTAACAGATTCATTTGCACAAACTGGGAGAGGCAGCTCTTAAAAGTTTGTCTGGTTTTACCACACTGGAAATCCCCCAAAAGTAATTTAAAAGCTATTCAAGTTTATAAGTGTAATTGTAGCTGCTTGTAATTTTCAAATCCTAACCTACTTCACAGCAACAGAATCTGTAGCCAAACTCTTTCAAACTATTAGATCTACCAAGTGGGAACAAACGCACACTTAGAATATGCAATGGTATTAGCAGAGATCATTTGTTATGTCTTTTATATTTACTCTCCAATTAACTTTTCTTCTATGAAGTTGAGCTTGAAGCAAAATTTCTATTTATTTCATACTGACAAATACTTGAGGCATCCTTCACATAAAATTAATCCCTTTAAGTGAAGGAATAACAGAACCCAACATCACTTGCTACAGTGGAGCCTGAATGCAAGTTGCCATACATCTGCTTTTCACAGCACACCAGTTGTCCTTTCTCCAAAGACTTTTTGAGGCAAAGCTCTCCATTTACATTTCTTTTCATACTTTATTAAATATATACACAGTTAACATCACATACTGTTTTGACTTTGGCATATTTTCTGTTGGGTTGGGTTGTGAAGGGTTTTTTGGGTTTTTTTGGTGGGTTTTTTTTGTTCGTTTGTTTGGGGGTTTTTTAGTTGGGTTTGGCAGCTCCTTTCTGCTACCCAGGCTTCCTTTGAAAATACTAGCGTTATCCTCATTTTATACCTATTGTAAAAGCATCCACTGGATGAGACTTGTGGAGAGTACAAACCCCAAAACACACAGCCCTGCCACCTGAAAATAAGAATCTCCATCTAGCTATCACCTACATGCCTAGTGAAGTCATGACCTATTGAGACTGAAATCAGGCACATCAGGCAGGTCATTTAGTACCCAGCCTTGAACAGATTAAGTCAGGAGCAGAATCTCATTGACTTAAACAAGAACATGATTAAATTCAAAATCCCCCATGATGAATGGTTTCCAGCTATTCAACTTCTTCTGCTCAGAACAGATAAGCTGGTTTTATTTCTGAACTATTTTTTTCCTTAGTGGGTGACACAAATATTTAATGTACTCATCTCATGTATAAAATTTCTCCGTCAGACTTCTAGATTTAGAATACTTAATAGGGTTGAGTGAGTTTGGTATCTTTCTGTGGTTCTATATTAAACTGTAGTGTCAGCCATTAACCAGTTCTTCAGTTACCCCTTGGGGGAGAAAAAAAAAGCCACGTGAACAGCAACTTGTGACACCTGAGGCTTTCAGCATCCTTCTTCAAGAACAGTGCCTTGCCATGCACAGAAGTGATTTTATAGTTCCCCATGTAATCTGAAGAAGAAAGTAGGGAAGGAACTATATTGAAAAAGGATGTCATCTGATCAAATAAACACATCTGCAATGCTTCCTTGTTATTAGCAAAGAAATGTTTAGAATTGGTATTGCTGAAATGACATGTTTAGTCACCAGTGGAAGTCACCAGTGAGGTAAGCTTGCTTAGGGGAAGGAAAGATAGAGGAAAAGCAGCAAGAAGGGCTGGAAGAAAGTATTTTGAGATAGAACAACACAGAATCCTTGAAAAACTCTGAACAAAAGGCACAAGAGCTTTGATGTCCATTTGCAAAACAAGTTTCTTGTCTGGAATTTTATCTTTATGCAAAAGAAAAAATAAGCAACTCAAAAATCACTATTTTGAATCATTCATGAAAGAATGTGTTTCTCTTGCAGTTTATACAGAATTACACAGAAATGATAATTTGCTCTGTCACACCATTGATGCGTGAAGAACGTAAGTGCACTTTAGTCACTCAGGTAAAAATCCTAAATGATTCAATAAATGAAGCAAATATATATTTCATCACTGGAAGACTGGTTCCCGCGAAACTCATATCTGCCATGTTTATGCCATTTGGAAGAGTCTGGATTTTTGGAGTTACTTGCTAGAAATCAGTTTTATAAATCAAAGGATGGGTCAATAAAGTATTTCCTGAAGGTTTCAGGCTTTTTTTTTGCTGAAGAGGGCACTCATTATATACAGCTAACAATGCACTTCCAGTTGCTGAGAAAAATGACACTTTGATATCTGCCTGCATTTCAAGAGAGAAGAAATTTCTGGGTATCACGACCTCGAAGCAGTGTAGTGATGGGAGTTAGACAGAAGGCAACAAACTGAAACACCTTAAGAAACACTTTAAATTTTACAGCAAATTTCATCTCGATTTTTTCCATTTCTAGGAAAAAAAAGAAAAATCTAATTTTATTTGGCTTCCCTTGAGCAGACTGCTTACACTCTGCAATATATCTGACTTACTCTAGCTACTCTGACACCTCCACATGGATAAAATGTAAGTAGTGCAAACACATCCAGCCCAAAGATCCATTTAAGTGCAGTGACTAACCCAGAGTAACTGAACACCAATGTGAACAACTGTATGTCCAGCCATGCTCCATACTGTGAAGAAACTGCATCAAGCTGCTGCAAAATACCCTCAAGTCAGAATGAAAACCCAAGAGCAAGTTCCATTCTCCTCCTCCCAACAGCGCTGACACTCTGACTTCACCAAGTTTTTACTGCACCGCAAACTGTCAGCCAGAACATGGCAACAGAAGAATCCAATTTGTCCTGTGCTCTAGATTACTCTAAAACTCTGCATTTCCATAGCTGCCTTAAGTATCCCAAGGATGCTCTACAGTTATGTAAGACAGTTGGTCTGTGCTATGATCAAAGGGAGCAAAGAATGAAATCCACGATAATGCCTATTAAAAGTGCAATCTACGTCAAAACTGTAACTCCAGGTTGCTTACATAACACACATACATATTCATGTTCCTAAATGGACCCTGAAATTCCTTTTGCAATTACTCCTTCCCTTATTTATTGACACAGTCCCTAGTGCTTATTGTGCACATTTCTTACGTGACCTTGGAAAGAAGCCGCATGCCATTCTAATCCAATAAACCACTACAAGAAAAGATACTCATAGGGGTGCTGCAAAACCCAATATGGCTCCTCCTGGCATTAAACAAACAAAAACAAAAAATAACCTTTTATGCTTGTGATATACACTGTCATTGCCTGATGTGGTACCGCTGAGTTTTATGAACCTGAAATAATCAGTAACAAGCTTCAATGCATTCTGCTGTTTTGAAAATCACAATATTATTTATACATACTTGCATTCTCCATTACAGAATATGACCTGGTTTTCAGATGCCCTACTTTTTTGGTATATTCAGCTCTAGCTAGCTAAAGCTCTATATGTCAGATTTTTGCTAACATGGTGACTTCCTACAAGACACTGGGACAACAAAGGAGAATGAGGAAAGCAGGCAAAAACCTCTCTAACATTTAAATCCCATACCATTAGCCTGCACACACTGCACATAGAGAAAACATACAGAAGGCCTATTCAGCACTTTTTATTTAATGAAGTGCTGCTTAACTAGAACACAGGGCTTGCAATCTATTTTACATGTTGTATTTCACAGATGCATCCTGCAGACAGGTCTTGCTTTCACATCTACTCAATTGAAATAAAACAACAAATTGGTTCTTAAAATTGTAGAATTCCCTTGACACATGCACTGACACCTATTTTTATTTTTCAAAATTACACAAAGTTCAGTAGCAGTTAATGAACATTTGGAAGACTGAACATTATCTCCACCTCGCCTTCTCTCTTAGGATCTTTGACCTTGGAATCTGTGTTTTGTGGATATTGCACATTGTTAGCAACATAGATATGTACACAAAGATATCCTTTACGTTAGAACTTTAAGCATCAGGGTATTTAAATCCTAGTTTAAAGCCACGCAAGCAACCTGCAAACATAGCCTGTATTATGTTTGGACAGTTGGCATGTATTATGTTCATAAATGAATTTATCATCCAGGAGGAACTGGATTTACTTTGGCAAGGGTAAGTAATGACAAGGCAAATGGTTTAAGCTGCTATGTGAAAAGCCAGGACAGTAAGAAAAGTTGACTGGTAGCACAGAACTACAAAAAAACTAAGAGCAGAGAGGGTGGTATTCAAGTGAGAAAGGAAATCCCCAAGAGGAAGAGCTTCTGCAAAACTAGTTTATGTAGCTGCTTGCTCCCCTCTAAGTAAAATGCAAGAAAATTACAAATAGTGCAGTGGAGAAAAATACTTATGTAACATGCAAGCTGCCATCAGTTTCTCTAGATGTCATATATCTCAGCTCAAACAAACAACTGCCCTCCTCCCCCAAAATGACATATGTATGTCCTGGAACAAAGCTCAGCTTCCATAATCTCTCTTTATTTGCTTTGCCTGCCACTGAAGATTAAAATCAGGTCAGATGCAGCTGAGAATTTAGTGACTTTTTTGTGTTTGTTTGCTGTGTTTTGTATCTGCCTGTGTGTGAATTAAACACCCACACACTTGCCTTGAAACTCTCAAAACTTTGTACCTTTTAGGTTTGCATCAACACAAACGGGCACAAAAGTTTGCTTGTTCCACGGTATGTATGATGACAGATACCTACAGAGAAGTATTCAAATATTTCCCACAGACAGAAAGCCACATCGTGACAGCCTGTATTCATTCTGCTTCCCTCCCTGTTTCCCCCTTGTATCCAATCAAGATATAGAAAACACTGCTCCCAGAAGATAACCACTAAAATGATTAGATAAATATTTAATAGCACAGACTTCCTGATACTATCTTTGGAACAGTGCAAGGAAAGAGCAAATTCCAATTTCCATTTCATAAACAGAACAACCATTTTCCAAACAAGCAGCTCAGCAAGGGTGTAAACACACACAGAATATGAAACCACATGCTCAAAAGTCAGACTTCTGTATGAAATTCAAAAACTTTCACACTCAGTACAGTTCTTATTTGCCAAAAATAAGCTGCTGTTGAAGTAAACAAGATATTCCCTCAAAGCATCCCCTGATCATCATAGTGAAAATACACAAACCTGTATGAAATATAACAGTGCTTTTCCTGTAGCCAGAAGGTAGACGAATGTTTCGGAGCAACCCCTTTGCTGTCAGCCTTACGCGCATGTTGGATAAGGAAAATTTCGGGGACCATAGCATGTCTTCAGCGCAATTGGAAGATAAACAAGCAAGAAACAGCCTCCATGTACTGTCACATACTATGTTTTTAAATCACTACTGGCAGAAGTGAGCAATTCTTGCGAAAGAAAACAGGCTTGAAGAAATCAAGTCTCCATTCCTTTGCTCTTATTCCTTATGCACAGACAAGCAAAACAACAGTAAAAGCAGATATCCACAGCAGAAATGCTGCTGGCAGCCTCTCTTCACCAGATGTTGTGAAAACAAAGCTTGTCTTTGGAATAAAACCGACTTAGTGACTTGGAAAACCAACAGCCTCTGAACTGCATCACAGTGTTGATGCTCAATCTGCTATGGGACTCCGTGGGCTGGAAGCTAGAAAAGGAGAAATGGGAGGAGGAGGATGAGGAGGGAGGAGGAGGAAATGGGTGGTCTCACCAGCCGAATATATAATCCAGCAATGTCACAGTCCATATAATTTTTCTTTGGAGACTGTAAGGGACATTATTTGAATATTCCTGGAGGCATATTTCAGCTCTGCACCCTGAAAGGTTTTTTGCAGAGTATTTTTTTTAACAGTTTCTTTTAATCAAACATTATGTCAACATTTAAAGTCTCAACAAATCCACAAACACGTCTATTCTCAAAAAAACAATTCAGTATTTGAGAGCTGCTTAAGGGAAGTTCTGTTTAGCTTGGCAGCTCAACACTGCAGATGCTTCCATTTATAAGCAGAGGAGCAAGGAATCAGGCATTAATTCATATTAAAACAGCTCTCTGCCAGCTGGGTTTTGAAGGCACCCAAACACTAAGGCAAATAAGCAATGTTGCAGGAATTCCTGCAACATAGATGCTGTTTCCATATTTAATTAGCCCTCATATAAAATATTTCTTATCACTATTTAATGAGCTCAAAAGTTTTGCACATACTTTGGTGAAGTTCACTGCCACTAGCAAAAATAAAATTAAATTTAAAAATAGAAAATGGAGGAGTAACTGTTTTACAGATTAAAAAATGTCACATTTTTAATGTATGATCATGACTATAAACACATGCACTGGCCATCTTCCTGTGCAAAAAGAAACATTTCACTACTTTGCCTGAGGTCAGTAGCTGCCTTACTCCGCAGCCACAGGAGCTGCGGAGCTTGGGACCACCCAAGTATCTCTCAGTGAATACAGAAGACAACACAGTGACAGCTCATACTTCTTTAGGGTTGCTTCAAGAGCTGCTCTCCACAGACTTCGTATATTTCTAGAGACAACAAAATTAGGTACTTTTCCATTGCTTCTGCACTTCTACCATTTCACCAAACCACAGCTAATGTTCTCTAGCATCTATTCTTTTGACAGTCTTTCCAGTTCCAGAAACCCAACCTGCTCTGAAGCAGGCATAAGCCAAATCAAATATAATCACACTGACAGGTCTCATCCCAGTGGTGCCTTACCTGTCCTCCCTTAGCTGTGAATCTGATTTTTATATTTTAATAGCATGTCTTACTTGCTCAAGATACATAACACTTTAAATTCACTAGTGCTTATTTACCAGTCAGCTAGAGCTAAAAATAGCATGTTGTTGCTGTATCCGGGTATCTCCAGCATCACACAGAGGCCAGTGCAGCAGCAGTGAAGCAGCTCATTGTATGTAGAGCAAAAGAGCTGCAGCTCAGCATCGAGACAGACCCATCAAGCCAACCTCCAGAGCACAGTGCGTGACAATACCACTGAATGGTTTCAAATCATGTATGAAAATACTTATTTCCCAGCACAGTGGTGTAACACCAAGTCTGAAGTACTACAATACATCTTCAGTCCACAGAAACCCATTCAAAATAAGTACAAAGACAGTAAATTACGTTTTTTTGTCTGGTTCCCAGGGCAGCCTCTGCACATAGCAGAGCATGCACATCATTACCTCATCTATTCCTTCTAGTCTGAAGAGCTTTGGCAGCTTTGGCACTAGCAACGTGTGTTCATATATCTTTCCAACAGCCTGCAGTTCCAGACTCTTTCCTAATCCAATGCCACTATCAAAGACATCACCTTCTTTCTGGGCTGCAGATGATTATGCTTGGAAACCACACTGAGCAGTAAACCTGAAAGCTTGTTACAGCACACTAAGGTAGTCTTGTGTATTCACAACAGTTCATTAACCAGTCTCATCAAATATTAGATCATTATTGTCAGGTCCTTTCTTACTTAAGGCATTTTGAGATTTTGACCGGGCCTATAGCCAGGCTTCAAACACCATTAAAGGTTTTTTAAAACCACATGAGGTTTTACCGTTTTGCCAGCGGACCCAGAAGAACTCCCTTTTATTTCCCTCCTGTCCCCATATCTCTCCAAGGGAGGAATGGCTCCATGTAGTAAATAGTCTCTCACCATCTCAGTTTGATGCTCTCACAAAGGTGGAGACAGTCCAATTGGGCTAAAAAAAACCCCAAACACCAGAAACAGACACACGCCCCCAAAAAACAACGTGCCACCTCTCCCCATCCTTGCAATAGTGCCTAGGAGAAATATAAAGAACATCTCATTGGCCAATAAAACCAGAGAAGCTGAAACACCTCACTGAAAACTAACTTCCTTCCTAAGAATAGGAGCTAGAATAAAGAATTTCTAGAAGGCAAATATGATCTAACAAACCAGTCTGGAAATTGAGGAAGGAATGAATCACCAGGCAAAATATGAGCAGATAGAAGCTCAATATGGACATCAAAATTCTTGTAGCAAAGACCAAAACTACTCTTACAGAGATACACAAGTCATACTTTTACTGCCTCTCCCTTCCACTCTTTGTTTGGGTGGAAATAGGCAATGAAGAAACAGATACCTCATCATATTATTTGTAAAAACCTTCTGATTTGACAAAAACACATTTCTAGCCTCTAGAGCTGAAATTCTGTTAAAAGCCAGAAACCTGAAACAAATCTGCATTATACAGAAGCAGACCTAACAGGACTAATAAAAAGCAATGGATGAATGTCAGTCTCATCTAGTACTCAACGCTCAGCAAGCTCTGACAGCAGCCAGCAAGAGGACTGCCCATCCCCATCTGAAGAGCTCCCAGGAGAGACTTAACTTGCAGAGAGGTTCCCCAAGTGCAGTCGTTCCAGAGCTCAGGGTCACACCACTGTGGCCGTGCATCTGCTAACATTGTTTCCTTGGCTCAGGAAAACAGCACCTTCCGCTCTGTGCCTGTACTCCCACGATAGCCACCTAGTGACTCGTGCTGGCAGGGTACAAAGCCGGGGCTAATCCTTGGGATCTTAACACAGCATGCCAGGAACATCCACTGGCTACATTTCACACATAACACAAGGATCACTGAGAGGTCTTTTTCTGTCTTGACATTGGATAAGGGTGATGGAAAATACCACCAGAAAACAGCAGAATAAATTAGGAAGTGACACGGAGGACAAAAGGACTGATGGACTTTATTTACTAGCACCTTACTGCTGCCTTCCCTCAGACTCCAAGGGCAGAACTGGTGATCAGCATGAACAATGGGTCCCTGTCCTGTTAGGATCACACAATTCAGTCTGGGTTGCTAAATACATCAGTACCTGATGACACGATCAGACTGATAGAAGAGCTAGACCTATTTTAACCACAGCAGATTTAGCGTATCTACCACTCCCTGAGAACATTAGTAATGTGACAAAAAAGGAGCAAGTGCACTGGCATGTGCAGACTCTTCAGTCTCATGAGGCCAAGTCCTCAGTGTCTCTATGTGTTTCTGTTCTCCCTGTCCCTCTTTCTACATCCAACAATCTCTAAGAATGCCATTGGAACACAGTTAAGTGTCTCATGTATAGAAGTCTAAATCAGAGGCTAATTCTTTAGATCTGAGAAGCCCATGTAAAGGACACCTGGCTCCATGTCAGAAGACAGCAAGAGCAGCAAGGAGCAGATGGATTTTACTGGCACATTTTACTTCAGGAAGAACTGAGAGGTGATTGCTTATGCAAAGAGATGCAAGAAGCAGGAACCTACTAAGAGCCAAAGGGTCATCTGTGTCCTCATTTTTATTTCTGGAAAATTACTGTCCTCACTCCACTTTCCTGTGACCATCTTGCTCTAGCCAGTGCTCCAGTCTGACAAACTAACCTTCCTGTAGGCAACAGTACCCTGCCGTCACAACAAAGGCAAAGTGCACCTTGGAGACTAATTTTAAGCTCAAATCCTCCCCTGAAAAAAAAGCAAGCCTCTTCTTTCTCAGAGTAGGAGCTAAAATCCTAAATAATTTATGTTTGTTTCTAGTACACAGAGGCTTTATTCATCATAAATTCAGCACCCTGTCAAACTGAAGCTGATCTGCAATGGATTCTCAGGAAACAGATATAGGAATCAAGCTCATCCATGCCTCCCTCATGCAACAGTGGTATTTACATTGTCCGCACTCTTTCAGAATTGAGAATGGTCACAGAACACTGCAAGAATAATTTAATTTTTAACTTCTGAAGCATGTTTCTTCCAAAATGGCATTTTTGTTAAGACTGCCTCAGTCAAAATGCTGCTATTCTACAACAGCTGGTACTGTACAACATTAGGATAAGACGCCCTAAAATATGAAACTCCAATGATCCAGCCAGATGTGACAAAACCCCACAACCCCCTCTTTGCTAGGGACTTCTGCTGTTCAGAAATAGGGTAGGTGTATGTTTAAGTTTTTGTGAGCTCAAGCCTCAGGGAACAGAAGAAAAATAAATGTTTAAATTAGGGCCACAGCTTACAGATATATTAATTACTTTTTCACACAATACTGGTTTATATTTACTGTGCAACTGCATTTCATCCATGGCCTCACACCACCACCTCCCAGACAGCCTCTACTGAAGAGCAACATTGCAAATAAGATCAATTTAGGCAAGTATATGACCTAAGACATGTTAGTGGTTTATCTGAAGAGCATAAAGCACATTAAAGATAACTCACTGCCTTTTGCTTAACTCTGTGGGCTTTGTATGTTCTTCATTACCCCAGACAAAAAATGCAGATGTGTAAGTTGTTTAGCCAACAAAACATCCATGAGTTTCATGGCTCTGAGACAGTTCAATGATCTTTGAAGCATTATGTCAACTTATCCCCCTAACGGGGTCCAATGACAACAATATGGGCAGCTACTTTATCTGCTGAGAAGTATCTTAAAGTATATGAGAAAAGAAAGGACTTGAAGAAAGCTAGAAGAATCAAGTTAGAGAACTTAAAAATAACTTTAAAAATTACATAGTGCAAAAAATTAAATATGGTAAGAGGAGTTTAAGAGTCAGCTTTGGGATACATAATACCCCTTACCTCACAGCTAAGGAAAAACTCAGTACAATCAACAACCCCACTGTACTCACTGTTTACTGCAAGTGTATAAAACAAAGTGCACAATCTGAGAAACTCCAGAGAAACAAATGAAAAAAAAAATCTGAGAACATCAGAAGACAGCCATATCTAGATTTAACTGGAGAAAGGAGGGATAAGACAGGAGAGAGAGAACCAAGTAGTAAGATGGCATATTCCAAAAGGCAATAAAATTTTGCATTGCATACTGCAACTCACTTGGGAATAACGACATCAAGAGTTTGGTACATGATCATGATGGTCAGTCAAGGCTCTAAAGTCTCTTCACAAAATAAAAATGTATTGTTCTCATAATTACTGGAGGGGGCGGGGGGGAAGAATTTAGATGTTTTAAAATTCATTCAGACAGAACAGTAATAAAAACACCGACCTTGGTGAATGCTAACAAGTTAAAGCCACTGGGACACACTTCCATACTAGAAAAGCCTTGAACTCAGCTCACAACACCAGGAAATTTTCTTTTGGACTGAGCTGATGAAAAGTGAATATCCACTTCTGCTGCCCCCTCTACTCCCACAGAGGCTGGCCTATCCAATATTTAGACAAGTGTAAGAAAACCAAAGCTCTCTGTTCTTCTCCTGTGTGGCTTGTTATTGAGGAACATCAAAACAAGTAGCATGGAAGAGAAGTACAGACATTCCTCCCCACAACAGAATAAACACCACTGCAATTATTCCCTCCGTAGGAAGCCTGCATACTTCTCTGTCACCAGGAGTTCGGATAATGGCTGTGCGAAGCTGGAGAGCAAGTTTCTCACAGAAGTTTGGAACTAAATAATAATAAACATCACTAAAGTATTTACCTTGGACTTCAGGTCCTTACTTAAAAGCATCAATAGAAGAAACAGTAGTGTGAAAACCATCTGGGTTGGACTACACAAGGCCTTAATGAATGATCATCTGTTACTATAGGAAAACTGACAGGACCCACATCTAGTCCTCAGTGCTGGGATTTTAAAAACAATCCCAACACTTTCAGTCCACGGATTTGAGAATCTGTCAGCAGAATACCACCACCTGAACAAGTTGGCCCATGTGTTACTCCATAGCAAGACTTGAGGTTTCAGAATTCATTGGTTTTTGTAAAGATATCTGTTGAAGGCATAGGGAACACGTGCTGATCTTAAGCATGGAACAACAGACAACCTTCTCAAATTGTTAATTTTCAGAAGATCTAGTTTGGGAAGAACTCTAGGAACAAGAATGCAAATACACTAATACACTTACTTGACAGCTGAAGGAACCAATCTGGAATAGACTAAGACTCTGTTGTTAGGTACCTCTGTTTTTTACACCCTATTCTCAATTCTAACAAATATACTACCTCAGGAAAAAAACTATTTGTTTAAAAATAAAAACAAACAAACAAACAACTCCCCACAAAAATAACAACCCGAAAAAACCCACTCAAAGCAGATGACTTCAGAGTTTAGGATGGCATTCTCTGAACATCAGCACCAGCCGTCTCACTTTGAAGACTTCTGGAGCATAGCAGTACTCACCCAAGAAATTAAATCCTTAGATCCAGCTGTTGTACTATGCTTTATCTGGAAACAGTGGAAAAATCTGGTGAAGAAAGTAACAGCTATTGTCTTTCAAAGATTATTTCAGGTTTATAGGTATTCCCTTAACTCTTAGAAATAAAAAGCATTATATGTCCCAAATGAATACAGTCATTTATATAGAAATAGCAAAATGAATACCTGCTTTAATAGCCGGTTCACAAGCAATAGCTGCACTACTTAGTAGCTTTGCAGTTGTTTATAAGAGCATTAGCCTGAAGGTATTCTAAGGCTAGATCACGAGACAATAAAGTCATTCAGATAGTCCTCATAGTTCACATGGATGAGAAAACTTCTAAAAATCAGACTATAGATGGCTTTTTACTGCAACTAGAAAGGCAACAAAATGGTCCAGCACACAGCACAGTATCTGCAAAAAGAGGTTTAAGCCTGATCTCATTGCTTTTCAAGGGTTAAAGGGAGAATACTAATTTACGTTACTCAACTCCTAGAATTTCCAATGTGTAAAATATTAACTACATTAAATAACAGAGAATCTAATCTTGTTCCTGCATCACCCCAAAGAGTATACAAAACTGTTCCAAGTTTTTCTGCAGGATTTCCTGGCTTTTCTTTTGGAGATAGGGGCAGAGACAGAAAAACTCACAAACCCAACTTAAAAATGCCGAAGCTCTTAGCAGGGAAGACTGAGAATCCAGCCTCAACACAACTATACTGAAATTCCCAGTGAGAGCTACTCAGAAATGCTACTTCTGCAATGTGGAAGTCCTGGACCTCTTGGCTGCCAGGGCACATATGTTCACATACACATCAACACCTTTTCAAGTCTCCAAGTAGCAAGAACACCATTTGCACAGGATCTTCTGCAACTTATAAAAACTTTTGCAAGCAATACACACCACCCCCAACTCAGTAACAAACTCCCAAAGACCTTCTAATCAGATATGAAAGGAGAAACAGACCCGTAGTAAGTCACTTGACCAGATATCCCTAACCAGCAGGGTAATTTGCCACCATGCTGAAGACTACAGATGATCAGCTACATGAAAGAATTCACCAAAGACCTAAGTATTTGGCATTCTTAATGATGTTCATCAGCTCTCAGAACAGTCTTCCCAATTTTTAGAGAAAGTTTACACATTTTTGCATAGTATCATGTACCATTTTAAAACATTAAGTCTTTTTGGTTGCTGTTACAGCACAAGCAGAGCATGATGTACATTAATCCCTTGTCTTCCAGACATGGAAAGTGCAAGTATTTCGAGGGTAACCTATTCTATCCCAGATTCTACAATGCAAGAACTGTTTCCTCTGAGTTTCAACAGGAATTACTGAGGGCATGAAAGAAAGGGGTGTAAACTGAACCTTAAAGTATGCCTCAAACTTTTTTTTGAACCAGAGTATTTTGTTAGTAAAAGCATCCTATCCCAGTATAAGAGTTTGAGTGAGGAGCCAGCACCCACCTTTAACAACCTCTTCCAAGAGACAGCTTCAGGGTGTGTTGTACTTATATCATATTTTTTCATTTGAGCTTGACCAGCACAACTACTCACTTTTGCTATAAGCGCCCTGACTGAATTTATTCCACCTCTCAGTGTTGTATTTTCTCACAAATGACTGAACTAAAACAAACAGCATTTCTTTATGAGAGTAAGAAAACAGAATATCATGACAGGGCACACAGCATTTCTTCATAAAGCTTCATTGGTTTTCATGGATTCTACAGCCTTTAGTAACTGATTCTACTCTGCATAATCCATCACAGTATGACAGGATGTGACATAAATCACACTGTTCATATTTAATAACATGTATCCAGCAGTTGCCCTAGCTGTCCTGATAACAGTCTTGTGCCACACACATAAGTCTAACCTGTTATCCATTATAGACCAGAGATCCCTTTCAGGGTCATGGAACAACAGGATAAGTCCTCCAATAAATATTTACATGCTTTATTTCCAAAATGATTGTTTTACCTTTGGAACTGCCAATCAGGATATTTGCTTTTGCTTGGCTTACGTAGTTTCAGAGATTACTGTACTGTAACTTATCCTTAATGCTCAGTCAATAGAGACATGAGACGTGAATACCCCCTGCATACAGACAAACTGCACCGTAACATTCAGCACAGGTATTAGACATAGGCCGCTTTTCCACAGGGAGGGCTGAAGAATCAAAGGAAACAGCACTAATTTTTACTTATTTTTAGAAGCAGTTTTGCATCTAGTTCAAAATTTCACCTCACAAGAGGCAACATTTTTATTCATATTTATATTAAGACTTTACAGTAAGTGCACATGTACAGCCTTAGTTGAAGTCAGCAAGTTAAAAAGTATAATAAAACATATTATTCCCAAGAAGTTAAATGTGCCTTAGCTTTAAAACCAGTGCCGAAGAAATACACCACAGAACTTGTAGAAATTACTTGATGCACTGATCATCACCCATCAAAAATACAGAATCCACAAAAGCAAGCCTTTTGAATGTTTTAGCACGAACAAGAAATGAATGTCTGCAAATATGCAAGTCTCTCCAGTTTTACAGGCACATTAACAGTATGCTACGGCTTGCTTCATCAAGCAGGCTCTGGCTTTGCATCATTGCTGTAAATGCATGGAAAATGGAGAAAGAGCAGCAACAGTCAGAGAACAGACATCATATCTAGAAAAGCCTGATATTTTTTTCATCCTTAAAGTAATCTGAAGAGCAATGTGAACAACTCAGCTATACACTTAATTAATGCCTTAATATTGTAATCAATTACCAGTCCTGCTGCAAGAAATTAGTCCTGGGCACAGGGGCAAGAAATAGAAGTAGGGTTGGAACTCTTCACTGAGTGAGGCTAAAATCTGTAGACTTAACTGTGGCATTGAAATAAAAGAACAAAAGCTTTATACTAGCTGCAATCACCAGAACAAAGCTTCACTATACTATTAAAGCCACAAAAAAGGAAAAAAAAAAGACAGTGGGCCTCATTCTACATGGTACTGGCTGGCATTATGTCTGTTCATTTCAAAAAAGATCATTTGTCTTTTCTTAAAATGTAAGACATTGTACTGCAGAACATCCAAGCAGTCACACAATATTTTTATTTTTTAAGAACTATCTGCAACTGTGAGGATGCAAAAAAAATATCTTCCTTAAAAATGCATCCAAAAACTCTGCATTCATAAATAGTAAATTATATTAATGCTCTGTTTAAGTTAGAAGTTTTTTAACTTCAAAGTCTAACATGTCCAATTTTGGAAGCTGACTCAGTACAGGAAACAGTTCAGGTTTATTAATACAAACACTGAAATGCAGCCATTTACTGGCAAAAGTATGATGCTAAAGAGCATTTACTAAAGAATTGCTGAATATTACACCCAGTTTGGAGTTTATGGCTGTGTTTTAAGGCATCAAATCCAGCACTTCAAAGCTATGTAGCTAAATGCTTTATTGGGTTGGAAAAGGTGAATCGCAAACAAAATTCTATTAAACTAGTAAAAAGGGGAGGCAGCGGTACTTTACAGCACGGAAAATAGAGAGAATGTCCCACATTAAATTTAGGGGGAAATAAAGTTACATTTTGAGACTGCTGTAAGCAAGTGTATAGTGTATGTAAGGAATTTACTTTTATAATTTCGACTGCAGAGACGGATTTTGTTGCTTATGGCGAGTTTCCTCAATTGAGCTGATCAAGATATTATGTCGCTAGCTCAATCATCTGCTACATGCTTATACAGCAGACTACATTTGAGCTCTTGAAACTTAGTGTCAGGCTTTACCTAAACTAGTATTAGTTCAGCCAAGCATCAATAAAGCAACAAACAGAACAAGCACTTTGTGCGAAGTCTTACACTTCATGTATGGCAGAAGCTGTGACTCTTAACAGAAGATACTGAAGTACTCTACCATGATTAATATGTAGACATTTGACAACCAAAAGAGTGAAAGACAAAAGCATTAAACTCATGTTATGACTACAGGAAATTAAAAACATACTGCCACAGTACCAGTTACAGGTCAGAACTGATTTGTCCAGTAATTCCAGGCTCAAATTCACAATATCTGCTTGGCCACAGCACCTCTTTCAGAGAGACATCTGCTATTTACTCAGAGGACAGAGGACTTTCCAGTGATCTTCAGCATCTTTCCAAAAGGGCTTTTCAATGAGTAATTAATTACAAGCAGCTTTTAATTCAGTAAATACATGCTGATTCTCAGGAAACTAAATTAAACTGCCAACTCTCTTGAAAAGACCTGGAAATCGCTGCAAGTAGAAACATCATCTGAAGACTTTTCTGTCTCCCGGCAGATAGAAATTAGCACCAGGTGTCCTGACCGGCACAAACACCAAAAACAAACCCAACACGAAGTCCCTAAAACTCTGCCAGATTTTGAAACACCATCTGCCACTTAATCAGCTGCGATTCTTCCCTCTGCTGTATGAGCAGACACACAGAACATCCTCAGACAATTTCAACTTCTTATATAAATGTACTCTGCAGTGATACACAGAGACAGCCCAAAAGGTTATCGACAATGAACCTTCCAGAAAAAAAAGGTTCTGCACGATCCTTCTATTTTTTTTAAAGCCACAACCCATTAATTCATTCATTACTTAGCTCACTGTGGCTAAACAGCAAAAACTACATCAAGTTTCATTTCCATGCTTGCCTTTTTTTTTTTGGTATACCATTTAAACCTGCTTAAGTTTCATTTGAAACAGAGTAATAGATAGTACAAACTGAATATTTAAGACCTGGGTAGCCAGAAGACAGTAAGTAGACAAAACCCAAGACTTTTTTCCATATTCAATGAAACTGGAGTCAGTGAGAGTTTAAAGAGTTATCCACTGCAAGTCTGTTCTTCGAAGAAAAGAACCAATATATTGATACATAAACCTAATTTGAGTTGTACTACAGAAAATATAAAAACGCATCCAGAAAACTCACCAGGACTCAAACAAGATAGGCTTTGGTGTACATTTCTTCCAGAAGTACCTACAATGTTCAGAAAGCAGAAAAAAAAATTACACTTCAAGCCAGTAAAAAAAATACAGGATGCATTCCCATTAAGACAAACATTTCTTTTCCATTACAATTATCATATTTCATTTAAGACAGGTAGCACTGTTTTACTTTACTTATTCATAGAGGACCACAGATAATAAAGAACTATCATCTATACTGGCATCATAGCAAATTTTTCCACCTCTATGCTCTGGTTATTTTACTTGTATAAAGGAGTAGTAAATTAAGAGCATTCTCAAATGTGCTACCAATCAAGTTAAATATAAATGAAACCACTGAGAAAGTTAATCCACCCTTACTGTATTACAGTTATGTGAAAATTGACCTAAAACTGTGTTATTTTTAAGGATATTAAAGGAAAGTAATCTTTCAGACTGCCAGGTGTAAGTTCAAAAGTCATGTGCAGAAGTTTATAAAAGGCCTTTTGACAACACCTTTCTTCAGGATTTACGAATAGTGTGTGATCCTACTACAGGTGTTTCAGCAGGAAAAAATCTACTCTGAACTGCTACCATACTTGTTTCCTTCACCTCAGCTTTGCAAATGGAACTCAGCTCCCAAGGTGAAAATTTTGTCTTACAAAGCTTTCCTGAAGATTCATATCTATTCTTTTGATTCACTCTGGCAGAAATTACTAATTTCAATTCAAAGTTAAAGATAAAACAAATGTCTGATACAGAAACATAAAGTGAAACAAATATCCTCAACAGCCAGAGCTGAACACCGCGCTCTTACAAGCATCTTGCTTAATTTAAACACAAACTTGGGAAAATCTAGTCTACATTGTCTCTTGCAAGCACACAGTCTTACAAACAGGTGACAGAACATCATTTAACAGACATTATCCTGCATTCTTAGTCCTTATGGGATGCAAGTTTCAGGCAGACAATAGACAATGTCTATAAAGCAAAGACATAAGGAATACATCGCAGACGCAGTCTCCAATACTATGAACTGCAAGGAAAATGGGAAAACTGTCTCAATTACTCTGAAGTCAGAGACAGAGGGATTCAAGAAGGGAAACAATGACTTTACCCAACAGCTGATTACCTCTAATCTCACTGACTTTCCTTCCTGAGTGCAATGGCCCAGATGATTTTGGTGTGCACAGGTTCAGTGAAGCAGACTTGGTCTTGGCTCCTAGAAGTAAAAGTTATGAATTTTAAAGTAGAACTATGTCAACAATTAAAGATCTATCTAATATTGCACATTTACAGTTACGTACAAGCACAATCTACTCAAACACAAAAAGACACATCTTCTAGAACATTTAAGCTATATTTAAATTTAGCTTTGCTTTACCAGAAATCACACTGGAATAAAAAGACAGCTTTAATAAAGCTTCAAAGCAGAAGAAAACATTAGTAAGAATTTCACTTTAACACTAAGATTTAATTACTTAAGTCTCAAAAGAGCAGCTAATACGACACAGCTAAGGAAATGCTGGCTGAAAGAGAACTCTAGAGGCCAGCTATTCAGACTCCCACTCAGAGCACGGTCACCACCAAGACAAGAATCAGTTGACCATGAGCCTTATAAGCCTCCAGGAAAGGAGGATTTACAGCATGACTGGGCAAGGATGCACCTCCCACTCTACAAGTTGCAAGCATTTTCAACTGTCACATCATCCGGTGCTACTGAGAAGAATTTGGCACCATGACACTTACAGCTGTCATTTTCAGCTTATTGACTACACTAGCTCAACTTCCTTCAAGCTCTCCTTACTGGACAGAGGCCCCAGTTAATCTTTCCAGTTTTAAAACAACTTTCTTAAACTGGGAAGGCCCCAAAACACAACACAGTAGTCCAGGTAACACTGAACTGAAGGGGGAAGAGCAGCTTCTTTTGGTCATACTGCTCCTGCAGGTGCTGAAGGCATGCTTCCAGCGCTCAGGTTGCTAATGATGTTGAGTTATGCTCAGCTGTGCTGCATGTGCTGGACCCAGACAGAAAGCATCAGCTTGTCAGAGAGCCATATGATTTGTGTTTGTTTCAAAGTGATTTCTGGTTTGTGGCAAATTCTGTTTCTTTCCACTGTTTACTATTTTAAAGAGTGTCATTACAGCATGACATTTGGCAGACATCTCTTATTTATTCTCAATTATATCAGATACCAGCTTAAAACTTAAGTCTAAAGCAGGAATACAGTATTTAATTAGATTTATCCAATTACAATAACCAGTTCACCACAAAGATGGTCAGAAGCAAGCTGATTATAGCTAGGATTTAGGAAAGAGACACAGCAAGCTTATTTATCTGCTCCCACTATGCCTTTAATTTTGGCCAGAGAATGAGTCGTCAACTGGTGTTTGTGTCTTGAGTGGAAGAAGCACTGTTGGCCAATCAAGAGGTTCTGGCTTGAACAGGAACTGGAACCAGAACAGTGTTTAACACAAAACCAAGAACAACCATACACTCAGGACAAATTCAGGGTAGGTCTACCCTGCAGATTACCAGCAGCCACGGAGTCTGTGCCTGAACTTTCTGAAAGAAAAAAACTCTTATTAAAATAATGTAAACCCCATGCAATTACACCTGCCATGTAGCAAGGTGCATTGAGTCCCTGTACCCTGCAAACCCTTACCATACCACAGTGCAGACCTCCTCTCCATTTCCCTGAAATACCTCCATCAGTTATGACAATACAAAGAACATTTTAGCCTTCCTGTGAGGTCGTACAACACTTGAAGCACTACTGATGTGATTTTACTTTCTCACATTGTTTTCTGAGGACGCTGTTTAATAAGCACTGCTTCAGGAGGCAGTTGCTTGCAAGAGCTGAGGTACTGCAATGCAGGAACCATAGTTTCACTCTGTCTACAGACCCACATACCTTTCGGAGATGACTTTAATGAGTGCAATCTAGGTCTTGATAGTGCTTTCAAAGGTACAGGTCCTGAAGTGCCATTCTGGCAGGCTGGTTTTGAAGGCCATTCTCCACTCCTGATGACTGTGGCACTTGCAGCTGCAATACAGAACAACAAAGAATTTCCTCTAAGCATATATAGTATGGTGAACATTAAATCATAAGCCAAGCCTGAATGACCTTGAAATGGAAATTTTTCCTTGAAAAACAAAAACCTGAAATTTTGGGAAAGCATTGTTTTCAAATTATTGTTTTCAAAGTATGAAAATACTTCTAAAGTAAGTACAGATTGAGTATGCCTTGGTTTGGATACTACAAAATTATGTATACTGACACATTAAAGAATAAGAAACTCCCATGGCTTTTATCAGAGACAAGCAAAAACTAAGTCACTCTGGAATAGTTGGTCACACTGTTGCCTTTTGCAACACTTTTGCCATCTGTCATTAAAAAAAAAAGTGGGGGGAGGTTGGAAGCTTTTGGCATGTATTACCAGGTTTGCCTCACATTAATGCTTTAATGAGGCTGGCTATTTTTGAAGGCTTGTCTAATACTGTTCATCAAAAGACGGGACATGTAGTCTTGAGATTATTTTAGTGCCTTTAAATGTGCTCACATAACCATATAAATTAACTGCTTAAAAAAAATGCTTTTTGGCCACTAAATAAATTTTCAACCACAGAAAGAGGGACAGAACTGCTTTCCCTTGTAGAAATACGTGCAACTGAAAGAATCCTCTTTTTTTTAAAATAAAGTTGGAGCCTCTCTAAAGGCACAAAAGTAAAATATTGCAAAAGAATCTATACATGAGGAACAACTTACTTAACACAAGTAACACAGTTATTCTGTGGGAATCTGACCGTGATGAACATCAGATGATTATAACCAATTTGTTTTAGTAAAGCATGAGGCCTGAAACAGGCCTTAACCTTTTTTGTAAATCACTAAATTAAGGATTTTTGCTCAGAGTTCACTGCAAGCAGGTAACTGCCTACAAACTGCTGTGCTACTTTCTTGTAAATCAGAAGCACACCAGGAAGTAACACTTTGGGTAACCAAGCAGCCTTCTTGAAGCAGGACTAGTTAGGGCACTGTTTTGCCCTATTAAAAGCTCTGGAGTCAGCTAACCAGGCTGTGTGCAGACAGAAAAAAATAAGGCAGATTTGCAAAGTTTGATCACTATATTACTCAAAGCTGTTTATTCACAGAATTTGGAGCATCTATTGCAATCCTGGTTAAAGATGGACAGGTATGAAATGATCTCACCACAGTTAAGATCTAAAGAGTTAAGTAAAACCTCAACTCATTAACAGAATTTTATTAACGTATTGACTGTACAGAAATGCAAGCTCAACTGCTAGAATCAGATTTGTAACTTCTGAAACATTATTTCCTTTAGATGTAATTATTCTAATGCAATTAAAATTTGGATTCTTAACCTCAGAGTTTAAACATTTAAATATGTTCAAATTATAGTATTTTCAGCTCAGCACTAAAGCTGAGATTGTTCTATTGATAGAAAATGCTGGTTTTCAATGCTCAAACTGACAGTCTGCATGAAAAATATGCTTTTATTAACAACAGCATTTCACACCTTATGATTTCTAAACTTCCCAAATAGAAGTAATTTTATAGAAAAAGAATCATCAAGTGCTTATTAAACCAAAAAAACCCCTAATGCTCCCACAGGGAATTACAAATCTAAAGACATCCCATAACAAACGGCTGAGCTGACACAGCAGCAGAAACACTTCTGTAATTTTTTTCCCTGTTAACACAAGGCAAATGGCTTAAATATAACAAGCCAGGTGACTGTTGATTTAATATTGTTGACAGGACCACAAGTTTGTCATAAATTTCATGACATTCACAGAGTAAGTCTCCCACTTTCATCTCTGTGTTCCCCACCAATCTAATAAAACATTTTAGGTTTACCAATACAATTTTTTCTTGGCATTATTGCATAGCAGATTAAATTAAATAATAAAACCCAAGAACAGTATTGCACTTAATATTAGAGTACAAAGTAGATTCCTTAATTCTTTCCAATTTAAAGTCATAAAAATTTCACTAACATATGTATTCTATATAATCTCAAGTCCTTAAACTGACAAAACCTTACTATCAGATATAAATTATAACTAAAGAAAAATAATCGCACAGAAAATCAGCAAATCAAAACATTGCACATATTTACCAACCTTCACAAAACAAAACGCATGCTTTAAAATAGAAATAAAAAGGAATACAACCTACTTCTTTTCCCAGTAAACGTGGCTAACAAAGGAACAATACAAAAGCTGTAAGACCCCACTACCAGCAATGTCAGTAAGGTAACATCATATTGGCTTCCTGAGTCAGTCGGTGGTGTTAGTGTAGAATTGATGAAAATAGTAGGAGAAAAATTAGTTTCTGTGCAACTGCGGAGTCCTCCTGGTATAGTCATTTAAAAAAGATCAAAGCAAGCTTAAAGGCTAGGAAATTGCAGCCATGTTCAACCTCTCATATTGCTCTTGCTTGCTCTTCGTTAATCGGAGTGGAAAAAATTGTAAGCTTGAAGGCAGTGAACAAAACAGATTACAGCAGCTAGCAAATCAGGCTAAATAAGGAGTCATCTGTTTGGACACTTAATCTGAATACACTCCTTTGTTATAAAGCAATGACCCTTTCCTTTGTTACATGAGGGAGCAAAACGAAGAGAGGACAAAGCTGCCGAGCAATTCCAGCTACAGTCCTAAACCAGAACAGCAAAAGTCAACATGGCTGTCACAGTATCAGAACCGATCTGACTACAGAGCAATGTGCCCATGCATGTTTTATTACACATACTCTTATTCCTTTGAGAACTATATTAGGTCTTGATTTTTTTAATGAAGGCACCACAAGGAAAAAAAAGACACGGAGAACATTTAGTTATGTATGTATGTGTATGCGCATATATAAACTACAGACGTATGTTAAATCCCAGTTCTCTTTTTCAGTCCATTGAAGACTGATTTAAGTGACATCTGGCATAAAGAAAAGGCCTTTGCCGAGTCTTCAAGACATAACAGATGACAAGATATTAACAGAATATTTGAATGTACTCATTTGAATACATATAGCTGAGAATACTAATGCTTCTGACAGTCAGTTTATGTTATTTCCTTCATATTTTAGCCCCCAGAACTTCTACAACTGTTGTAGAACTCCAAATCAAAGCTAGTTCTGTTATTTTTCTCCCTAGTTTTAATCAAGATGGATTTGGTTGGGTCATACACCGATGTCTGCAGTTATGTTAGAAATTACAGAAGTCTACCCATGCAAAGTTTTACCTTCTAAAACGAGCTGCACTTACCAGCCTTTGATTTCATTTACACATTTTGTCCTAAAACTCTGAAAGCAGTTTTAATCCAGTTAAAGACAACATTTAGTATCAAAAAAGCTGTAATGCGCTTTTCCAAATGTTATGACAAGTAAGCCATTCTCTTCAGACTTACTTCTTATTATGCTACATGTAAACACTAGGAAACTCTTGCTCAAGAAGACACGCTTGTTTTGTAATGTTTCAGGATGTAAGAGAAGCTGTACCAAAATCTCTGCTCATCAAACCAAAATCCAAGGCTCAAAGCTCCTTCAGGCAGCATGTCACAAGAAGGAAAACTCTCCGTTAAGAAGCAAAAATGTAAGCCCTAGAACTCATAACTAGTATAACTGGAATTAACACAGGCCTTTGTCAGACAGGACTCCCTTCCAAGGGGATTTTTTTCTAGCAAGCAGTGAATGTTTGCTATCAGTTAAAACCCATAACCCTCACACATACTTACAATTACTGCTGAAAAGACTTCGCTCACTCTGAGTGCTGCTGACTGATGAGAGGCTAGGTGTTCTCTCAAACACTGATCTTTTGACAGGCACTTTGGATTTGGTGAGGGATTTACCAGAGCTAGTCCAGGAGCCTGGAGAATTTTTCACTGAGGCATGCTTCTCTCCTGGCAAAAATCCTATAGCTGTCAATTAGGGGTGAAGGAGGAGGGACAAAGAACAACAAAAGGAGTTGCAAAGAAGCTTCTTTTATATCTATGGCTACAAGTAAAAATACTTACACAGCAAAAAACCCTATAAAAAGGCTTAATCTACCTCATACTGATATGGCAAAAAAATGCTGTAAATGCAGAAAAACGGTTCCAAGGATTTAAAGCATCACATTTTTCCTCAGAAACAAGTCAAGAGCTTTACAGATTGGCCTTCAAGGCAGACATTTGCACACAAAAAAGCACCCTTCTTCCATTGCCCTGCCTCTGTGTGTTACAGTTCACTGTACTGGCAATCACATGGAACTATAAATATCCTCCACTTCAAAGACCATCCAAGCAAGGATTCTTTTGTTTGTTCCCACCCCCAAAACAGAGGTCCCCACCCCCGTTCCCCTCTGACAGAACACTCTAAAGATAATACCCTTTCAGAACATAGACAGCACAAGAGTATCAAATTGTGTTGTATTCACACGACATACTGAAAACTGACTAGAACTAATTCAACAGGACTCACAGAACCAAGTCCTTAATGGCCAGCTGGTAGAGGCACATTTTTGTACTAATTCTGGTTTTCATCTGAGCTTGTTGAATATTAACACCCAATAGCTAAATTAATCAAACAGGAAAAGTATCCATAGAGGAGACAGGTGTGCCATCTTCAGGACAGGAGCTTACTCTTGCACTACTAACCAAGTAAATACATTTGCCACAAGAACATTTGAGTTTAGTCAAATTAAGCTTTCAGTTTATTTCTGAAAAGCGTTCACCTAGATTAAAGCTTCGGTGGCCCAGAGGAAGCTATGTACACACAGACTTGTCTTGACAGCTCTCAGTTGATACCTGTCAGCTCTGACATCAAAATCTTTGTAGAGCCCTCTGAATATAGATAAGAGGTTTTCATTTTTGTAAAAAAAAATAGAGATATGGAAGACAGACTTACATTTTTTTTAAAAATGTTTTGTTATTTATTATAGCAAAAGATATCTAAAATATCTTAATTTCTGGTGCCATTGCCGTTTTCAAGTCTTACAGACAGTTTATCTTACTTCAAAAGAGACAACTATAGTGTTGCAGATTTCACTGTGAACAATCAAATTTCTCTATAAAGGGTATACTCTTTCCCTTTATTCTTGTCATTATAAACCACATTTCAATTTTTCTTAAGCTAAAATACTGATGAACTATGAAAAAATTGGCTAGTAATTCCACTCTATTCAAAATCAGTTTTACTAAATGAGATCCACTCTCTAATACTAACAACCAAGAAACCTTCATTTTGCACCAAGACCAAGAAAACACAACATTAAGGGGATTGCATTAAATTTTAGGCAAGAAAAACATACCCAATGCCTGCCTTTCAACAGTAGGTGGTGTGACTGGATTAGATAACCTCTCTCAAAACATTCTGTACCAAGTATGCAAAAACAGGAACAGCCTTGGTAAAGGAAGGTATGTCCAAGCTATTTTCCTTAGTTTATACCAATTCAGTTACAAAAGAGAAACCCCTTATACAGCATATGCTAAACCTGCATTAGTGTATTATATAATATTGGTTGCAGAATATTTAAACATGCTTTGTGTCACATGTCTCTCTGGAGAGATCACTTTTACTACTTGTTTGACTTAACTATGCAGAACTGTGATTCTGTATATGGCTCTACTGTAGCCTGGTATTTAACTTCTGAGACAAAATTATCAGCCATGTTTTAGAACTTTTTGTAAGTTACTGCAAGGGATACTTGAATCCATACAACTCATTAAAGAGCATACAAGCTCAAACCACAAGCTCAGACTTACTGAAAACACCTTTAAAGCACAGCACTCCAGAAAACATACTTGAAATAATTTGACCAAAAAAAAAAATTCTGTGACATCTGAAATTCATACAACAAATCTGACAGCTTTATAAGACTTTCCACGTTGTTTTCTAAAACCTTGTCTCACTAATGGATCAACATACCAGAATAATAAGTAATCCAGACCAGTCAGAAGTTCCTTTTCTAAACAGTCCTGCAGCAAAACAAGGTGCAAAAAACCCTCAAGCCCCCCACCAAAAAAACCCCCAAAACCCAACAAACTCAAAAAAACAAACAGGAAGAAAGGGCCACTGTACAAACACTGACTGTTAAGTTTGTATGACTTAGTGAGTTAAAAGTTCTACATTCCAAAAGGTAGCTAGAAAAACAAATGCAGTTTATCAGCTACATTTGATTAAAGATGAAGGTAGCATGTTTGACTGCTATTGTGCTGGACTCATTCATCCAGTTCTAAACATACAGGAATAAAATCCTGTTTTCTTCATACTGATTTTCACTCAAGAGGGCTCAAAGAAAGTATGTGAAAATGCTCAGCCTCATTTCATACTGCATGTTCCCTACATATGATTTGTAGCCGGCCTGAATTCTCTGCAGAAGCTGGAGCACAGCAGTGCTCTGGACCAGCTGTGAACTCAAACCCATTCCGTGAGCATAACAAGCTCTAGGATGTTCCGTTTCAGAAGCAGGCCAAACAGATGACATTTGCTCTTTTCTTAGTTCTTCTGCTGCTTGGTACTTTACTATAAGGTTTCTATTAAAGTAATTACTCAAACACTCAAATACATTTTTCAAAAGCGCAGCTTGAGGGAGAATTTCTTTTAGGTCATGACACAAGATCATTAAGCAACTACTCTAGGTGTTACTTCAACTAATAGTTTTACAAAGTGTTTTTATAAGTACCATTTCCTACGAAAGGCAATACAGAGTATTAAATGCAAAGGTTTTGAAGACAGAAGCAGGAACATACGTATATAAACAAACATGCTGGAAACAAGCATAAAAGCAGGATATTTAGTTAACCATTTTTACAAAGACAACAAGCAATAGCAAAGTAACAGGCTTTCATCAGTTATTTAATCTAGTCACTGAAGCGGGATACTAGAAATACCACATTCCTCTACAGTGAACTAATGGGTTGGCAATTCTTTAGAAAAAAGTCTCCACGCAACGACCATGTTACTTGAATTATGTTAAAGTATCTCTTGTATCGGTATGGAAATAAGCAAAGAACAAAGATCATTCTTCAGGAAGCTCTGAAGTCAGCTTTCATATCTTTACTCAAATAATCATCAATCTCATAGGTGGTTATTGTCAAGAAAAGGTTACAGCTTCCTTTAAATAGCACCAGAGCCTAAAAAACTCGAATTGAGAGAATGTTGACATTAGGCAGATTGTAAAGTCAGATACGTATTCACAAATTCTGAAATTTCATGCCCACCATTTCAAACCACATCAACACATTCCACATCCAGAGCTGAGCACTGAGCAACTGCCATTGATGGAGCTACATGACACCCGGCAATGAATCGCTGGAAGCCTTTCCCAAACATAAACTACAGGCAGATTAAGTGCAAAGGGAGTTTTTTGAAGGATGCTTTTTGTTGTTGCTATTTTTTGTTTAACCCTAACAGTTGGTTTGGCCTTTCATTGACTTTTCTCTCGAAAATGCTGTATTTGGGATTTTTGCGAAATGCTTTTCTGATTTCTCCTGCAAGTTTAAAAATCCAAAGGGCTCTGTTTTAAAAGTGCCAAACTTTTTAGTTTATAAAAAAATAACTTCAAGCATGATGAAAAAGCTTAGTCTAAGCCTACAGTACAAGGTCTTTAGAAACTGCGGGGAGTAAACCTTCAAGAAAACATGCTATTTTTTGGCATCTATTGAAAAGAGCAAGTAAATAATGGAAAGACAAACTGGACTTTAGTATCGTTTCCAGCAGACTGATGTTAACAGTTGTCAGAGTGCTTATGGTTGCCACTTCAAACACTGTAAAGCAGGAGCAATGCCAACAGTTTTCTGATGCCTGCAAGCTCCCCAAGTTTGTCTGATTAGCCATTTCACAATACTAGCTATACTACCTATTATGCTATACAAATGTTGGTGTTTTCTCAAGGAACAAAGAGTGGTTACAGCATATTTCATAATTCTGAAGGCAATGTCTTTCTAATCTTCTCTCCCTTTTAAAGTCTCAAGTTACTACCAAAATTACCAAAAAGGCAGGACACATGTTATGTTGCTAGTAATGCATAAGAGATATTTGCTTGTTTAGAGGATAACAGCTGGTCAGAGAACAGTTAATATATTCTCCATCTGATGCAGACTTTCACAGCGTTCTTCCCATTCCCCCACAATCCTTAGACAGGCAGTAAGCTAGTGTCAAAAACATAACTGGGGTGCCAGCAGCCACACAGGTGTTCTTCTTGCAGCTCAACATGCTTGGACTAAAACTGGAAAACTGATCATCAGTACTACAGAGCATTATACTAGCAGCTACCAAAAACCAAAACAACCCTTTTCATTCCCTCAAATGCTCCTGTCATCAGGAGAGCTATTGGGGTGTTTTCAATCAAGTGAAGAGTGAAAGGACTCGCCTCTCATATACGCCTGCTGTTCAGCTCCACTTTTCTCCCTTCCTATCTGGTCCACTTTTGAGATGAGGAGACTTCCTCCCAAGTCAGAGAGATTCTTCCCTTTCCCATCTTCCTCAGGCTCAATCCCTTGCATGTGACCTTTCCAGCACCTGGAAACAGCCTTTCTCTTCTCAGGCCTCAAGTCTGAGCTCACACCTGCTCTCTCACCTTCAGAGCTGTCTGCCCATAATGCTGCCTACTGGTTTGAGTCAATTTTAGGTTTTTCCTTTTGTAGACTCAACTACAGCAATCCCCATGAGAGACCATGTCTGCAGAGTCATGCTGCCACCTGCTGTGACCCCAGGCAGTGCTACTCTCTGGACAGCAGGTAGCTTTACACCAGTTTCCCGGGCCAGTTGCACAGCAGTGGCAAAGCTTGCTCACTCCAGCTTTGCCAGGAGACTGTCATAAGCTGTTTGCATCCTGACTTAAGCAAACCAACTCCAAGCACCAGCTTTACCATTGCTATTGGAAAGTTCTGTCCACTTAGGAGTACTGTGCACAAAAAATCAAATTAACATTCTACAAAGAAAGCCGAGGCAAAAGAAGACCAACCTCATCCAATTATGCTTTTCATTATCATCCAGTTCTTTGTACCACACATTGCTTCATGTGAGGCACTAGCATTTCTTTGATTGATTGGAGCTTTTATATTCATGTTATCCACAAATTTTATAAGTTTTCTGTCACAGGAGTTCATGTGTTCCTCGGATGAAAGAGGAAGCTAACTCACTTTAGCAAAACAAATACAAGTTTCTTCTGGAAGACAATTATTCCTATTTCTCTCCTTTACCTCTGCTCTGAGAGAATTCAGAACTAAACAGTGCAGGTAAAGAGTTATTTGAAGACACACCAGCATGTCCTTGCAAGTAAATGACTAGGTAACAAGAAATTCCCCTCCAGGGAAGTTACTCTACACCTCCCTCCTAGAGGAGAATAATCTTATAGATACAGCCACATTTCTGACAGTGTCGATATGTTGACTGTTAGAATCAGTCTCTGCAAGTACGATCACGCTTCTTGCCGCAGGTACAACACGTTAAAACTTCAATGGGACTAGTCACAAAATCACCTGTAAAAAGTCTGGGAACATATGTGAAAACTTTAATTCCCTAAGTATGATAAGTGATAGCACCATAAACAAAGCTGACAGGAAGAAATGCTCCCTTCTGGAAACGAGTAGAGTCCCTGAAATACCATGAACTTTGAAATACAGATAATTTAAATTCATCCTCAAATGTTTACAACTGCCCCCCTTCTTCATCATCTCACTAAAACTCAGAGAACCACAAGCAAATTATCTAGAGATAAATCAACCAACCTGCTTTGAAATCATTCACTGCAACAGATCCCATCTTATCACATACATTATTTCACTTTTACTCATGTCTCGTGATCAATTTGACATACAAAGCTGAATAGGAAGTATTTTATTCCAAATGAGCATTTCTATGATGAACTCTATGTATGTCTTGCAAAAACATGGGTGGCATTTATCCCATGGTAAGAGCTCCTTATATAATGAAAAGTAACAGAAGAAAACGTGTCAAAGTTATATTAGTTTTTCTGCTAGGGTATGTAATAAAATTGACAAAACTGAATTCAGATTACATCATTTTATGGCTCCTTTCGATCTTCAAATTGTGTATTGACCGTTCTGTAGCTGATGACCAACACCTGGGGCAGAGGCTTAGAGGTCTACTTGGCTCAAAGATATATATTGCTCCAGGCAGCTTCCAGGAAACCATTCCTGCTGAGGACAGCCAGGAAACGAGGGCCAAATGGACTGGAAAGGTTGCCAGCAAGTCCAACTCAAGCAACCAGAAAAAACATTTCTAGACCCTCACAAATGATGCTGTTTTCTGAATTCTCACAAACTCATCAACAGGACAAAAGTACTTTTGGATACACTGAGAAGTTTTCCCTCGGTTTATAGTGCAAATGGAAAGAGAACTGGTTATGAAATACAGCTATACAGTGGAGGTGTCTGGGTGAAGATGACCAAAAAGGGATGATAGACAAGCTTTGTGTCATACTATGGACTACAAACCTTATGTTCCATGGAGAGCTATGCATTAGTTTTCTCCTTCCCACACCTCTGAATGGGAATATGTGAGTTCTAAGTTCACTTTTAACACAGGCTTTAATTAGTGCAATGAAGCCTTACACATGCATTAAAGAAAGAAAAGAGGGACCGAGGAATCTGGACTAAGAAGGATAAATAATGATTTTGGATAAGTTAGTGTATGAGGAACCTGCTTTTAGGATCCATAAAAGAATGGATCCTTTTGCTGCTCTGCAAAAGCTCAGTGTAAAAACACTGGCTGAAACTAAATTTCAAGCATTATGCAGATCCTAGTGCATTCCAGATTTGTTTATGAGGAAGTATGTGGAGACTCTTACAAATAACTGTCTACTCCCAGGATTTTGAGAAAAGTTCTGATTATTTCAGTCCAGAGAACCTGGAAATTACGTTTGCCTTTTAAAATATTTTGTTTCCTCTTGGCAGCATGTCAATTCAACTTTAAGGAGTCACATGCTAGATAGCAGGAATTATATAAGCTGAAAAATTATTTGCAGTAAATATATTTGGGTTAGTTACTGGTTCAGTGTCAAAACAGAGACTCAAGGATTGTGGGAATGCTTACTGGAACTACATTGTTATGGTTCTGCTTCACTAGTATTGTGAAAGGCTGTACCAAAAAGTCCTGGATATCAAGTTTATACAGGTTTCCAGCTGTATGAAAACCAATTGAAACCATTTGGTTTCAATTTTTCATCTGAAAAGCCTTTCTTTGTGCAATAAACAGCAGTAACACTCAATAACCGAGTCTTAACCTGTCACTGGTTTTAATTTTGGAAGCTTCTCTCCATTACACATTTAAGTGTAAAATCAAGCCAAAATTCAACTGCAAGAATTTAGCAATTAGGAACTAACAAGAAACTCTGCATTTCAGAGAATTACTAAACCTCCTGTAGTTTAATGAAACTTAAACGTATCTTCTTAGCATATGGGAAATTATTTGTCCCATGCTTCAGACAGTTGCAGAACAGGAAAAGTCCTTTAGTGTGATCAACTTTTCATAGGGAAAATGTCTCACTTGTCCAAAATCATCTTCAAGGAAACACAGAATCCATACTCTCAAGCTTCTCTCTACCCAAGTTTTCATTACTCTAGCTACATATCATGAAAATACTAGCAAGAGAAAGAGGGAGTACCACTGGAATAAATTAATTAAAATGATAAATAAAGCACAGGGACATAACTCTGCTGAAGGGATATCAGTGACTTAAATCAGAGACAAAAGCGTATCCAAAATGTTAAAAAACCCTACCAGACAGAAAAAGACACTTTTGTTACAAATATGATTTATGTGGTTTACACTGATTTCTGAAACATTAAGTAGAGGAATAATATTACTGATACTTTCACATTCCCAAAGAGTTTCAATTGCAGATACGGCTTGACAGAGCTCTTAAAGCTAAGACATCAACAACAATGTGAAATTTTTTAGAGTGAGAAATAAAGTAACGGTATAATTTTAAGGCAGAAGAGTAGATGAAAGTTATAGCATATCAAAAATCTTACTTGCAGGTAAAACTCGTTTCCTTTACACAGTTATAGGTAGGTTCTAGTCAGCAATAGGAGAAAAAAAAGGTAGTGGCAAGCATATACATTTTTAGATCTACAGTAAATCATTTATATTCCTATTTCACACTGTTTGAACACAAATTAATTTCATGCTGCTCAGTCACAGTGATTCTGTTCAAATGCATGGGTGGTAATGTATGGTTGCTGGGGCAGGCTAATAGTAGAAGATCTTGGATTGATGTTCCATGGGACCACCAATGGTGGTCCTTGGCTTCTCCAGTCTCTTTCCACTCCTTCCTTCAAGTGAGGCAAAGACATGACTCTTCCCTAATCATAGCACCTCAACTATTAGCAGGCTACTACTCCTCCACAGTGGTTATGGTTACATGCAACTAGAAGGCTTTCTGGGAGTAAAAGCAACAGTTGCTTTCATTTCAAAGCAACTGGTTCAAAGTCCTCAAAAAGGGCTCCAGAATTACACATGCATTTCAGTAAAAACCAGGTAACTCAAACACCTTACTCTGCATCTTGAAATCTAACAAGTGTTTTCACTGACAAAACAAACAAAAGACATCTGCCTGCCATCCAGTACTACAGAAATCTACTTACACTACCATGGAGAAGTTAGCTGTAGAAAAATAGATTTTTTTTTCAGAATGACTATGTCATCTTCTCTTATGGAGGAACAGAGACAAGTAGTTACAGAAATCATTCTAAGGTGTCCAGCTTGCAACTATGATGTGATTTCCAGATTCGCTCCAGAAATGAGGCTTCACCATTTCACAAATCACTTCAGTACACCAAAACAAGGTGGGCTTGCCTTTTAGAGAACCAATTTCTAATTCAGCAAAAACTCCAAATTCCAGCTTGGAGATACACCAATAGTGGTGAACAGTGCTAAGCAACTATTTTGAAATAAATAAAACTGGTTATTTTTAGCTTAACATGCTCTGCAAATAACATCACAAAAATACAATGTTTGAGATGTGAGCTCTGCTCTCCTTCTACCATCTCCTGTTCAAGAGAGAAATCAGGAAATTTCCTAAGAATTCATGCCTCCTATTGGGTTAGTGTGTTACCACCCAAAACTTAAGTTTTACAAGTGGGAAAAATAAAACCCTAAAATCTCAACTCCTGACAAGTTTCAAGGATCTTGTAACTGGTGTTTCATACAGAGCATTTTTTTTCTTTCTTGGTTGTAGGGGAGTTCTCTGTTTCTCACTCAAAACAGCCATGTGTGACACAATCCACTGCTCACAAGCTCTTGATTATTCTTGCAATAATACATATACTAGTGTATTTTGGACAGATGCACTGCTTTGCTCCCCCAACATACACATGTGAGTGATGACACAGCTATACTACTTGTTCTCAGAGTATTTAATGGACTCACTATACCAACTCCTCTTGCCTCCCAATGATTCAAATACAGCTAATAACTAGTTAAGAATTAGCTGCATATATGTTAGTATCTCAGGAGGAAACAAATTTGTTAGCATTTCGACATTTTTAAGGCTCAAATGCTTCAAAAACTTAGAATAAATTCAGTGCTGACCCATTTACAGGCAGAGGGGCTGGACTAGGTGACCTTCATAAATCCTTTCCATTCTGGATTTAGCTAGTCTGTCTGTAGTCTGACAAAATCCCAACAGCAAACAACTGTACAGCTACTGAATGATTTATTGGTGCAGGGGGGGAAGGAAGGGGCAAAGTTTAATACCAGAGTGTTCAAATGACTCAACTGAAAAAATAGTTATTCCCTACATGAATGCTTTAACTTAAATGGATAACTGGGTTTGGTTTACAAACTGCCACTTGGTCACAGTGAGTGTCTGTGCAGTTTTACTTCAAAAACATTAAAAACAGATGCGGTAAACAGCAGTAGATACGGTTTTACCTGAAAGGTGTGGTTGCATAATACAGTGGGGCTTTAGTAGCAGGACACTCCAAGAATCATACTATGTGCCTGAATGCATTGTCCAAACACTTCTTGAACTCAGAGACTTGGTGCTGTTACCACTTCCCTGGGGAGCCTGTTTCAGTGCTCAGTCACCCTCTGGTGGAAAGAACCTTTTCCTGATATCTAACCTAAACCTCTTCAACTCAGTTCCAGCTGTTTCCTCAAATCCTATCCCTGGTGACGAGAGTGAAGAGATCGGTACCTGCCCCTCCACTGCCCCCTGCGAGGATGCTGAAGACCGCAATGAGATCTCCCCTCAGTCTCCTCCAGGCTGAACAAACCCAGTGCCCTCCGCTGCTCCTCATAAGGCTTCTCCTCCAGACCCTTCCCCGCCCTCGTGGCCTCCTCTGGACGCCCTCCAATGGCTTATGTTTTTTGTATTGTGTTGCCCAAACCTGCCCCCAGAACTCGAGGTGAGGCTGCCCCAGTGCAGAGCAGAGTGGGACAATCCCCTCCCTCGACTGGCTGGCGATGCTGTGCCTGATGCCCCCCAGGACAGGGTTGGCCCTCCTGGCTGCCAGGGCACTGCTGACTCA
>JAWWTY010000123.1:43680715-43722977 GCA_035222235.1 Margarornis squamiger | reverse complement strand
CGGCTGGCGATGCTGTGCCTGATGCCCCCCAGGACAGGGTTGGCCCTCCTGGCTGCCAGGGCACTGCTGACTCATATCCAACTTGTCACGGACCAGGACCCCCGGGTCCCTTTCTGTTGTGCTGCTCTCCAGCATCTCCCTCCCCAGCCTATGCACACAAGCAGGGTTGCCTGGAAGAGGAGGAGGAAGGATGAATGAGGAGCGGTGCAGGAGTCGGAGGAGTATCGGGAGGAAGAGGGACAAACGAAAAGGAGGAGGAACAGGAAGAGGAGGAGAAGGAAAAGGAGGAAGCTCGCAGGTCCAGCGCTCGCTGTGTTCGCAGCCCCCTGCCCCCGGGGGCATCGCCCCCCTGCATCCCACAGGTGAGTGGGGAAGGGAAGCTTGCCCCAAATATCTGGGGGGGTAGGGTATCTTTGCCTCTTGCGGTACTCCAAAGCTGAGCCTCAAATGCCCCGTGGGGAGACTCGGGAGCTGGTTTTTGGGGGTCCCGGTGGCGGCTGCGGCGGGATGCGGGTCCCTGCCCGCGGGGAGCGCTCCGGGGGCGGGACTGCCCGAGAGCCGGCTGGGAGGAGCCCCGGGGCCGAGAGAGGGGCCCTGCCGGAGCGGGGAGCACCGAGAGGGAGCAGCCTGGAGGGGGGGATCGCCGGCACCCCCAGCAGCCTGCAGAGGGGCGGACTGCAGAGACGGGGGGGCCGGGGAACCCAGCACGCCGCAGCTGAGAGTCAGGGGAGAGGGGACCCCTGAAACCCCGGTGTCCCTAGGTGGGACAGCACAGAGGAGAGACCCCCGGCAGCCCGGAGAGGGCCGGGACCCCCAGCAGCCCGGACAAGGAATCCTCAGAAGCCCAAAGCTGAGAGACCAGAGAGGAGGAACTCCTGGGAAGGTTCTCTGGGGCTGAATCTTGGCGGTTTGGAGGTTTTTATAGACATAAGATGCCCAATGACTTCTAGAGGTGGACTTGGGCAGGAGGAACCCCCAACTCAATGTGCTCACACTTCATTTTCCCCTCCAGAACAGGATTTCTCATTGTCAAACCTCGGCTGGATGGAGGAGGAGGCTGAGGGGAAGAGGAAGATGCTACACAACACCCAGGTAGGTGAGGAGGAAGTCACTCCACCTTTCCCCCTCCCTTTTCCTCCATCTTCCATCCCAGCATTGCTCCCAGCCGCAGGACAACCCTGCTGCTGATGCCATCCTGCTGGGGACAGATGGCATCTGTCCTTCCCCTTCCCTCTGGCACTGAGGCAAATCCCCTTCCTCTCCTTTCTTTCTTACTTTACTCTCCTTCCTTCCTTCTTTCCTTCCTCTCCTTGGTTCCACTTCCTTCTTTTTCCCTTTCCTTCCTCCTCCCCAGGCAGTGAGCTGAGGACGGAGACCATGGAGGACAAATCTGCCTGTCAGAACCTCATGAATGGCTCCACGGTGCAGGAAGCCAGTGGGGAGGAAGAGCCACGAACATTCGCCACAAGAAGCAGCTTCAAACCCAGCCCAGAGCACTCTGAAGAAGAAAGACCCATCCTCTGCCAGGAAGGTGGGCAGAGCTCTGACCTGGTGGACCACCAGCAGCTTCACACAGTGGAAAAGCCCTACAAGTGCTTGGAATGTGGGAAGAGCTTCAGCCAGAGCTTCCACCTGATTCGCCACCAGAGCATCCACACCGGGGAAGGACCCTATAAATGTCGTGAATGTGGGAAGAGCTTCAGCGATGGCTTCACCTTCGCTGCCCACCACCGGGTGCACACAGGGGAACGGCCGTACAAGTGCTTGGAATGTGCAAAGAGCTTCAGCCAGAGCTCCAACCTCATCACCCACCAGCGCCTGCACACCGGGGAGCGACCCTACAAGTGTCCTGACTGCGGGAAGAACTTTGTCCGCAGTGCTGACCTCATCATCCATCATCGCATCCACACTGGGGAGAAGCCCTATGAGTGTCCCAAGTGTGGGAAGAGGTTTCGGAGCAGCTCAATTGTCAACAGGCATCAGAAGACGCATACAGAGGAGAGGCCGTACAAGTGTCCTGAGTGTGGGAAGAGGTTTCGGAACAGCTCGCATCTTATCAGGCATCAATGGACACACACGGGGGACAGGCCCTACAAGTGTCCCCAGTGTGGTAAGAGCTTCAACCAGAGCTTTGCCTTGATCAGACACCAACGGACCCATCAGGAAAGGAAGCCCTACAAGTGTCTCGACTGTGGCACTTTGTCTGCTGCTTCAACTTCATCACCTGTCAGAGGACCCACCTCGGATTATCCACAGTGACCCACACTGGGTAGAGATCTGGTGACCCCCAATCTCGGTGATCCACATTGGGCAGCATATTAGGTTTGCGTGGACAGGTCTTTGGCACAGGGGTGCTACAGGGGTGGCTTCTGTGAGAAGCTGCCAGAAGCTTCCCCCATGACCATCTGATTTGCATCTGTACAATGTTTACCAAGAAGCAATGAACCATGTTTAAAAATTCCCTTGGTAAGGGATGGGAAACTTTACCTGTTATAGTTTAACACATCAAATTCCACTTTATAGCACCAAAATGCTGCAAAAGCAAAATGAAAGGCATGCTGTGCTAGAAACAGTGGGCTAGAACAGGGGGCTGGGGAAAGGGCATGGAGAAAAAAAATCATTTTCTTCTCATATGCAGCATTAAAGTTCCAGTCTCATCAGATCATAGCACAAATTTGAAATGTTGAGGTGCTGCTTCATGCTTGTAGTTTAAGCAGCCTTTTTCCAATACAAAAATATTCCACTGACTACTGTAATTTCAACATACAATAAATGAGTTAAGGAGTGACAGATTTAGCTTAAAAAAACTCTGGGGAGTAAAGGTTTTTATTTTCAGTAGTAAATGACTTCTGCTTCTACAATTCTGTTAGTTTTTTTTCATGAAGGGAAGAAGTCAGTCCTATAACCTAGCTATGCTTACATTTATTTCTAGTGACCATGTCATAAATCTAATCTGGATTAGTAACCTAAAGGAAAAAATACATCTAGATCTATATCCATCTCAGGTAATTACAGACAAGAAGGCTCTACATTGGTATATAGCGAGGTGATGAGTTTTCCAAGAAACTGACATCTTACAGTTCAGTACCTAGTTCACTGCACAAGTGCCTCACATTAATAAAGGCTCAAGTCAAATAATGGCATATATCTACTTTCTTTGAGGGACTCATCCCATAAAGGACTACAAATACAGGTTTTAATCACACTTCACCACCTGTATATAATTAAGAAGAGTATTTTGGATTTTGGACTATTTTGAAATCTTAGATTGAGTGGGTTAAAAAAACCCCAAAACAAACAACAGGTTGTCCTGGATATAAATGGGTATGCGCACTTTCCAATTACAGTGTAGCCATTTATAGCCAGGCTACCTTTTCAGCTAGTTATATTGCCACACTTGGTTAAAAAAGAAAAAATAAGCACATAATCCACAAGAGCACTTATGAATCTCTGCAGTTACAGAATGCTGTTTCCAGTTGTGAGATATGAAGAGCAGACCACAGACTAGATCTAAGCTTCCCCCCCTGCCCTTGGTATTAATCAGTTTAATTAGCAACTCAAGCAGTAGTCTCTCCTTCAATTATACTCTCCCCTTTCTCAAAACTATAGAGCTGTATTAAAATTAGGCTGAACAAAATATATTATGATCTGAAATAAGGGCTCATTCCCACTGGGACAGCATACAGTTGCTTATTGTAAGAGCTTTGTGCCTGAGCTCTGTATTTTCTCCTCTTTTCTTCCAAGTAATTTTAGTTGTAATTTCACAAAGTACTATTATATAACCAAACTATAAATAATACTTAAATATCAATTCTTCTAATAGCACCACATACTCCTAAAGACATTCCTTACAAGATGAGATTTTACAATTATGAGATGTAACCTGCCTTTTTTTTTTCCCCTGTGCCCTACAATTTACAATTTAAACAGAATTGTATTTAGCACCAAAAATACAACTCTGTACCATCCTAAAAGTTGTGTCAGAAAGTACATTAAATATGATACCTTCATTTTAAGCAAGTGGTTAAGTGGTAATATTCCAGAGAAAAAGTGTCTTACCAGAGCTCGCTGACAGAAGAGCTTCTTTGTGAGGTGGTGTTTTAATAGTGCTGGCAGTTTTATTTTTACATCCTCTCTTCAAGGTCAACACAGATGGCACTATCTTAACCTTGGGAGTTGATACACTTCGTAGTGTGATTGGGTCTTTCTTTGGTATGTTGTTCCCTTGCGTTGTTCCATCTTTCACAGAAGGCATCTGTTTTAAGAAAAAAAACAGAAACCAAAAAAACAACAATACAATCCATTCACCACCAGTGTGAGAAACTGAAGATCTCCCTTTGCAGCATCTGTAATGAAATACTGACCACCCAGGTAGGGGATACGCTTAGTTCATCTCTATCACACTGTCCACATCAGCAGTTCAGAACCTCAAGAATCATCTCCTAAATGGCCTTCAGCAACACAAACCTATTAGCTTGAAGCTAATCACTAGTAATGACAAACACGCTAAAAAGAGGTTACAGAGGTCATCTTACATCAGAATTTCTTGCTCTTCCTCCCCCAACTCTAATTAAGGAATTCCATTACATGACTACACCTAATCTCAAGATCTTTACCAACACGCTACACATGTTAATGCCCTGAGAAGACAGTTGTCCCTACTACCTGAAGTGTCACAGCCATTACAGTAGCCTCTTGGTCTAGGTCTTGCATCACAACACAGAAACAGGTTAAAATCTTTCACATTGAGGTGCCACAGGTAAAACATAAATTCAAGAGTGGACATGGGACAGGTTTAAAATAACTGGTTTATACGTAGGAAACATCTATGTTTCATACACAATTCTTGCTACAGTTTATACAGACAGTAATTCATGACCACTCTTACTGCACAGTCAAACCTGTAAAGGTAAACTCGTAAGACTGTACAGCTCTTCATATGCTTTTCTGTGCCTCAAGCCAAGATGCAGCAATTCAGGCATACTACTGTACTCTCTACTTTCAATGCTAATCCTCACCTTCATTTTCAGATGTTAATCTGTACTTTTCAGAAGACTGGTTATTAAGTTTAGTCCAGCTGATTTGTCTACTGTACATTTTAAAGAAATTGTTCTATTGTTTGTCCAGGTACAAGCAGAACAACTAATATCACAAAGGTTTCCCTAATGACAATGGAGTAAATTAAAAGCATTCTCTCCAACCCTCAGCACCAAAAGCAAGGACTGAAGCAGAATCCAAGCTTTTAAAGACTTCAGAGTTACAATACACCTTCCTTGCTTTCATGCTTATTTAGGTTTTCAAGTTAAATCATTTATAGTGATAAATAGTATTATTATTTATTAATCTCTGGTATAATGTTTAAAAAATGGATAGCTGCTTCTCTTTTACCTAAGTAGCTTCCTCTGTATACTGAGTTTTACTGGGATTTTTCTGGCAAATCATTAAGATCTGTCAAAAATTCAGACACCATCTGCTTTACCAGTAACAGCTGCAGCCTCCACTTCACCAATTTAACAAAAGCTGTTGAACCCACAAACTAGCAACAGGAGAAACTCCATATAGCACTAAGACTCCAACTCTGTGTCCCTACCATACCTCTTGAGATCCTGGGCAACCCAACCCTTCTTCCCCGTCATTCCTTTTCTTTTATCCTTCTTTCAAAAGTATTTGAAAGCAGCACATTTCTCCTGACAGGCAGCTGACTCATCCAGAAGTATTTCTCAACCAACCAGCACATGCATACCTCCCGGCCAGGAAGTTTGCACCTTCCAGCTGGCTGACTGCCCAAAACCAGGTATATGCCCTCTGCATGAGAAATATTTCCTGGCTACTCTAACTATTCTAATGAGTCCTGGTTCTACTTCAAACAAACAAACTCCCAAATTATTCAAAGCAGACAGTGAAATAAAATGTTTCACCAACTTCTTGGTCTTCAGGGTTTTTTTGACAATGTTACTCTCAATATATACACAATATTTACATAAGTAATTCTAAAAAATGCAATTCAGTTCTAAAGCACATTTGGAAAGATGAAAATACTGAAAAGAGCAATTTACGGCTAATGTCTATTTAAAATTACAGCACCACCAGAATTATCTTGAAAAAAAGTGTGTATTAAAAGCTGTATTTAGAAAACCTCAACAAGTGAAGCTATGCAATTTTACAAGTTTGATAAAGTTAAGACTTGTTTGCTTTTATTAGACATCATTCACCAACTGCATTGTCTTTAAAAGACCTTACAAAAAAAAAATTTATATCATGGAAAAAAATGAAGGCAGAAGACACTAAATTGCAGTTGAGGTCAATTGCAACCAGTTTGTAAAACAGTATTTATTAATTTCCTTTATGAGGGAGAGACTTCACCTGAGATATCAATACTACAATTACATTTGAAGACACAAAACCCATTCTGCTATTTCCATCCAGCACCACGCAATGCCAGATTTCCTTTTTCGAAATGTACCAAACATAAAATTAAGTGTGAAAGGGTAAAAAACTTACCAAAGGAACAGAGCGCATGTCAAATGTTTCATTTGCCACGTCTTTTACCAATGTTGCTTCCCGAAGCATTCCCATATTGCTGCTTTGCTCTCTTTCACCTCCAGTCAGGTTGGTATCTTGAGCACACGGCTGCATTAAGGAGTTTGAACTTTCCATTTTATCATTTAGGATCTCTTTTGAGCTCTCTACACACGTTGGAAGTGCAGCAGAAACCAAGGAGCACGCCGAATGGGTAGCACTTGCTTTGTCAATGTCTTCCGGACTTCTCTTTAATGCAGGTGCCTTTGAAGCCTTCTGGGAAGCATTTCTGGGATGTGTTGTGGCATGTACAACTTGGCTAGTGAAGAGGCGTTTGTTAAGATGGAGCTTATGGGGCTTATTTACAGGCAACTCCACTTTAGAATCTTTACCTAGATCTACAGTCTTATTCAGCACTTTTGTAGAGGAGGACAAGTGCCTTGGGGAAGCCACACGTGAAGGTGAGGAGACAACTGATAGCTGGGGGGACTGGGGAGACTGTTTTAGTGCTGCACTGTCTCTTGAATGTAGCATAGGTCTAGACACAACCTTTGGCTTCACGTTTTTGAAATCAGGTTTGGGAAAACTAACAATCTCTGATTTCTTTGCTTTGGTTATTGTTGATGCAATAGGAGACCTACCAACTGGTTTTCTTATAGATTGATCTGAACTAGCTCTAAGCACAGACCTTTTATTATGTCCTCCTACAAATGCCTCATTTGGTCTTGGTTTGCGAGACTTGTCTTCAAGTTCTTCCAAAGCTGAAACAGAGAAAGTTCTAATTTTTGATCGTTCTTTAGGGGTTGAAGTACATAGAGCAGAATCACTTTCATCAACTCTAGGACTGAAGACCACAAAAGTTGCTTCACATTTCAGGTCAGGTATAACAGTCCTCTTTAATTTTGGTACACTGCAAGACACAGAAGGGGTGTTGTGCATATCCTGAAGAGCAGCATTTCCAGAGATACTTTGTTCTTTGGTTAAGGGTTCACTGGTTTTCTTTGGTACTTGTTCTTCATCCATTTTATCTACTGGGAGAAGGTGCACATTATTTACAGGACTATCCATGCACGTTTCAGCATTGGAATTCCCAGTTTCATCATGGTCAGGGGTATCCTGCAAGGATTTCACTTGGTCATCTTCATTATTATTAATGCATGGTGATAATGCATCTCGCCTATATGGATCTACACATTCAGCAGCTAGTTTTCCAGACTGTGCTTCTGTTTCCTGTGATTCTTTATCAGTCTTGATAGTGTTTTTCAGATAGTGCTTGACACCTGCAGAGGTGAAATTAGGTGTCCTTTCTGAGCTCATTCTATCAAATTTCTCTCTTGTACATACTTCAGAAGAGATCAGTATTTCTCTCAGACACATATCATCATTTTGATCAGTTCCCAGAGTTTCACTTGTAACATTAGCAACATCCAATGTGCTCAGGTGGCAGCATGCCCTGTCATTTATCAGGGACTGCACGTTCTGCTCTGAAGCAGGAAGTGTTAATACACACTTAGAGTCAGTCTGACTGTAAGGCACTGAGTGTTTGATACTCTGGTTTTGCATTTTTGCCATAGCAATGTCACCGTTCAGCAAGTTTGTTGTTGCTTTCAAGTCACAATTCAAAGGACACATGCAAGTCTGCTCAGCCACGGAAGACTTGCATGCAGTATCTGCATCTTCCAAAAGAGCTCCTGTGCAGTTGCATTTGCCAGGTGTCTCCTGCAGATCAAGTACTTCAATACACTGCTGTTTTAAAAGAATACTTCTGAAGTCACTCTTATTTTCAAAATCATCTTCATGCTCAGCCACTATATTCTGGCCAGTTGAATTACTATGTATCTTGGTGGCACAATTCTTTGAGGAAGGTGTAGCTCTGTCACGTGTGTAGTTATTTCCATTTTCATCCCTTATAAGAAAGGAAGACTTCAAGCCATTCTTTGCTTTGTCATCTGACTTCCCAACATTCATTTTGAAGGCTAAATTTTAAACTGTTTTCATTTTATACTTTTTTAAAATCTCCGAGAATGCAGATTCGTTCGAACTTTGCAGAAAAAAACCTCAAACACAACAGCTTTTCCCTGGAATGTGTCAATTATCCTGGAAGATATTTAAAAAGCAGTTCTTTGTTTTCATGTTTCCCAAGAGGACTCAAATGTTCTGGAATTAAAAAGAAATTAAAAACAATTAGCTAAACTAGAATTTTAAGACAGTAAATATTTATAAGCTCCTAGTCTTTGAATCAAGTTCAGACATTTTGACCAACTTTCTTAAGCAAATTAGGATTTTAGAAAGATATCATCCATGCATGCATACCTTCCCAAGCCATTTCCACTTCTTTGACTGCCAAGCAAGTTTGAACCCTTTGGTCAACTGCAGTCAAGTGCAACTTCAGGGTTACATTCTCAGATACATAGCTTGCTTGGCTTTCATACAAGCAAAAAAACAACTCAAAAGATTTGGCTCCTCAACAGGGAAAATGTATTTGAGGGACTATACGACAGAATGAACCATCATTTTTCCCTCTTTCAATAGCAAGTACCCCAAAATAGGGCATGGTTCCTCATACCAGTGTGTAGTCAAGCTATGAAGCTTCTAACTGCACACTGCTTGGAAACTAAAAGCTTACACAGGATCAAACTAAGTAGTTAAGAGCAATGCTAACAAAAACAAAACAAAAAAAAACCCCAAACAAAACCAAACAAAAAAAAAACCCTACCAAAAAAAAACAAAAAAAACCCACAAAAAACCCTAAGAAACCAGTCCAAAACTGACTCCAGATGCTGTCAGTCTTGAGATGCAAGCAGTCAGGAGAGAGAAGAATCACTGCAGACTCATCCTGTTCTTCAACCCTTCATTCAGCATTCAGCCCTGGCTACTGCTGGAAATGGGACATAATGTAATGTGGATCTTTAGTCTGGCCACGTCTGGTCCCATGTATGTTCTCATTTACACGTTTGCATGAGGACAGGAAATAGAGATCTATATTGTAATAATGATAAAATGCTGCTGTATAAGCTCAGGTCTGCAATAGAAATAAGAGGAGCAACACAGGAGCAATACTAAGAATGCCAGTGAAGAAAAAGTTTAATGCTCATCCCTTGATGCACAGAGCAATAACAATCCCAGAGAGCACCTTTTCTCTGCACTGAAGGCCTTCTTCCTGCCTTTCAAGGAAGCAATGCATAGCAGAGGCAGCTTGAGATCTTTCAAGACTTGTTTAAGACATCTGAGATGAAATGCAGAGAGGAGAGGGAGGTGCACAATCAGATATGAAGTCAGACTAGTACACTTCCCATATCCTGCTGGAGTATCCAACCAGCAGATGCACATGGGACCCCTTCAGACTCACTGGAGAGCAATTCCATACTTAGTAAAAGCCTCCATCTTCTATAAAGATGAATGGCCAAGTGAGAAAACAATTCCAGTGTCCTCTCCAGTAGAGCAGAGCCACATAACCTCACCCAAAACTGTAGGGGAAGGTGGGGGTGGCAGGATGACATGCACAGATGATGGAGGACAATGGACCACGCATGGGATGCTGATGCACAAACAAGCAAAAACAGTAAAGAAGAGCACTTGCAACATTACAGTCACAAGTTCCTAGCAAGCATTAAGACTGCACACAGGTACCAAAACCACAAGGACACAAAAGAGAGATCAAACATCCAAAGCAGCTGGATAACCTCCATATCACAACTCCATACGAAAGCCTCCTAGTACCAAAAATGAGACCAGAGGATAAAGAACTTCAGATTTATAAGATATGATTGCAGTGGTGGGGGGCAACCGGTCAGAAAGAAGGCTCACTTTCAAAGCAATAAAGCCTAAATAGGAGAGATGAAGTTCACTCAATCCAACAAGGGAATCTGGCTGAAGGTGCAATCATTGGCAAAGGTCAGCTTCCCAACTGAAGAACAACAATTGGACAAGTGTTGAACACCATCACATATCTGGAATGACAGATTCCACTCTCCAATCAAAGAGCAGGAAGAAGGACACTTGCCATCAAAAACAATGAACAAATAGGTCAATGGTGTTTAACTAAAAATGCAGACACAAGAGCATGGTGCCATCAAACATGGATACAGATGTAATGACATACTTGACTGACATTTGGTGTGAGGAAAGCAGCAGGACATGAACATCAGGATTAAATATGTAGGGTGGGCAGAATAGTTCACAATTCACATATAAATTAAAGTCTGAAATGATGTGACTATTTCAACTATGGTGACAATACTAGATGCGATACACCAAGACAAGTCAAGGAGGCTACATGATCAGAAAAGATTATAATAATAATACTAATAATAGATTTTTGCTATAGGAATGTTGATTAAGCACATTGAAGAATTATTCTGTGATAGTATTTTTGTGCAATGGAATCAATGACTGCTTTGGAAAACAAGTGTGCCATGAGAAGAGAAGCAACTTCTGATTTGTTCTTTAACAAATAAGTTTAAAGCCTCACAGAAAGCATATAAGCCATCTTGGAAACCACAGCAGGGGAAAAAAAACAAACTCTTATCAACAAATGCTTTGGAAAGCACAAAATGAGGCCAGCATGCTAAGTAGTGAAAGGTAAGTTACTAAAAGCAAAAATGCATTATTCAAAATGCATTCTTGCATTATTCAAAACTGACTTTTTTCCTTAAAGCTTGTTTTCTCCAGCTGAAAACACAGCTTGAGTAACTACATCCAAAACAAATCCCTTTTCATATCAGTGAAAAGTATAAAGCTTTACATAGTGGCTGCATGGCCCATGAAGGTTTAAGTACAAAAGCAGCACACAAAGTAGGACTTCTAGAACTGCAGAAATTTACCTGCTCACTATGAACAAAACACAAAGTGGCTTCTGGCCCACAACTTGGTCTTTACATGGTACTTTGAATATCTGACTCCGACTGAGGGTAAAAAGGCCATGGAACAAGGAAAACAGCAAGCTACTGAGATCAAACTGCACACTTGTCCCCACTTCCCCTCAGAGATGAAATGGCTTATATAGCTAAAAGTCTCCTAGAAACTCAAGACCGGTCTAGATCTTTTGCTTACCCACTATTATTCAATCCCTATACAAGCATAAACAATTTTAGTACCCTCATTTTCACCTTCAATTAGGAAACCTAAGGCATATTGAAGAGTTCTTCCAAAAGTCTTCCCTGAAGGCAGGGCAAGAACCTGTTCTGAATAATTTTCCATTCATTTAAGTGAATCACAGAATCAACTGCTGAAAATATCTGCAAACTTTGCTTTCACTGTTATTTTGACACATTAAAACTTGTCTCTACTTGCCTGGAGTCTAGACCTTAACACAGCTTGCTCACCTAGTCATGTAACAAGAAGTAGAGTCCATTTTGATTCAGCATTAGCTCAGATCAAACCAGCAGTCTTACCTCTTTCAAGAGCTTTCTCTCTAGAGAAAACAGACAATTTCAATATATCAAGACTTGGCAAGACTGAGATCGCAAAAATTTAAAGAATGGTGCATTGCCTTACAGTATGCATATCTAATAATGCCAAAAATTAAAACACAGGCAGCCAAGTAAACCGTGATCCAATTGATGCTGAAAAAGCTCCAAGAAAAATAAAAGCAGTTTTGAGACTGAAGAGAAAAATTAGAAAGTGTGTTCAAGTTGCACATGCCAAGGTATCCATGTACATATAGAGGTCTGCTCACTCAGTGCTCTGGTCTTTGACATAACCACAGAACATACAGCAATAAACTACTGATTCAACTATTTTTAAAGCAAATTTTCACTCTAATCAATACTTTCATGAGTAAGTAGACCAGCTTCAAATAGAGCTTCATATCCACAGAGTCCTGAAGGCATCCTGCATAAAAAGTGAGGCATTTCTAAGGATCAGCTATGGTGTATCTGTTACCTAGATGAGTATTATTCCTCAAAGAGCTGACATTCTGTAACTCTGCATATACCAATACATTCACTAAGCTTATGAAAACACTTACTAGGGATGGGAAATTCTTTAGTTTCAATATTTGCCATAGGGGGAGGGCAGTAGCAGATGCACAGACACAGCAGTTGCCCTTGCTGAGAACACACAGTTCCTGGCTAGTGATTTGAGGAATTCTCTAAACTAAATATTACTCATAAACTTGTTTTGACTTTGTCTTACATCAAGTACTATGCATACCTGGCCTCCAAATCACCCTACAGTGCAGTGCAAAGGAGTTTCAGTTGTTTAGTGCATTCACTAAAGCTCAGCTTGCCAAATTTCAGTTGTGTACTTCAAGTACACTGCTGAAAAAGTCTTTGCTATCAGAGTTCTAAGCTCTCCCCTTCCTCAATAAATGTAAGAGCTTGGGTTAACAGTAGTATCATTTGGGGGTAAAAAAAAAAAAAAAGGGAAAGGAGCTTGGCAGGTAGATTCTTCTAAAAGGAGGAGGAATTGGCTGCCAGAAGCCCCAGATTCAGGAGAAATACATTATAACGTGCAGAACTGGGCTCAGAGCAAGACAGGGGGTGTCCAGGGATGTGCTGTAAAAGGGCAGAGGGACAGTGACTGGTTCAGTGCTAGGTAAACAGGAATCAAAACCACATCAATTACAACGGGTAAGTCAATCTACAAGTCGACAAATTACTACAAGAATTCAAGTCAGTTTGTGTTAGTGTCACAATGCAGACAGTAATAATTTATGCTTTTCCTGGTACTCCCATCTGGAACTTGATTCTTTTAATCAAACTGTCACACAGCATTTACACACACCCATCAGCTGTGTTTGTAAAGCCTGTATGAAGGGGGACGTGGGGTGGGGAATAAATCTGAAAGGAGAGGGTATGCCCAGACATGCAGGAAGGCAGTCTAGAAGTGCTTTAATTAACTGAATGTACTTTGATACCAGATAAAATGCAGCATCAGCATTCCAGCAGAAAACCATACTACATGGTCATGATTACCACAGTCACTGAAATCAAAAACCATATAAGGCATTTCATATGTCAGTGCATTACACTACAACCAGTTTATTTGACCACATTCTGGAACACAACACTATTGCAGAAGTCTGACTTTTTCAACATATACCCCTGAAGGCAGAGATGGCATCATCCAGGAGGGAGTCTGCATGCAGCAACCAGGCATATCTCCCAACATGTTGTTCAGTGTCACTCTAACATGCTCCATAAGAAAGCATAGGAAAACAAGCAATTTCAGGTAATATTGCATTTACATAAAATTGCAAATTTTTGAGCTCTCTGTGCAGCCTCAGTAATGTCACATCCTGATGTGAACAAGCCTATAAACCAAGCTAATTCAAACTATTAAAGAGAGAGAGTGAGTTAAGCTCCTATAACAACTTCACCCAAACATTTATAACATTAAAAGTACAATGTACTCCTAGAAGTGAATTACATGAAGTGCTCATATGCTAACGGCATTGCTTGCTTAACAACACACAGTATCAACAGTGCTGGCATTGTGAAGGTGCTCTGTTTATTAAAAAAAACAAACAAACCAACAAACCTACAACAAAAACCAAAACACTAAAAATGAACCCACCCCACACAGTAACTAAGCAACATCTGTATGCTTTACTAAAAGCCATTTTAGAAGCCAAAGCTATGGCAAGCAGAAATAATGTGCAAGGTATGTGTGCAAGCAATCTTTCAAGCACGTTCAACTGAAGGAGTAGTATCGCTTGCACAGGCACGAACCATCAGTTTTTGCCTTCTCTACCTGGATGTCTGCCAGTCTGCTTCAAGACTGAAGCACCAGTCTTGGTGCTGTAACATATAAGTTACAGCAACCAAGGAGCATGAATTTTAATCAGCTAAATCTTGGCTCTGAGGTATAGAAGAAGCAAAGTGGAACAGCAATTGAGCATACAGCTGCAGAAATCAGACATCATAAAGTTGTGCAAGACCTGTTGACTTCCCATAAGATGTTCAAACCATGACACTACCATCAGACTACCACAAAACTTGACTGCTGATGCTTACAGGTACATTTACCCTAATAGCTTGGCTTACTACTGAATAAATGGTTGACTGAGACAGCAATGCTAGTGCTTTCCCCAAACTCACAGCCTCCAGTGATTCAGTCCTCAGACTGTTGTTTCCGTTGAAAGCTTCAGTGGCTTTTGGACCCTTCTTTTCCTTACCCATAGTCATTGCTTTCCTAAGATGAAGAGTCCTTATTTATTCAAATGCTTATGAACTCTGGCCATCCTTGTTGGCCTCTCCTTAAGAATGTGAGGCTGTTCTCTCCATCCTCAATTTCAGACTCTTTGTAAGCACATAAACACACACACACAGACATTCCAATGGATTTATAGTGTCTTGATAACGAAGTTCTTTTTCCTTTAATAACTGCCAGCTTTGGAGTTCCATTGTAAGGTAAATTTCAGGAGAACTTTTTATTCAGAAGTGGAAGACTGATATAGTGGGGGTTTATTAAGTAGTAAATAAAGCCCTGCTTTTACTTAAATAACTGAGATAGTTAATAACATTGTCTAAAACCAGCCGCTGGTATTTTGGGGATTTTGAAGTGCATGCAACCCCTCAAATCAGGAAGTTCTGCAAATGCACATGCCTTTGCCCCTCTCAGTTTTATAGTACCTGTCAAGATGAAACTGGTGCAAGGAACAGAGGTAAGTATAAACGAGCCAGAGACAAATACTACCTATTAACACAGTGCAAGTAAGCAAGTGTGCTTCATTGTTTGAGATTAAGTGCATGAGAGACAAACCAAAGCTACCTATTTGAATGTGCAGAGAATAGCAACAAGCCCCTCGCTTGGTTATTCCAGCGTGCTCTTACAGCTTCTCATTTATAGCTTCATTAAGACAGCATTCGTTGCTGAAAGTGGCACAGACTACTCATGAGGTTTTCAAAGCATGGTGCAGTACACAGCAGCACACATGGTCATAGTTACAATTTATTTATCCATTGCCATCATAAACAAAGCCTGTGCATGGTTTTGCATGAGATCACTATTCAGCCTGTTCGTCTTCAGAAACTTTTCAAGAATGCCATTAAGTTCTACCTAGTAAATTAGTCATCAACTTTTCAGGCAGGTGCTTTGGGGATATTTATTTGCTATTTTATCACAACTAAGTTATTTAGCAAAAGCATATGTTCTTGTACAGGGAAGGATAAATTTTCAGGTCAAAAGGAAAGTAAGGAGCTGGAACTTGAAAAAACAAACAGTACATTTATTATGGCACTTCCTTGGAAGATCAAGGTTCAAGTCCTTCTTTGAAAGACTTGATTGAATAGGTAAGCACAAACAAGAGTGAGACTGTCATGTTCAACAATCCTAATCAGTGTTCAAGTTACTTAACTAGATAGGGCTTACAAATATGGTTCACCTTCTCTGTTTCCTGGAATTCTGCTAAACTGATTTTTTCCACTGTTACCATTTAAAGGGTACATTCATATATTTTGTAATCTTCAAGATACGAAACAGAGGGCCAGGACTGTTCACAGGAACTTTCCCTCTAAGATTGAAACATTATCAGTGTAGCAAGAAAGGTGGTAATGTATTTTGAAGAACAAAACTACTTTGAGAATTCCTGCTAGGTCTGTTCAGTCACTCACATACAGCAAATAAGAGAAACTTTAAAGTTAAGCAAATAAGGTTTGTGCTCTTCAAGAACATCCTCAAGTTTCAAGGTAGTCTTCAAATATCTAGCAGTATTCCTGAAGTCTCTCATCATTCATTCTCGATCATAATTTCTCATTCTTTAAGGAAATGTCAGCCATCAGCACCCTTGCTGCCCAACTTCCTTTAAACAAACTGCAAACATTCAAAGTAGAAGCTGGGCTGACGTATTCCACACTAACAGGTCAGTCCTCTTACAACCTTTCTACTCTCCATTACACATTTCTCCTCTTTTACAGAACTGTCAGCTTGCCTCATACTCTCCTCTTGCTCCTCATCCTAGAGGAGTCAAATCTAGTGGAGAAGCAAGTACACAAGGAAGCAAGGCAAAATAGCCATTACGCCTTGGATTCTCAAGACAAATGGCAGAATGTTGTTACTGGTGGCTTTATCAGGGTTTTCTGTTCTAGTTTTTTGTTTGTTTGGGGTTTTTAAATTTTGTTTCAAAACATTCCCCTCTGAGAATTTAAAAAACAATATTTAAGTGAAGAATTTGTCTGCTGCTAATCTCCTCTTGACAGACAAGTAAAAGGTTTTCACAAAAGAGCAAGTACAAAAAAGGTAGAAATACTTTGCAGAAGAAGCACTACACTGCAAAGGTGGTAGCTAAAAAGCCAGTTGTAACCCTGGGAAAAAATAAAAATATTTTTAAAAAAAGGTTGTAATTTCCTAACAACAAGCCAACAATTTGGCAATTCAGAGCAGAAATTACTGTAACCATTACCACTGAAATAACTCCTGCATGAAATATTTGCAATTAAGTTTTAATGCCAAGCAAATATACCACAATGTGCCAGGCAGCATACACTGAAACTTAAGGTTATGTGCTAACTTGAAACTTTTCATATTACTGAACTATTTTACAAAAGCAGCTGTGCCCCCAGCCCTAGTGTGAGGGCTACACAACTTATAGCTGACATCAGCACTCTTCTGGCTAGTACAGTGACTGTGTCAATGGCATCAGACAGTTTAGGCCAGAAAAAGACTAACTGCTCCCAGGCATTGTGTGTCCTTCAGCTCTTCACCTAAAACTGAGCTCAGCAACTGGCTATATTTAACACCGACATATGATATGAACTAGTTTACAGAGCATTTGGAGTACTCTCAACATTACCTGTAGTGAAGCAAGATACAGTAAGTATAGCAGTATCAATTAGCTCTAGTGGATTATCCTGCGTAACAAATCTATAACCAGAATAATTTAGAAAACACATTGATCTGCTTTTTGTATGACTGAAAAAGCAGCATCCTTGCCATGGTATTCTCTTGCACTAGAAATTGAAGAATTAATATGTTTAGGATTTCTCACATTAACCAAGTCAGAAATTTATTCAGCTTGCAGTTTCTGCAGACTCAAAAGTTGCTTGCTGTGCAGAAGTGATCTTTTATTCAGAAAATACTACAGCCAGCCAAGAACAGTTTCCACTGACTCTACAAGGAATTCTACCTCTGGGTTAAGACTGCACTTTTGCACAGCAAGCATCACAAGAGAATTTAATGCTGCATTTGCCAATTAACGAACAGATATTTTTACATTTAAAAAAATATTTATGGGTACTGATTATATATAGTGAGGGGGAAAAAGAATCTAAGAAAATTTCAATGAACTGGTTACAAGAAATAATATTTTGGTAGCCAAACAGGAAACAGAACCAACCCAATGATTAGAAGTCCTAAAGGTGCAATGGTTGTTGAGGATTTTCAGTAAGTATTGTTGAATAGTAGTTTAAATCCTAACAGTCCTAAAAGTTTCACCAGTATTTCACCTGCAGGTTGCACAACCGGCACCTGGAGTAACAGGGCATTTGTAACCATGCTTCCAAATGTTGTAGTCTCAGGCAAAAAAAAAAAAAAAAAAACCACAAATAAAACACATTTAAGAACATGAAAACCTTGCTATTTTTCCTACAAAGGAAACCTTCTCACAGTGAGATCAGTCCTGCTACATGAGTTTCACTCTTTTTACATTTTTTTGGTTGTTTGCCTTTTGGGCCCAAAAGACACAAGCCTGGGAATCCAAGAGGGGCCAGCTCTGCAAAGCTAAACACAGCACTGCACCTCTGCAATGGACAAATGGCAAGAAAGGTGCCCTAGCAGTTCTGCAGAGCTGTTAAAAAAAAAAAAGCTTAATTTATGCAACAGTATTGAACAGCAGGCTGCAGCCGGTGCTCTCTGGAAAGCACCAGCTCCCTGTGCCACTTGACATGCCTGGCGACAGGCTGCTTGCAGCACCACGAGGGCTGAAATTCCACCAGGTGCTGGTGGGTGAAAGACTAGCAAGAAGGGCAAGCTGGGCACATAGTTTGAAAGACTGCCAGGGAAAGGTTACTAGTCTCACCCACGGGATCCCTTGAGAGGGATCCAGCCCTGCAGGCTGCCAGCCACTCCCTGCAGTTTCCCCTCCACTCTGGAGAAGGGGCTCCACTTGGGCCCTGAGCAGTAGCACCTTGGAGACGAAGGTTCTGTATTTGTGGGGGCAACAGCAGGACTCAGAGCTCCTATACAGAAGTATTCTGTCAGTCCCTCTGGTATCCCACAGGAATGCTGTAGTCTAGCAAAGAATTATAAATTTCTTTCCTAAGACTCAAGTGGTCCAAGTCCATTATTTTGATATTTTTCCTTGAATCAATTTGCTTAATGTCAAGCATCAAATCTAAAAGGAGTTTGTTATAGGCAATGTCTTGTTTTACAGTACAGTCAAACCTCTTACACCAAAGCTTTAATCAGAGAGCTGAAGGGTGTTTTAATTTCAAATACAAACCTCTCAAACAGTTCTCCCCACTTGACTATATAGCTGCCTTGAGAGCTTCCCACAAGAGCAGAGCTTTTGTACATCACCAGATCACTGCAGACACTCTGGAACTACAGTTACATCTTATACGGCAACATTATCTTTGATGTCCTATCAGGACTGACCAAAGTAAGTGCCATAGGCAGCGGCAGAACAGTTACTCACCCAGTGCCACATCCATACTTGCTGTTCCCAGGTGAAGTTCAGCTTCTGCTACAGACAGGCCCTGAGATGAGAGATATGCACAGCTAGAGGACATGACACACACTGGCAGAGTACTGTCTCTGTGCCACCAAGTTTTCCAATAAGTAAATCACTATCTAAAGTAATAAATCTAATAACTAAGTTTTCTAATAAACTAAATCACAACTCTTGGCTAACTGATAACCCAACAAGGCCTCATGATTACCAGGAAAAACCTGCCTTTTTCTTCCTCTGGCTAGTTTTTTTTGAGTCAGCTTTGCCTTTTTTGCAAGGACTGATCACACATTAACTTCTGCCATGCAGCACTCTCAGTCAGGTGATTCACTTGTACACATGGATTGGTTCTCTGCAGTCTCTAGGACTTGGTGCCATGTATGAACTATCCAGACTAGAATACACCTCACCTCAGAATTAACCCTTTCAGCTCTGACTTCACTGGCTTCATAAGCCTGATGGAGGGAGCTTGCAGACACACAGTGACAGCAGCATAATGATTTAAAGGTCATCACTCTAATCTGGTACACTTTAAGTAGTCATTCTACAACCGGACACCCAGTCTTCTTAGCAGCAACCTACAAAATACTATTTATTGGGCAAAAGCACAGTTAAGCAAATATGCAGCAGAAAATAACTGGGAGAAAACACAGAGAAAGGAGTTTTTCATTAGTATTACCTTCAAAAGTCTTAGAGAAAAAATTGACTGCAACTTTTACAGATTCTGTACAGGGACAGGCAATAAAAATATTCAAGTCAAAGCTTCCCTGGCTCAAAACTGTAGAGAGCACCAGGATGCAAAGTATCACTATCCACAAGCTTCTCAAAAGCTGTGTTTTGAAGGCTGTTCCTCCACGGACGTTATACACATCAGACAGAATATTATTTCTGGATTTATGTCGGTCACAGACCCTCATTATCTAGTTCTGCTAACTACCAACACCAAATGGCAGCTGTTTGACTGCTGGGTCAAACAGTCACTTAATAGTACAGAAAGCCATGGAACCTTCATCCGTATCAGAGGCAAGTCAGAAACACTTTCATACCTCAAGTATTTCACCACTCTGTAATACAGGTGGAAAGCTCCTACACAAGGCTAACAAAAGCTAGCATACTTGAGAAATTTCATACCGTTGAAGTTAATTTGGGACACGGATAGCAGGAAAACAATTCTCACATAGGGCCATTTATGTGGACTGCACATTGCTTAAGTGGGGGGATGGTGGGGTGGGGTGTTAGGGAATGAGGAAGAAACACTGTTGGGAAGAAAAAAAAACAAACAAAAATCATTGGTCAAGGTACCTAGTAAAAGTTGATTGAAATTGCACAACTGAATATTGTCCTGTAAAGGGTGACCAACTTCTTTTTGAAAGTAAACGAAGTATGTTTAAGTTGGCATGACAGAATTATTTCCTCTACCGGCATAAAGTTCAACAAAGCATGTTAACAATGCTGCAGTTTGTAAATTTCCATCTAGAAATCCACCAATTCACAGCGCACAAACAAGGATCCTCGTGTCCTGCCCAATTAGGACTCTGCATGCACGGCTTGTTGATACAACTTCTCTGATAAATGAAATCCCAGAATGCTAGAGCAGCCTGAATAGAGATGGGTTGCCTAGGCAGGGGGAGGGGAAATCCCAACGAAATAGAAAAACCCCAAACCACAGACACACACCCAGTTCTGAGTAATCTGAGAAAATAATTAGGGGGAGAAGTCATTAAACTTCTCCTGCTAGGATAATACACGGCCCTAATTGCTGAAAGTTGAGGGGGAAAAAAAGCTGAGCTGAGCAGAACATCCAGGATAATCCACAAGAGATGTCTATCCCCTGGATCTCTTGCTTCCATTTCTCTAATTCAGAGAGTATTTATTAGTTAGAATGCTTTCTTCCTCCTTCATCAGATACTGGGGAATGTTCCTGAAAGAGGAGTCTGTTTCTACCTTGATGTTTTCCCTTAGATCCACCACGGGGGTTCTGCTTTCCCTGAGCCAAGTTAAACATACCAGATGCATTTTCGCAAGCCATTTCAGTAGTATACTGCTCAAAAATGTCAACTGCAAGCAATTAATGCTGCATTAGGAACTTCCTCCAGAGGAAATTGCCTCACAAGAAGCAGGGCTGGAAGGGATTGGCACCTGGAAACTACTTGGTTCAGTCCTCTCAAAAGTCCAGCTACAGTAAAGCCTTCAGGTCTGCAAAGCAGTATTTGGTGATTAGATTTCAAATTTTTCAAATATTCTGAAAAAAGTATCAAGCAGCCTGTCAAATATTTCTAGGAATACACTAGGTGTAATAAGCTTCCTTGGGCTTGATTTCTTGCATCTATAAGGAAGTTCTTAGTTGAAACTAGGTATGCCAAAAGTCAGAAGGGAAGACAGTCCCCAGGGATGGGGACAATCGTCACACAAGAGGCAAAGGCTCAGTTTGCTTGCAAGTATCAAGTGCTCAAGTTAGTCCTGCTCTTCTGATCTTGCATACAGCAGAGTGACTGGTGGCTTGAATACTTCAGTTCTGACTGCTGATAAGGGTTTTTAAGAAAAATCAGAGACCACCTCCAGACTTTTTTTTAAAGCAGAAAGGAGAAAAATATGTATTCTCAAATGATCCCATCCATGACAGGTAAACAACCTCTATTGAGGCACACATATTGGTCTAAAAACCGAGGTGTATGTCAAACAAGCCTTCCACATCAATAGAAGTTGTTAGATTGAGTTCTTCGACTATTGTCTTCACGAATCACTGTAATACAGAGAATGGCAGGTGTGAAAGGCAGCAGAAACAACTGTTTTTGTAATATTAAACTGTACTAAAGTCTCCTGAATTGTTTCACACCATTTTCCTCTCCCTACCCAGGTGGAAGCAAGAGTAAGTGCCTACTTAAGCTCCCAGTTTCTACAGGTTTTAGGTCCTACCAGTTTACCGCCTGTGTCTGTCTTAGTAGTTGCACCAAAACTGGTATGTGTTTCTTCCCATCATGTACCCATCAATTTTGCATGTCAGTATTGAGAATTTGGAGTTTTCAATTATTCTCATCCATATTTCAAGTTACAATTTGGCAACTAGCAAATTTAAGTGCTGTGAACAAGCTACATTCATTCCTAAGAATTATTTAGGTATACAAACCTGTAATTCCAGGTACTATAAAGAAACTGTGATTTCACATACCAGGCAGTAATACAAAGCAAACCCAAGCCAAGCACATGCTATAGCAGAGAAGCAGCATTTGGGATACTATATGACACTGCTTTCTATCTCCAACATACTTGAGAGATTCCCAGAGACTCCACTGAAAGAACCTTGCACATTGAGAATAAACTGGCATTCATATGCCAAAAAGCTGAAGAGCATGTTTTGGTTTAAGCAGACTAATCTTTACTAACACAGGAATCACTGCCATCATCAGTGCCTTCTGTTCAACTCCAGTCTCAGTGTGCCAGCTTAGTAGCCAATTTTTACATCTTCATCCTATCACATGAATCCGTTATTTTACACAGTATGGACTAGATACGAGATACAGCACTCATTCTGCTTATTTCAACAAGCCTGCTCGGCACTGGATTCTACATGCAGATATAAAATTAAACAAACCTCAGTATTCATGTTTATTTTTATGTCAGGCACCTGTATGTTTGCTCATATGACCACACAACAGAAAAATATATTTTAAAAGCTATTTGATAAAGAAATCACAAGTCTTATCACAGCCACAGATTCAGTGCAATAACACAATGGAGTTTACTATTAGGCTAACTTGATAAACCAGATGCCTACCTCTATCTTACTCTATGATATAAAGTGTAACTCATTCATAGTCTGCTAGGAGAAAATACCATTCTAGTAGTAAATCATAAAACACTCACTCTTTAAATAATACAAAATATATTTACTAAGATCCCTGTTGAGCTTTCAACACCAAATATGTATGCATATCAACAGTTAGATCAGCAAATAATTTGGATCCCAAACCAACCACAGGTGAACTGATTCTATTCTGAATTAAACTATGTAACAGCATAGCCAAAGTCAGGCTGCACTAACTGAAAGCACAGCACCAGTAACAATGAACATGAGTGCACATCGGATTAGACTCACCCCATGGCCTGGACAGATTCATTTTGCACGTACCCAGAAGGTCAATACATTCAAAATATTAAGTATGGAAGGGGAAACCAAATAACAACTTAGAGAACATTCCTGTGGTCTCACCACCAGACCTCTGTCAAATTGAGGCTGCCAAGTTTCACGTATCTCATATTACATGAGCCACAAGATTTTGACAGCCCTGGAATGACATCCCACCTCTTTGCCAAGATGCACAGAGCCAGCTGAGGTCCAAGAAAGCTGACAGCACAAGAGGAACCACCTAGGCAGATTTAACAGCTATGGAGATGCAGCTGCAGCAATCACAATTGCACTCTCACTTGAACAGCAATAACAACTACAAGGACTGTATCATTATCAGGGACACCCCAATACCAGACCCCCCTGACTGCAGACTGCAACATTTTCCCCACAATAAGAATAAACCCCAACAAGTTCAGACACTCCTACATGCCTGGGAAAAAACAAGTTTCAGTCAACCTGGGAAGAAAAAGGGTATCTGAATAAGAGTCCCCACTCAGAGCAGAATGGCAAAGATGGCTTTTAGATTACTGACTTGGGAAGGCAACGATTAAGAGGTACGTGAGAGTCACAAGATCACTTTCTGCTTAATACCCTACCATATCCAGAAAGAAAGAGGAAGCCTGTACTGTCACGCTTATTTAGAAAGAATATATACAGAGAAATACCAGTCACTAGCTGCTTCTGATACTGGTTAAGCACTTGAGTGGCAACAGCAGCTTCTCACAGAGAACAAAACTCAGCCACTGTACTGATGCAAACACAAATCACCTGTTTTCACTAACTAAACCCCCACACGTAAAACAAAGAGTCAAGTTGAAAGCTGAAAGTTAGGAAGCCTCACTTGCAAGACTCAGGTGAGCACATCTGCTTTTCAGGCACATGAATGTGGTGTCAGAGACGGTCTCATCTAAAGCAGAGTGACCAGGAACACGACCGGATGTGCAAGGATCATATAATTGCTCCTTTTTCCCCCCCTCCACTGATCAAAGCCCATTCCTGGTCAGCAACTGGTGCTATGCAATCACTTCACATCCCATGCTCCTCAGATCACAGTATGGGAAAGAAAGTTAGTGGACTCCATCACTGTCTCCACAGCCTGCACTCGGCTCCATCTGCTGAGGAAAGGATTGGTTCAGGAGAGTAATGAAATGCATCACCTTAGTCAGCTCGGAGAATGGTTTCCCCTTTTCAGTTTGAAAAATCTATCCAAGCTTATACGCAGACAGAGGTGTAGGTCAGAGCCCATGGCAATTTCGTTTAGCATTTAGGCAGATTCAGCACAATGCACTTTTCCAGACCTTCTGGCTAGAGATGTTAGCCCACTATGCTACAGGAAAACCTGCCTGGCTGTGCAGGACACTTGACGCCAATTATCAGTTTCCACTATGACTGTTCAAGTCTATTAGACACTATTCCTCATATGCACACACTTCCTTCCATTCACTCCTCACCTTTCAGTATCAAGAAGATAAATATAATTTATTAAGAAAAATTTCAAGGTTTTTGGAAAAGTGTTGTTAACAGTCCTATTCTATGGTAACAGAAAGTCACAGGTGAAGATGTGAGGTACAGAAATACAGGCATGAAACTCCTCTATCAGTTCAGGGCTAGAAAGGGGGATGCTGAAAATAAATGTTAGATTATCTAAGAAATAGTATCATAAATATAAGATATTATCACTGCACTAAAATCCTTCAAGACCTACTGCCACAAATGCTTCTGTTTTAGCTGTAAAACTTAAAATACCAAGGTACACTAAATCAGTGATAGTATGTGCTTATCTTTTGATACAAGTCAGCAAACATCCCTCACAAATATTACTGCCTTCTATGTAATTTTTTGCAACTAAAAGGTTTACTTTAAACCATATTTAAGCAAACAGCTTCAGAAAATACAAGTAATCTTACTATCCTCTAAATAGGCAAGAATAAACTGTAAGCACAACATACAAAAATATGCTTCTGTATTTCTGGAATAAATAACTTCAAGTAATAAATGGGGAAAATTATTTGGAGTACAGCAGCACCTTACACTAGAACATGGTGGGAAGACGCACAACAAACTACTTACTACAGTCAAAGCACAAGCCTTTTAAAAGGGGCAAGTCAAGGCTGAGTTAGATTAATCATCAAAAGCTCTGCTCGGCATACACCACAGCACAAACAATCAGTGAGATATAAAAAGGAAAAAGAAAAAAATAAAACAAAAACATAGAAACCAAGCTATAGAGAGTTCTCTCACGAGATTCCAGCTTTCAAAGATCAGTTCATCCATGCAGCAATAAAAGGCTCAGGCTGAGGAATTTTCCTTAGACACTCTGCCAGCACTGCATCAAAAGTTCCCTGTGTGCTAGAAACATGTCCAGAGAGCAGGTTTGACAAGGACTTCAAAGATTTGACAAATGATACTTGCAAAGAGGTATTTTCTGTAACACTTCAGACTGTATTCACAGTGAGGGACAAAACCTCTGTTCAACCAAGTAATCAACAGGTCTGCCTGGCCAGGTCTGAAATCAGAGGAGGATGGACTTACCCAACTCCCCTTTCTGCAGCTGAGGAAGTCGTAAGCCTTTACAGCACAAGTTTAAAGCACAAACTGCCATTTTCTTACAGCTGTGGGCTACCACACCTCAAATACAGAGTCTGGCTACAAACTCAGTCCACAGCAGTTGCCATGCCCAGGAGTTTCTGCAGTCCAGTGCCACTTGTGCTGTCTGCACAGGGCTCCACAAGGAGCTGGGTGTTCAGAATGCGCAGAGACTGAGATGACAAAACATTTCCCCTGTGCTCCAGGTCACACAGCAGCACATACACATGAGGTGTTTCCCCCACCATCACTGTCCTTCACCCATGCATCCCAAATTACAACAAAGAGCTATCCTAGAAGAGAGTTTTATATTGAAAAGGCTGAAGTGCAGCTTGGACAAATTTAATCTTAGCTTACCTTCGGATGGCCTGAGGAAATAATTGTTTGGAAGTCATATTGCAACACATCAAACAATTATTCACTTTTGCCCTGTGGAACTAGCAGTTCTCCTTCACCTTTTCTACGTGACATAAACTGCAGTCTCTTAACTCCTGTCTCCTACAGGCAAGGAAAGATGAATACTGTACCTCCAAAAAACTGAACCAGAGACTTCCCTTTAACCCATTAATTTAACCACATCATAGAATTAAGCTAGAAGTGTATAATTTGCTACTACCTATTTACTGCAGGCTTCTAAATTAATTCAGCATTACAGGAAAAGCGGGAAGCTAAAAAAGAAAAAAAAAAAAAGAAAAGCTACAATACACCAGTTAATGTGAAACAGTGTTAAGGTTCCTTTCACCCCTGAAATCTTTTTTTCCTCAAGGTATAAAAGAATTTCAATAAATATAAACAAATACATTTTAACAAAGTCAATTTAAATGTGAAATTATTATAGCTATATTAAAGCTCACTGTAATATATTCATAATTTAAATTAAGCCATTTGAGTGGTATGTGCTCACTGACAATGTTTTAAACACAGAGAAACCACTACCTTTGGGTACACAGACTTGAATAGTTAAACATTTCAGAATATTTGCTCTTTTTGAACAAGAAAGAGAACTTTCTCTGCATTCATTTAATTTATTCAGTTCAATGACTGGGTTTTCAAGCTACAAGACATGAAACTAACTTGAAATATTTTAAAATATCACAGAATTAAAGATTTTTTTTTTTAATCAACCTCTAATATTTCTGAGGAAAAAAAAAATTATGAATCTAATGTATCCAATGCATAATGTGCATCCAGTTGATGATACGGAAGTATTACAAGAAATGATGCAGTTGTCTCTAATTATAAACAAAAAGTGATAATGAACCCATCCTTAAAAGAAGGCATAGAGTATCAATTGACTCTTTTTCTGACAGAAACATGTGACAACTCTTACACTACCAACATATCAATTAGCAACAGATGGTATATGAATAAAATGATTGCTCTCAGAAGAGGAAACAACTCTTTCAGCTATCTCATGCTCCTAGGTGACAACCTCTACCAATGAGCTTTGTAGCATTAAAGTTCTTTAAGACATCAAACAAACTAATTTGGCAAATCCAAGTTTCTTTCTGCCTTCCAAAATTTAAGTGGATGGCAATAGACTTCAAACTCCATCTAACACACTGCATACTACAGCTCCACAGGATACTGGAAGAGCCAAGACTGTGGCACTACAGTTTGTCATTGAGATCCAACCTTGAGGCTCCCAGTTCATCAGAAAAACACTGCACCAGAAACTTAATACAGAAGCAGAGAGCTGAGGACCTGCAGAATAGGAATTGCTATCTGCAGGCCATAACCATCAAGCCATCATAGCTATCTGCAGGCTATAATCACCAAGGCCAAGAGAACTGGGATTATTCAGCCTGGAAAAGAGAAGGCTTCAGGGTGACCAAACTGTAGCCTTCCATTATGTGAAGGGAACCTACAAGAAAGATGGAGACTATTTACAAGAACACATAGTGACAGGACAAGGGGGAACGGTTATAAATTGACAGTGAGAGGAGGTTTTGATTAGATATTAGGAAGAAATTCTTCCCTGTGAGGGTGGTAAGGCAATGGAACAGGTTGCCCAGAGGGTGGTAAGGCAATGGAACAGGTTGCCCAGAGGGTGGTAAGGCAATGGAACAGGTTGCCCAGAGATGTTGTGGATGCCCCATCCTTGGAAGTGTTTGACGCCAGGTTGGATGGCCCATTGAGCAACCTGGTTTAGTGGAAGGTGTCCCTGTCCATGGCAGGGGAGTTGGAACTAGATGATCCCTCCCAACCCAGGCCATTCCATAAATCTATGATCTCACAGGAAAAAAAAAAAAAAAACAAAAAAACAACCCAGACAAACAAACAGAAATTAGAAGCAACTAAAGCAGTAAGTATATATCCACTGACTGGGAGGATATATCCACTGAGTCAGTTTTTGAAGAAGTTCGCCCTCAGCACCACAGGCATTCTGCATTCAGAATCACTGGACGATAAAACATGTTGCTGCTCAGCTAGTGCACAAGACAAGGCAGGGTATATTAACCATAGATCCATCTAACAACCATGTGCTACCGCCACCCCAAAACAAAAACACCACCAGCTGAAGTTGCATGCATTGGCCATTCCTGCCCTGCAGTACCAAGCCTGCCATCACCTCATCATTACCCAACATTCCTGGGTCGCCAGTTGAAGTTGTTATGGCTTGGTCATGGCCTTAAGGATTTCTGAAAAGCTTCTCTTTAAGGTGAGCAAATACTGAACTGTGAACTATGTTTCTACTTCAATATTCCCCATTTTGCTCATAACAATCCTCCTCATGGAAATTAACAGGCTTTCACTCTATTTTGATATAGCCCAAATACCTCCCTACAAAAAGAGTTACCACCAACCCCCTTCCCTCCTTCTCCTCTCCCCTTCAGAACAGCACAGATACAAATTTATCTTCTGTTTGAAGATATTCATATTTTGTAAACCGATTAAATTTCCATGCTTTCCTGAAGAGGTTTTTCAAAGTGCTTGCCTACCACTTTGACTGCAAGACTCTTTTCCCTGGACTAAGGATGCTAAAGAGTGCTGCTGGAGCAAGCTGACTACACGTGGCAGCAGCAGGCACAGATCACTGTAAGCTCCTGAGAGCTGAGCTGACAGTCTGAACACATTGTTCTCCTTCATCTAATTTAACACGCAAGGGGTAGAAAAGAGCCTTATTCTTCACAAGTAAGGTTTTAAAATTTCATCTTAAAAGCTTCTATAAAAGTTTTTCTAGCCAAGGTATTCAGTGTCTTATTTCTCAGATGAAACACAGATTATCCTTTTATTATCCATGTGTAAAGCACTCAAAAGTAAACTTTTCTTTGGTTTTATCTTCCATTCATCTCTGAACCACCATCAGGAACAGGCTGGTCAACCAAAAGCAGTCTGTCTGTCCTCCCTTCATGAAATGACCCTATTTACATAGATTTTTTTTCCATTTATAAGGAGATCACCAAATACATTAAATTACCATAAAACTTTGTCTCCAACTACCAACGCAGATGATATAAAAGACTAAGTACTTCATACCAGTTTCAGAACTGTAGCACTCATGTTGCCGACAAGAGGATGCTTTTTGGTACTGTACAGATTTTGTAACCATTTATTTGGGCACTACCCCTTTGGGCCACATAAATCACATCATAGTATGTGATGTATTAATGTGATGTATTAATTCTGTGCTGGCCATTTGCAGTATCATTCCTTTCTTTAGGATACGCAAACATGAGCTCAAGCAAATAACTAACACTGGCTCAGAGAATTTCACTTCCGTGCTGAAATACAAATACCACTCAACTTAATTAAGAGTGAAACAAAGTACTAGTTTGGGAAGTTGTTGCAACCTGAAATACTTCTTTCATATCTTGGAGTTACAGGATTTAGAATTATTTTCATTAAGAGTTTTCAAGTGTGACGCTTCCTATCTACACATGCTGAAAAATTCACATACTTGTTTAACTTGAACATGAGATTCATATAACAAAGCAAGATGAGGAAAATTGTCTCCCCTGTCCAGCCAGGCTTACTTTAGCATGCCTTGTACACTGCTTCATTCTCTCAGCTACAAGGAGCATGAAGTCACCAATGCAGCATGCGAAGAAAATAAAATCCTTGGGATACTTGGCAGAAAATCTGTGTTTGCATCAACTGGCACAACAGGCAGGAAGTACTCCACTGACTGGGATGCTTTTAGCAAAGTTCTTGGTAAACTTAAGGTCAGAATCAGGCTGAAGATGCAGTCCCAGGGACAAAGCTCCCACCTCTCTTCCAGATACTACCAACCCAGCCCTCTGGATTAAGGCAGAGAGCACTAGAGATGTGAAGAACACCAAGGGCAGTTGCTCTTGGCTTTCTTCTTTAACTTTTTCAAGTTGAAAGTATTGAGACTCCCAAATTAAGCTTGAGCTTTACATGTATCAAACCTCTGCCTAACCCTCACATTCCAACCCAAACAAAGAGAACTAAAAATAAAGTCATCCAAATTTAGCGAGCTACCCAGTTTCAGCAAGTTTAAAATGCCATCATGCAGACTGGTATCTTTTAGGACTATTTTTACTAGAGTCTACACCAGTTTGTTTATACTGGACTTCAACCCCCAATGAGTGCTACTATTTATCCTAAAAAGTTCTGTAAAAAGTTCCGACACTATCTGTAAAAATTCCCCTCAAATAAATAGAAAAAAAAAATCAGATAGATAGTCCTCCTTTAGGATAACCCTATTCGGGATTAGTCTTAAATTATAATCTTATAATCTTTCAGATCACTGCACTATTAGGTAATTTTTTTTATTTTTTTTTTGGCTACCCAGGGAACAGTTTGAGTTTCAGGGTTAAGCACATTCTGTTCTGCTTCAAAGGCAACATGCCAATTTCATTTAAATAATTAAACATTAACCTCAAAGTCACTGGTTTGTAGAAAGGCAGCCGTTAGTCCAGATTAAAGTTTTCTCCAGGAAGTATCACTGAGTACAAAGGCCATTTCTTTTTGAAAGTGATTTCTAGAAGAGCTGAAGAGCATAGAAAAGATACTACAGTAGTCACAATCATTTCAGTGACAGACTTCAAAAGTGTGGACAGACACACATTGACATTTTCCTCTTCTGACACTACAGATTCATCCTCTGTGTTTAAAAATGCTACTGTTTTGCATTAGTAAAATCAAAAGGTTTTTAAGACTCCATAGGCAAGTTTTCCTATGGTTGTTCTATGTCAAGACCCAGCTACCAAACAGTAGTAAGTATTTTTCTATACTGACAGCTAGAAGTCAAAATAAGGCAAGCTTAACAAATTTCTGTGACAAGGAAAAGAAAACATAGTGCAAGGGCTTAAAAAAAGAAAAAAATAAAACAAACAAACCCACAAAAAAACCCCACAAAAACACATCGAGCTCACATGTAAAAATCATAGTAGACAACTAAAAGCTGAATTAAAAACTACTCTTACTCTTAATAGGTCGTATGATTATCCAGTTATTCAATGTTATTTTGAGGCAGAAAATAAGATGAATTTGCCATTTAAGACTTCTCTAAGACAAAAACAGAAAACAAAACACATACACTGACAGGCTATTAACATTTAAGAGATCCAAGAACCTGCCCCTTTCCACACTATTGCAACTGTTCACCTACAAGTCAATAAGAAAGGAGATGGACATGAATGTTGCATTTGTGATTTTTTTATTTTTTTTAAATTTCTTTTTCTTCTTTGGGTCAGGGAGAAAGTTCATCCAAATAGGTGCTGGGAAGGAGCCAGCCCACCACTTTTGCAACTATTTTGCAAGCTACCTTCTGCTACCTGCAGACCATGATTAGTCCCTTAGAATGAGAAACCTGCTTTTACATGAAGCCATTAGTTGACAAAACAAAACAGCCACCAAGAACACATTGCAACCAATTTATTTTTTTCCTAGAAACCTTTTTCACCACAATTTTTTTTAAGAACAAAATTCTAGGCTGCCCCTCTACAGGAAGCTGGTATTCTCTATGTGTTTATAAATAAGCAAGCAGTTTGTAACAGTAGCTTTACTCTGACACCAATCAGATAGAAACAAGCACTAAATATAACCCCTGCAGATACTATGGAATGACCTCTACAGAACCAGACTTCTTTTATCAATGATATGCATCCCATTACAGTTTAGAGAACAGAAATACTGATCCCAAAGTCTACCACTAAGTTTCTACATGGCTTCAATAAGAAGGCTAAACAACTGGAAATACCTGAAAGCCTGTGATGGAGTGATCTTGTAGAAGACAAAGCTTTCCTGCTTACTTTGCACTGAAAATAGCCCATTGCAAAAGAAACAACATCCCACCACACAGGCTTACTATATTTAGGTGACACCTTACCAACAGGGTACCCCACGGGAGAGGAAAGGCTGGAGGCATGCCCCCATGCCAAGCTGTACCACTGAAACGACAAGTGTTCTGCTAGAGGGGCTGCTCTAACCACTGTGACTCCTTACCTTCAACTCTTCTCAGTTTTGGATGCATTACAGACACTCCTCCCAAGGGTCCACAGTACTTATTTGTCTAAAAAGTGCATTGTTTACAAATGTGCGTTTGTGACTACACATCAGTGTAGAGGAAGGTTTACACAGTGGCACAACAGAGCTGTGACCTGTGGGACGCCAACAGTTCAGCTTGCAGGAGACACTGCTATAAAGATAAGTGGGCACACAAGGTAAGAACTACAATACTGATCACCATTAAGCTAGGACAGGTGGAAAAAGCCACACCCTGGAAAACATCCAGAGACCCCAGCTAATATGACATGTATCACTGCCTTGTGCTTGAAGCACTTGGCCAACAATCTACTGGGCAGGCAGGGAACCTACTAGTCCAGTACAACAACCACAAAAAACATGCTCAATACTTTTTTTGTTAAGGTAATAGCTAAAGCTGCAATACATCTTTCAGTAGAGGCAGCTTTTAGCAAGACTTCAAGTCTAACGATACAGCCTCCTCATCGAGGGAACTGACAGCTGCTATTCAATTATCACCTTGCAATTAAGCTATTAAATGCACTACCAGCTCAAGCAGGCTGAAATTTGGAACCAGACTTATTAAGTGTTGAGATGCAGCATTATTAAAGCAGAGAAGCATGAATAAATACCAGTTATGCCCAATACAACTATTATGAAACCTATGAGAAATTTGTGACACAGAAGACTGGCTTTATAGTATTTGACTTTGGAGCCCATTCACTGAGCAGCAGGACATTTTATTACATGAAATTCATGGCACACAAACCCAAACAAGTTCAGGGCAAGGAAGGAAAGGTAATGGTGAATCCTAACCACATACAGAAACTGCTCAGGTATCTTGATCTGTGTGCTTGTGCAATAAGGTAGAAGCAAACTTCTACCACGAGCAGTATACATAATGAAGTGGATGACCAAAAGTCTGTATAATCTCCTGAGAAAGCTACAAAGCTTACAAGGTTTATACTACTTGCTATTAGAACATCAAGGAGCTACAAAGAACAAAAAATCCTTAGGTGAAGCACAACTGCAAATGAGTATCAGAAGAAGCTATTCATTAGATGAGCTGGTGCAGAGCAAGAACATTCATTCTGCTACTACAGATTCAAGCATGCTAAAGTAGGTGAGCTTCCCAACTGCTTGGCAAGCCTCTGCCATCCTTCTAGGCAGATACTGAGAGTGCAAACACCTAAAGGCATCCAGCTGCCCAAGGCCACCAACCTATGCTGGCTGCTGAACCAGCCATTATTATCTCCTGGCATCAAGGCTCTGGCTGATTATAATACTGCAGCAGGAGACAACACCCAGACATTTCAGTTTCATAATACTCAACTATAACAATTCCTGAAGAGGTCTCATGAACTGTTTACACGAAAGAAACAAAGCAGAGGAAACACAGATGCACTACAGGGACATCTGTTGTTTTGAGACCCTATTATACTGAGACACAGGTAAGGACGCAGATCAAAATTTCTGTGAGGAATTCCTTTCATTTAGGAAAAGCTTGCAAAGGAACAACTCCAGAAATCTACCTGCAGATACAACCTTGACAAAAATTTGATTACCTTAAACTCAGCGCCAAATAAAATGACCCTCACTGCATCAAAGAAAAAAAGTAACCTACTATATGAGATCTGGCTCAGATAGTCAATTCTGACAACAAATTCATTAAATTGAGCCACATGTTATATGATAACACATATGAATTATGAATCATACCAACAGACTTACTTTCAGTGCCTTCACACTGCTAACGGCAGCTGATAATACAGACCTGAAAAGGATGAGATTTCACATACAATAAAAATACTCCATGTTCCACACTGCTTGAAAGATAAAAGAGTAAGAATAAAGTCCCGTAAGTCTGGCTTGTATCACAAAAGGAGGAGCAAATTAAGCACACAAAATTGAATTCTCCTTAATGGAAATCTGCAGTAGAGCTTAGCTCCTGCAAACTTACACCTGAAGTATAACTGACACAATACAGCACCACACAGGCTGCCCCATTACAAGTATCTGACAGAAGTATACCTGAAATAGGGAGTTGTTCAGATAGTACTAGCACCAAGAAACACCAAATTTCTGCAAATTCTGTAGGTATCTCCTAGATATTTACAATGCAATAAAACGATCAAGTCAGCATTGAGGGTGTCTTGCTGAGGTGAAACTGGCAGCCAATCCATGCAATTAAATAGCATTGCAATAGTGGAAGAGCAATCAATAGGCTTCCCAAGATTAGATAAAAGTCAGCTACAGAGTAATGGCTTTAAGATCCTTGATGACTGATGGGAGAAAGGCAATAACCAGTGCACACATCAGATAAGAGTGCACTGCAACAGATGGAGCCTGCTTATGGTGCCAAGAAATGCGAGGCAAGTACATGCAGAAATGGCCTGCACCACACAGCCATCAACCAGCACATCTAAGGAGAGCTGCCATGCAACTTACGATGGACAAAGTGAAGACAGCATCAATGTAAAAATCTTCACGTGCTCAGCCAGCCAGCGTCAACAAAGAAGCCACAGGACCATTGAGCCTCACCCAGGAGTCAGAAATAGTCATGTACACAACAGGACTGAATGACTGTTGTCTGAAGGGTCGAAAGGAGCTGTTCAATAAAAGCATTTCTTTTCTTCTTTTTCTTCTTCCCAAAGCAATAACCAGAAAGGAGGGGACAGTCAAAAAGTGTCATACAGTAATTCAGTAATGGTTTGAACACCAGCACTTCTGCAAAACCAAAAGCTGTCAAGCCTCTCAGAAGGAATCATGAAGTCCACGTACAATGATGGACAAATCACCACCTAGTTTCAACCAATGTTTTTACAGAACAAGCAAAGGAACAAAAAAACCCAAACAAACAAAAAACAAAACCAAACCAAAACAAAACAAAAAACACAAAAAAAAACCCACCAAACCCCAAAACAAACAACCAAACAAAAAAAATCCAAACCAAACCAAAAAAAAACCAAAAAAAAACCCCAAAAAAAACAAGACAGGATCACTTGCAGCAAATCGCACTGAGCCATACATGGAAAACTGTACATGGCATTAAAGACAGAGGAGGCTTTCTCAAGCATTCCAAGCACAGTTTTCCAATCTCTGTACAAGATTTTCTAACAAGTCAGATTAGATCTCTATGATAAAAAAAGAGTATGAGAGGATAATTTCAGTACTAATTTCTTAGACCAGCTGACCAAACTACAATTTCAGTCCAACGCTGTGTGTAATGCACACTCTCAGGAAATAAGATAGATCATTAAGAAAAGTTTGTTTTTACATTCCACAAGGTGAAAACCCTAACACTGCATACACCTTGCTGCGAGAATTAGTTTCTCAAACAACCCCCTTTCACCAGTGGGTTTTATTTGAGCTTTGGCGTGTCTAATGGTCAGCTCTTTCACCAACACAAGTCAGCTTTCAGACAAATCTGGGCAACAAATCCAGATGCAAGAGTTCATTTTTTATCACATTTAATTCTCCGGTTTCTGGGAAAGTTATACACTGATACAAATTATACAAGAGAACTCATTATAAGCTGTGTTTTCTGAAAACCATGACTTTTGGATTTGCTAATCCCAAAAAGCACAGTTTAAGTATGAACAGAACCAGTGCAAATCAGCAGGTTTAATAAGTCTTTAAACAGAGTCTAGTAATGAAGATATCAGGAAAGTTCATGCTTTGAGACAGGTAAAACTCCATCAAAAGAACAGTTTAATCTCCAAGTGACATCACTGCAGATGACGTGATAGTACAAACAGCACTGCCTGTGGCAGAGAGGAATGTTAGAAGCCTTTCAAACTAAATTTCAAGTTATTTTTCATTTTTTCCCAGAACATCACAGAGATTCAAAAGGACAGCATCCTGATACTAATACAGAAAGTTTTATGTTGATTCATAATGTCAATGGTGAATTAATGTTGATATAAGTAATCCTAACACTGGGATGAATACTGCATATTGGTTTTGTCTACTGACCAGCATCTCTCAAAATGAACACCTACCCTACTTACTTTCAAATGTTCATGGTGAATGAGTTTGCCATAAGCTGTCCTTTTAATTGCGCAACATGAGAAAACTATCAGTGCGGAATATTGCTGCTATAGAAAAGCAGCACTAAATAACATAGAAAGACACCAAAAATCAATAAAATAAGCAGAAGAAAATATCCAACAAACCATTCCAAAGGGGAAAATATATTTTGACAACTTCCAATCAAACCATCCTTTATACTTCTCTAAAACTGGTCACTCAGTTCACAAGTCTTCCAATTTTTCACCGTATACCAATATACCACTAAACCCACCAAATTTCCTGCTAATTTCTCCCAGAAATTAGATTGGAGATTTTTTTCCCCCAAGCTAAAAGCAATTCTAAGGACACTTGGCACATTGGAACTTCTACTGGATGAAAAGACAGGCTAAAAGGAGAGCATATGAGAATTTCTTACAGGAAATCAGCAGGAGTCAGCATTCAAAGAACTGCACAGCACCTACAGGTAGAACTACAATCTTGCAACTCAGAGCTGCAATAAAGAGTTAGGGCCCTGGAGAGCAACACCATCTTATTAGGGTAATTCCAGAGGCAAGGGCCACCAACAGCTTACTTTAGCCCAGTTTCCTTGAAGGTCTCTCTGTTTCATCTGAAAGAGTTCAGGATCAAAACTGGGTACAATTGCCAACTGACTTCTGTAACATGCATTGCCTATAATCCTGTAAACAGATCAACAGCCATCCCAGTTCAAGTTATTTCTTTATTTAAACAAAGTTATTTCCTAGAACATCCAAAGGAGGTTACAGAACCTTCATCCACAGAGAAGTGCAAGACTCAGTGGGACTCTGCCATGACTGACCTGATCTAGCACAGACAGTAGTCCTACTTCAATTTGGAATTTGGAAAAAGTGACCTCCAAAGGTACTTCTCAATCAATCTAAAAAAAATGCTTTAATTTACAGAATTACAAAGAAAAATACCAATTTGAGGAATGTATTATGCAAGTACTTCCTGACTTCCCTTTTAAAGTCACATCACTAGTATTTCAAATATCTCTCATAATCACAGTAAAAGAAATATTTCACTACCACTAAAACATTTATATCAGATACTATGAGCAAGCAACTCAGACTTTTTCCGAGAACTGATGACTCTTGTAGACCAGGTGTTAACAGCATGTGTATTATGCACAAGACAGCCCAGCAGCATCTCCCATTTATACCTCCAGTTTAAAAATGGTCTCACACCATGGTCTTGAAATATTCCAACTACCTTATCTTTAGCTTCCCCAAGTAAGAGTAATCATATTTGACTCACTAGGAACATACAAGTAAAGCACCAAGTAAAATAAGAAAGGTACATCATCTTAATTGGGAGAATGGGCACACAAACTATAGCTGATGGACAAGTTCACAGTCTTTGTTTCAGGGTAGTTTCTCACCAGCCCATACTCTTTACCACAATGCACTCGGACCGTCCGACAGCATATAGATCCTTAGTTCCCAAACCCTCATGAAATGACGGTGTAGCAAAATCCTCCTATATTTTAAATTTTCCTGTCATTTTATTCAGTCTGCTGCAATTCAACACTAGAGACATGACAAGTCAGCATCTCTCTCCACCAATCTCAGCTACAGGAGATGAATGGATACAAACAGCAGTCTGTAATACTCACAGCACCAAACACTCACACCCATCAAAAGTACAATCACGCCCGTTCAGGAGCACAATGATGAAAATAATCTATTTTTTGGCCAGCTGCATAAGTTGACAAATGATATCACAAAGAAAAAAGGAGCACCATTTCACAGATCACTCCATCCAGACCTCACCGATAGCAGCTAATGTCACCAAACTAAACTAACAAGTCCAGAACACACTAGAGGGACCTCATATATTGTCAAGAAATCAGGGAAAAAACCAGCTACTTAACATAGCTACGATCATATTTTTTCACAGCAATGACAGTTCCTCCTTCAATAGCTCTATTTTTGCTTTAAAAAAGTTTGTCCATCTTCTCCCCTGACATGAATGGAGCAAACACAGCAGGGAAACTGACTCTGAAGGAACGGTTTTCTCATTTCTTCCTGTCAGACATAGTATACAGAGTATACAGGAAAAGGTGTTAGAGATACTAGGAATACCAGCCATTAGAATAAAGTGCTATACCACACACATTCCCACTGTTTCACCCCACCTCTGGAAGTTCAAAGTACAGCTGATGACCACTGTCATTCTGAGCAGACAGACAATGCACATTCATGCACATTCAGTGGGGACTGCAGTAGGACCAGGTCACCAGAACCCAAAGTGTGTTACATCTCAACTCCCAGTGCCTTGAGTATTCTGGTTTCATTTCCCTGCAAAATTACCCTATTGCACCCCATAAATCCACATTTACATCAAATGCAAAAATGAGCTCGTTTCTATTTTGTAAATAGTTATTTAAGATTGCAAAAAGAAAAATAACTGTGAAATCTTTAAATATTTGAAGACTGCTGAGAGCACACTGGCAACTTAGCAAAGTTGGAAGAGCTAAAATAAATTCAATAATAAAGGCAAACAAGATGACAGACCTAAGGGAATCATCTAAAGAGGAATGACAGCAGAGACTGGGGAGTCAATACAAGTGGGCAATTCACAAATCACATCATAGTCATCCACAAATAGCAGCTTCAGTTTTTCCTGATGCAAAAACTGAACAGAGCACTTACCAAAGCACTTTGAGGTTAACTTAAGTACAAAAGGGCCAGAATCATTAAGGATTAATGCAATTCAGTCAAGGAACGAAGAAACCAATTAAATAAAACTGAAATTAATATGGGTACTAGGAATGGAGAAAAAGGATGTTTTCCATTGAAGAGTGCTGACATAACTTTTTGGTGCTGAAAGAAAGCCCACTTAGTGTAAAAGTAAGACACATCATTAATACTATTTTTTCACTTGGAGAACAAATAAAATTACCAACTAGCACTGATTTTTTCTTCAAGTAATAAAGCTTACCTATATGCACAGCAAATGTACTCTGTGGAATAATCTCTGCAACAACAGAGGAAAAAGGAATGCAGAGAACAACTCTTCCTATGCCTTTATCAGAGCAACCACTGAGTCTGAAAACATCTTCATACATGGATTAGGAAAAGGAATAAACTCCACAGTGCACGTACTCCCTTAAAAAGTGGGCTGTTATCATACTCACTGTAATGTTTGCTGAAACAAACCATGCAACAGCGAGTTCCACACCACAAACACTGAAGAAGTCCTAACTCTTGTTTCCCTTCGCACATGAAATCAAGTAAAGCAGAACATCAACTTGTCCAGCTTTAACTCCAAATTACTGCATAGACTGAGCATTCCACAAACTCACCAGGTAATGCTCTGAATTCATGGGATAAAGGCAACTTTAAAAAGGCTTGATTTTCCTGATTAAACAGTAAACCAGGATACATCATGAAATCGAAAGATTACAAGAAAATTACTTAAACAGAGATAGGGACTTGGGAGAGGCTATCACTTTAGAGCTTCTGTTGCATGATACCACACTTACTACTTCTGTTCACATAATTATCTCTCAACATCAAACAATCAAAATACAAGTGGCACACTTTAGCATCTTATATGAATATGTAACATACCGCATTTTTATACATTATACATTTATCCATGTATAAAGTGCATATGTATGCATAAACACATACATGTTATTTAGATTAAAAAAAAACAGTCCTACATTGCCAATTGGATAATCTGTAGTCCACAGTTCCTAAGATAACAGTCTAAGTAATTATTTTTCTAGATTGTTATCATTAGCTATCTAACGTGTTAGATACACTTTTGTGCAAGAATCTTGGCTCTTCCTAAAAAAGAAATCCAGTTCTTCCATATGTGGTTGCAGACAAATTTTGAAGCCACAAAATGCCAAGAGCTAGAAACAGGAGCCCTAAATCCATTTAGTGTGTCATTACTCTGTCAAATCTTGACTTTGTCAAGGCCTTGACACTGCATTTTTGCAGAGTTAGTCAATTCTCTATATCAACTTCAGCTGTAAGACTAAGTAAATCGCATGAGAATCGGGAACAGTTATGAATCCAACAGTAAAACATCCTATTTACTGAATCATAATAGCTAAAAAATATCATGAAACCTATTTTAAGGTGACAGCTACTGAAGTTTAACATTTGTTCAAATACTTTCAAGTTATGGAATCTTTACATACAGAATCATGTTTACCCTGGATGGAAAACGATACCAGGGAAAGTTTTAGCTTCAGAGTGATCAGATTATTATCACTGTTTTAGCCACAGTTCTGAAGCAGACTGATCTCAGCCAGAAATCAGAACTCTGCATTTTAAAAGTGTCTATATGAATTTTAAATACATCCTTGTTACCACACACACAATTACCCTCCATAAAAAGAGCTCAAATGCAACCTATTGCTCACCCGTGGTAATTAGCACAAGGGGAACTAAGTTAACCCCAGTGGCTGGTCCGAAGTCACTCCAGCCAGCCGCTACAATGCGGCGCTGCAGTTCCACCAGAGCACCGTGCATGTCACGAGGAACAAACAACGTTTAATACCACTTATTTAGCAATCCAGATAGGGAGATCCATCATATTAGTCACCATCATCCACTCTGAAAATCTTAGAGATATAAATAATGAAACTTTTCTATTTACAAAAAAAATAAGTTTCATTATATGAAAACCTTATCCCTCCTCACTTTAGAGAGGGAAGTACTATTGTGAATTGAATTCATTTAGGAAAAAAGGAAAAACATTATTAACCATGCATATGTATTTAATAGTGTAGGTATCACTCTATTTGTGAGACTTAGCATTAGCAATATTTTACATTATAGCTACTCTTAGATCTTACAATGCATTGGCAATGACCAATAAAGATTTATTTTACCTGCCTAAGTAAAAGCCATGCATGTCACAGTGTGGGACTTCATCTTTCAGATAACCCTCCAGTGTGGGGCTTAATCAGCTGTACTGTCCATCACATCACAAGCATAAAGCAAACAAAAAATTAAACTAAAGCACAGGCTTAGACCTGGTAGCAGACTCTCAGAGCAGTAAAACTAAAGTAAAAACCTACATATCCCTAATGAGAAGGGGATGCTCAGTTCCCTACAGAGGTGTAGGGTGTTTTCACAGGATTGTTTGTTGAGCATTTTTTGTTTAATTTTAAATATCTGCAGTCTCGCCCTGGCCTTGGAACAATGCTATCAAGTTTAAGCTCAATGTCGTTTTCAAACTCTGTCTCGCCTCTCCTTGCCAACCTTTCGTGGTATAAATAGCAGCAAGCAGAGGAGCAAGCGGTAAAGACACTCCTTTAAAACTCTCAGGAGTGTTTGTGCTTCTAGCGCAGGACCTCAGCACTCGGGGTGCAGGAGAGCAAGCTGCAGGAGCTTCGCAGCCCTTCCAAAGCGGTGTCAGCGTCCATGCAGACAGAACAGCCCCGCCGGCAGTGAACCATTCCCATTCCCATTCCCATTCCCTCAGCGCCGAGCCCCCTGCACGCAGGCTGGGCCCTGCAGTGCCTGCCCCTCGGGGGGCCCGGCCGGGCCGCACCTGCGGGCAGGGGGATGCGGGGGGGAACGCCCAGGACACGGGCAGGGAGGGAAGGAAAGTAAGGGGGAGCAGGACGGAGGGGCGGCACTGGCCCCCCTCCTCGGCCGGCACCCAGCGCCGCTCCGCGCCCCGCTACCCGGCCGGCCCCTAAGGGGGGGACACTCACATTTCTGTGAAAGACAAGAAGTCCGCCCTTGCGCCGACGCCCACACGCTGCGCTCACTTGTGGCTCGGCTCTGCCGGAGAACACCACCCTGCTCCGGGGCCGCTCTGCCCGCCGGCACCGCCCCCCTCTCCCTTCCCCTCCCTTCCCCTCCCTCCCTGTCCCTCCCTGTCCCTCCCCGGCCCGGCCCGGCCCGCCCCGGCCCCGGCCCAGCCCGGCCCCGGCCCCGGCCGCGCCGCGCCCGCCCCGCACCGCG
>JAWWTY010000123.1:43534827-43680142 GCA_035222235.1 Margarornis squamiger | reverse complement strand
CCCCCGCCCGGGGCTCGGTGTGTCCCCCCCCGCCCGGGGCTCGGTGTGTCCCCCCCCGCCCGGGGCTCGGTGTGTCCCCCCTGCCCGGGGCTCGGTGTGTCCCCCCCCGCCCCGGGGCTCGGTCCCCCCCGGTGCCCCGGCCCGGCCGCGCCGCGGTGCGCTCCGTCCCGCCCCGCCGTGCCGCGGGAGCGGGCTGCCTGCCCCGTGTGCCCGCTGCTGCCCTGCCGAGCGGCGGGGCCTGGAGGAGCAGCTCGTGCCTGCGAAGGTGCTGCAGTCTGTTCCCACGCCCCGGCGGGCGGTGGATCGCTGTCCCCGGAGGTGTGCAGGAGGCGCCTGGCCCCGGCGCTGGGTGACACGGTGTAGGGGCGCGGCGGCAGCGCTGGGTCGGTGGTTGGACCGGATGATCTTAGAGGTCCCCTCCAGCCTCTGTGATTCTGTGAGTCAGCTCAGAGCTGCCGTGGGCCTGAGGTTCCCGAACGGCGCGCAGCAACGCTAAGGCAATGCTCGGGTCACTAGAAAAAAGTCCCAGGAGCCTCTGGCTTAGTTTTCCTGGTGGCCTTAGCGGTGCAATGCCAGACTCGTGCTCATCTTTGCATTTATGTAGAATAGTTTACAGATGCAAACCACACAGAAAGTGTGTGAATTTAGTTGTGACTGGCTATCTTTTAACTCTGCCTTTTAGCACCCTGTCCACGGTATTACTTGCTGCCACTTCCTTATGCTCGACATTCTGGATTTCAGTGGTAGTAGACCCAGTGCTTCCCTCCAGGATCTGTCCACTCAGATTTCAGTGGAGAAGTTACATTTCATGGTAGTCCCCCTCACCCCATGGAGTAGCTGCTGGCTGTAACACGAGGCAGAGAGGAAAAATCTTTTACTCGTCACTACAAAGCCCCAAAAAGTAAGTTATACCTATGGGATGTCTGAGGAGGAGAAGCTTCCAAATGCCAGTAAAGTTGGAGACACTTAGCTGGCATGTCTGGTGCACAAGGACACAGCAGACTTCAGGCTACCTGTGTGCCAGTGTAGGAGTCTGTATCCAGGACAGATTTGATGACTCCACAGGAAATGCTTTCTTGACATCAAGCTAATTCCCTGACCTTCCTGTCCACCCTCCTCTACTATATACAGTTGCTGGCTATTTATATATGTGATGAATATGATTCAGAATTAAGCATGCCAGGAAGACACTGATTCTTTCAACCTAATAATTAAAAAATGAATAGAGCATGATTGCTTTGTTTCATCACCACATGAAAGAGAACTATTTATTTTTATTGTGGTTAGCTTAGTAGTAACAAACAAAATATTTTATTCCCGTCTATGAAAAGCAAACTTGCCTGTCTTTATGGGCTTCATCCAAAGCGTGCTGGAGTCAGTACTATTATGCATGGGTTTTCAGTTAGCACGTGACTGCAAATCTAGTGAGCTGGATTAGAGCAAGAGTGCTTTTGGGCTACAAGACTGAGCATTGTACAAAACTTGGATACCCCAAGAGGGAATAATGCCAAATTGTTAGAGAGGGTCTATACAGTGCCCCAGATCTTGGGAAGCAAATCCTTCAGTAGCACAACTGAAGCACCCTGGCATGAGCACTGCTGTGGCTGGACGTGCGGAGAGAGGGACATCGTGAGATTTTTGTGGTGTCATTAGATTACTGTTCATGTGAAACTGAGTGATAGATGGTTTACATAGCCAGCCTTTTAACAAAGTTCACAGGCATGCCTCCATCTGTATGTATCGAGGCTAATCTCAATTACAACTTAAAAATGCCTCTGCCTTTGTCACTGTGGGGATGGTCTGGAAAGTATCGACTGATCACTACAGCTGAAAGCATGGGGTGTTGATCTTTATGCTGCTAAAGATCACAGTTCATTCAGTGTTCACTGCAACCATTCCACTGCAATGGCTCTTTCATTTTTCCTGGGTTTGTTGTTTGTCTAGGCCTTTCATACAGCAGTAATCAAGGAAAAAAAAAAAAAGAAAAATGGAGACTTGGAGTCTTTTAAAATGAAATAATAATGAGAGAATGATGTTTGCCTCTCTACCTTTTTTTTCCCTCCTCAACTCTTCTGGTCCAGGCATTTTGAGTTTCCTAAATGTAGGAGGAAGATTGCAGGATCATATCACTGAATGTTGAAAATGAAGGGACGGAAGTGAGAAAAAAGGGAAGAAAGGCAAAACACGTAGATGAGGAAGAGAAATGAAAGACAAAGGATGAGGGGGTGTGGGGGGGTACAGGACCACAAAGAAGAATAAAGCATGGGAAAGAATTGGAGAGACCAGAGCAAGGGGTAAATATCACAACAGGCATGAAAGGGAATAAACTGAGAAACAGAGTTTTTTATATTCTCTCCTTATTTCCTGTCAATTGGAATTAGTCAAGAGTAGACTCCACAAATGCCTCTGAAGGGATTGGAAAGAAAAGCTACTCAGAGATAGATGTATGTCTGTCTTTAATAATAGATATGATTGCGGCAGGTATAAATAATTTGAAATAGTACCAGGTAACTTGAGTATCCATAACAGTAAAAATGCAGCAGCACAGGATGGCCAAGTCTGTGTCCTGCTGGTATCCAGAGTAATGGATAGGTTTGAGTAGGTTATTAGGGAACTCAGTTTCTGTTCCTGGCTCTTCATGGTTGCTCGTGTACTTTAATATTATGTGGTAATCATCTAGAAAAGCAGTGTTGTAACAGGGATTGAAATTCAAATTTCCCTGCTCCAAGCTAGGTACCTTAATTGTTGCATTGCAAAGTGATGCCTTGCTTCCCTGGCCCAATGAATGTGGATTAGTTTGTACAGAATAACAGACTTTCAAACAGGGACAATGAAAGGCATTCCTCCCAGCTAGCCTCTGGCCTGGTGACGAAGGGAATTTCCTGGGAAGTGTCAGATAGGACTTCACTGTTGTCCTCATGACTCTCCAGGTCTGACCTTTGCCTGTCTTGCTGCTGAGAGAACCTCTCTTTCCCCCTGTCATGCTTTTGAAAAATGCCAGCGTCTTAAGTGCAGACCCTGCTCCAGCCTAACTCAAGAATGAAACGCTTTAGATGCCAAGAAGGTTCTAGTTGCAATGTCAGTAATTGGCAGCTCAGGTGCTTCTCACGTTGGTTGTTGGAGATTCTGGTCCAAGGTACTGCTGTGTGTGGTGTGGTGGAAAGTGGAGGCACATGGCCTGAGCTGTGGGCTCCTGGGCACCAAACTGGTGCCAGAACTTGGGGCCTTCAACTCTTTACACTGCAGCAGCTTGGCCTGTGGTGGATTTATAGTTTGTGATAAGTCTTATCCTGGCTGTATTTGGGAGAACACCATGTTGTGGATTTGTTCATAATACACAGCAGTGTGTTCATGGGTAATTCTCTAGCATCAGGAGGCTGATTTGTGTCAGATGAAATTCCTGCAGGCTGGAGGTTAATGTATACTGTTGTGATTTTTATTTTTTTTTTTTTTTTTGCGGTAGAGAGAGGGCCTGTGGAGACATGTAATGACTGTTGATAACTGCATTTAATTTTTTTGGCAAGTAATAAGTACTGTTCACCTTTGTTTATGCAGACTGCATTTAAAGTACTGCATTAATACAAAGCAAACCTTTCTGCATGCTGGTGCCAATTTTGGTTGAAGAAAAGTATAGCACCACAGCTGAGAGTCTTCATTATCTTCTGACCCTCAATTACTAATGAATATTCTTTAATTTTTGTTACCACAAACTTGCCATTCATATGACTTATTTCAATTAAATTGTATACTTCCTGCTTTGACAACATACTGATGAGGTATGCTAGAGAAAATCATTAGGAGTAGTCCTGCTGAAAATGTTGAAAATGTCTTTGGATGGTAATTTGGGTTCAATCCTGTCATTTTACTGGTGATTTTACCTGTAATGGCTACAAGTAACATCATTCTAAGAATCTTTGGTATTTTTCCTCCACCGTTTAGAAAACAATCACATTGTGGATATCCTCACAAAAAGTACTGGTGAACAGATCACAGATCTCTGGGCTACATTAGGCACATACATAATTTTTCTTTCATATGCTTTTCAGTAAAGCAAGGTTCAGACCTCTACTTAGAAGCAGCACTGGTGGAGAATAGAAAATGCTCTGAACACTTTAACCATTAGACTGATTGTAGTTTACTTGAATCCCTAATGTAATAAACTCTTCCTTTCATGGGCCATTATGTCTAACCTCTACAGTAAACCTCTACATTGTATGTCTTATTAATTATTTATTCCTTCCATTATTCTTAAATGGACATTAAAGAATTGGCTCATGGTTTCCAGCACAATTTATAAAAACAAATCTGTTCAATAATTTTTTGAAGCATTTGTTATGGCAAATAACATAAGGAAAGCATGAAGTTTCATCTTCTGCAGACTTAAAATACCATGTTAACTGCTTTATTCCTATGAATATGTCAAGAAATCAAGATACGTTTTTTTCCTTCTTGATATTAGTGATTGAGAATATGTGTGTTATTTTTCTAGATTATTTTAATTTCAATGAGCTCACATAACCACATGCAGAATGACAACTGTACTGTTCTGTACTGACTGTTATACTTTGATATTTTCCACATACATTCTTTCCTAAGCAAACACACTTTCACATAAGCAAATTTATACAAAAAATACAAATATGACTATTTGTTTACTCTGAGAAGGGGAAAAAAAGATTGTATAACAAACACTAGAGCCCAGCAGAATTATCGTTAAAGCAGTGTCGTCAATCCATGTTAGCACAACTGAGAATTTAATTGCCTTTGTCAAGGCAGTGGGGAAGGGATGTTACAGCAAGGAAGATGGTTAAACCTTGAAAAAGTATATGGCTAGAAGGATGGCTACTAGGAAAGGTTAAATCACAGATCATATGAAGATGTTTGAGAGATTCATACATTGCCATAATGTGAATATTTCCAGTCAAACCTGCCCACTTCCTAAGAGAGTAGTGGTGTTCTTTGTAGATGTCAAGAAATTAATGAATAGAAAGAGCATTTAGAATCCAGTCATGCCGAACTGGAGCTGATGTTTAAATAACCAAAAGAGCACTAATTTAATGAATGACTTGGTCAAAGGAGAGAGAGGAAGAGACCTGTGAAAAAAGTATCTCAAGATGCTAACTGGTGGGACTATTTGATGTGATAAAGAGACAATGGTTGACAATAAATTCCTATGGCACCCTATAACAAATTAGAGGAGACAGTGGAGGAGCTCTCCAAACAAGATGCTGGCAGATGAGTCAGAAAGCTGGAGAAGTGGGAGATATTCTAGTTACTAGAGACAGCACCACACATTTATTACTTTTGGTCCTTTTTTGTTTGGTTGATTTGGGTTTTTTGTTTGTTTTGTTGCTGTTTTGGTTTTTGTTGGGTTTTTTTGTTTGTTTTGTTTATTTAAAGTAAAACAACTTTTTTTCTAAAAGTTATCCTTAAGATCTTTCAGTTAAGGAACCATCTGTTGCAGAGAAATGAAGAGACCTATTTTGCCCAGACCTGTATGAAAGTGTTTCCTGGCAAGAAGCAAGTGCTTCAGAGCCTTTAAGGCTATGCCTCTGCAACAGCTACAAGATATACTTGCCTTCAGCCATATAACAGTGGCTAACAGGGGTCTGCAGAAGAATTATTAGCATTAAGACTTATTTAAGGGAAATCAATAGAAGGAAAAGATTATACAGCCAGTTTCTTTTCCTACTTTTCAGTGTTTTCATCACTAGCTCACTATAGACTTAATGTCTTGAAAAAATAAATTTTGCTCAAGTAAAACTAAATCCGTTCTTATCTGCAGCGGATCAGCTGCTTAAATGGTACTGAAGATTATTTGCTTTGGTTACTTTTTTACGATTGAGGAACACATAAATCATAGTGCTATTGCAGCATCTCCCTAATGTGAGGCTTGGATGTGAGATTAAACTAGCACAGTTTAGCAAGTATCATTGGCACTGTGGTAAATGTGGACATGGGGATGAATAGGCTCTTAGCCAGCAGCAAATACATGGTGATGTGACTTGTTCAGACAGGGGAGAAAGCTAAGCTAACTTGCACACGGTTTGCCAATAGTAAATGCAAAGTAATACATGCTGACAATTTCTGCAGATCAGCTGATGCATAGTGAGTTGTTAATGGGTGCTCACTTGATGGTGCTTCTGAGCTCACAAGATGATGTGATGTAGTGTACCACACTGCTTTTGCTTAGAATCTGTTCTATCAGTAATGGCTTCTATGGGTTTCAAATCTCTGTGTATGTGAATGTGTGTTTCATTAGACACACACCACCTTAATATTGAAAGTTATGTCATAGTTCACACGAGCTGGAATAGTCCTGTTTAGAAATGTGGTATATGTAACAGGACAGAAACAATAGAAAAGTGGGAGTAATTATAATAAAAGTAGTGTGTACTAAACATAAGCTTGTACAAACAAAACATAGAGGAAAAGCTTGAAACCAGTTCTGTGTGGCAACAAGATGTCCCCTTTTGAGCCTTACTGAGATTGAATGGAACAGAATGTTGTAGGGAAGCTGTGCTGCAGCAGCCTATGGCAGGATTTAGCTCAGATTGCTCAGAGTCAAATAACTGGACAATGAAATCCTTTCCTCTTCTCTTTCCCATCCCCTCTAATATGGACAGATGAATTCCAACATGAATGAAGGGATAGCATGTGCTTTTTGTTTTAGGGATTAAAATTGAATGCTATTCTCTGTGCTTGAAAGATTACTGGACAATAAGATTGGGGAAAAACAAGTAAAGAAAACACAAAACAAGCCTTTTCTACCGAATTACAAAATGGTGTTCATCCAATGGGAGCAAGAAAATGAAAGTAAATGTAGGATTTTTTTTTCCCTCCTCCATAGTAATACAAGTCAAAAGGAAGATGAGAAAACACAAGGAAAATAAATGTGAAAATAATCCAATGGGGGGTGGGGGTAAGTTTCTTATTTGCATCTAATATGTTTTAGGCCATGTTTCCCGTAACAGCATAAATTACTTAGAGGTCTTACGTGAACTTGTTTCTGAACCAATCCTTATTTTCCTTAGAACAGATTTAATGTATTCATTTTCTTTCCTCCAGTACTTGTAACTGATAAAGAAACTTTGCTATGGGAAAAACCCTAAGACTTGTTTTTGTGTTAATATTAATGGCTGGACAGACCTGACATAAAAAAATTTAGCTCTGTCTAGGGTTCAAGCCACTCAACTTTACAAACTGGACAAGATTGCTGCTGAATCAGGTGCATGAAATAAGAACAACATTATTTTATTGGAAAATTGCAGGTAAATGAGAGGGGTTATACATGTATTATGTGTCTGCAGCACTCTTCACCTGGGATGCAGTATGATTTATCTATGAAATGATGTATTATTGATATTTCGTACTGTAAAGACAAGGTAAATAAGCAAAGTTATTAACAAACCAGATAAATCTTGAATTAATATTTTATGTGTGTTATTTTGGCTATTTTCCAGTCTTTAGGTTAATTGGAAGCATCATGAACTGTAAGAAAAAAGGAAAAGCCAGGCATACAAAGTTATAAAATCATTACTATTAGCAGTGTCTGGACAATCTATTTCTTTCATTGATTTAACTTCAGTTCCTTATTCTGATGAGTCAGTAGTCCTGGATAGTAGGAAGATAAGTTAAATTGTAATGGGAACAAACATACTAGTTTCTTCATTACTTGCTTTCTTGTAGCTGAACTTCGGGCTAGCACATAGATAAGTCACCAAAATGCAATGTTGGAATGTTTTGAAGGCTGAAGTCAGTTAATTTACACAAGAAATTATAAAAACATGTATGCTTTTTATTGTGATAAGCTTCTGAGTCAGAGATGGAATGTGCAGCGGAAGAATACTCATCCCTGCTATCTCATGTGGCGCCCTCCTTAACCACATTCTCTTGCTCAGCCTCCTATTAGTGGACATTTGTCAGTTTTTATAATTTTCCACAGTCTGAAATGGAAACTGTTGTATCAAGTAGCATTTTCTAAGCTCAGAATGACTAGAATTCTCCAAGGAATCCCTGTATGCCTGACATTTTTTGTCCTACTTTGTATCACAGAAAATTGACTGAAATATCATACTAAGCACACTGACTTGTACTCTGGATTTCATTTGCCATTTATGATGAGCAGTTTTCAGTGTGTTTAAAAAGGCTATAACAGGCAATGGTCTTATTAAGGGTTACTGATCCTGTCTCTGTGAATATTGGTTTAATGCATGGTGGTGCCAACTCGAGCTGATTATTTCCTGCTCTTCAGCTCTGCTGTCTCCGTGGAAGTTGGAGTTGCAGACTTCCTTAATTAATCATGCCAGTCTAGAAACTGAAAACAATAAGGGCTGAGTATAGTGGAGACTTCTACCATAGTCAGCACTTCTTTCGTTTAAACACACAGCTTGGATGTAAGATAGCAAAGATAATCTTTCACGGAGAACTGTGGGCATTTTAAAATACACCTTGAAATACTTGCACAGTACACCTCTCCCAGAGACTGAATTAATCCTTGTGTAAAATGCTGCTGAAAAGGAGCCATTTTCCTACCTTAAATCTGTATGCAGACAGTACACAAAAGCCTCAACCTCTCTTCATATGTTGGATATAGTTCAGGAACTGCTGCTAATAAGGTTTTATCCCAGTGAAAAACCTGAAGATACCTGATTATAGACAGTGATCAGACAGAACTATTAGCCTAGGCTAGTAATAGAATAAAACATAATCCTTGAATTGCATGTTTCCTGAGAAGATTTCAAAGTGCTCTGTAAAGTGGTTAAAACATATGTCCCACATACAGGAGGACAGTATCAAAGAGTTCAACGATGTGCTACATGATACAGAGAATATCAGGTCAGAGGTGATGGGGGAAAACATTAATTCTCACTTTTACATCTCCACATTTTAGGTTTCACTTCTTAATCTGAAAATACATATATTTGGTTGTAATTCTTCTTTATATTAAGAAAATGAGATGCATGAGTCAGAAGGGTTCCAGATTTCCCTTGCCTTTCAAAATCTCTACGTCCCAAAGAAGGGATTTTCATTTTGGTCACTTGTTCTCTTCCCACAATGACTGAATGGTAAAACAGGCAGTGAAATAAGCAGTGTTGCAGTACCTTTTTCTTTGAGAGAATAATATAGGCCTTGCTTAAAATAATGTAAGAAATGCATTTGTAGCTGAAGATGTATGCCACAGCATTTCCAAGAAGCAGTCTACTGAAACTTGTTTTTAATGAGTAAGCATGTATACACCCCAATGAAGGCTTTCTCTGGTATCACATCAGACTTGCTTGCATTTAAATTAGTGGGCCAGCAAAAAAGGACAGTGGAACCTTTTATTAGCAGCTGACTTCTCCTGAGTCTCATTTTACATTCTTAGTTCTAGCACTGTTTAATTGAAAGGAGATCCTGTAAAAAAGATGGAGGTGAATAACAAACAACAGAGACAAGGCAGCTGCCAGACATCAGCTTCCACTGTGCTCTTCAAAAATATCTGTATCCTCAATGATATAAAGAACCATAATGCAGCATGTGTCCTTGTGAAACAGGCAGTCTTTTGTATTCTCTGGTAAGATCTTTTCATGACAGAAGTCTAGGATACAATGTTGAGTATTTTTTTAAAGTTGTCTTAGATGAAGAGACTGCCTATCAAGCAAGAAACAGAGGTAAATATTATTTTAAATTATATTTCACCTGCTGAAATCATTATGGTGATTTTGTTCTCTAAGGAAGTCGCTATTTTTCCCTACAGTCACTATGTAATGTACCAGAAGATCTCAACAGTGAACTTGGTAACGCTCTTACTTCTAACAGGAACTCTTCCTATGCTGGACAACCTGTTGCTCGTTCCTCATCTTTAATGATGGTGTTCTTTGAAAAGCTGCAGGGTGTCTTAACTTCTCTTGAATTTTGGTTTTGAGGGTTAATTAGTGTACAAATGAAAAAGACACCATATGACCCCTGTAGGGAATATATAGCCTGTTATCGCATGCATCAAAAAGTACACCTGAGATGTTGTGGGCCATCTCTCTCTTGCTTTCTTAGCTGTAGCTCTTTCCAGCTCTAGCTGGACATATGCACAGATATTTTTGTAATTCTGGTAACATGAGAGAAGGTGGTTGATCATTAGTATATGATAAATTACAGAGCACATGCAGACTAACAGGGCTACACTCCCTATAGAATGCTAAGTAATGAATGTGGCTGATACCTTTTTAATGAGAAAGTAGAATAATAGAAAGGATCTTTTGTTAAAGTGGTGTTTTCTTTGGGATACAATATAAATGAGCTGCTTGAGAAGCAGATGACATGACTAATTAATCCCTACTGTAACTTTACTTGACTCAGTTGATTTGCATGAGATTAATTTAGTTAATTCTTCTGGAGAGAGAGAGAGAAAAAAAAGTTGAGAATTACATATCAGGGAGGGTGTCTGGTTACTGTCTTCCTTGTGAAACTTTATATCAGATTTAGTGGCTTAAGTGCTTTAGTTTAAAGTTGGGGAGTTAAGGGACATAAAAAAGTAGACTTTAAAGTTACTGTCATGGATTGCAAATATTAATGACTTTTTCCTAAGTTGTATTATTAATGACTTGTTTTATTCAAGTTGTGTGAAATAAGAAGGAAGCCCTTCCCTTCCTTCAGTTTCTAGAGCTTTTTGCTTAGAAATTTTAGGTTGAGTGGCTTGTGTTCTTCCACATGGATATGATTTTTGTGTTTTCTTTTTCTTCTGTACTTTTTCTTCTTCAACCCACTAACTGTAGAGGGTTAGTGCAACCAACTCAGAAGCTGTTTAATCCCTTGTTAGGAAAAGTCACTAAGAGAAATAGATGAGAAGTGTGCTGAGATCTGTAATTAAGCCCGCTGTGTAACAGAGGTAGGATTCAATGATGAAGGACTGGAACAATTTGAATTAGTCTTATTTCAAAAACTTCCATGAGATATTTGAGACAGAAAATAAGAAAAAATAGATGCACTGCAATCATTAAAATCTCCTTCATCACAACGCGAAGTGCACATCTTGCAAGCATTAGTAGTTCAAACTTAGATACTAGTCTTTGGTATGAGACTTCCAAGACTTTCTAACAATGACATGGAGCATGAATTTTATATTTGCTGAGTACCACATGAATAAGCCACCAATTTCAGTGAGGGAGCTTTTCTCAGATGTATGTATGGCATCTTGGCAGGAGATGGATTTCCTGTTCTCCCTGCAGTGAACTCACTATAGTCCAAGCATTTATTTCCTCCTGCTGGTGCCACAAGTATTTACTAAATCTCAGTTTCTTGATCACAAGAAACATTCAAATGCTGTATTATTTGTATTATGATATAAAGATGGGCCTCACTACAGTGAAGTTCCGTTGAATTTCTGGGCAGTTGAGATGTAAAAAATAGAGAGAGATCTCAGCAGGGAAGTGCAATAGTGGAATCATAGCAGGAATGCAGTAGTGCAGATATGTTAGTTCAGGTAGCATTTGGAACTTGCACAGGTTTTTTTTCTGTTGCTAATCATCAGAAGATACAAAGTTCTGTTGTAATACGAAAGTTCTAAAAACAAAGAAACCATAATTTACCTAAATGAGCCATACCTCAAGATAATTAGATGCTGTGAAATTCCACAGAGTTTAGGTAACCTTAGGAACTCATGTATGATTTCAAAAATTAGTTAAGCAATAAGTTCACTTAAACATTTTTTACTTGTTTTCTATCATTTAATAATTAACGTTATCAGGAGAAATGGTTGTACTAGTTTACAAATGTGGTATTGCCTAAGAAATCCATGTACAGAGCACCATCTAGTGCAGGATATCACTAACATGAAAGCCTTTTGGCTCTTATGTCATGTGACTGTGTTTAGCTAATTTAATATGAACTATCATCTTACATAAAGTACCAGGGGTTCCCATGGCAATATAATTTTGCAATCACATGACAGACAATCAATTGAAAAGTATTTGTGACCTTTTGCAAGGACAACAAAACTGGATGCACTGAAATTCAGGTAATCATTTGTGAGAACCATGTATCTTCTTGCCCTTGCTTGGTGATAGTGCTTGGTGATATATTACTTATATAATTCAATCCAATCTGTTTATAAACTAGGTTGGACACTGATTCTCACAATAGATTTAGAGATCCACAGCCATTTTAGGTGCCCAGAGAACACAATTTAGCAGCTCAGAGCCTTTGCTCAGCTTCTGCAGAACCTCAGCACTGTCCAGGTTCCTTAAGCCAGGCAGTCCAGCTATGCAAGGCACAACTAAAAGTTCTTTAATCTGATTAAGACAGGAAGAAAAAAAGAAAGAAGCTTAGATTCTGTAGGAGAGACATGTAAAAGGAACTTATACACAGGTATTTATGGACAGAAAAAAGTGAGCTACATGGGTGGGGTTTTTTGGTTTTGTTTTGGTTTTTGTTTTGTTGGGTTTTGTTTGTTTGTTTTCTGCAAAGGCTGTATTTTGGTTCTTCTGCAAGCCAACATATGAAATTGGCCCCAAGGTCATTTATTCAGTGTTTGTATATCAACATTATGTTTCTGATGCAATCTGTTTAGCACTAGGGTAGGATTAAGAGGAGCTCTCTTATTTAACTGAAGATGTAGCAATGACAAGCTGTATTTCAACCTGCACTAAAAAAAGATTAAGATGGCCCTCAGGTGCTTGGAAAAGAAGATTTTTGGATGAACACTGTGTATTCAACAACAAACTACTTAAGCATCAAAAAAGCCACTATCACTGTAAAGTTCTACATTCTCTTTGAAGCAGCACTTTAACTAACAAAAATTATAACTTCTCACTCTAAACATACCTTGCATACAGATTTTAGCTGAATGCTTGAAACCTTAGTGATTTCCCTGTTCTCAGACTTCTTGTAGCAAACAGCAAGCATATGCTCATATTAATTTCAAAGTACGTCCTGATTTTTAATAGCTTTGTTTTTGCTTTCTAAGTTGACCACTTAATAGACAAAAAATAATAAAAAAAAAAAGACAGAAATAATTGGAAGTTTTTCAAAATTTAGATACAGAGTGCTTCCCTGGCTACTCTTTCTGTTCTTTCTACCTCTGTTACAACTGCCAAAGAGAACATACTACTGAAGGAAAAGCTGCATTTTCATTTTTTTGAGCTAATGAGGAGTGAACTAAAGGAACATGACAGGAATGTTCACAGACCTGACAAACTGTGATTCAAATCCTCTTTCTGCATATACCATTTTGCTAACAGCAAAGAACAGTAGCTTTGACAAAATGTTATAAAAAAGGTTCAAGAATTGGTTGTCACAAGTAAGTTTTGGGAATGGTAGGGAGAGGTAGACCCTAGTAAAGAGTAGAGCTGAAGAGAAAAGTCTCCACTGGAAAGCAGGAGGCCAAACTGCAATATCTCAGCTCTGTCAATGCATGCTAGATATTCTAGGGAAAACAAATGCTGTAGAATATAAGGCTCTTTTATTGGTAATTTAATTAACCTAGGATTGTGGTTTCCATTATTTTAATCTCCAATGTGTTTAGCAAATGCAAGAAAACAGAAATACAAATAAAAGGGTGTTTCCCTTGAACAATTATTACAAAAAGATAAGTTTTTGATTACGTGGTGCAAATATTACAAAAAGATATGTTTTTGATTATATGGTGCTGGTAGCTATCATTATGTTCTTTATTAAATCATGGCTGACAAAACATTTTCCTTGTTATTTTATTCTTCTGTTGGGTTGTATGATTTGTATGACTCACTTTGAGCTGTTTGGGAGTTAAGTTGTTCTGTCCAACACCTGAACAAATAAACTGGCCTTTGTTATACTATATTGTAAGAATAAAGACTACTTTAGAACATATTTGTACCTGTTGAGGAAATAAATTAATATGAACAGGCAAGCCTGGCAGAGAAAGGAGTTCTCTTCCAAGCTTGTGTCTTGTCTGGGAGCTATTAAAACTTCCCTTTTGAAAATCAATGGATTGTTTATTTAAGAACAATTATATGAGAGTTTTGAATTACAATACTTTCACATGCTCTTCATGTGGCCAGAAAGATTGCACAAAGAAAGGCCATCAAAAGATGGTAGAAATTAAATACAATATTTGCATATTGCTAACAGTATGCTAGATGTTTCCTTATTCTGAACAGCATTCAGTCCAAATAAACATAAATGCATTATAAAATGTACAAAGATTTGATTCTACTATATTTTATGATTCCCAATTATAGAGGGAGATCAAAATATGTTAAAAGCACCCTAGTTCAGCTGAAAGATTTCATTAGTGTTCTCATAAATAAAGAGGATGGATTTATGCTGGAGTACATAAAAAAATTACTGTAGGTTTTATGAGCACAATCTGTACATGTTGAGTGTCTTTTTTGTGTGTCCTACAGGTCCAGCTTTGCTGTACTTAAATCCTCTGTGTCTTTTATTTATGTGGAATAGCCTTGATACTCTCCAAATTAATGAGTTAATCTTTCCATTTTCTTGTGAAAAGCTAAAGGTGTTTTTACAATTTCTACATAATGGCATTCTGCTTTTTTCCAAATACTTAAATCTTTCTCCTCTTAGAGTAGCAAAAGAATTTGAAAATCATTCTGGGAAATACTGTACTTCCAACATCTTTTTAAACTACTCCACAACTTCTGTCACATTATTAGTAACCCACACCTACAGACATACTCATAGTTGCATAGGAATCCTTTTTAAGTTCTGTAATAAAACCGGATAAAAATCATCAGATTTTCTGTTTTAATGTTGAACCTATCTCTCTCTTTCTCTCTCTCCCCATACACACACACATAGGGTGGTATGTCTTCCTGTCAGACACAGGATTTAACTTGGTGTAACTAACTAAACAAAGTTCAAAATGACCAGTTGTAGAGCTGTTCATTTGTCCTCTCATGCAGGGATATGGGGATGTGCTAAAGGCTAGAAATCTCTAGCACAATGTCTATTGATACATCAAGAAAAAGACTAGATTATCTGGAATACCTGCTATTACTGCAAAAGAACTCAAAATGTCTATACTGCTGCATTTTATTAGCACGATTTTTACATTATAACATGCTTTTTAGCTGCCTGAATACTCTTTTTTCCTCTACTTAATTCCCTTTATTTATTTAGGTGTAATCTGATTTATCTTACTGAATGAGATTTTTTCATATGAACCTCTCTTTTTTCCCTCCAGTTGTTCTAAACAACCTCCCTCCTTTACTCCATGCAATTCGTTCAAGGATCCTTTACAACTTTTGTTTTGGGAGGATGAAAATGGGTGAAAAAATGGCTATGCATAGAGTTACCATGCAGTTGACCTGTATTCAGAATAATGGAGTTATAAACTGACTGACAAATTGCCAAAAGTTAGTTTCAATTATGTTAAGCATGACTGAAAGTGTCTGCCACGTTCAAAAAGTGTATTTGGACAGAGGGAGAGAGTGGCAGTACAACCACAAAAGCAAAATTATTTTAAGAAAGCAAGCCTGGATCTGTATTTTTTTTTTTAAATCTTCATGTGCATCTCGCAACAGAACTGGATTACCTTTCATCAGAGAGCTTTCTAGAGTGTTCCTAATTTCTCCATAGCAGGAAGCACTAATCAGCGACTCTTGTTATTGCTGGCTATTAGAGTCTGCTGTAGTACTAGGCACAAAAGCCAGGGCTAGGCAGAGTCTCTCTAACCATTTTTCTTGTACCAGAAAAATGTGGATCTGCAGCTTGAGAAGGAGGAAAGCCCAGAGAGCCTAGACAAGTACATAGGAAAAGGAGAAGCAGAGCCACTTTGAAGTGACTGAACAGGACATTCAAATTCAGAGTGCTGGCGAGTTTAACAGATACAAAAAGAATGGAGATTTATAGTGTCAAGCACTAAGAACCTCTAAAACTACATTTCCCTCTACAAGTCCATTATGTTCAAAGCTTAGCTCACATTAAAATTAGTAGCAGTTTTTGTTAAACTCCAAATGTCAATATATTAGTCCTTTTTTTTTTTAAGAAAAAAAGTGTAACAGTTACAAAGAAGAAGAAAAGCATAATTACTGACCATTTAAAAATTTTAGATTGAAATGATATGACCAGCCCTAGAAATGCTTCAGCAACAACAGACAATCCATTTCTCTGTGCTGGATTCAATTGCTTCTAGCCTGGTAGCATCCATTCTCTTTCTTCTGCTCCCTGCCTTATTCTTATACCTATACCTTTTATGTTTGCTCTGTACCCAATGCATGCAACGAATACATCAGAGGAATTCACAGGAAACTCACTTCTAAAGTCTTGAACCATTCCAAAGCAAGTATGTTGCATCCACTGAGCAAAACGTACCCTTCTATTTGAGTAGGATTTTTTTATTGTAATAAGTACAATTCTTTTTCATTTTTGAGAAACACAGTAACAATAATGTTTTTAAAGGTGAAAAGATTTGTAGTTACTGTAAAGCAAAAAATTCTGCATCTTGATAAAGATGGCCTTAATCCTAGATGAATGCTTGCCTTTTGAATAAAAACTTGTACACATATTAGCATTAGTATTTGTATCTAAAGGTTCATAGGCCAGACTCTCTTCTCACATCTCATAAAACTACTGGTTACAGAGGAATTATTGCTAATTTATATATGCATAGATGAGAAGCAAAAATCTGCCCATCTATTTGAATTCGGAATGATTTCCTAAAAGATTAACTGGGTGAATCGTCTTAATAAAATCCCTAAACAAAATTAGGTTCAAAGTCTGCTGGTCTGACCTTCATGACAACGGATTTCAAGGAATACCACCACCCATGCCAGGAGTACCAAACAATCCCGTTGTCTGTCTTGGCAGTGTAGGGACCTCTGTAGTACAAACCGTTCAGGTTGGCAGAGTGACACCTGGTGGGAAAGCAAAGGGAAAAAGCAATGAGGCTCCTGTCAAAGTGTTTCAAGCATGTATCATTTCTTGGGAGTCAAAAATTTGCCATGTTGGTAACAGCCTAGTTTGACAGTTGCATAAATTTGCATTTATAGATTTCTGTGTGCCTAAAAACCAATGCTTCCTGAAGTAACTGGACATACTAAATTAACAACTAGCATGTGACTATTGGTATGATATTGTAAAGCAACATTCAATATTCATAAGTCAATAAATACCTTAAAGTTAGCGTGTGTTCCTCCTTTCTTTCCCATAGGTTAATTTTAAAGTAAGAAACTATACTACAATAGTTTCAAAAGTATGGTCGACTCTCAACTATTCATGGACATTTTATCTGAATTAAATATTAACTGTATGACAGATGAGGAGAGATGGAGTTGGTTCCCTGAAGAACTCTTTGAATTCTGTGTGGATTTACTGACTCCACTATGGCCCCACATGAATGTAGCTATGCTGTCTCCGGGATGACTGGTGAGGCAGGAAGCTCAAGTTAGTGAGATCTGGGGCCACAGATTGTTGCCTGACAGATCCACTATTACCATCCATGCATAGTGTAACTAAACCTGTGACTGCTGGGGAGAGAATATAAGCTCATGTCCAACTAGAACTGTTAGCTCTCCTTTCTCTAGTTATGAACCTACTGACCTTTGCAACACTCTGGACGCAGGAAAGTTTGTGACCTGGGTGAAGTACCAGAGTGAACCCAGCTCTGTGGATTTACATTCAAGATGAAAATCTCTTCTAAAGCTTTGCTTACAAAAGAATGCAGAGGGGCCATTTTTCTGCAGAAGTTCAGGACAATAAATTCTGAGCTGGAGCAAAATTAGATTTGAGCTACTTCCAAGTGGCCTCACTTGTGTCATACCCCTTGGTTTTCTATTATCTGAGCTTTTCTGTATTTTGTTAGTCCAGATAGCATAGAGCTAGCTATAAACAATTCCTTCATAGCTGGGAGCTCCTATACAAACCAGCCAAGAGCACTAATTCCTTCTATGTTTGCTAATCTGTGCATGAAAAATATGTATTTCTGGGTGCTTTCCTTTGAATGCGAATACTGTTATTTTGAGTAGGATTTAATGATACTGACATCTTCTAGCATTTTGCAGTTTTCAGTTTTATGTTAGGCTTAAAATAAAAAAGTTAGTAGCGAGACAGTAAAATAAAATTATTAGTAACTCATTTTCATTATCCAGATAGACTGACACTTTAAAAGCATGAGCTACACAACCATAATAGGAACTAGCCTAGTAGGAGTCAGCTATCTTTAGTAGTTGTGTAGCACCAGCTACAAGGTATAAATAACTCCCAAGTTCTGCTGTACAGCTACTTTTGCAAAGGAGTCATTCTTTTGTCCAGATCCGTCCAATATTTTAAAAAAAAAGGTTTTAAAAGACAAATAATATATCCAGTGGTCTAAAAGTGATTGGTGAATCACTCTTAATGAATTCCATGGCACATCAGAGTTTAACGCTACTTGAGGTCTAGATATTCCTTCAAATCCACAAAAGTTCTGATTTAATGGGAAAGGAATCTCCAACATAGTTGCCTTTCCCTTTTATATCTTAGCTGTCCTGAGAAATGAAAAAACCTTTGTCTACATGTGATTTTTTTTCCACTTCTCAAGCATTCTGCTGATCCACTAATCCATGCAAGTATATTAAAATGTATTAAAATAAGTAGTTAACTATGAAACATTTAGTTAATAGCTACATCATATCAGCTAAGGTGGTCAGAGACTACTTATGGAATCAGAATTTGGAAAATGAGGAGTTAAAAATAGAAACAAAGGATGACACAACAGAAACAATGGAATTGATCCAGCCTGGCAGTTCTTGCCAAGTGAACTGAGATCACAGTGAGAGAGTAGTATGCTTTCCTGAGCTGTATCTTAAACCTCCCTATTACACAGCTAGATTGCATAGTTTCTCTTCATGGCTATAGTTATCCAATTAATTACAGGAAAGAACATAGCTCATCTGTACAGACTGTGCTAAGGCTGTCCGTTTTATCTTTTCTTTATGAATTGGTATTCTGCATGTAAGTAGAATTTTAAAACTCTTTTATTGAACCCTATTTAAAAAAATCTTCTTCTTTGTCCAGCCATGCTCACTGACAGAAACTGAGTGGACACATTACCATCTTCATATAGAAGGATAACAAGAGCGAGATGCTGTGAACTGAGGTGAAAAAAATGAGCCTTGATAACCTGGCACTAGTTTAGCTTGTCAGATATTTTGCAGTGCTGCCACATCTGGTCTAGTGCAAGGCAGGAGAATTACAAGAATGAAGTACAACAGGGACACATCTGCAAATTCTACATGACCTACTTTTGTAAGAACTAGTTACCTTAAAGAGCCAGAATTATCTCCTCCTTACTGCCTGATAACAAAGACGACCAATGCAAATACCATTATTGCAGACCAGTTTGAACTACGTGATAGGTGCTGTTCCTTCTAAGGTGAGTCTCAGTCTTACCAGCACTGAGATCTCTGGCAGGGGACAGGGGCACATTGCAAATAAATAAACAATGCCAATCCTACCTTCTACCATGTGTTATTATTGTGTAAGTACACATGAAGCAGAATAGTTGACAGTACCTGTATAAAATTAAAATACCTGTTAAACCACCAGCCAGCCTTTTCCTCTTCAGCACAGTTCCCTTCATAGTTGTCATTATCCCTGTCTCTAGTACTGAATTTCATTCCTTGATGATCAGCCCACCATTTTACTTCAGGATGAAATCCACCAGTAAGGGAATCACCAGCTGTACCAGAGTACTCACCACAACTCATCTTATAAGAATGCTAATGAAAAATGTGAAGAAAGGGAAAAAAAATAAATTCCAATATGTCCTTGGCCCTTGGCATGCCAGAGTGAAACCACAAAGAGGAAACTAATCTGTTCCATTTGCTACTATTTTTATGCTAAGAAATGTCATGCCACTTAAATACTCTGTACTAGATAATGAAGCATTGTAAAGATGCTTACCAGGGGTAAAAGTTGTCATTAACCTTACGTATAAATGGCATAATAAAACACAATATTAGGGCTAGTTTGCAGTATACATGACAAATCAGAATGTCATGTATCATTATTGTTGGTAATGTCAACAAAAGTAGAAAAACTGCTTTTCTCCATGGCCGCTAAATCAAATGATTCATGCATTTTACAGACAGTGTGAAACATATCAGAGTAAACAACTGCTATTACATACTTGAAAAGGACAAGCATGTGTAAGAGAGAAAATATGATAATAAGATTCTACAAAAGCCTTTATGAAAATTAGGGAACCTGTATGTTTATTGTCTGTCTACAGAATCCACATTTTCATTCAAATCTCTATAGTCATTTAATATTTAATTACCTCTTCTCCTGCAACTCTAAATCTTGCATATTGTGCAAAACGCCGTTCTCCTTCAAAATCAGTTAGATCAATTCTTAAAGTATAATTCCCTTAGAAAATAAAAACATAAATTATTTTAGTTAAACTAGCCTACCTCACTACTTTTCAGAATTGAATATTATAGTACAGGGTTAAAATATATGGTTAATCATGAGCATCTATCACCCCAGCATATTTTATAGGTTTTTGTCTTCTTTCTTTATGCAAATCAAAGCATATCTTGCTATTCATTGTCTTTATTCACCTGAGTCTGCTTAGAAAATTTCAGAATTATTCCAGTACAGATTTTCAAATGTAGGGGGGAAAAAAATCTTAAAAACAAAAGGCCATGTGGACTTTATATTTCAGTAAGGTATTTGAGGTGGAAATAAAAGGATAGTGAGAAACAATCAGTAAACATTCCCCTATGAAAATTAGATTTTTATACTCTGAAAATAAAAGAGCTATAGTAAGATCACATCCTGGTGGCACTGATTTCCATATGATTTAGCTGGCTAAGCCAATGGGTAAGTTTTGTATATGCATCATTCTACAACAAAGGAGAAGTTAGCCTAGATTGAATGACTTTTATAAAGATAGAAATAGCTTTCTACAACTGGCCTAATCAACAGGACTGGCCTAGAATTACTTTCATGTAATAGCCCACACAGCCACATAAAGCTCTGACTAAATGAATTGGTACAGCATACTACCTGACTGTGGACTGGTAGTAGACTGCAAAACAGATAGAGACAATTCTTTCTTGTCTACTGTTCCCTGTTTCACAGAGGCTCTCTGTATGCCATTGGCCCAGTGACAGTTTTGAACCTTTTGTTAGAAAACATACATTCAAATGTGTTTTGTTCTGAAACTTGGAGAAGTCCATGCAGATTAGCAACAGAACTCAGGATTTATGCTACCAAAAGGGTAACAAAAAGTGGCCTGAAAAAAGCAAAGAAACAGAAACAGTAAGAAGACTATTGTTACAACACAAATCTTACCTTGATTAGTCAAATAATGAAGATTTTTATTTCCAAGCCAATATTCACCATTTTTCAAAACAAAATTTCCAAAGCCTTCTTCATAGTCAGCCCAGACTCTGAAAAGAGTATAAATTATTAATTTATCACAAAAGCAGATTTGTTTGGACATTTATTACACAATTATAGATCACAGAGTAACTCAAACTGGAAGGACCCTCAGGAGGCAATATAGTCCAATGTCGTGCTCAAGGCAGTCAGCCATGAGATCAGACCAGGTTGCTCAGGGTTTGTCCATTCAGACCTTGAAAACTTCCAGGGATGGAGACTGCGCATTCTTTTTGGGTAACCTACTGACTATTCTCACAGTGAAAAGGTTTCTCCTCATATCCAGTGTGAATCTCTCTTGTTTCATTCAACTCATGTATTTTGTCTCTCATCCTTCCACTAGACAACACTGTGAAGAGTCTGTTTACTCAAGGAGCTCTTGAATTGTTCTCTTAGTGACCTTCTTGTAAGTACAGACAAGCTGTGACCAGGTTCTGCTGAATCCATCTCTTCTGCAAACTGAACAAGCCTTAACAATTGCTCCAACCCTTGATCATTTTGGTAGTCCTCTGCTTAGTAGGTTCATTATATATTAGAATATTAATAAGCATTATTATCTTATTTTGCATTGATGATCGTCACACAATTATTTCTATTTCTCCTATGTGAAAGGTTGAATCTCACACTTACACCGATTACGAAATCTTGGTCCTAAGAGTATTCCTAAAAACTACATTTAAAGGTATTTAAGGTTAACAGATTTTAAGACCAAAATGAAACACAGCTCAATCCAATCTCTGGTATAGCACAATTTATCCAAAGAGAAAGCATTTTTTCTCTGTTAAATCTAGGGGATCTAAGTGAATGTATAGGTGTCTCACAAACATTGTTTCTTTATTATCTGTGATTTGATTAAGGTGTGAAACTCCTGGAACTGGATATATAAATTTATAAATTGAGGTATTAGCTAGCCATTTCTAGCTTTAAGTTATTAACTGATTCTAAAAATTTTTGAACTCATATTGGTGCATGGTTTCAATAATTAACGTGTATACATTTCCCTGCCTACAGTGTCTCTGAAATGGTTTCTGAGTGGTTTTGGTTTCAAATGGGAACAAAAATATCATCTATTTCCTTGATCAGAAGCAATCTACTTCAACCAATGGATGAAAGGATGTGGAAAGGCAGCTATAAGGGAAAGAAGCCTCTGCAACTTAAGCAGCTGGTGGTCTCTGTGGCAAGGGAGAAGAATGGGCGGTGTGTGGTGCTAAAAATTGCTTCTGTAGCTTGTCTGACCATATTTTGTAAAATAGAAGTTTTCTTGGCTCACAAATGGCTTGTTTTCTTGGCTCACAGGGCCAAAGCTTTCACTTCTGGACATTTCCCAAAAAATGCGTGAGTCTTGGCAAAGGCAAGGAGGTTAAGTGTCCACAAATAAAGTTCTCATCCATGTTATCTTTCCCGGAGGCATTTTAGCATGAGCTACGTATTACTTTTGTGGTGGGTTTCTCTCATATTTGCTCACTGATCATATTTTGGTTCAAGCAGATTGCTTGCATTTTTACTTTTTCTGATTTTTTCTGATTTCAAAGGACAAAATAGTCCTTTACTCATCATTCATAGTCCTTAGTCCAACAATTGTTAATGCATTTGACATTGAAATGTCCTCACATAAAATGCACAAGTTGTCAGGAAAAGGCTAGTAGAGATGTCTCACAGAAGACAGCTAGAGCCAGAAGTGGTCTCTCATCTGAAGGCTGCCAGACAGAATAACCACATCTCCCTTTTTATCTGGGATAACAACTTACTCATATACTTCTAAAATTCAGATTTAACTTACCTCCATCTGGTTTAATGATTTTCCACTTTTATTGGCCATGTCTAGTACCTACCTATCAAAATTCTGGCTGCCATCAGATCGTCTTTGAAAAACAGTCCAACCACCTCCTTCAGACATGTCACAGAAGGCAAGGAACTCAGTAGGACTCTGGATAGGTTTCATCTTATAAAATCCACTTTGCTTATGGCCATCATTGTAGATTTCTGCACAGTCTGTTCACAAAACATTCATTGAACATAACTATTTTAGTCCTGTACTTAATAGCAAAATCTGAAATCAAATCAAGAACCATAATTAAGTCAGATCATGTAGAAGTCACACATGAACCAGGCTAATAAAAAAAATAAATCTTTGCAAACACATATTTTTGACTTTTCAGTATTTTCTTGCATTTGTGTTGCTTTTAAACTTTATTGAGTTGTAATTATTTTGACGTTTCCTTAAAAGAATATTTTTCCACCATAAAATATTATAATTTTTGTTTTCATTTTATGAGCAAAATAATTCCTCTGTTCTAAGTGGTGTCACTTTTAATTTACAGTGGTATCCACATTAGAATCCTATTACCACCATAAAATTATATCTAAGACACACAGCAGCCTTTAAAAATAAATGCGTACATCTGTGTCCAGAAAGTCCACAGCAGAACTGCCAAAACCAAGAGTTTTAGTCTCTAGTGTTAGAAAATAGAAACAATTGCTGGGCCTGATTCTCTTGGCCCTTCTACCAAATAGGTGGGAAAATATATAGAAGACTACCTCCTAAAAGTGCAGCATATGTTTAAAATGATACCACTTCAACTTGATACCAGTTACATGAATTACTATTGCTGAATATCATTTACAACAAGGACAAAATTCAGAGCCCATGGAAATATTACAGCAATGTAATTATATAATTTTTTTTATTTTTTTTTTTTTCCCTCTAGGAATTAAGAAATGAAAGGAGTTCTTTGTTTATATGTAATCTACCATCACGCAGGCCTACAGGAAAGACGTATAATTTTCAGTATTTCTGTTTTTCCTGGCTAAGGCAGAGCTGATTAACTTTCTGAAACATTTATGGATATGTTGGCTGAACTTCTAGGGCTGGTTGGAACTTTCTGAACTATTATATTTCTTCTCAGTGAAAGTGTTAGTGAAGATTAGACATAGAAAATAAACACTTTATACTTAAAACAAATAGCTACGCCAGGATTTGAATAAATTCTAAGAGAAAACATGATTTAAATAACAGCTAAGTTGTCTTTCTAGAGAATGTCTGATCAGCTTATAGAAAATAGTTTTTCTTGTCCATTAATTTCTTAGTAGCTTAGCAAAACACAAGCATATTTTAATTTTTAGCAGCTGTATATAGTGTGGAATTTCTACCTCACTAACTCAAACTATCCAGCTCTCTTGATATTAAAATGCTACAGCAGTTTGCGTGAAATAATGCAGTATGAGCAGGGAAAAGCTGTTTAGAATAACATTTTCAGAAAATAAACTGAGGCATATACTAAGACAGGACAAATAGCATTCAGAGAAATGTGGGTTTAATAATCTTTCCCAGTAACAAATACGTCTGCCATAATAATGAAAAAAAAAGTATTCCAGGAAGCTGAGTACATAAATAAATACAAAGCTAAAATTTAAAGTCAGACTTACAACTGCTTTTAATTTCATTTTAATGGTGCTTTATTATATTTGATGCCTTGTTATATGTTGTGATTTCTTCCAGCAGCGCAAACACTAGAAGTATATTCAAACAAGACTATTAAAAATGATAGCAGTTCAGATTTTCTAGAACTGGACAATAAGAAATGAACACCATCCAAGAATCAGACCTCCAAATTGTATTTTCACTCCAACTGTTGATTTGGATATTGTTTTATTATTTTAAGAGTTTGGACCTCACTGCAGCTACTACAAGCTAACACAGCTTTCCACTTTAGAGGGAATGGATCACCACCAGAATGCTGGTGAGATTATAAAAACAACTTTAAACCAGTGATGTCATGAACTGAATCTAACTCAGTCAAAATGGGGCACCATATGGAATATTAGTAAAGTGAGGTGCACGTGTCATTATGCCAGGCTTATGTGTGTAAATATGGATGTCTCAGGGGCTTTACAGATTGGAAGAGTCAGCGTGTGCTTGTAACCCAGGTGAGCATTTGAATGTGTGAATGTGAACTGACCCTGTGGGTTAGAACTTTCTGAGATTATCAAAGAATGGTGCTTAGAAATCTGTAACTGCTGATTAACATTTTGTAAATATCTATTACTGTTTTTTTCTTTTGTATTGCTGATATTTATGCCTAATTTATTATTCACTGACTGTTTTATAATTATGCACTGTTAATAAATCAATAAACTGCTTCAATCCTGATTTGACTTATACTATCTGACGTTAACAATTTTTCCATGTCTAGCAGGTCTAGGTAAAAGCTGAACACTGTGTTTTAAACAAACATTATTCTATTACAAGCTTTTAAAACAATAAGTCAATGGGCCCAATTGTGCTAAAGCTTCTGGGTATCTTTACAATGAATCGAAATGAAAAGAATAGCTTCATTTCTAACCTGAATACTGTCTTTTTCCTCCCAAGTCAATGACACTGTTTTCATCTCCTCTGTCACTGTACTGAATCTCTTTCTTCTCTAAAAGCTGCATAATTTTTAACTGCTGCTGTTTCACACGGTGCTCCAAGAGCCTCACCTGGCCCTGAAGTTGTATCTGTTCTTGAAAACATTTCTGGAAATCCTAGAGAGGAAAACATATCTTACTGTCAAATCAACAAATTTTTGTGACATTTAATATGTGACACAAAAAGCCAACCAAGCCACAAATAAAATTTAACTTGAATAAAACATGTTGATCACAATTTCCTACAGACACTATGTTGACTTCCACCTCAATTGTTACCTCTGTTTAAAATTATTTCATATATTACAGAATGTAATATATATTAAGAATATACACCTGTTTTGCAAAGAGACCTTCTCTCTAGTGCTCTCACTGCAAACATGCAGAGCGGACTTTGGGGAAAAACACTAGTACAGACTCTATCATAAGGATGACTCGTTCTCTATCACCTGCCATGCACAGGAAGCCTGCTACTAATGTTGTGAAGGTTCAAAAGAAATACAATCCATAGTTCTTATGATAAGAACCTTCTTGTTTTTTTCTCTCCTCTGTCCGGTTGCAGAGGGGAGTGAGAGGGCAGCTTCAGTGGTTACCTGGCATCCAGCCAGGGTAAACCCACTACACCTACATGTGAAAAGTACTGGTATCTTATACTTTGCTTTCTCTCCCTGACTTCAGCCTCCTCATGATGTCTCTGTCAACTCCAGACAAATCCCATTACGCTTTGCTGCTGGACAGAAAAATCACAGTTCTTGTACTTGGAATTTCACACCTAATTTTTACCATGGGACAATCACAGGGTAACTGTGTAATGTCAGGGTGGATCAACGTAGCTTTTAGATCTGCAGGTTATCAGACTGTTCTTTTAATGTTCTACTACACTTTCTTTCCACAGGACAACTCTTTTAAAATCATTGGTGTTAAACCAGTGCACAGCCAGAGTAACACAGAAGCAAAACGTGACTTAGGGTTATAAGTCAGCAGCTATAACATATTGCTGGTCCTTTTGTTAGATATGGCCCAAAGTTAAACTATTACAATGTTGAATTACTCAACAAAATGTGAATTTCTTAGTGACTGTCTCCAGTGGACAGTGTTTCCCACTGATTGAAACCAGACTGAACACAGTCTGTTCTGTCTGTTCCAGTGAAGCAACTGTTTGCACTACACATTGAGAAGCAATTATCCAACAACTGCTGACAGCTCCTGGGCACAGGGTCCCATGTTTAACCAGCTGCTGCAACTAATGTGCCTTCATTTCCATACTGTGTGAATTATTTAGCAGCTAGTGACCTTCCATTAAAATTAGTGCTATAAATTAGACTCAGAATACTTTATGAAACATATAAAAATATAAAGTTTTTACTTGAGGTGTTATTTCCTATATTTTTAGAATATAAACTAGCTCCAAAATGTCTCTGTATTGAGATTGGTGTTTAATTGAGATTAAAATGCGAAAATTGAAAGAAAAATTTCAGAATGTTCCCAGTTTTTACTCACAGGGACAGCTAAAGCTCACAATATTCCAAATGAAAAATAATTAAAAAAAAAAAAAAAAAGAGTAAATGCATTTAACTGTAATGCTTTTTTTTTTTCCTCAGTAGGCTTCTGTAAAAATTATATTTTGCTCCACTGAGCAGAAGTGATTACAGAGGTGTTTCCTTTTCTGTCTCTATAAACAAAAGTTTTCCATAAGGTAATGTAAACTACAAACAATGATGCTTATCTAGTTGTAAATTCAGCAACCACTTCCACCTAGGCAAGTAAGAATCAACAATTCAATCTCTTTAGGTCTCTGGTATTTAGGACCTGAATATCAAACTAGGAAGGATAGCCAAGACAGGGAGTGCAGAGTTGGTGAGGTTAGAGGTATTTTAAACAGTGGATTAAGTGTGATTTTGTTAGACTTTTTGTTGGAGACGCAGAATACATAGCAGAATGTTTTGGGAGCTAGAAGTGAAGGAGTTTTGATCATTGATTCTGAGTCTGAATTATAACATAGTTACATGGGAACAAGTAAGAATATGAACCTATGGATCTTGTTTGAGAAAAAGTTGTGTGGCAAGTGGACAAGGTAGAAAAGAACAGAAACATTCTTCCTCCCAAGTGTCAATGACTAGAAATACTACTGCTGCAGCCAATGCTTTAGGAGTTCCTGGGTTTTGTCTTTCTGCAAGTATGCTGCTTAAAACTAAAGGTGTTGTTCTGAGTTAGCATTACCCCTGAATGGTAGTATAACTACCCTGTGTGCCTTCTGTACAACGTGCATCAACGCACTATATGGTATTTTTTTTAGCAAAGATGTATCACCTCCTGTTTCACATTAGATCCAGTCACAAACTGACTGGATTTCCTTCTTCAGTGCCATTGCCCAGTGATTTATCCTCCATTGTATATTTATGCGTTTGTTTCCTCTTTCCCTATTGGAAACTTGTCCCCATTGAACATCGTTTGAGCTTATTTCCCCATTCTTTCATTTTTGCTATAAATTGTAGTATTTTCCATCAAAGGTTCCTCCATCCCATGTAGATGAAGTGCCTTGTGAGCAGTGTGGAGGACAAGGTATGCAATATTTAGAAGAAACTCTACAGACAAATTTAATTACTAGAACTTACAGAGCTGCCAATGGCATCCATCAAGCTGGCTGCAAGGACAAAATCAATCATTATCAAAATCTTCATTTTGGAAGCTGTGAAGTAGAGGAACAAATGAAATGCTAGTTAACTTAAACATTAAAAATAAATATTTACACTTAACATCTTAAATTTTATTCAAGAGAATCTATTTAACCTAATTATTTTCTTACAATGTGTAAATATAATGTATATGCAGGCTTCATTACAAATGTCTAAAATAGTCTGATAAAATACAACTCCACAACCCAGTAAAACCAGAATTTATCCTTTTAGACCTCTTTGTATCAGAGTTTTCCATGTATTTTAGAACAGCTATTCAAGACTCTTTATTAAATACTCTGTATGAAAACACACTTTATTTTCAAGACAAAAGGAAAAAAACATTTTAAAATTAACTGAAAAGCAGAGCAGTATTCGTTGTTGGTCTTCTAAATTTGTGAGAAAGCTCTCTGTTATATAGAAGTAATTAAAATCTGAATTGGGCTAGTTGCCCTTGCATCTTTGAGCCACTTTTTCTGCAGGTATGAACTCCTGTAGTTTGTCTGATCTCCCAGTTGCAGTGACATGAGACTCACTGAGTGGTCAACCTTACAGCGGTAAGGAAAGCGGTAAATAGGGTCAAGGCCCATACATTTACAAAGCACTTTGCATACACTACCACAATCAACAGGTTCAGTCATGGAATTAGTGTGGGTAAGTGTTTTCTTACTTTTCCACATTTCTAAAAAAAGCGCCAGTAAAGGTTGCATTAGTCAGGGTTCTCTGAAAGCACATATCCATGCTAAAATTCTGGTCAAGAGAAGCTTAACATCTTGCTCCAGGAAGACTCCTTTGAAAATCAGTTTCTTAAACTAATTTCTTCAGTCATTTGAATATTTACCCTGGTTGTTACACAGCTATTTGCTGTCAAATAATCACACATAATGCAATAAAAAACATTCACTCAAAAAAACCTTCAAATAATTACAGATCTTAATCCAAGTCACAAATGAACCCAAAGAGTTAATAAATGCTGAGAGACTGCAAGACTTTTGTTATAACATCTGTATTGATTTAGCAAAAAGAAAAAATCAACAGATTTATGAAGGGGATATTTCTTTCCAGGAAAATCTTAATCTCACGACTATAGACATGTGGATTAGTTATCACACATCAGGATAGAGTGAGAAAAACTTGGTGTAATATTTTCAAATTGAGAACATAAGCTGCTAATGGTTACCTGAAAAAAAAAAATCACCTTCTGGTTTAATAAAATGAAGTTTAAGGACAACTCTTGTGAAACCTTGAAATTTTATCCATGAGGTTATTCACTTACTCTAGAAAGATTACACCTGGAATGTACATTTGCACAGCTGTGCAGAAGTTTTTCTTCAAAGCTATGGAATAAAAATTCTAGAACGGTATCTTTTTCCTTCTCCATGCCTGGGCTTTCTTTACAGGCTACACAGACAATCAATCCTATGCTCAAATTTCTCCTAAATTTGATGGTTTTTTCCAAGTCTTTCAATAGCCATTTACTAAACAGATTTGAATACAATAAAGAAGTTCTGTGCTATGAAAATTTTGAACCGTCAGCATGCTGTTTTGTTTTTGAACTGTGGAGACAGCAAACTAGATGGAATACAGATGCCTGTTTCTGTTGGCACAGTGTTCATATATCTAATAAATACAATAAGAGAGAATCCGCCAAAAGGATAGATAATGACTGGAAAGATTTTTGTTTGTTTTTTTTAAATTGAAACTGGTTTTAGTGATTAAACTCATGCACAAATTTTGCTTTGTTTTATTTAGGTGGTGTTACAAAAACTGCTGCATTTTCCTCATTTGAAAAATGGACAATAATTCATAATTTGATTTGCTTTTAGTTTTTAAAAGCAGCCTTGTTCATACAGCCATTATAGCAACATAAATATAGAAACTACAGATTTGAATATTGGGTTTATTAACTATCTAGAAATGCAGGAAAATAACTAGGTCCTGGTAAAACACTCATACATCATTATCAACATTGCACCAGTTATATGGCCTTCAAAAACATACTACTTTTAAACCACAGCTATAGAAATTAGCCAAAAATTCCTTCTTCTTCCCTCACAGGTACCTTAAATGTTTACCTTTAACTTCTGGACAGAACTCAAAGTCGTTAAATCTTCTTCAGCTGATGCAAAGAATTCCAGAGCCCTTCCCAAGCTGCGGTTGTTTTTGCTATTGAATTCTGTAGAGTTGAGGCTTACATCTGCTGTGAGTCACTGGGCTGGAATGTTACTGAGAAGTTACAGTTATCAAGACTAAATTGCAACATAAGAAGGAGATGACCGTAATTCTGAGCCTAACAACACTTCTAAAATGAAAACAGACCAAAAATAACAAAGAATCATCCATTCCCTTTCACAGGTCTAAGCCAGGAAATTACTTTCTGCATCATATTCAGCTATATACTCCAGTGCTTTCCATAATCAGGGCCTAAATCTCCTGGGCTTCATAGGTACATGGAGAGCATAACTGACTCAACTGATTTAGAAAAAAAAACCGTAATCACTCATACTAGAAATTATATGTTAGAGGTGTAATATAAAAGAAATCTGCTAAAAAAATCCAACCCAAAGTAACAAACATAATACAGATAAAGCCAAAGGGAACAAAACAAAAGGATAAAGAATTTTGTTTAAATTCAGTACTTTTTAGCTAAGGCACTCAGAAGCACGTGGTCTAAGTGACTTTGTTAGATAGAATCACTTTCTATATAAGCTTTTTAGAGTCACAGAAATATATCAAAGAATGTTTTAAAATGCAATTTGTTTTGAGTGTTTGCCCTTCTTCTACGTTGGCTCTTCCCTAAAAGTTCAAATGAGTATGCTTAAAGGAATGCTTTGGAAGAAAAGAACTCTTAAGGAAACACTGAACAAAAGCAAAAAAGGGAGCTTTACATTCCACAATAAAAATATCATAGAATCATAGAATAACTTGGGCTGCAAGGGACATTCAAGATCATCTAGTTCCAACCTCCCTGCCATGGACTGGGACACTTTCCACTAGACCAGGTTGCTCAGAGCTCCATCCAACCTAGCCTTGAGCTTTTCCAGATATGAAGTATCCACAACTTCTCTGGGGAACCTGTTGCAGTGCCTCACCACCCTCCCAGTAAAGAATTTCTTCCCAATACTTAATCTAAATCTGACCTCTATGCAGGTCAGTTGTGAAAACTTGATTTAATTTCTAAGAGTGAAATAGTACTTAAGACCCTGCTAACTTCCGTGCTATAGAGGTATCTTTTAAAATAGTTTTGGAAATAGGTTTTAATGGAGTTTGACTTCAGAGGGGACAATGAGAAAAATGTGGTCTTAGGGTTTCTAGGCAGGGCAGCAGTGGTGCTCCTGATGTGTTTTGGTTGTATGGAATAAGCGCGTTTAATGGAAAAAAACCTGGTTATGCCTTGTGGGTTCACCCATCACTTTTTAGCACTAGGTTTGAACCAGTCACTAATATTTTACTAGAATGTAATACCTCCAGTGCATATAACAGCAAATATTACAGATTGGTGAGCTAATAGTATCAAGATGATTACTTTCTCCACCCCTAAGGATGTGGGGAAGATTTACAACAGGGATCCTGTCCATTCTCCAACTGAGATTTAGGTGATTTTCCGGGTTCTGACTAGGTTAGCTAATACCTATCTTCCAATTATTCTTCTTTCCTTTATTGCTTCTCATGACTATTATGTTTGAGTGGATCATCAAAAATGGTTTCCTTCTTGTCCTGGTGTCTTCACTGGTAGTGAACTGGTGAATCTTTGACCAACCTAAAGTTGGTTTTGGGGTCTTAAATGCCTGTGACCCTGCCTCTACACCTACTTAACTCGTTATAAGAGCCCGCAGGGGTAAGGGGACAGTTCATCTCAGAACTCTTCATTAATCTAAAAGATAATCCATTCAGTTTCTGAGAGGTTGCATTCATTAGCATTACTGATGATGGAAGCGCTTATAACAGAGATCTTTGTAGGAGGATTTAGTTACTCTCAGTCTAGAGGCTCATTAGTGTTGACATAGGACTTCCCCCAAAATAGGTTTTTTGTTTAATTAACACGACATTCTTTAAGCCATATGAATTTTGGCTCAGTCATTCCCAAATCCTGCTGCATTACTTTACAACAGTAGTGGAGAACCACCTACTGGAAATAATGCTTCTTGCAGTGCAATCCATGATTCCTTCGTGCCTTTTTATCTTTTTGAAGTCTCTGTCTCCAATGAAAAATAGCATTGTTACTGAAACATACTACAGTCAATTGAATTTCATTTTTTTCCTTAACAGAATATTGTATTTTTTATGTAAGACTCTTTTTTTTTGCAAGAAATAGTGGGAAGGAGGGACCTGTGCTTCAAGAATAAGCCACGGCAACAAAAATAATCAGTCATTGTATTAAGGTAGTATCTTCTCTTAAATTCTGCCTCCACCTGCTGGGCCGTGGGAGGAATGCCACTGTGACAAGACAAAGCATCTTCCAACAGCAACACTGTGAATTATGGGGCTGGATATCCAGACATAGTACCTGAGGCCAGGATAACAGGACATTAGTTAAAAGAATAATAAAAAAAAATGGCTGATAAACTAACTTCTTTATTAGCTGGAGAATTGCAATATAAGTGAATAATATATATCTATTACACAGAGAGCTTCCATCATGTTGTCGTAGATTGTTTTCGAAGTGATTTCACTTGTGGATATACAGTCATGTAGGCCATGGGAGAAATGGGAGAAAGATGCTGCTATGACAGGCAGTCTTATGTTCACCTCTTTCACACTTTGTATTGTCCAGAACTATTCTTTCAATATGGGAGCATCTGGTGGAAATAACAATAATACTTTTATTGAAACATCTTTATTTCATGGGTTTTCCAATCATTTAGTTCCTTTTCTAATCTACAGATAATTAATGTGTCCTTGAAAAGGAATTGTGTTCTTTCTTTTGAGCAAAATATATTGCTTTAAGTCCTAGTATGGGAGATATGGGGGTCTAACTACGTTTCTGTGTGGTACCAGTAGAATGCTTCTCTAGCAGGATGAATTGTGAGGCCTATGTAAATATTTAAGGTTTCTGCTTTAGAAACTAGGTGCAATGAAAATGCTGAAAATGACAAGGTTTTTTCCTATTCTGACAAGTGACAATCCCCTAAAATGAAAGAAATACAAACGATACCAGCTTTACTGAAATAGAAATCCTAAGTTTGTTATGCAAGTGGTCACAGCACCTAGCCTGAGAGAGTTCAAGAAGCATTTGGAGGATACTCTCAGGTGTGACCCTTGGGGATGGTTCTGTGCAGGGCCAGATGATCCCATGATCATGACTCCATGGACTCCATGATTCCTGGGGGTCCCTTTGAACTGAGGATAGTCTGTGATTCCATGAGTCTAACAACTTCTGCCAAATACCAAGCACAGCACGGCTTCTATGCACAACTGTTTTTTCTCTTTTTTTGTTTCTGGTTTTTGGTTTTGTTTGTTTGGGGTTTTGTAGTTGTTGTTTTTTTAAATGCTGAACCCTCTAATTATCTTTTTCCGCAAAAGGAAAGTTTAAAGAACCTAGATCTGTCTGTGCCCTAAAACAAGGAGCAAAACACGCAAAATGAAACTGCAGAAAACGAAGGGGAAAAATTAGAACAAGACTACCACTCCTTCCCCCTCACTACTGCGGCTCTTGCAGGAGGCCGACAGGAACACATCAGTCGATACTGCTCCAAACGCGGGCAGGATCTGATCCTCGTCCACGCTCAGCGTTAGGCGTGATTTCACCAGTCTTCCACTCAGGCAAAGGCACTGCCGGAGCTCCTCGCCGTTCCCGTGCTTTATTTTATTTCATGCGCAAACAGCGCCCAGCTCGGCCCGGCCCGGCCCTGCCGGGCGTCGCTCCCTGACGGGAAAACTACCGCTCCCAGGAGGCGCCGCGGCCGCCGCCCGGCCGCGCCTCGCGCAGTGCACGCCGGGAGTTGGAGTCTCGGCCGCTCCGCCGGGGGCGCGGGGCGTCCTCGGTCGGCGCGCGGGAAGGGCCGCGCATGCGCACCGCGGAGTGGCCTCGGCGCGCGGGTGTTACCAGGTAACGGCGAGTGTGTGCACGCGCGCGTATGTATGTATGTATGTATATGCATAAATGTATGTATATGTGTATGCATGTATATGTATGCAGGTACGTGTGTGCGCATATGTATGGCCGCGCGTGGGTCCGTGCCCCCGTATCCCTCCGCCGGGCCCCGCCCCGCGCCCCCGGCGCAGCGGTGGCCAAGATGGCGGTGCGGGGCGCGGCCGCGGCGCTCTGAGCGGCGCCCACTCCGCTGCCCCGGGGCCGCGCCGCCCGCCCCTCCTCGCCCCGCCTCGCCCCGCCCCGCCGCGGCTCGGAGCTGGAACGCCGGCCCGGCCAGCCCCGGCCCGCCCCGGCCCTGCGAGTGGCGACCGGCGCTGCAGGAGAAGCCAGGCCGGGTGACCTGCCCCCGGCGCGGGGTGAGCCGGCCCCTCCCGCCCCTCGCGCTGCCCCTTCCCGTCCCCTCCCCGAGTGGCGGCGGCGGCGGCCGCGCCGGGGCAGAGGGAGCAGCCTCGCTCGGGCCGCGGCCGGCGGGCAGCGCGCTCGGGCTCGGGGCCGGGGCAGCCGTCAAGCCGTGCGGGGCCAGCGGGCCGAGCGGGCCGCGCCCAGGGCCGGGCCGGGCCGGGCAGAGCGCGTTATCCGCTCTCCAAGGAGACGCCGGCGCGTCCGCGGGTGCGGAGGCGCCTCGGGCAGAGCCCGCCCACACACCCGCCCCGCGGCGCCCGCGTTTGGCGCCGCCAGGGAGCGGGACCTCCGGCTCGCCCGCCTCGGGCAGCGGCTCGGCGGGCAGGGGCGGCCGGCCATCGCTTGCCCGGCCATCGGTCGGGGCCCGCCGTGGGATCGGAGCAGGTCGGGACAGCGGCGCCGGGCCGGCTCCGGTGCTGGGAGCTGTAAGCGCCGGGCACGGCGCCCCCAGTGCGGGTGTGCGGCTCGTGTGAGCGCTGCCGGGGCCGCGGGGGCACTGGCCCCGCTGCACCGGTGCGAGGGAGCTGCGCGGTTGGCATTGAAGGAGTTAATGCCCAGCGAGGAGCGCACATCTTAAGCTAAACTTAAATATTTGGTCCCATTTTAAGGCTTTATGGCGCTGTCATGAGTTTTTGCAACTTTTTGTTTTCCGTTTAATTCTTTTATTTTCAACAGTTTTCTCTGTGCAGTATTAGGTGCTGTAAGGAGCTCTTGCATCTCACGTGAACGCTAAAGGAAAAAAATCCCAAGAACAACTCTGCTGCATAAAAAAAAAAACACCTTTAAAATAGTTGCCTTTGTTTTGCCTAGCATGTTTAGTAGTGGTTCTTCTGACCAATTCGCGTATTGCTGCTACCTGTACAAAATATGTTTTGCCTATAATCCTACATGTTATTTATTTCTGTAGAAAATATGAAGTCTTTTTTTTTTCCCCAAGTCCATGATAAATGTAAAACAATCTTGACATGCTCGAATAGAGCTTTTATACAGGTTCTATAATATGTAAGAAGCTGAAATTGGCAGTGGGTTACTGGATGGAGAAATAATGGGAAGGTAGTAAAGCTTTTAGAAGAGGATTTCTTCTGGAAATAGCTGGTAAAATGAAAACTATGCAGAAATGCAAATTGATGAAATGTGTCTGTGGAGGTGGAAAACAGCTTCAGATGAGACAGTTTCATTTCTAAGAAAACTGGCTGAGTCTCTGTTTTTTAACTGAGTTAAAGGGATAAAATACAAGCAGAGCTCTCTGATCTTAAACTCAGTTTATTTGGAATTACCAAAGACTATAATATGAACATTTAGAACCTTCCTCTGTGGGAGGGCCACAGTTCCATTAGAACACTTTAAAATCTGGTTGGAAATAATCAGGATACTGTTACTTGTGACTTGTATTTATCAGGGTGTGTTGGTGTATGACCGGTCTCCTTGTTTGAGAATATTCAGAATATTGCATTTGGGGCAGTGAAATTACTTCAGAAGTAATGAGAGACACCTACTGCAAAGATAAGTGAGGACAGCTTTTGTGAAAGTTTTAGAAGAAATAAATGTGAGTAGTTACTTGTATTATGTAAAGATGAATACTGCCACTTCTTTTTACAGTGGAAGGTAGGAAAAATCTGCGTTTGCTATGGTTTTAGTAGAATTATGTAACCTGATGATGAGGAAACAGCTTACTGAACTGGACTGTAAACCCAGATGGCCTCTAATCTTCCTCGTTATGCTTAGTGACATAGGTCAGGATACAGTGTCTGTTGAAATGTTGGGTCTTGCACATCTTCTAAGCTGAACAGTTTTTCTGTGACTGAGGAAAGTTCTTTAAAGGTGTAACTGGTTTTAAACTGGTAACTAATGCTCAGTTTTAGCTTGAGCTTCCCTGGAACTTTTTGCAGGATGCTTGTGTTTCTACATGGAAAACAAAATATGAAAAGGCACTGTGTTCTATTTTCTAAATTTATTTCTAAATAAATCTGACAGTTCATCTTAAAGTTACACAGTGCTTTTACACTTGATCTTTCTGGCTTTTGTTCCTCCTGGTGTCATGGCTTTTATTTGCTTTCCTTGAGCCAACAGATAGTTCTTACATAGTCGTAAGATTAGGCAGATCAGAGAGCTTATCCAGTTGATAACTCATCTGGGTTTTTTAAAATTTTGGTATTGTTTGTTGACCATCTGATTTATATACGGTACCCTCTGATTGCGTGGTCTAGTGGGCACTTCTGTTGGGAGTACGAATTAATGTGCAGAGACAGTAGGGCAAAGTTCCCAAAGTAGGCTCCTGAGTTATACCTACATTATGATTCTGATTGTGAGATACAGAAGCTGAATTGCTCCTAACTTAATGTGGCTTGGGCTGGAACACTGCTGAGTGGAGATGTGCTTATGGTATAATGAGCATCTCTGTTAGATCCGATTTCCTTTATGGTTGCACAGGCTGTGTTTGCACAGAAATACTGCTTTGTGCAAGTGTGCCTACTGAGAGGGCTGTACTCTGTGATTTTGATTGAATCCTATACCTAATCAAGATAGGTCTACTAGTACAGCATTTAAACTTAGATCAGGATTAATCTGTTTTCCTTTCTGGAACTGATATTAGAAAAAACCCAACAAACCTATTATATACTTCTTGAGTTTCAGGTGACTTCATCACCTGCACTGTGTGAAAGTTAATAATAGATAGGTTCTAGTAAAATGTTGGGAAGTAAATGGTCCTTTTTGATTTTTTTTTTCAGTTAAAGCTAGGCTCATGTCCAAACATATCAGTGAAAGCTAGGTGGAAGAAGTAAATCTCTGGAAGACTATTTTTCTTCTGCATCTGTAACTACTTCATAGGCAAAGTTTGCAGCCTTGTGAAATGGAATTGTGCCAGCAGCATTTAGTGTATATAGTTATGTATTCTTCACTTTTTTGAACATGCTAATCTAATTTTACTACCTCAAAGGAATACTTTGTTCTGATCTTTCAACTTCAAAAACTTTTTTTTTATTTCTAATGTCAAAATTAGAAGTGAAAATGAAAACTTTTAATGTTTCAATGGCTTTATACTGCACAGAATGACACTGTTAAAGAGCACCAAACTCTAGGAATTCCATGTATTTTGTTTGGTTTTGGTAGAAGCTGTAGGTGGCACGGCATTCACTGCTTAAATAGCTTATCATGTGGTAAAAAAAGTAAAAATCCTTTTACTGATGTGTATTTTATCATGTGTGCCATTCAGTGCTCTGTTGTCAGCACATCACTGTTAAAATGAATGTGAAAGTTTGACATAGTAGGTCTTCAAAGTCACTTACTGTGCCAAATAGACATCACCCTGGACCTGAAAGTGTAGGCTCTATGAATTACAAAGCAGTCTTTCTGAGCACTGTATCGTTTGTTTTAAAGTGACGACAATTGAAAGCCTCAAAAAAAAAGTTACTTTTGTATAGCAGAAATGAACAAAACAAAGGTAAAATAACTCCAAACCCACAATTATTTATTGTTTATTTTTTAATGCCAGCTTCTGTGTTCTTCTCATTGATACATTTCTAGTAACACAGTTTAGTAAATGGGGAGTTTAGTTTCCTGAAATAGCCTTGTGTTTGCATTTTATAATTAATATGTAGTTACAATCTCAAATTATGACTCTTTAAAACATTCTATGTAACCTGATTTTAACACAGCACATTTTTTTAAACTATTTCTTTTAGATTGTTTTTATTGATTGCTTGTCATGGCAACAGGAGGTGGTCCCTTTGAAGAAGGTATGAATGATCATGACTTGCCTAGCTGGAGCAATGAGAGCCTTGATGACCGGCTGAACAACACGGTATAATTATTCTTGTCTTGCCTTTGCTGTTTAATGCTATGTGTTAGAATTAGCAGGTGGATTGTGTTAGGGGCAGGTCACAATGCAAAACCCTGAGCTTTGTCAGTACAGCTTTACAGGTAAATACCTAAAAAAATTGGGGTAGATGTAAGCAAGCAGTGAGTGTCATTCAGAGGTTGTGAAGTTTGTAGAGTATTTACGGCAAGTGTTTTGGGTAAATAAAGTATCTAGACACAAAAGCTAGGTGTTATGAAAATGAAAACTGTAACTTAGAAAGTTCTAAGCTCCTGAAGTGAAAGAGTCCTCAGCAAAGAAGAAATACAAAATTGTAGCTTCATTTTAAATGAATGCATTTTAGGGTGAAAATGGTTTTAAAATTTCCTGACAAGCTATTTTTAATTATGCAGTGGAGAAAATTGTATTTTGTAAAGTGATGTTTGCTCTAGAAAACGTCTTTTGATACTGATTCCCATTTTTACTTCTAAAATGGAAGTAAACTCTATTTCACTGAATGAAATAACTTTGTGTGTATAACGAATGTGACTTCTCTTCTCTGTCCTTCCCTTAAGGACTGGGGAAGTCAACAGAAGAAAGCAAACAGATCATCAGAAAAAAACAAGAAAAAGCTTAGTGGGGAAGCTGAAACAAGGCTTACTAATGATATATCTCCAGAGTCCTCACCTGGAATGGAACGACGGAAGACCAGAACTCCTCATAGTTTTCCTCATGCTCGGTACATGACCCAAATGTCTGTTCCAGAGCAGGCTGAACTAGAAAGGCTTAAACAAAGAATAAACTTCAGTGATCTGGATCAGGTCTGTGTGAATACTAGCTCTCACTGAAAATGTGGCTATAGAATTTATTCACTTATATCTTAATAATGTGACAGATGAGTAAAGAAACCTTTCATAAGTGATTCTGGTGAAAAAAAGCTCTTGTAGGCACAGGCACTGTGAGAGTCAAGTCAAAATTCTGGTTTTGAACTTGAGAAAATTATGGAAAGTTCAGGACCGTGGCTTTCCTATGCGTAAGAGTATGCTGTCTTCACTTTCTTGCTTTCAACCATTAAAAAATTGCTGTGTCCTCAGATCAGTAGTTCTTACTCATCATACTTGTCTGCCACTAGAAAATAGTTACCTTATTTTGAAAGGCTGTTCTTGGAAGTGCCAGTTTGTGTTTTTGAATGAACATTATTATCCTTGTGGGTTAAGCAGAGGACCATCATTAAAAACTGCTCCCCAGGAGAGTGTAAAGAATTTTATGGCACAAATTTGTGAGCCATAACTTATCTTTTTGGGAATGTGGCAGTTCATCCTTCCCTTGTCCAAAACAATGAAAACTATGAGGGATTCTTTGGTAACAAGGCATATATTTGTGCAAACAGTTTCAGAACAGAGGGTAGTTCATCTTTTCCAACGGTTGTTGCTAACTTCTTTGGGTTGTGGAGGTTCTCTCAGGTGTGATCCATTGTGCTGACTTAGAATATAAAGGCTAGGCATGACTTCCTCCTCAACTGTATGTTCTGGCAACATGTTGCTATTCAGAAGGTTCTGAAGAAAAGCTGAAGTTCTGAGGTATCACATCCTGAAAGGGAGTGTGTTTGATTTTTATTGTTTTTTCTCAAATGTACCTGGAGACAAGTAGAATGCCTTTCACTGTGGTAAAGGTGGAGGCCACAGCAAGAATGAGGAACTAAATTCCAAGGGACTGCAGAACCTTTTTGCTTCTCATCTATTCTGGGAGGATGGGTTTGCTTTCTGAAACGTGTATGGCAAAAATCACCAGCGCTGTCTTTAGCTACCTTTTGGCTGGTCGGTGACTAATTAGGTAACTTTAAAATCAGTCTAATGATGCTGCAGAAATAGCAATCCAAGCAGTGAAACTAATCAGTGTTAAGAATATGTTGGATGAAAATACTAAAGCATTTATTCTTTCTCTTGTTTGTATATAGAGAAGCATTGGAAGTGACTCTCAAGGCAGGGCAACGGCTGCTAACAACAAACGTCAACTTAATGAAAGCAAAAAGCCATTCAACTTCCTGTCACTGCAGATTAACACTAACAAAAGCAAAGATCCTGCCTCCCACAAAAAGGAAAGTGGGGTATCAGCACAATGTAAAGAGTTGTTTGGAGCTGCTCTAAGCAAGGATTTCTTGCAAAATTGTCAAGTCTCTACTCAAGAAGATGGAAGGGGAGAACAGACAATGGATAGTAGCCAGGTATTTATATGGCTTTAAAATCTACAGAATGTTGACTCTTAATTTTCAGTGCAGCTTTCTAAATTTCTTAAAACTATAAATCTTTATTGGAAATACTTAACTTCCTACTGTTTTGAAAGGCAGCTTGAAGAAAATGTGAAACCAAACTTAATCCTCTATTGTTCTTTAGAAATCTGCTTATTGGTAGCAGAAGCAGTATTACTTTTTCATCTTAGAGGTTGGTTCCCTTTTATAAGGTTCCAGAAAATATTCTCAATATTTTCCTATGTTGATGAAGCTCAGTTGTGTTTTAGCCTATGTGGACTAGAAGCCATGTGCTTCAGCCTTGCAACTTCTTGTGTGCATAAATCTATCCTTATAAGAGCTGTTGACTTTTAACTGCTTGCAGAAGTGTGCTTGTAGGATTGAAAGTACTAGTATGTCCCCCTTTAATTACTCCTTTGCTGTTGCTGTCACCATGTCTTGTGCATAAATGCGTTGAAGCTGTAGCTGAATGCATTCAGTAACTTCAGTGTCTTTACAGATTGTGAGCAGACTAGTTCAAATTCGGGACTATATTGCTAAGGCCAGCTCCATGCGGGATGACCTTGTAGAGAAAAATGAAAGATCGGCCAATGTTGAGCGTTTATCACACCTTATAGATGACCTTAAAGAGCAGGAGAAATCCTATCTGAAATTTTTGCAAAAGATACTTGTAAGTTTGAGAACATAATGTATCTGTTTCTGCACTCTAAGCTTTATTTAGGAGTTGATCATTGATGTTTTGATGGCGCTACTGGGGGTGTTGATTTTGGTATGTAGTACCCTCCGTAATTCATTTTTACTGCCCCCTTATATAGCTTTTGATTTATGCCCATGAAATGTTTCAGGCTAGAGAAAATGAGGAGGATGATGTTCGGACTATAGATTCAGCTGTGGGATCTGGTTCTGTAGGTGAGAGCACATCCCTAAACATTGATGTGCAGTCTGAGGCTTCAGATACTACGGTAAGCAGCCTTTTAGTAATTAAGGTGCTAGATATGAAGGCTTTATTTTGGTTTTGTCATGGCTGTGATAGTGTCATAATTTGCAGTTCAATTGAAAAATAGTTAATCCCTAAGCAGTCTGTTCAGGAGGTGTTCGTGCATGTGTTGATTTTTTTTTTCTTTTTTTAATATGGGAAAAAAGTAATGATTCTGTCATAGCAAAAATACAAAGATTTTTTTCTTTTTAATCAAGAAATTAAGATTTTATTAAAAACCCTTATTCTTTCTTCAAAGTACAATGCAGGGTTAAATGTGTACTTTGACAGAGCATTCACTGGCTTGATATAGGAAGAAGTATTTTTCTACTCAATTTTTCATCTGTAAGTTTGTTTCTGTTACTAGGCAAAATTTTCTGCTTTTGGATCAGGAGAGGGTTAGAAAAGAATCATTAGTGGGCCATTGTCCAAGTATCTTTCTAGTGATATGGTAGAAGTATTGACATAGCGCAGGTTTTCTTATTTTTTTTGAAAGATGGGCAGTTTTAGAAAATGAGTTGTAAATTTAGTGCTGAGACAAACAGTCAATCTTCCTTTCTATTTATAAAAGCTTTTTTTTTTAACATTCTTGCAGTAGATACAAAAGCATTTTAATAACGTAAATTTTGCTTCTTCAGATACTACTATACTGAAGAAAAGTACTAGAGAGCAGGTGCTCCCTTTGGCCAGTTACTACAGTGAATGTTCTATGAATGACAAGAATTTACGTGCTTGGAAGTAAAACAGTTAAAACATTAAGAAGCTTTTGTAATTATTTTTAGCTTTATAAGAACTCTTTCTATCCCTGTAAAGAAATAAAATGATACACATGGAAGATGCACTTTTAACTTACAAAAACAAATTAAAAAATTGGAAAATGCAGAAGAAGACCGATATGTTTTCTAAGAAGAAACCATGTAAACTTGCATTTTTGTTCCTATTTGCAAAATGCAGTTTGATTTTTGTTTGGCTCTTCATTTTACATCTAAATTCTCTTTACATGCAGCTTGAGAGTTACATGCAGAGTGCATACTTCTGGTTGTATAACATTGATTGCTATATGGAGCCTTACTGTTATACAAGTTCTAATTAAAAGTGTCTTCACTCTTTACTAGATCTTATTTGATATTAATTTTCATTATTTGACAAGATAAAGTGGTAGGTTTGTTATTTAAAAATGCATGCTAAGTTGGAGCACATTTTCAAAATCTAACATACTAAACTATTTAATAAAGGAGGTATCTTTTAGTTTGAGCATTCGGCCCCGCATTGAGGACAAACTAGGGAATTCAGCTTCACAGGAGCAGGTTACAGACATTGATGTTACAGCAAGCCCTAAAGGGAAAAGTGACAGAGCTGCTCTGAATGACAGGGAAATCTGGCCCTGTGGGATTAATAGCCAGGAACATGGATTGCTTTCAAAGGTATACTTCAAAATGTTATTTTAGCCTCAAATAGGGTTTATACAGGCGTCGTCTTCCTTGTCCCCCCATCATCCTTATTAATTGCTTTAAATGTATTTGTTACTTAAAGTGAATTGTTCCCATTGGACTGCTTATGTGCACCCAGCTGTCGTTTCATTCAATGAATCTTCTTTGCCTAGAGTTTTTTTCCTTCAAACAGAGGTGTTTGCCAACTTTTTCTTCTGAATTGTTAGCATTGACAGAAAATTGTTAGCATTGATGTAACTGTACAGCACATGCAGTGATTTTATGTAGATGATCCTTCCAGTTTCGTTGTTCCTTTTTCTGGGAAAACGTAATATAAATGTGACTTTCAGACACTTGTGGTTACACCAATAGTCTGCCAATGCAGATTTAAGCTAATGCCATATAGAGAAAATAAATAAGAGAATAGTAGCCTAATTTGTTCCACAAATGTTTTTGTATAGTTTTTTATATAAATATTTCTTTGGAAGGGGGAAGGCTGAAGGAGCATGGAGTCTAAGAGTTGTTCTGCTACCTGTTACTAGGTTTTCTATGCTGTTGTCCCTGCTCTGATTTAATTAAAGAAAAAAGTGTTTAAGTTTGATTATTTTGTTACTAGCTTTTCTATGCCATTGTCCCTGCTCTGATTTAATTAAAGAAAAAAGTGTTTAAGTTTGATTATTTTATTAGTCTAAGCGTAGAACTAAGTTTGGAAAATCTGTTACGCAATTTTAATGAACTCAGGCAAATCTGGTACTTTAGATAAAGCTTGGATTATTTAGTAGTGAGCAAGACTGAGACACATACCCTTTTTCCATTTCTTCTTCTTGTTCCTTCCTGCAGATTTCGTTGTGTGATCTATTTTGTGTCTACTCTGCTTTCTATATAAGAGAAATAAGTTTAACAGGAATGATCAGTGTCAGTTGCAGTGCATCTTTTAGTGATCTTTGAGAAGTTTAGAATTCTGGATGTGTTCTGCTTTCTCTGCTGGAAAGTTGAGCTGAGCATTCCTTGCTACCCAAAACTAGTTAATAAAATGCCTGCTTCTATTCTGACTTTCGATGCAGTATATGTGAAGTGAATTTTCTACTTCAGGAACTCCACACTATGTGGATAGAAGATTATGCTTTTCAGTTAGCAGTGTTCTTAGATATGTGTTGGCTCCTAACAAAAAGAAGGCAATTTTTTCCATTATGTCATCTGCATAGTGCAATAATCCAGCTTCAAACAGGATCAGGGTCTTAACTGGATATCTCATTGTTAAAATAGTTAGTTAAAATACCTAATTGGCTGACGGTCCTTGAGTAAAAGGATAGGATGAGGAAAATAACTTGAGTTCTAATATATTTTAATTGCTCAGCATGCTTCCGTTCTTGCAGAGCTGTTCCATGTGTTTGAAAAAGTAACGCAGAGGGGATTCTGTGCATGTTTTTGTTTTGCAATTGCTTTACAAAAATTTGCCCAATTCTAGCATCAATGCCATAAATACAGCATAAAAAACTAAGCACATAGCTTAGAGAAGAGTAACTGCCTAAAATAATCTGCTGAAAGTTTAGGGATTTTAGGTCGGTAATCAAGTGAGATCTTTTATGTAGCTCCATGATACAATGCCTTATCTTTCTTACCTTTGCCAGTCTTACACGTTAACACCCCCTTTTATGATTTAAAAGACAGAAGGTTGCTTGCTTGGGTTACACTTTGGGACACATTAGAGCAGTTGACTGGATTTCTAAAGAAAACTTAAACTCCCAGGAGTGATAAGCATGTCTTGGTGGTACAGGCTTCGCCTTGCTGGATGTCTAAAATTTTTTAAAAATAAAGGACTACTGGAAGAGTGAAGCTGTTTCATTTTCATCTTTTTACACTAAGCAGGCTGTTTGTTCCCATGAAAGTTGTGCTTGTTTTGATGCTTCTATTACTCATACTCAATAAATAAATTGTCACGGTTATGGCAATGTTCCTGTCTATCTTGCAGGCCAGAGATCCTCAACAGGAAGCTAAAGAGGAGTTGGAGAACTTGAAAAAGCAGCATGATTTATTGAAAAGGATGCTACAACAGCAGGAGCAGTTGAAGGCTCTTCAAGGAAGACAGGCAGCTCTTCTTGCTTTGCAGCATAAGGCAGAGCAAGCCATTGCTGTCCTGGATGATTCTGGTATGTGGCATGATGGTGTCTTTAATGTAATTTTAGCATGCTGACTGAATGGTTAAAGCTGGACTTGTGGAATAAACACTAAAAAAGTCTTTTTATAATGCACTTTTAAAAAAGCTTTACTGGGACACTTCTGTTTCTGAAAAGTTTTGACAATATAACATTGGAAAATGTTTTTAAAAACGTTTAAAAAGCTCATTGTTGCTTTACTTGTAAAATCCTAAAAGCGTGGGGTTTTCTCCTAAGAATTGGCCTACCACCAATACCAATCAGATTAGAAGCCTGCCACTTATCTCCATCATTGTACTAGGCCTTTGAAGAAAAGAATTGGAGTGGGGGATACAGTGCGTTCTCTCCCTTTCTACATCCTTCTGGCTATAGGCAGTTGGTAGTTTGAGTTTTTGTTTGCTTTTTATGGAATTTCGGGGCTTGGGGTTTTTTTGGTGACTGGTTGCTTGGCAGTTTAATAGCATTTGGTAGACTAAAGTTTTATTCAATAACAGAAAGGAGAAAGTTGCTAATGCAGTCACATAAGTAAATGTGAAACTAGAACTCTGAAATTCTATGGCATGTAAATTGGGAGCATGATTCTGATAATGAAGCACCATCATTATGTTGTAACTTTTCGTTAAAGCATTCCACTAATTTGGTTTTCATATATTCCCAATTTTTCACTTACTTTTCGGGCAGAGATGACTTCTTGATATCTGCTATGAGGTTGTCAGCAGTTGTTTTTTCAAGGGCTCAGTCTTAAAAGGGAAGCAGTTGTCCTTGTTTTGTGCACTGTTGACATGTGAATTTTCATTTGTTGGAAACTCATCTTGGTCTCCTCCAACAGCTCCCAAAATCTTGTTTGTAGGGAATGACATTTTTTCACTGAGCAAGTTCAGATTCAGTCTGTGCTAATGTTCCATGACTCTTCCCCATAAGAGTGGCCATTAGGCTTGGTTAGAGGGTATATGGAATAATAGTTCTTACTTAAAGTTAGTTTTTGTATTTAAAATAATTTGTAGAAATAAGGCATTGGTTTCTACGCTTTCACTAAAAAGTCTCTTTTAAGGTTCCTTGTTCTGATGAACTCCTGTTCTTCTTTCCTTGTTTTGATAGACTATAGGAAATAAGGTGTAACTGGGGTGGAGGGATTTTAGAAAGCTACCACAGGAGCAAGTGCCTTTGAAAGGTGTTTCCTTGTTTCCTGAAAGGTTTTGAAAGTTGCTGCTCTCCTGTCTGCAGCAGTGACCTACAATGGAATCTGCTTTCTCTGCTTTCCTCAAATACATAAAGCTCCCTCTTGACGAGGGGGTAGATAAAGTGGGTAGAAAGTAGGATTGCTTATGATAAATTAGAACTTTTATTCTTTTTTTTTGTTTCACATTTCTATTTTGTCACTCTTCATAACAGTTTCTTATGGTGTTTGTGTCAACTGACTTAAAAATGCGGTGTGTGCCAGAACTGTAGGGAAGGAAATGTTAAGATTGAAATTCAGCTTAGGGCAGTGTTAAGGTTAAGATTCCGCTTAGGACAAAATAAATGTTTTTAACTTTGAAAACAGTGAAAATTTATTATGCATGTGATGAAGTAATGACCTATGGGGAAAATAAATAATATTTGTTTGTTGGGTTTTTTTTATGACCTGCTAGGTCATATTTGGAGAAAAGCAAGTTATTTGGATCTGTCAACTTCCACTTCCATATCTTAGTACTATTTGAATATGAACTCTCAAGCAGGGTCAAAAAACTTCCTTTTAAATGTATTCCTCTCATAAAGCTTTTTGAAGGACAAACCCTGAGACTCTGTTTGCAGCTGTAAAGATTACAACTTGTGCCAATATGAAAGCTTGGTGTCCTGTTAATTTATTATCTTAAGGAAGTGAAATTTCATATGGTATTCCTAGTTTAGCTATACTAAATAGTTTCTGAATTTTATTTCTAACAAGCAAAATGTTTGTCAGCTCTGGACAACTTGGCTGCTTTCATTTTGCTCTGAACTTTTTAGCAAAACACAGAACAAGCCTAACAGGTCCTTTTGTCTGGTCCTTCATAAAGCAGCACTGAGTTGTTTTGTTTTATTTTGGTAATGGAAGTAATCTTGCAAGAGTACAGCCAGTGGAAAGGACACAACATTAGAAATATGTGCTGTATTTTTAGAGTTCAAATTGATGTTAAACTAAACATTTTCATCAAATAGCCTTTGTTTCATTGCTTTGGAAAAGTGTTTAAATTTCCCCCTCTTTCTGTATGCCCAGTTGTAACAGAGACTACAGGTAGTGTCTCAGGAGTAAGCCTTACATCCGAACTGAATGAAGAACTGAATGACTTAATTCAGCGCTTTCACAACCAACTTCACGATTCTCAGGTCAGTCCTTGAACTGCATTGTATAAGTTTTACCATTATCAGTTTTTCTTACTCTTTTTAACAATGCAGTTAAATGTTTGTTTTGCTCGTTTCTGTGCATTTGCTAGTGAAGTAAGCGGCGTTTCCCCAAACTTGAGAAATCAGCATCTTAGTATTCTTAAGAGTTATTAGCTGACTGATCTATGCTTTGTCTCACAGGTTTCTGTGACAGTCCAGAGACATAGTTTCTATATTGCAATATAATTATTAACTCAATATATAATAGGTATGTCATTGGAGTGTTTTCAAATATATTTTCCTTTATAATGTTTGTTTTTGTGTTGATTCTGGTGTTGAGCCTAGCAAGCCCATAAGAGGGCTTTTTGTTTCTTTGAATTTACCTTTTTTCATAGTACTCTGAATAAAATGGAATTACTCTTTTTAGACACAATCTGTGCCTGACAATAGAAGGCAAGCGGAAAGTCTTTCACTTACCAGAGAGATTTCACAAAGCAGAAACTCCTCAATTGTTGAACACCAGTCAGATGAGAAGGCACAGCTTTTTAACAAAATGCGAATGCTGCAGGGTAAAAAGCAAAAAATGGACAAACTATTAGGAGAACTTCATACACTTCGTGACCAACATCTAAATAACTCCTCCTGTAAGTAAATACAGGCAGAGTTGTATTTTTTCAAGAATACAACTTTTTTAATGTGCATGTTTGTAACATGGTCTTTCAGCTTGCAATTGGTTAATGAAATGCAGGTGATAATGCTGTACTGGGGTATTATTAATGTAAATGTTCTTCACTGCTGTGTAAATTTCTGTCTTACTCATCATCATTACTTGTAGACTTCTTCATTATCTTCTCTACTAGCACTTTAGTTTATAACATCAGAGTTTACTAATGTGAGGATGTGATGATGGCTTTTTTTATCCAAGGTTTGTCTGTGGCACATCTGGTTTGTGGAGAGTACCATATGAACTTGAACTTTCTGAATTTTTATCACAGTACATTTGCATTTATTTACTCAGCACTTCATATGTTAGTACCTCTGGCATTAAGGGGTTTGCTTGTCCACTGTTAAAAGGCTTTCTCCTGTGCTAGTCACAAGGACTTCAATCATAGGCCATTCCAGGGGACCTTAACTGCCTGAATGAACAAGGGGCTTGGCCTGTTCTTTAGATGGCTTTGTCCTCTCCTTAAAGTCTTCATGTAGGCCTGCATGCTGCTCTGACTTTCCGTTTCTAGAAATGCATTTATACTGGTGAGGTTTGTCCTGTGGTTGGAAACTTCTGAGGGGCGGTTGTAGCATATTGTGGTTAACATTAAGAAATGAGGCACTTGAAGCATGCACCTGGAGGAGGACACACTGATTTAATAGTTAGGCTGCTATACCCTCATTTTTCTACATGTACTTAATGCATATAATATAAACGTATTTGGATATGATTTAATGTAGCTGGAAGAAGCAAACATCAAATTTACATTTTTCAGCATATGGACAAAAGAACTTGGCAGAGGTGAAAAAATTGCTGGGGTTTTTCTTTGTCTTAACTTTGAAATGGTAAATTAAAAAAAAATTCAGCCTTAAATAAACCCTTAAAAGGACTCTTTGGGCAGACTCACAGCATGAAAGCATCGGCTTATGACATTTGATAAAGCTAAAACGGGCTAACTGAAATCTTGTTTGCAAAAGGTACCTCTTGACACTGCATGCCATGAAAATTAAGATTAAAGCTTTTGTCTTTTTAGCGAAAGAAGTTATGAACTGCTGTTTTGTATGTTGGTAATATTTTCTGTAGTTATTGTAATATAACTCACTTAAGCAGATTCCTTATTGCAAATTGTTTGTGTGAACTCTGTTTCTTTTCTGAAGTTTTTCCTGCTTCAGGTTCTCCTCAAAGAAGTATTGATCAAAGAAGTACAACTTCAGCTGCTTCTGGTCCTGTAGGCATAGTCACTGTTGTCAATGGCGAATCAAATAGCCTGGCATCTGCTCCCTATCCTCCTGATTCCCTGGTTTCTCAAAATGAGAGTGAAGAGGACGACAATCTAAATCCAACAGAAAAGCTTCAGTAAAAGTTCTTTTTATTTTTTTTTCTCATAATGTGCTTTAGTGATTTTGAGTGTTACTTTACCGTTTCCATAGTTTAGTCAGCTTAATTTAGTATTAAGACTGTTTAGTAAGTGGTCTAAGTTAAATGAGTTCAGAGCTTCAAACAGAATGTTCTCACAGCTTGGAAACTAGCAGCAAGCTTTAAGAACTTTAAATTATACATACTTTTCTTAACTCTACATAGATTCGATTAATATGACAAAGCAGATAAAATACTCCTTTTTTTTTCTTCTCAGGAAGCTAAATGAGGTTCGTAAGAGGCTGAACGAGTTACGTGAGTTAGTTCACTACTATGAGCAAACATCTGATATGATGACAGATGCTGTGAATGAAAACACTAAGGAGGAGGAAGAAACAGAAGAATCGGAAAGTGATTCTGAACGTGAGGATCGACAGCCTGTTACAAATATTAGGTCATTGTCTTTTTAAATCTTTGCAGCTGAGTTGTTACTTCAGGAAACCTGCAATACGTTATTTCAGTCAACCAGAAATAACTTAAATCTGTGCTTACATTAAATTGCCAATTTTTTTAATTTGAAGTAGCTGTCTTACACAGAAGTTTAATAGTCATCTTGTCCTTGGTAGCTTGTTTTTGTAGATTAGAGTTAATGTTTAGAAAATCGCTAAGACTTCAAAAATCTGTAGTTTCTTTGGGTTTAAGCACTAAATTATTTGTGGATTTCCACTAGAAGGTTGTAGTCCTAGACTAGAGAATTGGGGTAAAAACAAACTTCAGTTTAGAGAGGCATTTACAGCTGTGGTCTAACAGGGCAACTGTGTGCATCAGGGACCTTCACTGTGCAGATATGAATACTCGTTTAGCTGTGAATAATATAAAGCTTTTATAATACAGACATAGACCCGCATACCTACTGTATTGTTGTAAATCTAGCAAGGAATAATTTATAGCTGCTTCTAATGCTTAAAAAATATTCTGTTGGAGAGATGAATATTGAAAAATTTCAAATGTCTGGAATGATTTTATATGGGATTGTGTATTTTTATTTTAATGGTCAGGACACATTCCTGTAAAAGCTCAGTAAAAAAAAAAGGTGAAAGTAAAATTGCATCCATATCAGTTCTTTAAAAGTTAACATGAGCAATTCATTTTACCCTAGAAACCCTCAAGGAATCAGTAGTTGGAGTGAAATAAATAGCAACTCGAATGTACAGTGTGGGACTAATAACAGAGATGGAAGACATCTTAATACAGACTGTGAAATAAACAACCGTTCTGCTGCTAATATAAGGACTCTAAAAATGTCTTCTGCTCTAGGTATGTTCTAAAGTCTCTAATAATTCTACATCTAAGTGCAAATAACACTTGATGGGTGCACAGAATTTGGGAAAACTTTGATGAGCAAAATGTTCAAGAGTCTAATCATTAAGCTGATACTTTTCTAGCATCCAGTAATTACAGTGGGCTTCAGAAATTCAATAATGTGTCTTTGGTACTGTTTTGTTTCCTTCTCTCCCTGCTTCTAGACTGTCATAATAGGGAGAATGACAAAGACCTGGATCTGCCCCAAGGTGAAGATGATGAAGTGGAAGAAGATAGAGTTAGTGAAGATTCTGTGTCTAGTCACAGAAGCAGCCTGGGTGATGCTGCTGGAGACGCTGAGTTTGAGCAGAAGATCAATAGGCTTATAGCTGCAAAACAGAAGCTTAGACAGTTACAAAACCTTGCTGCTATGGTGCAGGTATTTTATAAATATAAACTTGTGCACAAAAATGTAGCATTCATTATTTCATGTATTGTATAACTTCTAAGAAGGAAAAATACTCTGTGTATTGTAACATTTAAAATCCTTATTTTTAGGGTGGGAAAAAGAGATGCTGTTTGATTCTTCTGAACGCAAGCGTAGTGCTTCTGAAGTTCAAATTTGGAATTTTCTTGGGGGATGCTAACGTAACAGAAGAATGGCCTTAATATTGAACCTTAGCACTGAATTACAAAATACCAACCAAGAAGGCTAATATTTTAAAAAGTAATATTGGTCTACATTTTTAAGATGATAGTGCATATTCAGCACGCTTAGCTTTTTGAATCGTAGGTTTTACTACGTTGTCCAGTCAGTGAAGAAAAATATTTTGCATTAAAATCTTTGGATGTTGCAACATGTTTGAGTTGGGGTGTTTTGGCTGGAGGCAGTGTTTTTTGTTTATTTTAGAGTTTTGAGGGCCAACTATGAATTGGAAGTGTTTTTAATGTCGAATATCTCATGCTGTTTTTAAAAACATACAAGTACAGTTTCATGGGTATAATGGCCCTACAGAATGCTCACATTTGAGTACCATCTAGTGTAATGTCTGCATACCGGATACACATCAGTGTATCAGAAACGTAAAGACTTTGCGTGAGAACTTTAAAATCAATCTCAGTAGAACATATGTTTTACAATAGCAATTTTGTTATTTCATTTTGACTCCTGTCAAAACATTCTCAGTATCTGGATCAGTCTCGGTTTTTGTCATCACCATTGAGATACTGACTGTACAGAGGTATAAATTGGAGTTAGAGATGATACAGCAGCTTCCTTAATAACGTGATTAATGACATGTCTTCAGTATTTCCTTTGTATTTCTGAGGCTTATTATCTGTATGTACTCAGCAAAGGTGCTGTGGGTCTGTGAACTGTGTCAGGCGTGGTGACTGATGATGATCTCTCTTGTTCAACAAAGTCTGTGTTAAGAATGATCATGTTCGAAAACAAAAGCAGCAGTGGCTACAGCTTTCACATTTTCAATTTGAGAACTGAAAAGAAAGAATTATGGAAAAAAATTAAATGGAGTAGAGAACATGTGGAAGACTTTCTCTAAAATATTTTAGATTTAACTTTCAAGAGTAGTTTTGTTACTTTAAGTTGTTAATAATAATATTTAACTTCACAACTGCAGTAGTTAAGCAATCTTGTTCACCTTAGTCTCCTGTTCCTCATTTTGCCTCTCCCTTTGTTTCTTAATATGCTTGTGTGTTTCGTCCACTGAGTCACAAGCAAATGGTTTATGTTTCCAGAATGAGACAAATTATCTTCCCTTTATAGCAGAAGTTTCAGTAGCATGAACTTTATAGCTTTAAATTCTGTAATTAATTTAGGATTAAGTCATGATGCCATGGTGATGATGACTTCTCAGTTCAAGATTTGAACTAATAAAGCTATTCAGACTGCTTAGTTTTGAAAAAATCAGTTTGACAAATTAAACTTGTTACATTTATATATCAACTTGAAAACAGTCTAACTGCCTTTCTGATATTCTTTCAGGATGATGATTCAGAAGCTCAAGGAACAATTGCAAGTGCATCTAATATTGGTGACTTGTTGGGTGAGATGGAAGGGACAAAGCAACAACCAAACAATGTCCGACCTAGTACCAACAAGTTAAAAAAAGATGTACGACTAAATGAAAAAGCAAGGTAAACCTTTGTCAAAGGAGACAAAAGAGTCATACTTTAGGAAACTTCTTGCCAAGTAACATGCAGGTAATTTACTTACACAGAGAGAAGTTTTATGAAGCCAAACTTCAGCAGCAGCAACGGGAACTGAAGCAGTTACAAGAAGAAAGAAGGAAACTGATTGAAATTCAAGAAAAAATTCAAGTGTTACAGAAAGCTTGTCCTGACCTCCAAGTAGGTAGAATGTATTTCTTTGCTTTCTTAAGGTGTTGAGCAGTGAAACATAAAATATCTTACACATCATTTTTCTATATAAAAATTGGAAAAAACTTAATCTTTGTAATACTTGTGTACTGTAAGCAGGTGGACTTTTAAACGCAGAGAAGAATTCTGGTTATGTCGTTCACTGTTCTTGCTCCGTGATTGCTGTATCAAGCTCTTAATTGCCCTGTATGGCCTCAAAAGCCTTGATGTAGTCTTCAAAAATAGAGAATCTTCTATCTTATTTTTAGCATGAAATTTTTGTGTCCACACCTACCTGTCACTGCTGCTTCACTTCTCTTAGTAATATTTTGCTGTTGAGACAAAAGTATGTCTTCTAAGCATGATCAGCACTTTGTTGTATTCAAACCTAATTGCACAGTGCTGTACTGTTTTTCATACTCCTTGAAGATTAACTTCTTTCTCTGAAGTGAGCAGTAAATTATCAATACTCTACAGTATTATATAATGTTACATAAATTAAATTATTTTGATTCCTAGCTAAGTTCTGAAATAAGTATTTAGCCATATTTCAGAGATCCCTCCCTTTTCCCAGAATACTGATTTTCTTGCCTCAACTGTGTTTGATTTTAGCTGCAGGTAAGTTTTAGAAAGCTATTATGCTCTATTTTGGTATTTTGCTTTCTCTTTTAGTTGTCAGCGGGCCTGGGTAAGTGCCCGGCAAATAGACAGACTTCACAAGCAACATCGACTCCAGCCATGAATGAGTTTAACACAGCTGGCAAGCCTTTATTTGAGTGTGAGCAGTCTGTACCAGTAGGCAATGAGGTATTTCATACTTGATATTCTGTGACGTAATAAAGGTTTAAAAAGGAAAAAAATTCCAGGTGACTTGAATATGTTTTTAAGTACTTGGCCTGGGGAGTGGAGTAGTAGCCATTTTAACAAAGTGTGTATAACTTCTTTTTTTTGTTTGTGGAAAGAAGGAAATACTGAACTGGCAAGACATTTTTTCCCCAAATACAGCAGTTATTGCCAAATACTAATGTAGAAGCTGAATGAATTTTGAATTTTTACTGTGAACCATTTGATAGTGTATACCACAGGCAAGTCATCCATAAAGAAAACAATGGAAGTATTTGAAACCTAGTTTATCATCTGTGCATCTTCCTTCCCCTTTTCCTCCAAAATTAAATAATGATTTGGATATTGCATACTCTCGGAAAATTATGGTAGCATTATATTCTAATTCTTCGATTTTACTGCAAACAGTTATGGTCTGAGATGAGAAGACATGAGATTTTAAGAGAAGAGTTGCGACAGAGAAGAAAGCAACTTGAAGCTTTAATGGCTGAAGATCAGAGGAGGAGAGAGCTTGCAGAAACAATATCTACTGTTGCTGCATCAGTTAAAAGTGAAGGATCAGAAGCTCAGTGTACTCCACAGCAGAATAGGACAGAAAAGTAAGAGCACAAGTCATTCTGTGTAAATCAGTGGGTGCTTTTATTTAGTGAGATGTCAACATTTGGGCAGTTTGCTGTGTTCACCTGAACACTGAATGTGATGATACAACAGAGTGGTACATGAGTTTCTTGACTTCTGAAGTGACTGTTAGTTGGCAGCTTGGCAGTTTCATGGGTTTTCCCAGCATTCTTGGCCTCCCCTGTTCTACAAATGGGGAAGAGTCACCTAAGAAGAAAATGGATGGAAAATGCCAAATGATCAGAATAATTGTTCTTCATCTCTACCCCATTTATAATACAGTAAAGTAGTATTTTTCCAAAACAGTAAGCAATTCCATTTAACTGTCCCAGTCCTAGAAGAATACAAGTTTAATTTTGCATTGGTGAGATAATGTTTTAATACGTTCTGTTGTAGCTTGATTAATTGCAGATAGACGGGCTTGTAATTGTCAACAGATTGTTTTAATAATTTGTCCTAAACTTTAAAAAACAATACTCCTTTCCCAAACATCCCTCTTCTCCTCTCACCCCTGCAATGTTCACTAGGACAATGGCTACCTGGGGAGGTTCTACCCAGGGTGCACTAGAGGAGGAGAATGGAGATGAAGACGGTTATCTCTCTGATGGAGTTGGTCAGGCAGAGGAAGAGGAAGAAGATGCATCAAGTTTGAATGACAGTTTCTCTATTTATCCCAATAACAACATACCTGAAAACGTCTATTTTGTTAAAGAAAACAAGGATAGGTTAGTAGCATTCCTTGTTGATCTTGTATTTGTCAGAGTGTATTTGCAAGGGGGTAGAAGAAGCATTAACTACATGACAACTCTACACCGCAAAGGCAAATTTCTTTTTGCTTCCTAGAGAGCATAGTGGCATTTTCTTGTCTGAGTCTCTGTAGCTGCAGTGCATATAACTGATTTGATTATTTCTTCTGTTTTCAATCTTATTAAATATCTGCCATTAAGCTCTCCAGTTGTGGCAGTAGCTCCTGACGTTCCCATATATTTTTAATCAGCTTAAAAGATAGTGGATCTGAAACTTTTACTGTCATATAGATCAGTCCCTTCTAAAATAGTACTTCAGAGAATTAAACTAACTGAATTTTTTTTCTTTTAAATTGTTGGGTTTTGTAGCTTTGAAAACTTTTTTTTAATTATTGCAAATTTTTTTTAACTCTTGCTTACCTGATTGAATTCCTTAATAAGCTTTCTGTGGCCAAATGAAAATGCCATGTTAAAAGTAATGTAAATATCTTCAGTTATACCTTCTGGTTTCAATACGAAAATAATTTTAGGAGGTGGTGGCTTTCTAGTCAGGGGTTGGACCTCTTAATGTGCTATTTTGGTAGCTTCTGTTTTCATCTGGCTCCCTATTATATAGCAGTAATGGACAATACTAAGAACAAGATCCAGAAACATCATTAGCACTTATTTTTTTGACAGTGATAGTTGGGGGACTCTTATTTTCCATTTGTTTAGGATAGTGTCGGATTGACAAAATGGCGTGGGTGGTTAGCTGGCAGGCTCAAATGGCCTGTGCCAAGTAACTTGTTGATGAACAACTGAAACATAATTTGCAATAATGGGGGTGTCATTAGCAGTTGTATGAAATGTTGGATTTTTCTCTCATTCTTCATTTTTTTCCCCACTCAGGTGGAAAAATTGCCGTCCTCTTTCAGCAGATGGGAATTACCATCCAGTGTCTAAGGCCAGGCAACACCAAAACATAAGTACACGGCGTCAGGAAAACCTTCGGTGGATATCTGAACTTTCTTACGTGGAAGAAAAGGAACAATGGCAAGAGCAGATCAATCAGTTGAAGAAACAGCATGAATTTAGTGTCAGCATTTGTCAAACTCTAATGCAGGATCAGCAGGTAGATGCAAAGCGCAGTTATTTTGCTGTTCTTATTTTGCTTTTTTTTTTCCTTCCTAAATCTTTCCAGCAATAACTTCTAGTTTTGGTACTTTGGTCATGGTTACGTATTTTCTTTCCACAGACCCTCTCTTGCCTTCTACAGACTTTGCTTACCGGCCCTTACAGTATGATGCCAAATAATGTTGCATCTTCGCAAGTACATCTTATTATGCATCAATTAAACCAGTGTTACATGCAGCTGGCTTGGCAGCAGAATAACGTCCAAAGGTTTGTTGACTGTACTAGTTTGTTTAACCATGGAATTTGAAATGCTTCAGTAACAGGGAACTGTGAATAAAACTTACAGACAGTGGTGAAATATGAGAGTGTTGAACTTCTATGTTGATTACAAGCTTTTGAAATTGTGTGCAGCATTTCTGGTTGGGTTTTTTTTTTTTCACTACTGCTTTAAGACCTTTGAGCAGGGTCATTTTGAGTAATCTTCCTTGAAGAGAACCAATAGTTCTTCCAGAAATCTGTTCTGATAGCTTTATTTGGCTTTTTTGATTTAGGCTTCCTTTCCTTGAGTACACTTTTGTATCTGTAGTCTTTGCTGGACAGCCTGGCGAGGTTCTAGATTCTGATGATAATAGAAAGAAAGAAAAAAAGCTTTTTGTCCTTTCTTATTGTTTTCAGTTAGAATTTATGCTTCTTACATTCCATTTGGATGGAATTCTAAACAATGATCTTTTTAGGAAAAGGTTGTAATTATCCTTTTAATCATTGCCTAAAAGTTCAAGCTCTTTATCTCTGTTATCTCTGCTTTGTATTTGGTAAGCAGTATATAGTTACTGTCCTTTTACACATTTTTTACAGTAATTTTAACCTCAATTCTGCAAATACTTTGTGTATTTGTTTCTGTTGAAGTTTTCAGCATGCTTATTTCTTTAGTAATTCTTTTTTCTTGCAAGGTTGTTTAACCTCTGTAAACATGACAACTCCTACAGAGTAGTTGATTTTAAACCTGTGCCTGTCTGTCACTAGGGATTAAATAGAAGTTATTTTTTTCTTGAAGATTTTTTTTATTAGCTAAATGGAGCAGTTCCTTACATACATTACATAGTGCAGGTGAAATAATGTGAAGGTCAAATTACTTTAAATTGACAGCATTTCCTTACCATTCTTTTTTTTTTTCCCCCGAATTGTTAATTGTTCTTGTTTTCCAGGTTGAAACAAATGTTAAATGATCTTATGCGCCAGCAAGAACAACACTGTCAAGAGAAGCCATCAAGAAAGGAGAGAGGCAGTAGTGCACCACCACCTCCATCTCCTGTTTTCTGTCCATTCAACTTTCCTCCACAACCTGTGAACCTCTTTAATGTTCCAGGATTTACTAATTTTTCTTCCTTTGCTCCAGGTGGGTGTATTTATGGGTTTGAAAAGTAATGAAAATTTCAAGTTTCCATTCCCTAATTTAATTGAAATCTTAATGTGAAGTTGGTGAAATTCTCACTTTTCCTTTATATTGAAATGATCTTAAGGAGAAATTTAACTTTTATTGCTGGACAATTGTATATTTTTACTTCAGTATGAAAAGCAAGATTTCCTCAATATGAAGTTGGTTATAGTTGAGAATACCCACTCCATAAAGTTCAGGTTTTAAAATGTTCTTCATCCAGCACGACAAGAGCAATATTTGAAGCATTTACATACCTTCCGCAATCATTTAATAGTGTTCTGGCTAAGTGAACCCTCTAATTTCAAAGTGGCCTGGTAATTATTTCTGCTTTTTTTTGACCTTCCAACACGCATTTTTGTTTTAAATGCCTGTAAATGGAGTGTGTTAACTAATTTTTGTTCCCGTCGGAGCTATAGAGTAATTGTGGATTTGGATACAGTATTCCTAATGTCATTGTCAAATCTACTTTTGCTGTTGAATTTGAAATGGAAAGAAGATGTAGGTATTTCACTGTATAATTTGAAGTTGCCAAAACTGTCTGAATATATTTCAGTCTTTTCGGGAAGCCAGGAAATAGGCATAGACCTAGATTGTAGGTTTCAGATTCTAAAGTCTGTTTTCTACTTGAAGAACATGTTTATACAGGGCCTGCACATAAGAATAGTTACATTCAATTTGCCACTACCATAAGGATTCCAAGGTTAAAATTTAAGCATTTTGAATCGGTGACTTCTTTGACCCTGTAAGTACATGAACCATTGGAATTTTCTTATCAATTTGACGGTGGTTGAAGTATTGATAAAGTCTTCAGAGCTCTCTCTTTTTCTGGAACTGTTATTTTTACTTTTACTTGTAGGAGCTCTTTGCTGGGGTTTCTTGAAGGACTTTCATCTCCACTGATGGGATTGTAGTATTCCATAATGTTTAAAATATACATTTAAGATAAATTTTAATGGTTACAGAGCTTTCAGGGAGAAAACTTCCCCACTGTATTTTTGCTTCACAGTATTATATTGCCACACAATGTGTCTCAAATTTGACCTTTATAACAAATATGACTTCTATAAATGACATCGGATCTTCTGACTCTTGTTTACCTTGTAGGTATTAACTGTAATCCAGTGTTCCCTTCTGGTTTTGGAGATTTTGCACACAATATTTCCCCACACAGCAGCGATCAGCAGGAGCAACAACATCCTCTAGACAATAATGCTTCTGGGAAAACTGAGTATATGGCATTCCCCAAACCTTTTGAAAGCAGTTCCTCTAATGGAGCAGAAAACCAAAGGTATTTAATGTCCAAGTGCAGCTTTCTCATTTTTCCTCCCTTTGTCTTCCCTATTGTGGGGCTTTTGGGAATTAATCATTCATTGAGGGAATTTATTGTAATAGACTTATAATATGAACTTTACTTTTGCAGCTTCCAGTTGAATTTTTCTCTTTTTCTTCAGTAGTTTTCTGCTTTTCCATATATTAATTAATGTATCATTAATGAATGTTTTAAAATCAAGTATCTTGTTGGGTGTGGTTTCATGACACTTTTTGTAAGCAAGGAAGATTTCCTTTCCATGGGTTTTTTTGAAACTGAGTTCTTTGAATAACTAGAGAATATAATTTCAGTGAATGCTTATTTTTTTCTGTGCTACTACAGATTGTAATGAATGTCATTTTAAGAAGTATGTTGTCCTATAGTACTATTTGAGCACAGCAATAGCTGCGTAAGTATATTCAGGTTGAAATCAGTGAGAGATGTACATTTCTTCCATTTTTCATTTCGAAGGGTTCTCTAGATTTTTTTTTCCAATGTTCAGTTGATGCCTAATTAACAAGGGCAAATAATTTGCATTATGGATAAACTATTTGCCTGGTAATACATGTTGTTTCTACCTGACAGACTTAGGTTATGATATATTGTGGTCTGTCATTCTTTTTCTTTCTAACAGAAGAAGTCATAGACAGCCTGAAGAGGAAATGGAAAAAAGATCAACTTGGCTTAATGATAGCCAGGAAGTCAAAAAAGATGATCAGTTTCAGCTGAAAGCAGGTTTTGCAGTTTCAGCACAAAACACTGCTTCTGGTCATAAAAATCAGTCTGATACGAGCCAGAGAAGAGAGTTTGACGAAGAATCTTTGGAGAGTTTTAGTAGCATGCCTGATCCTGTAGACCCAACAACTGTGACAAAAACATTTAGATCTAGAAAAGCATCAGCACAAGCAAGCTTGGCATCAAAAGATAAAACACCCAAATCGAAGAATAAGAGAAAGAGTTCTTCTCAGCTAAAAGGCAGAATTAAAAATACTGGTAGGTTGTAATCTTAAATACCATGACAAACTCAGCTTGGATTATGATCATTAGATTCCAGAGAATTTATTCTCCATAAATGGTGCCTATAATAATGAAAGTAAGTTATTGAAATATGAGTTCATTTTACACAGTGTAACTACATGAGGTTTTTTAGCATTTTAGTAAATAAAAAGCATACCTGATTAGGATATCATGATCTGAAAAGATCATGAAGATTTGGAGTAACCAGGAACTGGTTACATCTTTATTGTCTTCATGTTCAAACTGGATGATTTGCTGAAAGGTATGCTTCAGTAAAGCACTGAATGAGGAGAGAGGCACAGTACAAGAATGTATAGTAGTACTGTTGCAGTCACTGAGCGTTTAGTACTACTGAAACATCAGTGGTGTTTTGCGTCTTTAAGAGTGTCCTTGAACAAATTGTTAAAAGTAATAAAACACTTTATAAGCATTTTTTAAATTCTTATAATTTCTTCCTTTTCATTCCCTTGCATTAGGTTATGAAAGTGCAAGCGCTTCTAGTGTGTGTGAACCCTGCAAGAGCGCTAAAAACAGACACTCTGATGAGGTGGTTCATGCAAAGGTGTTCAGCAAAAGGAATCAGGAACAGTTGGAAAAAATAATTAAATACAGTAGATCTACAGAAATGTCTTCAGGTACTCTTTTCTAAATGTCTCATTATTTTGTGAATGCTGAGTAAAGAACCTCCATACTTAGTTGCTAATGTGCTATTTAAAAGCAGTGTATTTTGACAAGAAGACAGTACTGTTTATTTAGCATGTGGATTTTCCGTTTTAATTTCTAAGGATGCTGTAAAGACAGAAGTGTGTAAAAAGTTGGATACTGATTGCTTTTGTGTGCTTGCTGTAGATTAACTACTTAATAGAAGTCATTTAGAAACAAACCTGTTACTGTAAGACAAGCAAATATGTAGCCAATCTTGGCCAGTTGAGGGTGATTTTATGGAAAGTAACTGCACAACTGATGAAACGTTGTTTAATGTTTAAACTACATCCTGTACTGCATACATGTCTTCTTTCTGTTCATGCTTAAATGAGCTCCATCAAATATCATTCAAATGCAGTCATGTAACATCACAGAAACCCTTACATTTTTGCCATCTGCTTTTCTTATATCTAGATCATAAAAATACTTTCTCTTACGTCTTTTTAGGTTCTGCTGGTATGTTTGTTTTATTTGAAAGATGTAGAAATTTTAGTCGTTGTAGCACAATATCCAGCTTTGCCAGCATAGCTGTATCCACACTGAGAGCTGTTTATTAGTATACGTAGTAACCTTTACTACTCAAGTTCTCACCATGAGCAGCTCTGATATGGTTTGGATAACTAAGCAGTCTTCCTTCTGCTGATTTGTATAGACCCTTGTCTTTATTTCTGGTGCGCATTTTTGTGTTTATCACTGTCTATCCCCACTTTCCTACAGCGCATGCTAGGAGAATTCTGCAGCAGTCTAACAGAAATGCATGCATTGAAGTGCCAGGTAATGCATTCACTGCTTAGCTTCAAAGATATCCTATTTTTTTCTTCTCTTTGCTTTGGTCCTATGACTCACTGTTTAGCAGATGTTCAAGATCAGTGCTATTGCAACACTTTCTCTTGTCCTGAACAAGACAAGAGAAGTTACTTGTAATTTGCATGAAGTGCAGTGTTACAAACTCCTTTGAATTATAGTTGAGGAGAATCTCTTTACCACATTCTTAATAGTCAAATAGTAAAGACGCAAATAGATATTACAACAAAAAACCTAATTTCAGTAGGCATTTTTAGTATGTTTAAAAGCTGCTATTATGTTTATTAGTAGGGGAAGGAAGCAGTTTCTGGTGACTTATCAAAGGTTGAAAAAGGTTGCCTCTGCTTAAAAATACTGGCAAACTATTTGCAGACAATCAAATTGTACAGTAGTATTTGCTGTATTGCTAATAACTTCATTAACTTGAATACTAACAAATACACATCTGTTAAACTGAGTTTTCCAAATTTAACTTTGCTTCCATTCAGCACTTCCCAAAATATGTATGGAATAATTTTATCGTTGTGATGCAAGGATAATCCTTAATTTTCAAAGGAATAGGAGAGACGTAAGGAACATATTGTCTTTTGATACCTATGTAATAGGGCTTAAGGGTAGGAGTTTTTATGTGAACTCAGGAGTGATACTAGACACGTGAGAATGTAGCATTTATGCTCGTGTGGGAAGGAGTGGCTTTCTTGAATTCAGTCTAGAGCTTTCTTAATGCTGCTTGATATAAACTTGAGACGTTTGGCTATCTCGTGTGAAATGTCTTAAAATTCCGTTTTCATGTTGAATACTTATTCTGAAAGCAACATTGTGGTGTGTGCAATATTCTCTTTTAGAAGGACTACTTTCTAAAGGTATTATTCAGAAGTGTAAAGAGAATTATTCCTATTAATGCTTTATATTATACTCTGTATGTAAAAGATTGCGTAAAGTATAATTTCAGAATGTTTACATCTTTGCCCTTCAGGAAATGAGAGAGCTTTATGAAAGCAGCTATATAATGGAATCTACAATTATTAAAATATAATTTGTGTACCTGTAACTTGCATACCTGATAGGCAGTTGTCTTTCAAAAGGACACCTGTCACAGACATAACAAATTCCATTTTTTTTCCTACAGAAACTGGTAGTGATCTTTCTATGTTTGAAGCTTTGCGAGACACAATTTATTCTGAAGTGGCAACTCTTATTTCACAAAATGAGTCTCGTCCCCACTTTCTTATTGAACTTTTCCATGAGCTTCAACTGCTAAATACAGATTATCTGAGGCAAAGGGCTCTGTATGCTTTACAGGTATGCACAAAATTTTTGATCTTGTCTATGCATCGAACAAACCTTTGATCTTTTTTTACGGCGTAAATTTATTACCTTTTCCAGGATATAGTAACCAGACATTTATCAGAGAACAATGAAAAAGGGAAATGTGCAAAATCACTGAATTCTTCAACGTGGATGGCATCAAATTCTGAACTCACTCCCAGTGAAAGCCTTGCCTCTACAGATGATGTAAGTTCTCAAATTCAGGAGCTAGTTTACTGACAGCTTTTCCTGTATTTCCATTTACACACATGCATACTTGTCTACTGAAATACTCATTCTAGAGATTGAATTTTGCTGAAATTAGTATTAGCTTCTACAGGCTTTTCTAAACAAGTAGTTGCAAGAGAATCTTAATGCAAAAGTGATTAAAGTATGGTAGGATTCTTGATGATGCAAATGAATGATGTATCAGGGATGAATGGAATATGGACAGGGATGTAAATCGGAAACTGGTACTTGGAAAGAGCCAAGATCCTTTTCTGAGTAAGGTCAGGGCAAATACAGATCACAAGATTCTCCAAAAATTTTGAATTTAAGAAATCGCTGATGCCTTCTTTACAGTTTCTTACATGTTTTGCAGTTGAAGTCTTTAAAACAAATGTGGTAGAATCATCTGATGGATTTATATCCTAAAAGCAAGGTTTTTCTGCAGTCAGGCCATATGGTAACAAGTCTTGATACCACAGCATGTGGCTGAAAGGAATTGCTGCCTTGTTGACACATCTGTGAGAGTATGGTGCATTCCTTCTTTGTATTCAGTTGTTCGGTGTTTTTTAGGAAACTTTTGGTAAGAACTTTCCTACAGAAGCATGTCAAGCAAGTGAACAAAATGATGCAGACAATGGGAGTACTATGTCTACATCTTCGAATTTTGAACCTTTTGCCACTGATGACCTTGGTAAGAATGATGTGATTTAGCATTGTGTTACTCCCTCCCAAAATGCCTGCCATTCTCAATGCTTTAGTAGTACACTGTTCCTTGATTTTTAGTGTGTAATCATGTTTTGTAAAACAAAACATAGATTAATTAGCCCCTTGTAAAACACTTAAAGTTGATCAAAATGTGTAATAAAATATTATAACTCAAGTGCATTTATATGTAGATTTCAAAATTGTGGCCTTGAATTAATTTTTATCATTGTTTACTTGTCTATCAATTGAAAACTTTTTATAAAAATTAAAAGATGTTTTTATTCTAAATATAGGCAACACAGTGATTCACTTAGATAAAGCTTTGTCTTGGATGAGGGAATATGAGCGTATGAAAATTGAAGCTGAAAGTACCCTTGACTCTGAGGGCTGCTCTAGTAATTTTCAGGGTGCTTCTACTGCTAAATTAGAAGGTATGCGCATATACACATATTTTGCTTAGTTTTAGAAAATGATTGTTCTAACTAGGAAGAATAATTTAATTGGCTGAATTGCTTTCTTCATTAGTTATATTGAAAACTTTGCTAAGTTTCAAAGGATATTTACATACTTAAGGAAATATGATTTATTTTTTAAAAAGGGAAATATACTTTTGAAATTGATATTTCTTTAACAGTAATCTTAAATGTCTTAAATGTGCCTTTTTTTTATTTAATTAAAATAAGATCCACGTAGCAGTGAATGTCAGCCTGTGCCACAGTTGAGTGAAGTTTCTGCTGTGCCATGCCCTCGTATAGATACTCAGCAGCTTGACCGGCAGATTAAAGCTATTATGAAAGAGGTCATTCCTTTTCTGAAGGTAAGAACTCTTTGTAATATGATGTGAATTAGACAAATAGGAAAAGGACCTGCGTAATGGCACAGAAGAATATTATTTAAAGCTGATCACTTACATCTTGGAAACAGCTATCAATAAGTATGTGTTAAGTTGGAGACCTTGCTGAGGATGAAGTAAAAATTAAATGCTCTGACAGAAAGGTTTTGTAGAATTTTTAATAAGAGAAAGAAATGTTGAGGTTTCTAGATTTCATAGGACTGGTGGACTTGACATCAAAAAAGAATAGAGTTCGCTTGATTTGGAGCTGACCGAATCAAATAGGAGTGTATGAAAATGTACTTTGGAAATATTTACTGCCTTTCAGCAAAGCTGAGATAATGGATTAAAACTGTTACATATAAGGTAACAAGATACTTTTGAAGAATAGTTCTGTAATTGATTTTTAGCATTATTTTCTCCTGTTTACAAATATCTTTAAAGCTGAGAGCTTGTTAACTTCTGTGAATACGAAGTAGAAATGTACTTCTTTAAAGATGAAGAAGTAGTCACTGTTCCATCTTTGCAAGGTTGAAGAGCAGAGAAGATTGAGTTGTAAGATGCTTAAGTCATCTCCCTGTTTCCTTTTATAGCAGGCACAGTATATAAGCTTTGGTTTGTGTAATAAGGTTCTTGGTTGATACTGGGTTTAAAAGCTGTGTGTACTGTTGATGTGCAATAGTCACAGGGCTTGAAGACTTCTGTTTTTGCAATTTTAAGGCTGCATTTAAGAGTAGATATCTTAAAGTGCACTTTATTACACTTGAGCACACAGCCACAGTATCTGAAGATTCTCAGTTTGTCTAAATGTTATAAAATGGCATGTACTCATGTATTGGAAAAGTAAGATAAAGCTTTGTGTCATGACCAGAGTCGTTAATGAAGTGTGGTGTTTGCAAGATGGGTTAGGACCTGTTTGTGGAGTGCTGTTCTTTCACTGAACAGATGATTTTTTTATAAATTAATTTCAGTATTTGAGTTCATGCCTAGTTTCTCTTTTGAAGTGGTAACTGAGCTCATGTTGTGATACTTGTTTAGGAACACATGGATGAAGTATGTTCTTCTCAATTACTGACTTCAGTAAGACGTATGGTCTTGACTCTTACACAACAAAATGATGACAGTAAAGAATTTGTGAAGTTCTTTCATAAGCAGCTTGGCAGTATCCTTCAGGTTAGTAGTTTTTCAGTGCTGTTTTGCAGCTCTTCCAAGTTGGCTAATGAGCAACAGATAAACCAGCTTCCCTGAAATTGTATTTTACAACTTCAATAGCATAGCTGCAGTTCTCCTTCACCTTTCATACAGTGATAAGGTATTACCTTCTTTCCTGAAACTAAAAATTTGCTGTGCACAGAACTTCTTTTCCATCGCCTCTGGATAGCGAGAGGTGTATCTCTGGCCTGTGGCTATCTTCAGGGGGAGCTCTGGTGATGCTCTTCATGGACATTTTGTGTCAGTTCCTGCAAATCAGTAGTCTGCTCTTTTTTTTTTTTCTACAAGCATGCAGTTTAAATCATGAGCTTACTAAGCTCAGTGTTATGTGACTAGAGATTCCACTGAAAAGCTGTTCAAGACACTAAAACATTTTAAAAAATGAGCTATTATATGCATAACTAATTTTGAGTAACTGGAAATATGAAAAATACTCAGTCTGAAGTTTTCTGAAGTTTGAAAGCCCATTTAAAAAACTGAAGAATTATTTCTTTTCACAGGATTCACTGGCAAAATTTGCTGGTAGAAAATTAAAAGATTGTGGGGAAGATCTTCTTGTGGAGATCTCTGAAGTGTTATTTAATGAATTAGCCTTTTTTAAACTTATGCAAGACTTGGATAACAACAGTATTTCTGTAAAGCAGAGATGTAAACGAAAAATGGAAACTACTGAAGCAATACAGTCTTATGCTAAAGAGGTTTGTTTTATTATATTTTTGAAAAATGTAGCTTTTCTGAGATTGTTAAATATGTGTATTTCCTGAACTAGTTTGATTACCTTATTTCATACATCGTATTTATTTATTTATTTAACCAGTTAGTGCTGTGTAATCACAGTATTGCTTGTGTAGAAGCATGAACTGGTTTTCATCAGTAAGGACAAGGCCTGCATTATAGATGAGGGTCTGTTACATTTTTTAGTTTTAAAAAAACAAATGATATACCAGATCATGTGCACGTATTTATGATTTCAGTATTCTTTCAACTTTTTTCTAGAAACACCAATAACAAAGCAAACCGTAACTCATTCTTATTTTAAAATGTCAACAGAAGATACTTTTAACCTGTCATAAAGTCCTACAAGTATTTTTAGGAGTACCATAATCTGTATTTCAAGATAATTCAACTTAGATCAATAGCATGGCTAATATGAGGGAGACTTGTAAAGAGGCCAGAGGAACACTCTGAATCCAGAAAGACCTGGATGTGACTTCCTGTTTTATCTGAAGTTGCTCATTGGGTCTTTGTTATATAGTTAGTTTATACAGTGCTGTGAGACAGAGAATTGGGGTTATGGTCAATTTTTCCCTTGTTGCTGTGGCAGTAGTTCAGATTCAACAGAGGCAGAGATGAGCCAGAAGTGGTAGGTCCTGGTTACTTTGTACAGACCCACACAGTTACCTCTGTATGGTCTCCTCACAGCCCTCAGCTCTGGGATCCTGATGCAGGCACACATTTTATTTTGCTTATTTTTGGTGGCTCTCTTGAGTCCAGTAAAGTAATCTGTATGAGATTGTTTGCTGAAAAACACAGCTCTTTGTCTTGATCAGAGGTAGAAGCATAGAATGGTTTGGGTTGGAAAGGACCTTAAAGATCATCTAGTTCCAACCCCCTGCCATGATGTATCTAATTCTATGCCTTAAATATGATTTAACCACAGACTGTAGAATTATCTCAGTATAAACATAATTGTTTAGATAAAAAGAACTAGAATGGTTTTTTAATGCTTTGCAACTCTGAAATTTAGAAGACCTCTGTGTGTACGGAAGTCCCTGTGGCTTACTGCCATTTTGAGGTAGCAATTCTTGGTAACATTGTCATTTCGGCCTGGTTTTCTTGAAGCACTAGTTTGATTCAAGTTTAGAAGTTATTTCAGTTTAGAATTGAAGATAATTTGTGTTTCTTCTAGGCAAAAAAAGGTCTCCAGGTGGATATTTGTTCATCTGCTGAAGATGTCGATGAGGACAAAGTATGTGTATGCCTCTCAACTGTCTTTATTCCTCAGATAATTTCACAGTTCACTTATTCCTACTGTTCTCTGTTATAGGAGTGAAGTATCTGTAAGGATCCAATTTCCCCACGTTTAGAAATTTATTAGTCTCCTTCCTCTTATTTTCAATTATTTACTTTACCAAAGTACCTTACAGACAGCTTCTTAACTATTTTTAGCAATTAACATTTTCTTTTTCAATGGTATGGAATAAGTTGTTTTACTCTCCGTCTTAGGGAGGAGGGAGATGTTCTGAGTTGGGACACGTGGTGTTTGATATTTCACAGCCCAAGGCTGCCTGTGCTCTGAGTATTAAATGTTAGTGCTCAGAATTTTCTTTTGTTTTTAAGTTTGTTTTGAAAACCACTAGTAGCATTGCTTGGGGAGTTGGATTGTGTATGAAGTTTGTTATTTTCTGCTGGAATGTTCAGCTTTCTCCAGTCAAGGGAATGATATAGGTAATGTACTAAATAGAATGTTCATTGCTTTCCTAAATGGGAATAGGTGTATGAATAGGCATTTATGGACATGGAGTTAGTGCTTTCCCCTAGGGCTTAGGGCTTCTGTCACATTGCTTTGAAAGTAGAAGTGGGAAGCTGTATATCACTTGTCATGGTTGCTGTAGGAGAGTCCTTTCAAGATTTGGAGCCAAACACGGCATTACTTGAGGTTCATATAGGAGGAGCAGGATTTTCTCAGTGTATTTTAGCAAGTCACTCAGCAGAGAGACTGCTGAGTAGCTATTGCTAAAGGAATGAGAAGCTGCAGTTAGGAATATTTTTACTCCTCATTTAGGAGGAGCAGGGAAGTTGATAGAAAGTGATAATGTGGGTGTGTCTCTTGATAATGACAAATCTGATTTAAAGTTTTTTTAACCTAGCCTGCTGATCAGTGTCAACCTTTTCAGATAATGAAATACTCAGTAGTTATGATGTCCTTGATAGCTATGTCTGAGCACTGCATGATCTCTCATAGCAGGTTCTAATGCTCTATTTTAGGAGTAGCTCTGCAGTATTCATTTCAAGGCCTTGAGGACTACTTCAACAGTCTATAGATACTTCTTTATTTTTGAGAAATAAAGCTGACTCCTTGATATAGAAACTATAGCTTAGTCTTTAGGTAAATATGAAAGTGCAAAGTATTCCTTGTTTCCCTAGGACAAGGATGAGACTGAAACGGTTAAACAAGTACAGGACTCCGAAATGTGTGCTGGTAATGGAGTTCCTGAAAGTATTAGGTCTGATGCATCAGATCAAGAGGAAGATGAGGAAAGTGAAAGCAGTCCAGTGGCAATAAGTAAGTTGTGTTTTTACAGCTCATTATTCAGTGCTTTCACTGTAATTTTGACCAACTGGTTTTACAACAGGATTTGCATAAAGTACTGCTGTGTAACATCATCTCTTGCAGATTTTCTAGTCAGTCCTTTTTTCAGTGAAAGCTTTGCAGTACTTTATTTACTAGTATCATGTCAAGGGTTAAACACACCAATTAGAAGAGCTTTCTTTCCTTCCTAATCAGTAGATCTGTACAAATACATTAGATTCAGGTTAAGTTATATATTCTGTCTCAGCTGAACTTGAAGTTTCTCAGCCTTTAACCTGAATGATGTGAAAGCTGCTGAAATTTTATGCAGTTTTTCATTTAAATAACGTGGATTTTTTAAAATATGCTTCTACTTGAGCTTGCTTGGTTTTATTAATTTTTAGTCCTTGGTTTCATCTTACATCAACTACTCCTGGCTAGGATTCCCTTACCATTTACATTATTCACACCAACTTGTTTAATAACTTAGATCATACCAACACAGTGATGTTTGTCCATAATGTAGCTGGCGTGAAAGCATACGGATGTTTGAAAGTTAAGTCATTACTGTGTCTTAATTTTAAAGAATGTTTTGGAGTGAGGATTATAAGTGATCATTGCAGTAAATTCCCCAGTGGGATTTGGCAATATGTAGGTGGTTTTACATTGATTTGCCCTTAGGTTTATCAAAAGCAGAAACCCAAGCTCTGACTAACTATGGCAGTGGAGAGGATGAGAATGAAGATGAAGAAATAGAATTTGAGGAAGGACCTGTTGATGTACAAACATCACTACAAGCCAGCAGTGAAACAACAACTGAAAATGAACAGGTATCACCAACATTGTAAATGCAGAACAAACCTATGCCAGTCCACAGCTTTTTAATACATATTTGTATGTAATTTAGTTTTTCTTGTTGCACTGTTTTCTTGCTGTGTAAGGGAGAAGAGTGATACAAGAAATTGCATGATACCAATAGCTGCTACATATAAAATGTAGCATTTCTCACCTGAATTTATTATTGGTATTGCCGATGCCAAAATGGATGGATGTACACAAAATTAATGTTTATATCTGCTGCCAGAGAGAAAAAAGGTTAAACTGCAAATGAAAAGTTAAACTTTTGAAAAAGCATCAGGTTTTAAAGCTTTAACTAGTTCTCTCTCTGTGTTTGCTTACAATTGGGAGCCATTGACTCCTGTATTCTAGCGTGTTTGGTCTGTCTTTTCGTGTTTTATCATGTGATAATTTTTTCTAGAGCACTGGTGAGATATTATTTCAGTGTTAGTTTTCTTTAAAACATCTGGATGTGTGTGACCTGATTTTCAAGACTTGTCAGTTCTTTATATTTCAGTAAATGAGATAGACTTTGGAATCTCTTGAAACTCATTTTATTTGACAGGTATTAACGTTAGACAAGGATGTAACTGGAACATTTTACTTTAAAGGCTAAAACGATAGATCTTTTCTGTGGAACCAAAGAATTTACCTGGGAACTACTCTAGTGAAAAGAAAGTGTTCAAATAATACACATGTATCACTGTTAATGGTTTTGTAAACTATCGTTGACTGGCTGATGAATAGGAAGTGGAACTTGATGTCTTTATTTCAAACTAGTGAAAAGACAAAATCATGGAGGAAGTGTACAGTTTGTTTCTAGTTTGTAAATTAGCCAATAAGCTATGAAGCTGATTAGTAGTATTTCTTCTAACTCTTTTTTACCTTCCTCCGTAGACTTCAAACCAAGAATTGAATAAGGCAAAAAGCAGTGACATTTTGTCATCAGAACAACAATCTGTTAATGTTAAAGGTAAGCCCTGTATGCAGTAACTGAAGGACTAACACTTCCATATGAATTTGCATACTGTGAGAATTATCTTGGACTGTGCCTGTGATATACATATAATTAAGAGAAAGATGATCAAATTTGCCAGAGTTTATGGGATTGTCTTTTTCATGGAACTGTATCGGTAGCCTAGATATCTCTGTCTTGATACTGACACAGCAAATCTTTTAAAAAGGAAACCTGGAATAATCTTAGTTTGATGCTTGACATGAGTATGGATTTTAGTTGATTGTTGCAGCCCTTGGCTCACAACTGTAGCAGAGTTAATTTGTGTGTTACAGTATTTTGATGTTAAGATTTGTCTAGTATTTGTTTTTTCTGCTATTACCATTTCACTAGCAATTGAAATCACTATTTTAAAGATTTAAAGATCTGGTGTTTTATGTGAGTAATGCTCTGCTGTAACTGACTAAGAAAGTAGAAATCATTTTCTGCCAAAAGATGAAAGCACTACGGGGTGGTAGGAATGTTACTTCTAATGTAACTGTTGTTACCACCACCTTTCCTGTGTTTTTCTCCTGCAAATATTGGTTTTGTTCTTGGCCTATTTTTGTAGACTGAAAGCAATATTTGAATAGATTCTGTGTGGCAGAGTGTTCAGGAATTTATTTTTCTGTATTATATCTCCTCCCATCCAGAATGGATATTTTACAGTAGGTCATTTAGTTCTGGAAATTGTTTTTTCTGGGGGGGGGGGGATTTTTTTAACTGTTCTGAGTCAGAAATTAAATCACATACTCTTGTGTGGTAATTGCTTATGTTAACTGTATGAGAGTACAAATAACTGATGTTTTATTTCAGTCAGCTTTCTGTTGATCTGAGAGACTAATTCACTGTCATTGTTCATTTGTAGCTTTGGATCATACTTTGTAAAAAATTAATGATAATCTGGCATTTTTGTATACTCAGCATCTTTTACTATTTCTTCCAAGATAAAATGTAATTTTGTGGTTTTAGATGAACAAGGTGTGGCTACAATTGTGCCTCATTACCTCAGCGTCACAGAGAATGCACCACCTTTAACAATCAATACCCCAGAATCCTTTGTAACAGCCACTGTGAAAACGGAAGAATCAAGCTCATCTTTACCCATAAATGAAACTCAACCACTAGATACCACATGTGCAGGAAACAAATCTGGTGCAAGTTCTGAAAGCTCCATGGCTGGCAGCCCTGATACGGAGTCACCTGTGCTGGTGAATGAATATGTGCGTATATTCCAGTTAAGATACATCTAAGAGAAATCAGGAACTTTTTTCTGTTTCAGTGTTATTTCTAGTTTGCAGTCTTGTTTAGTTTCCATCTGCAAATTTGATATGGGCATTGGGGTTTTTTGTACTTTAATAGTCAAAAAGTGAAAATAAAGTACCACTATTCTCTTAAATATCACTGTTTTTGTTAACAGGAAGCTGGTTCTGGAAATGTAAGTCAAAAATCTGATGAAGATGACTTCGTGAAAGTTGAAGACTTGCCCCTCAAACTTGCTGTGTATTCAGAGGTATTTTGCTATTATTTGTGGCATTGTTTAGGAATGTAAACCCTAAATGTCTTTGTTATCTAGACAGCAGAAAGAATTATTCAGAATTTTGAAATTTGCTTTATCTGTTACAAAGGCAGATTTAATGAAGAAAATGGAATCAGAGGCCCAAACCAACAGTTTGTCTGATGAGTTACTGGATGGAGGTGGAGCTCGAGATCAAGAATTAGTAGGAGATGCCCAAACTTTGAAAGAACCTGGTAAAGATTATTTTCTAAATCCTACACACAAATTGGGAAAACATTCTGGAATGGTAGAATTTACATATCACTGATCTGAAGTAAGCAGTTATCATGGTGCTGAAAGAATATTGGGTTTTGTTATCCTATATTTGAAAATACTTTACTGATGTGAAGGGATTTTACCTTCCATGTCCCTTCTGTATTCTTCTGTTAGATTCTGGATTCTGTTGCTGACAAAGTCATAAAAATTAACATATGTAAAGTGCATGCCACAACATAATGGCTTTGAAACTTACTCAAATGGAGTAGTATTTTTGTTTCTTGCTACACAAGCTTGTGTTTAATAATACTGTAAATTATAATTGCTATTATCTGATTTAATAATTTCCTGACAGACTGCTCAGTGTTTTTGTGATAGGAAAGTTCAAGAGATTTTTCAGAATAGTAAAATATCTCTTCAGGGAAGAGAAAATTATCTTTTGTATGAAGCATGCCATGAGGTAGAAAAATGTTTGTGTGTATGATAGCAATAAAAATTTGTCAGGTTCATGAAACTGTATTTATGCAGCTACAAAAACTTAATGGTAATGCAGGTCAGAGAAAAATTCCTTTTTTTTAATGTTGGTACTGTGACAAAATTGTAGTACTAGAGACTTCTGTTGTTAGACTTGTAATTTTTTTAGTGGAGAGTACAGTAAGAGCATATATAAAAGCATGAAATGGGTATTCTCATAGTAGCAGTTTTCTGCTAGTGTAACTAGTTCCAGTTTCTCAAACATGCATTTTTTTAATGCATTTCCAGGCACAGCATAGGTTTTTCCAGGACAAAGTGTGAAGGAAGGCGTGTCTTTCCTTCCATTTCATTCACTGCCTGTCAGCATTCTTCTGCTTGTCACAGCTACCCTAGCACAAGTCTGTCGTGCCCATTTGGTGGATGCTGGTGCCTAGGCCTTCTGTGAGAGCAGTCTTACTGAGAATGCCATGCCACACTACATTTGTAGGTAGCACTAAGCCATTCTTAATCTGTGTGTGTGGGGATGGCTGTGGCTGTTCATGTAAGCCATGTCTCAAAATTCCTGTGAGGATGAAATATTTCATCAAGATACCTCAAGGGATCTAGGAGTTGAAATGTGATCATGAGCTTGTGTTTGATGCCTTTTAGCCATTAGACAATGATGAGCATATTCTTTATTTTACAGAAACTTTTGGAGCTCAAAATGCATGAGATAACCTGAAGATACCTGCATTTATAAACTCCGTGTACACAAATGCATACAGAAGATCAGCACTAATTCCCCAGAATTTTGGAAGTGTATAAAAATGTAAAATTTTTGACACACTGCCTCTTAGGATAGGTATGTGAACTTCTGCCTGTGGCAGTTTAAACAGCTGGAACTGAATTCACTTCTATTCAGTTTTGCTGCACTGTTCTTTTTCTGTCTTAATTTTTTATTTTTTATTGTGACTTGTTTAGTAATTTTAAAATTGTTCAAACTAGTAGTTTTAAATAAAGTTTGGACTTGTCTGTAAGTTTTATGTTTTGAAAAATTTTCCTTTGGCTTACAAACTGGTGTGCTGAGTTTGTTGCTGAAGTTAACTAAGTGTTGGCATGTTTGCAGCACTTTGCTACTTCTCTTACAAGAAATGCTGCTAATTTTCCTGGAACAAGAAATCACTGTCTCACTAAGTTTCTCCATCTTACAGAAATAAGAGGTGGAGACCCAGTACATACCTATAACTTGCCCTTATAGCCTAGAGTATAGCTGATTTGTAAAAAAATAGTTCTTGTTCATGGCCTGTGGAATTCCTTTCTATCAGCACATTTATCTGAGGTGAAGTTAAATACCCTAGGTTTGTAGTGAACTGCAGAAACCAGCTGTGTTTTCCTGCAATTGCTGTTCTGCACTTTCGGTGTTCAAAGGGATAAACCTGGCTGAAAATGCTAGTATCCTTTCACAGATAACATTAAAATTGCTGCAATTTAAAGTCTGTAGAATCTGTTCTTAAAGTCTTTGACTTTAATTGGAATTTCCTAAATTTCCTTACGAAGTTAATGTTTTTATAAAAGTCAGCAACTAATGGAGTCTAATGGTCAAGGTGGAATTGTAGAAAATTAGATGGAAAACTTCCTTCACTTTTTCAGATTAGAATTGCTAATAACACTAAGTCATCAAACTGAGGCTAGAAGTAGCTTATTCAACAGACCTGCTGCATTATAGACATCCTGTTTACCTTAAACACAGGACTTTCTTCAAAGTAGTTAAGAAGAACTTGTCATCTTTTATTCAGGATTGTGTTGCTTTTGAGGTTAGTGTGATAATATGGCTACGTACCGTGGGTGACAGTCTAGTGCCAGCAAAGCCAGGGTATGCCTCAAGCTTAAATAAAACAAGAACGTAATTCTTCTGTGATACCTTTTTTAAATTTGTTTGGAGTGGCTGTAGAGGTAAATACGTTTTTTCCAGAAGATTTTACTATGAGGAGTCAGTTATTTTGCTTAGGAAAGTCTTTCCTGCCACTTTCTCTAGACAGTTTCGGTTCTCTTCTCCTGCACTCCAAAGAGGTTTTCTCTGATGTGCAAAGAGAGAGATAACATTCCCACACGTTACAGGGGCATGGAGAGAGCTGGTGGAGGCAGGGTGGGGCAGAGATAAAAAAACCTGAGGAAGGAACAGGAGACCTGTCTTTCTGAGGCCCAGCGCTTTGTAGCTGGTGCAAGTTTTCTTTGTAAGTTTTTAGCATTCCAGACTTCAGAATAAACCTTTTGGATTCTTTCCACTCTGGGGGTTACCTGCGTGTATCTTACCACACAGCATCTTTAGGTTTTATGAGTGAATTTTGAAATGGCATATTGTGGTCATACACTTCTCATGTCCAAAGACAGAAGTGTATTAGCAAAAGGTGTGAAGATGGTTTAGTTACTGTGTAGACCTTAAACTGGTGGTACTTTATGCAGAAAATCCCCCACCATTTTGAGGACAGGAAATATGTTGTGGCAAAGGCAATCCTGTGAAACATTCCAAGTTTTTAATGACAAACTAACCCAAGAATTACTCAGTAAACCTAAAAGAGGATATATTTTATAAAGTAGAACAAGACTGTGTGTGCAGATTTAAAACAAGTCTAGTTTATATGGTGAATTGTTAAATTATAAGCTCTGGGAAGAGCATGAGCACACATTGTTCCTGAATTCTTGCCCTGGAGCATGGCAGGGGCTGTGGTTTAACCCCAGCCAGCACCTAAGCACCGAGCAGCTGCTTGCTCCTTCCCCTACATGCAGGCTCAGAGAGAATTGGAAGAGTGAAAGCAAAAACTCTACATTGAAATAAAGACAGTTTAATAGCTAAAGCAAAAGCTGTGTGTGCAAGCAAAGCAAAATGGCAGGCAGGTGTTCAGCCAGCTCCCAGAGAGCAGGGCTCTATGATTTATAACAAGGACTTGGGAAGACAAACATATCACTCCAAATATCACCCCTTCTTTCTTCTCTGAGCTTTATGCTATATGGGTCTGGAACATCCCTTTGGTCAATGGCAGTCAGTTGTCCAAGCTGTGTCCCCTCCCACCTCCTTGTGCATCCTCATCCACCTTGGTGGAGGGGTGGGGTGAGGAGCAGAAAAGGGCTTGACCCTGTAATCCCTGCTCAGCAATAATGAAAACATCCCTGTGTTATCTACACTGTTTTCAGCACAAATCCAAAACACAGCCCAACCCCAGTTACTGTGAAGAAAACTACCTCAGCCAAAACCAACACAGTGTGTGCAGTGTGTGTGGGAAAAATGCACTGAAATGGTATTTCTTTGGTCATGCTTCCTCTGTACCCTTTCATCACAGAACGGTTGAGGTCAGCAGGGACCTCTGGAGGTCATCTTGTCCAGCTCCCCTTCTCACGTAGGGCCACTCAGAGCTGGTTGCCCAAGTGGCACTTGAATATCTTCCCTGTGGGAGACTACAACCTCACTGGGCTACCTGTGCCAGTGTTCAGTCATCCTTACAGTAAAGTGTTTCCTAAAATTCACAGGAAAGCTTCTGTGTTTGTTTGTGCCTTTCTAGTCTACTTTCATTATCCATTGCTCATGTAGTAGAATTGTTGCAGTTAAGCTCTCTTTTACATTCTAATGCCAGTGCCTCTGGTGTACTACATATGTAGTTCAGTTCAGGTGGAATTTGTTTCTTGCTTAAAAAGAGCACATGAGAGTGTGTGAGTGAGATAGGAGAAGCAGAGTCTTGTGCTTGATACATTGCTTGCTCCCCTACTGATGTGGACTAAAATGGATATTCTAGTTTATTGTTCAGTGCTACGACACAGTTCATCACTGGAGACAGTTCTGTACAGCACTGAGTACAGAGAATTCTGGTAATTATTTTTAGGATGAAAGTTCAGAGGCCAGAGCTGGTTCACATCTAATGCTGATGCAATTTAGTAACAGCTTTTCCTTTAGAGGGAGATTGCTACGTGACATCTGTCCTTTACTGTTGTATAGTGAGTGACCTACCAAAGCACTGTAACACTGGTATGGAGTGAAACGAAGTCATACTGGGCTTGGACTCATTTTCACTACTGGAAGTAACTGCTACTTCTGCAAGGAAGGTGGAATAATTGATTTCTTACAATAAGTTGCATCACTGCTTTTGAAATGTTATTTTAATCAGATCCCAAGGTATCCTGAAATGATTCATGCTCCAAAACTAATTATATCATTTACAAAGTCTAAACATTTGTAAATGGTAAATTGCGTTAGCTGCAATGCTAGTATTTTGAACTGTAGTTACCTGCTACAGGATTACTATTTTGCATAACACCCAGGAGTTCAAACAAAACTTAACCCTTCAGTGGTAAACTTTGAAGAACATGAGTTAGAAGCCTTCACCCATTCTGTACAAGTTTGCATACTCAGTAGTATTTACTCAAAGACATACTGAAACATTTCTTGTCCTACTTTTATATAAGCTTCTCTCTCTTCCTTTGTCATGAGAGAGACAAGCTCTGGATTTTCACTAACTTCACCATATGAATGAGGCTGTCCAGCTACCATTAAAATAGGACCCAGAGTCTCCTGTTCCTCCTCTTGTTCAAAGTTGCTGCCTGCTGCTATCACTCCTGCCCCTCTTGAGCACTTGGCATCTTCTTCAAACTCGCTTTCAGTGCCTGATTCATGTAGTTTGCTTTTGACAACAGGAGCCTGGTCTGTGCTAGGTGATGACTTCAATTCATGGATCAGAAGTGTCTTGATGATTTCATTATTGTTGACAGTTTCTTTAGCACTTCCTTCAGTTTCTTCAGAAGCATTTACTCCTAATATACAAGTATTAGAGGGATCAATAGTGTAGTTACCACAGGTGTCATACATAGATGACTTTTTCTACTCTGGGTCTTTTTTAGCTACACTAGAATTCTCTTTAAAGTACAGACATTTCCAAGAGCTTTCCACTGTAAAGACTACCACTAATGTTATTGCATGCTTAGAGCCAGAGGCTTCAGGACCTGGTACCTGACCTCTGACTTTAGGAATACTACCTCAGTCTAAAGGCTAGTTTTGAGAAACTTAAGATCTGATAACCACTACTGTAGAATTGAAGCATTACTCGTCTTCTAAACTAAGCTCACTACCTTTTCAATAGAAAAGCTGTATTTGAATGCACTCAGGCAGCTGAATTTATTTGCTAATGCTTAAAACTTACCAACACTGTTGTTGGTGGCTGCTGTTGCTCCTTCCACAGTGCTCTGTGACAGCCAGATAGGTTGCTCTGTAGTTGTTTTTGATCTTGTTTTCTTTTTGCGCTTTGAATCTTGGACATCGATAACTACGTTTTGGGTGTACATAATGCCAACAGAGGAACTTCTGTGTGCCCATTTTTCAGGGCGTCTGCAGGATTCCAGCGCACTTGAGCCCAGCTTCTGATCAAAGCTAAATGAAGTGTCATATTTTGAACAGGTAAAATTCAGGGAAGAACCCCCACAGTTCTCATTAACAAAACCCCCCAAAACCAACACAAACAGGAAACAAACAAAAAAAAAAAACCCACACACAAACAAAAAAAAAAAAAACAACAAAAAAAGAACCCCCAAACCATGTTTTTTCAGCAGACTAATAAATGCTCTATATTAAAACAACTTGCATTCCCTGTTACCTCCCTCATCTCAGAGGCAAGTGGTTCTGAACCATTAATTTTTGCAAGATCTTTTCAGTAGTGCATCTCTGGATGAAGCACACTGATAGAAAAATGTTACTTTCTCACAGAAAGGGCTATAAACAGTAGCTGAAGGAGAAACCTGGAAAATAAGTTAATCAAAACAAAAAAAAAGCAGAAATAAAATTTTAAATGCATAGCAATAATGTAGAATGCCTTAGATATTAAGACTTCTTCATTAAACAGCAGACTGTACTGGACAAAGCAGAATGGAGGACAAAGTAGGCTGCAAGTTAAGTATTTCAAAGATTTTAGAACTGGAAAGTTGTTGGGGAGGGTTTGCAATGATCAGAAGTTTTAGGGTTATGGTTATACCTTTCTGATAATTCTGGTATTTCCATTGGCTGAGGGTCCAGCAAGTCATATGGCAGAACAATATCTTCAGTCTCACGCAGCAGCACAAACACAGGTTCAATCTGCTCATTGAACTTTGCTAGCAAGGTTCGAGCATCGTGCTTTGGAAACGCTGAGGGATCTTCCTCTACTTCAGTGTTGCAGTAAGTGCAGCGGAAAGTCTCTGCAACATTTTTCAAATGGGAAATTTTCATGTTCGTAAGATGCAAAAAGATTAGCAGTACTTTTTTCAGCAGTCTACACTCTGGACAGTTACCAAAACATTCCAGCTTTATTGATTTGTTCACATTAACTAGGGGAACTCGGTTCTACAGGCCAGCTTGGGACAAACTGATACTCACACACTTACTGTGCAAGAGAGAAATGTCTCAGGAGAGAAAGTTAAGTTGGCTAAACATGGACTATTACCAGATAGTAAGGTTTATTTTTTTCTTCTTGGAGCTCATCTTTTCAGTTCTTAGTATAAGAAGGGGGGGGAAGACATTTGCAAGCATATATATAGCATCTGGTTTTAGTTGTTCAAAAAGAGTAGAGTCAAGGCACATGCTAAAACCCTATATTTATGCCTTCAGGAAAAACAAACAAACCCCCAACATACAGTTTATTTTAGTAAAATTTATCACCACCCTCAATATTTTCATTTCAGTAACTCAACCGACTACCTTTAGGAGAAAAGGATGATTTTGCTAACTGGCAGTACACTAGTTTCACCACTGACATTTTGGTTCAGTCAAGTTCCTTTGCAAATACTATGACCCAGATGTCAGCACAGTAATGTATCAGCACTTAATTTATTGCACTATGATGCCATTCTAACTCGTTTTGAAAGAGTACTCTCTATTTAGTTACTGTGATCTTAGAGAAGAAAAACCCACAAGCTCTGACACCGCTTCTGCTGTGTTGCATTGACCTGGGAGGAGCCTGAACTTCCCACACAGGAGTGACAGAACTCCTGCCACTGAGCTGCAAGAAACTTACTACAGTAGGTGACTGCAAACAGTCTGACCCATCTCATCCAACTCTTCTGTCAGAAGAGCTGAACACAAAATGGAGTAACTAACACACTCAAAACAGAGTAAAGCCAGTACTGTGTTCTCGTTTTCAGATGAGGAAGTGCGACTCACAAGACTTGGATGAGTAATCTTAAACCAGGGTAAGAGTCTTATTCAAAGCAAAGCTGAGGCCTAAAATCTGATTCCCAACCCCAGCTCATATATTCAGGATTATACTTCCTTTTGCTTGGCTTGTTCTACACAGACAGCATTTTCTCTTACTCTCACATCCCAGCTGCTTCTGTCCGAGACCCTTGTCCACCAGCAAACAAGAAGCATATCCTAACAAACATGCTTTTATTGTGAAGTTCACTTAGGAGACAATTTTGTGCTGTCAGGTATTCTCTAAGATAACAAATAAGCAATGTAAGTAACATACCTGTAAATGCATCAAATAGCTGATTGACTTCAAGGTCTGTGTAAGTGCTAGAGCAAGATGGACATATAAAAGAGGACCTGATAGTTGAATCCCGCTCATCCGTTTCTATTTTCCGGCGTACATGGTCCAGTTTGTATTTTACCACATCCACCAGCACCTTGTAATTGATGTAATAGTAATTCTGCCTTGTGCTCTTCCCACTGGGCCCCGTTTCAACTCGCATACGCATTTTCACCAACTTGTCTGCCTTGAGCGTGTTGAGGACAGTGCGCAGTTGTTTCCGTTCATACTTGAGCAGCCGTAACAAGTCATCCTCTTTCACACAGGAGTAGTGGATCAGTATATCCAGAGCCAGGGAGTACTCTACACCATAGAAACCACGCACTATATATTTGGCCAAGCGCTTTAGGGCTGCCGGGACCTCTGTGATAACATTTTGTTCCTCCATCGGGAGCTGAACCTTGAAAGTTCTGTGTAACAAACAGAAGGAAGGGGAGCTGCAATGAGCCTTTACTAGCCCTCACAGGCAGGTATAAAGCATGCCATTTGCTGTGCTGTGGTTTTGCAATAATCTTTACTGAATAGAAAAATGTACAATCCTTAACCTGCGCCGGGGGATGGGGAAGGTACCAATACGTATCAACAACTACCTAGTCTTGAAGTACAATGACTACACCTGAAATAGTCCTGTCTTCTTGTGTAAAAATTCACAGAAGATATCTAGGAAAACAGGTTACAGACAGCACATGATAATTCTCCTTAAAGAATACAGCACAGTTAACTTGCATGTCTAGGTTTGTCTAGTAGCTTTGCATTCACAGCCAGCCAGTTAAGAGCTGAAGCAAAAGTAAAGCCTTCAAATATGAAGCTCAGGACAAGAAATCTTTAGCTTAATTCATTACAATATGTGAAATAGACAAAACTGTATCTGCTTTTTTGGCAAAGCCACAAGACGTGTTTGAGCACCCATTCAAGTGCTCTTTGTGATTTTTCTGCTGCCTGCTGTGGTCAGACAAAGGCCTTATAAAGCTGAGGAACAGGAGGCTCCAACTTACCTGGACCTTGCTCAGAATGGGGTGTTTGAGGTACCACATTTCCCTCCTTAGTGCTCTTCTCCTCTGTAGAAGTATGCCTTTTAGCCATAAGGAGTTCTTAATCCTATTAACTAGGACATAACTAATTTTCAGCAGTCCAACTGTCCTGTTTCTTACTTGTAAGGAGCGGAGGGAGAATAAAAAGAATTTAAAAATTGAGGTATGTTTCAATAAAGCTACATCCCAATTCCCTTCTTTGAGGCAGGGAATACAGTAGTGTTTGATGCTGCAGCCTCTAGCCAGATGGCTTTGCAGAGAGCCTTGCGATGTGCAGCCAAATAGTGCTGGTGCAGCCACTGGGTCAGGAGGTGGGCTGGTAGCAGGATGGTGTGTTATGGCATGGTACATGGCTAGCACTGGCACCCACTGCAGGTGGTGGTAAAACGATTGCTCAAGGCCAGGTAATTGCATATTGCTACACAGAGCTTCCAGGGAACCAGGGGCTTATGCTTAGCAGGAAGGGAGGATAGACAGCGTCCTCAGCCAGCTCCAGCACCAGAGATGAGCATGGCTTTGAGCTTCCTCGGGAAAGTGCTCTGAAGAGCGCTGAGTCCTGTCCTTGCACACTGTGGGCAAAGAGCCCTGTAGACTCCAGCAGAGGCCCAAAGGAAAGCAGCCACCAAGGAATTCTGTAACTTGGCCCAGCCTCACTGAGGAGCACCAAGTGCAGCCCCAGCACCTATGTTGGAAGTGGTACTGCTCACCTATATTGATCTGAGCTAACATCTCAGAAAGGGCCAGGGTCCCCTCTGTATGGGTCAGTGTTACACAAACTCCAGCTGGATTGTGGCACTGTTAAACAAAAGAACAAAACCAGTTCTTCATCTAGTCCTTGGCTAATACAGGCAGAATGATGACTCTCAAAGGACTTGAACTAAACACGGGTCTCATGACTTTTTTTCTACTCTAAGTCAAACACAGAATGAAATTATTTCAAAGGGAGTGTGATAAGTAGATAACATCGTTAAGGAAGAAGTAGGGTTGGAACTGTAAGAGTAAGGTTTGCTGACCTATTCATTCTTTGAATGACTCCTTATCTCAACTTGCATCTCTAAAGTAGGCACTATTCTGAAGTACTTCCCAGCACCTTGATGTTAAAAGCTTGTCAGGTCCAGTCTTACAACCATGTAAAATAGTCACGGAAAGAAAAAAAAACCACAACCAAACTCACAGTAATCCCACAAAACCCAGAAAACCACAAAAAAAACCCCTACACTCACAAAATCGAACCTTCCCTCCCCACCTGCCTTACATAAACACCTACTTTATCATGAACAAATCCTGGGAGATGAGGGAGAAGCTTTTTTCAATAACAAATCCATAGAACCCACTGTCCATTTGTAGGGGAATTTTAGCTATGCAAGCCTTTGGTTCAATGGAAAAGGAAATGGTTTTCTTTTACAAAAAAGACTGAATTTGACCTGAATAAAAGACATTAATGGAAAACACAAACCCCTCGAGAAATTTTCCTTTAAGCTACAAGAGAAACAAAATTGTATGCATTTTACAAAAAAACCTACACAAAATCAAAATGGGGGAAAGCTTTCTCTACTGTGCTCTGCTATATTTGAGGTTTTATTTCTCCAGTCCACTTTGAAAAACATGTCCATCTTACAATCAAATCTGAAGTCTTGAATTTCAAGAAAACTACTGAATTTTAAACGTTGGTTGTAGTTTTCAGTTGACAGGCAGCAGTTCTCATTTAAGAGGAGCTGGAGACCACCTTACCAAGGAGAGGAGGAAGTGTAGTAGCTCCATGCAGAGGAAGGACTTTAAACAGAAATCTGCCCTGCAGCTGAACCACAGTCTATGTTAAGGATACAGGCATTTTACTACTCATGTAGATTTTGTTTCCTTTTTTTTTTCCCTTTTCCACCAGCTGATGGCATGTATAGACAAAATATTCTAGAGGTCAGTCTAACTTCTAACCTCATCTGCTTTTAAAGTAGTAATTTTTTATGACAGTAGGAGCTACCTTCTTCTTAAGTTGATTATTTTAAAAATTATTCAGTAATTCAGATGTTTGAGTGGCCCTTCCATTTATCGTTAACATGGAGCCATTATAACCTTTATCAGTGAGAGAGAAATGCAATGCCTTGCTTTCCCCACAAGAGGAAATTTAGGATCCCCATTTTTGCTTTGGGAAACTTACACAGTTGCTTCTTGTGCCAGCAGGCAACTATTAAAAGCAGAATTTCAGGTTAAGAAGCATCACATTGAGCAAGTTCTGCAGGATTTCTCTGGAACGAGTTGCTTAATTAACATTTTCTTTGAGCTGACTGAAAAGAGAAAGTACCCCTCTCACCATTTAAAAGGCACTAAACCAGAAAGATTTAGCAGCATTTTGTCAGATTCATATACCCATATCACTTGTGAACCAGTTAAAACCTTATCATTACCTCTCTTGTATGGGCAGAAAACGTCAGGTTGACATTGCAGGAAAAATTGCTCCTTTCCTAAGAGCTCAAAGCAACTGCAAAACAAGCTTAAATATTTCCCAGCCTTTTCCTAGACCTATTTGTGATAAGCCCTAATCATACCCAGCTGGTGCAAGAGTCCCCAGATCACATTTCATTAGCAGCTGAATGAGTTCAGCCTTATACATTGCATCATGATAAAGTTATAAATCTTCTTGCTCAATGAAATCCACCTACAACAGGCAAGGACTCAAAATGTAGTGACTGCAATCTTTGATTAGTGTTTTCATTAGCATAACTTTAGAAGACTAAAAGTAACATCATAATTAACTCTTTTTGTTGTTGTTGCAAACCAAGTATTTAGTATAGATAATTTACATAATTTCTTTAGAAGTTTTCAGAACCAAACCAAACTGGAAACTTTATAATCTTAAAAGGAGAAATCTGGGATTTATATGTTTACTAGTTTCTGTATTTTACTTATTAATCATTTTAGTTGGCTTATGTCTTCAAAAGACCATTTTTTCATTGTACTTCTCTAGAAGATAAAGTTATAGATATTAATATTTTATGGGTTAGACATGTGTGTTTAAAAACAATGCTGAAATAAGGTTGCCAGACACTGTACAGTCCAGGTTCAAAATACTGAATTCTATTAGGATTGCAGTCATCACATTCCATCTCAAGTCTATGCCTCTCTCAGATTTTTTTTATATATATGTAGAATGGAGGCTGGTGTTTTGTAGTGACGTGACTTTCATCTCCTTGGTACGTGTTGCAGCATGCACTGTACTTTTGTTACTGCTGTTTGTTGCTGGAACTCTGACTCTCCGACTTAGCTGGCACATGGGTCCATGGAGAGACCCAAGGTGTGGGTGTTTGTCTGCACAGGACAGGTTGTGGGACTGGCATCTATAATGTTACTACAGAAGTTGGTGCCTCTGAGAAATAGTGGATACCAGAAAAAGATTGCTTCGTATTTTAGCAGCCACAGGAGGAATTTAGATTTGAAAACACTTCAAAGGTTTGAGACTGCTGTTGAGAAATTGCAAGAAGAGGTGACTGTAAAAATAATCTGAGATTAGCTCTGCTCTTGCTTGTGATTTATAGTAGCAGGGGTTGGTTTCATGCCTTATGCTTGGAAAAACTCTGCTATTGCTTTTTTTTTTTTGTTTCATTGATAAGAAACCATTTGGCAGATACTCACAGCTGAGAAGTATAATTGGCATAAACCTTCAACTACAAATCTTAAATGTCCACACAGGTAAAATTAAACACATACACCTCATTTCATATAGTGGTTCTTGAGCAGGCTCCTTTGTTGTCATGTGATACTAGAAAATGCAGAGGAGTGAGACTACTTGCTGTACCTGTTTGCTTTAGTCTGTGGGAAGTGTTTACAATAAATAATACCTGTGGGTTTGCTCACCGCCTGTTTTGAACAGGGAAAGTGTCGTGTTACCTCAGCGCTGTTACTCCTGTTACTGCCCTCAGCCTGCATGTGGAAGTGTGGAACCAAATCACTGCAAAACACGAAACAGCTTTCTAAATTAAGGAGAGTGATGGTAACACCGCTCTCAGAAGCAGGAAATGGCAGCTCACCTGTGCAAGCTGTGGCTGACAGTTCCAGGGTTGCTCGGCAAGGACAGCTAACCCCCATGTAGCAGAGGTGCTGGCTCAGCCCTGCATACTCAGAGTTGGAGTGAAAACTGCCAAGCCAAAAAAAAAAAAAAAAAAAAGAAGAAAAAAAAATGAAGTGTGGTCTGAGAAGGTATTTCAGACTGCAGGTAGCCCTGGTACCAGGGGCCGTGGGAAGCAGGATTTGTGCCGGTATGTTGTGGTGTTGTGTAATAGAGGTATTATTGAAAGTGGGAGCTTGAGACAAGGATAGGCAAAGTCCCCTGGCTTTGTTTCAAACCCATTTGGGTGGCTGGGATGTTTATCTGGAATGGTATGGGCACGCACTGCACTTGTAGGCTACTTGATAAGAAGGCAGGTTATCAACTGAGCAGTCTTGGGAGAAGTAAATATAGAGTCTGATCAGAGGCTGAAGGCAAAAATTAGGGGGTTGCTGTTTGGGGGGGGCAAAGGTATAATGAAGATCCTCACAGAGCAAATGGGGTATGCTTGACCCGTTGGCAGAGCAGAGGACGGCATAGACGGGCTGGCGCAAGGTTGTGATGCACACCTTGAATAAATGGGAGCTGTGTTAAGTTCCTCTGTTGTCCTCTTCAGGCTGAACTGCTGCTGTTCTGCATTTCTGAGACAGACATGTGGAAGCTACATTTTGCTGTATCTTATATTCTCCTCATCAACTGATACCCAGCCCTCAGTTTAAAAATAAGATCTCTAGCTGTCTAGCTTTGTAAATTCAAGCATTACAAAATAAGAAAACACCAGGATTATATTAAGTACTTGTAGGTAACCTGCTGCCCTCTGCACACAGGGCTCTTAATTGCACAATCACATCTCCCCTCTTTTTCCCCATGCTGGCCCCTTCAAAAAGTCTCTGCCTCAGCCAGCATGGGGGGTGTCCATGTTCAGCATCCAGTGTGTGGCCCTGAGCCCTGCTTATTTTATGATCCATCCAAACCTTGCATTGAAATCATTCATTTTCCTATCAGTTTCCCTACGGTGCTCTCCCTGCATTATTTACTTCCATGATCCTTGATCGCCTTCCGGAATCAAACTGAATGAACTTTGAGGGGTTTAGACTTTTTACATTATGTTTTGTTCTCTTCCTGATATTGAGAAAGATAATATTGTGCCTGTGTCACATATGGAGCTCTGAGGCACAGTGTTAGAAACCAAGATTGCTGAATAATTTTGAGAGCCTGAACTGCGATGTAAAAAATTAGGATTCACTTTACAGTACTTTTTTTGATTGCAGCACAGCTCCCTCTGTCTTGCTTGCTTTTGTGATCAGTACTTCCAAGATACAACCCCTGGCATCACAGACTGGGTACCAGCCAGACACTACTGGGTTGCCAGTGCAGCACCTGGCAGAACTGGGGTGAGAATTTAGTTGTCCCAGTAGGTACAAAGACCTGCCTGGTATGTAACACCAGCCCTTCTCTTGTAAGGCATTATCTTATTTACTGTCATGAAAACTGGAACAAAGCAGAAGCCTTTTGCTTTTGTTATGCCATCCTCAATCATTACAGGAACACAGCCTGTCCTGTGCAGTGAGTGAAACAAGGGATCTCTGTAAAAGGAATTTTTGGATCATACAAAGAGATTCAAAAAGGAAGGGGAATGAGTGGCTCCTCTGCTTCTTGGCTTCTGGCTGCTTCAGAGCCTTAGTATGCTTCTAATGCAACTTATCCTATTTTTAAATCTGAGGAACAGTTGGTAGAGATAATAGTATTTTTAATTTCATTATTCTTTTCTTAGGGGAGCAGTTTAGAGCTACTGTCTCTCAACATAGTCTTAAAAAACTTGCTGCAGATGAGGAGGCACATTTTGGCTGGGGTTTCAGCCCACAGCAAAGTAGATTAGCATATTGCAGTTGTTAGTTTTTCATAGCCTGCCACTGTTGTCTGTCTTCCTGCTCTGCTTTACTTCTCTTTCCTCTGACATTTCCTGAAACTTTGTCTCTTGCTCCTCTCTACTTTTTACCTTCCATGTTTTCTCCTCTCCATCCAGTCACTTCTTTTTTTCCAGCTGGTTCACACAAGAAGGCATGAAGGTTCATAGAGCTGGACGTGGCTGTCTTAACAGGACTGTTTCCACTCCTCAGGGGATGGTGCATGTACACCCCTTGCAGGAATGCAGATGTAGCATTTTGGGAACGAAGTTGATGCAAATTATATGTAACTACTCAAAGGTTTAAATCCTGGTGTACGCACCAGATAGTGGGTGTAGCCTGAGAAAAGACTGTCTAATCCAAACTCCTCCAGGTATCTGAATTAAAGTTCCGCTTTAAAAGCAAGATGGAAATGCAGCACTTTGCTACAACTCAATGCTTGGGATCTAATTTTGTTTACTACAGACAAAAAAAAAATTAATTTTTCTTACCAAAATATAAAGAGGTAAAAGCCTAGGGAGGAATTTTTTTTCTACATTGTATATCTGGTGAATAGAGAAAGCTTGGCAATATTAAAAGACAGACAAGTGGCAAGCCTTTACGCAAGCCTTGTGACTGGAGTTACCTTAAATGCAGAACCCCCAAGAGAGGCAGTCTCACTACTGGGATCCTTCTATTGCTCATGCATAACCCCTGAGCGAGGAGAACAAACTTTGCAAAACAAATTAGACTGAGATTGTCCCATATGCAATTAATGTAATTCAAAGCTGATTCACCATAGATCAGAAAATGTCCTGAGTACAGTGCTTCTTGGTATGTAAACAGACTAACTCCTTTATAATTATTGTCCTCTCTTCTAAGAGAGCATGTGGGAGCAGACGAAGTTACAAAAGACCTTTAATTCCACAAGTTACAATTCTCTGAAAAACTGGTAGGCAGAGCTATAGGGAATAACTGTGTGGTGTGCTTGCTTCTTGATCACAGCCTTTGGCCAATGGGTATGTTGTGTTTCCAGTCTGTCTTAACAGTCAAAGGCAGCTTCTTATAAAATGCATAAATATCTGGAGTTTTCTTCCCAAGGCAGACTGTGGCTTCTGCCACTGCTTTGACTGAGCATTACTCCTTCTGGCTCATCTTGTTCTTCTGGTGCAAAGATGAGAGGTTTTGCTGCTCGGAGAGCTTGGGTGTGCCTTTCTCACCAATTCTGGTCCTCCAAAAGGAGGAGTTCATCTGATGATCCATGCCATTAAGCAGGTCATTTGCCTGCAGTTGCCACTAAGGTGAAATCCAAGCTTTTGAGCCTCTTCTTTGCATTTCTTTCTCCCTCCACCAAAGAGTTGGCTGTGTGAAAGTGGGAAAAGTTTGTGCTGGGAGGAAGGACTATTTCATTGTTAGCTATGGAGCCTGCCTAAAGCTCTCAACTGCTCCTTGTCTGTCCACTCTCCATCATGCCCTCTCACTCCAGTATTTTATTTACTCTTGCTGCTTTCCTTGCAGGTACTTGCCAGAATATCCATGGGCACTGCTCTGGAGTTTTGCTTCTCAGCATAGCCTTAACTTGCAACTGACTCTAATGCAAACTCATTTGCATGTGTGTCCCAGAACTACTGCTTGATTTTGATAAGATTTAAATTCCTGGATTCTTCTGTACTCATTAGCAGGAAAAAATTTTGCTCTTTAACATGGGAGATGCCATTCTTTCTTCCTCTGAAAGGGTATGGGACTTCACTGCATGGGCTCCTGAAACTGTAGAGGTGTAGAATTTTCTTGGTAAACTGACGTGTTTTCTTGTTTGGTTTTTTGTTTGTTTGGGTTTTTTTCCCCATTTAAATGCCAGTGCTCAAATGCTTTTTCTTTCCTGTTACACCTTATTTAATCAAGTTTACAGTAAACTGGATTAACTCTATTTACATAAACAGTAAATCTGCTAGAAGGTAGAACACTGAGGCTGCTTTTCCTACAACTAGACTATACAGCAATAATGAAAAAGTGTGTTTTGTCTTCTTGCTTACATATGCACTTTTTTTGTAATAAGTTGATAAATATCTGGAGTTTTTCACAACAGAACTAGGAAAGCTGTATACATCTCTTACCTAAACTTAAAGAGAAAAATATATATGGCCGCTTACTCAATCTGGGAAAAAACACAAATCTAATAAAAAATCATCAGACAACCCTCCTGGTGTTTGTGAGGTACCTCAACTATGTGTACAGCAAATTAATATGAAGAAACACACCCATTTTCATTATCTGTGTCTTTCTGTTAAAAAAAAAGAGGCAGCTAAATGAAATCCCAAGGTTGCAAGTAGCTGCAAACATTTCTTTAGTGAAATAGCGTTAGCTTTCATCACAGTGCCTAGGGCAGAAGAAGCAGGGGGAAGACAGTAAATTGACATTAAAAATAGATGTAACAAGAGCAAATAAATCTGTAACAAGAGGAAATTAAACTTTTTGTCTGGCTTGAGAAAACCTTCAGAACATGAGGTTTCAGAGTTGACAGATCAAAGTTAAATCAATAAGCACTTAATCACATTCATCACTTTTTGTATATTAAGGCAGACACAGTAAGACAGAGTTGTTGGGAGTTTTGTTTTTAAATGGCATTGTTTATTTTAGTCAATAGCAGGCATAGGCATTCAGGCTCTGGACAGACATCCGTGGGATTTAGCTGTGCTTTTGTAATTATAAAGTAATTTCCAGTGTGGAAATGCAGATTGTCTTGCACAAGGGAGATACCAAAACTCATTAGTTAATGACTGTAAGTAGTCTACACTGCTTTGCTCTACATATGCTAAAGTGGGACAGGACTAATTAAGCAAGTAAACTTATTTTTAAATTACAAAGTAATTTGATTGTGGCTGTTACACAACTTCTTTCCAAATAAATCTGAACAACCCTACCAGGCTGAGGTCCATAATCAGAAGTATGTATGTTCTCCACACTACAAACTGTAACATCTGACTTGGTTTAACTGCTTTATAGGAATCAAATGTCCCAGGAGCTGCATTTCACTCATGCATTTTTCCCTAATTTAAATCATGCTGTTATGTTGATTTTTGTTTACATAGGTTCAATATTCATAATTGAGATTAAAAGTGGACTCTGGTAATACAATCATGCTAACACACTTCTGCTTGCATACTTCAGTTAAAAAAAATTAGATGTACAGCTAGACTGGCCCTTTTTTAGCATCAGTTTACAGAGCAGGATGTTGATTTCTGTGTGCTTTCCACGTGTCAGTGTTTGACACCTCTCTGAATTGCTTCTTGCTGTGCTACTACAGGCATTGTTCTAAGGCCTAGAATATCAGTGCTTCATTTTCTTCAACCAGAAGCCATGTTTTTTTTATTGGCAGCTATTCGGCAAATATTCCTGCTGTCCCTGCTTCTTCCAGTGCTCATGGAAGGAGAACCTCTAGTAAGAACAGAGTTTGCAGTAAGATGGTAACCTGGCTACTGAAACCAGGAATGATAAAAAGATTATCTTTTAACTCTAGAATACCAGGCTGGAAGGGACCTCAATGATATCTGGTCCAACCTTTTTGTCAAAAGAAGAGTCTAGACAACGTGGCCCAGCACCCTGTCCAGCTGACTCTTAAAAGTGTCCAGTGCTGGGGAATCCACCATTTCCCTGGGGAGATTATTATGGACAATCACTTGTTTCCCCTTCTGTAGACTTCTTAAATTTGTAATTATGGGGGGAAAAAAAAATAATGGCCTTTAGTGTCTGGAAAGGGAAGCTGTAGTATCCTGTGTTCTCAGCTTCTGCACTACACTAATACTCTTCTGCATATCCCATTGTGACTGGATGTCATGAACCTGCAGGTTTTAGTTGGAATGCCTTATGCAATACTCTCTCTGCAGACACCAAAGAGAGAACACTTTCCTTACACCACTGGCAACTTTAAATTCCTGGATCAGTGGGACTATGAATAGCACCTCTTTCCAAGGCCGGTTAAGAAAAGATTACAAGGGAGCCACCATATATACCAGGCCCTAAGCTTACTCTCCAGTGTCTTCTCTGTGCCTCTAATAGAACACAAGAGTCACGACTGGAAACTAGCACCAGCAATGCAGCCAGTGCCAGACGAAAATACTGCCCCCTACATTATCTGCTTCCTAGGATATTAGGGTGCTACTACTTCTCTCTATTTTTAAAGGACCTTGACTTTCTTGAATTCTGGCCAATGGTGTAGTCTGACTTGGCTTCCCCTCTCCACTTTCCAAAAATAAAACAACAACCAACCAACCAACAAACCAACCAAACCCCCACAAAAATAACCCAATTGCCCTGTTATGGTAATAGCTTTAACTATCAGTTTAAGTAAGAAATCAATTTTTCAGACACTATTAAAATCAGTCTCTTTGGAAGTGAAAACCCTTTATGCCATGTGATATGGAACATGCATGGTGACTTACACAAAATCAGTGCATGTGCACTTTGGTCAAAGAAAGTAGTTCTTCTTTATTGTATTAGTATCTAATTTTTTTGAGAACGGAAGAATCTGTATTAAAAAAAAAATAGTTTGAAAAAAAAAATAGTTTGTTAACAGGCCAAGAAAGTGCTTCAGCAAAAGAGCTCTAAATCAGGAGAAAGACAATTTTGGCTCAGACCTCCTTTTAGGTATTTCCCCAAGACCTCATTTCTGCAACTAAATATGACACTTGCTAGGTTATTTTATAACATAGCATATCAGGCATTTCCCTATATTAGACCAGAACAATAGCAATTCATCTTAAGTGCTTACAAAAGAATAATAGAACTGTATTGTCCTAGATGGTCTTCTTGTACCCAGTTCCCTTTCATGCTTGGTAGATGCCATTTTAACTTGTGTGCTTTAGAAGTATTTTAATCTAAATAAACCAAACCAAACAACAAAAATTAACAAGCCCACAACCAACAACAAACCAAGAATACTGTCAAGACTGAAGAGATCCAGAGCTAACTGCTGAACTCATTTGGCAGAAATGTCTGAAATCACACCAGACACTCATTAGGATACATATCTTGTCAGCAGAAGTCCTGGTTAGAAAGCATGAAAGTCCACTGTGAAGAAGGATCCTTCATTGTTAGAAGCTCATTGACATTTCTATATAGCCATTTGATTTCTGAAGAAAGGAATTAGACTGACAAATCTCTTTCCAGAAATATTTTTTTGTGGAGGACCTCCAATTCAGACAAGCAGCTTCCAGCATAGGAAAGGTACAGGACTACCACGGACTACAGGGATCTGGGCATTCCCGCAGGTAAGTCTCTGTATGACCATTATACACCTCCATCAGCGTTGTGCACACAGTCAGCTAATAGGCAGTGGGAAGAAAAAAAAGGAAAAAAAGCCTCATTACAGCAATTAGTGAAAAAACTGTCTCTGATATTAGCTGAACAGTTCAACTAAAATCAGCATTTACCTTCCTTAGTCAACAACATGCAAGTATGAATTGCCTGTGTCCTCAGTCATGAATGCTGCCTCCACTTAATACTACACTTCATAATCCAACAGTCTTTTCACTCGGTCCTTCAGTGTTTTTTATTCGAAATATCAAAACTTCAAGTTCAGACTAAAACATCTTCTGTTGCAAGATGAATGTGCCTGTAGTATGCCTGAACTATGAGGTATATTAAATTGTTTCATGCTAATTGCAAAGGCATATATCACAGGTTAATTCAGCTTACAAGGGTCCTCAAGAAGTCTGTAGAGTGACTGCTGCTTCAAGCTAGAGCCAGCTATGAGGAAAGGGCTCAGGCTACTTGGAGTTTTAAAGCTGTAGGGCCTTTGGAAAATAGCTATTCCATCAATTAAATTTTACATTTACAAAGTAATGTGAAATTTTTTTATGTCCATGTTTTCACCTATAAAAGCCCTGAATGTACCACTGTGACATCCTCCTTAGATATACAGTAGTTAGTAGTCTTCTCCCACTCTAAACCTTCTGCAAAAATAGAGACATTACCTTATTGAGGACAGGCTTTGTGGAGAGAACATCATAAATTGCTGGTAAGGAGAGATTCTGAAAGAAAATAATACACTGGTGTTAAGGAACATAACCCTATTATTGTAAATGCTGAAAATTGTAACTTTTTTACAGCTCAATTAGGTAACAAGATATATCTGTAAGAGCACATGATACCTATATATGCACATCAGAAGAATGTGGGCTGCAAAAACTTGAGTGGACCAGATCTCAGTGGAGCATGGGACACAGGAGTGTGTTTGCTGCCTGACGGTGTGTGTTTGAATTTCACTGGTGTAAAGCCACCCAGGAAACACTGGAAGTCTTTCTCAAAGTATTTCCAGGTTTATGCCCTGCATATGCAGCTGCTGAAAATACTTGCGGGAAACCCACGTAGATGAAGAGAAAGCACAAAACAATTAAAAAAAAAAAGAAAGCATGTAAAGAGCCAGCTGGCACTTTATTACCAAGAAGCAGAGACAGGTCATCACAAAACTGCTAGCCACTTCTGTCATTACAGCTGTACTTGAAAATAACTTGAATGCTCCTGGCTGTGTCAGGTCAGTACAGTAACTTGGGAGTTTCAAAACAGCAGGATATGACGTATTAGGAGGATGTTTACCTCTTGTGTTGTCTGGTTCAGACATTTCATTGCAGGTCCTCTACGATTATCCAACACTAGTGGAGGCTTCCAGCGATCGTAGTTTGTTTCTAACACATACCACGTGCCTTTCTTGATATCAAGGCTGGAAAAGACATCTCTGTTTGTGTTTTGCTTCTCTAAGGATATAGTAAATACATATATACAGTATACACTATATACAGACAGATTTTTTTTCAGGGTTGCTGTGGTATTTTTCAATAGTGGTAAAGAGGTGAGTTTTTGTACAACAGAAGTCACAAGAAATAGGGGAGATAATTATTGGTGGAACCTGTCCTCTTATAGGAGGGTGAGTCAGGTGTCAGATCAAGCATACTCACTCCCAGATATCCAGAGCAGCTGTCCTGGAACGAGTTATCACACACCCTTCTCCAGAATTTTTTCCACCCAGTATAAAGTAAGCTGGAGCCAGCAGTCTTGTATTGGCCAGTTTGTCTTTTGCATCCTGGTAACTGCAGATAAAGTAGTGTTGGATTATTAAATGCCATAAATGGTTCAAGTACTGAAGAACAAGTTTCACAGACCCAGGAAAAGTTTGGGTCATTACTAGTTTGGCCTTTCTTGCCCTTTCATGCACATGAGGAGACAGGACCACAATGAAGGAACACATTCAAACAAAGCTTCTCTGCTCCTTTTGTACTTAATATCTGGTTGTTTAGAGGTGCCCTCTGTACTCTTTCTATACATAAAACATGAATAAGATGATGACATACTGTCATCACTGAATTCATTTATTGCATGACAGCTTTGTTTCTGCTTACTTCCTACAATATACTGTACACTTCCTATAATATAATATCCAACTACCTGTTGGATGTGTTTTGATGCAGAATGCTGTTATGCATTTAAATACCAACAGGTTCATTAGAAAAAAAAATCTGTAAAAAATTTGAGGGATCATGTATGATGTCTTAGCCCCTGCTCCAGAGTACCAGCAAAGCCAGAACCATTTAATATTAAGGCCACTAGGAATGCATCTGTATCACTGGATACTAAGCATACATCTATAGTATTCATGCTAGCTGAAAGCCAAGCAGATTAAAGCAGTAGAATATTTAGAGGGAGAGGGAATACCTTGTAGCATTCTCTAATACTGTTCTTGTAAGAAAGCCCATCCACATACCATCTCTTCTACCAAGAAACCATTCGAAGATTCCTGCAAAATATTACTGGTTACAATAATTTGTTTTCAGATGGTCACTCATGCTACTCTAAATTTCACAGTCTTTAAAATGAGCTGTGTTTTATCCTATTCATCTGGAATCTACTCACCATTTTTATTAAGATGAATATTTATTCTTTATTAAGGTAATTGGTATGCACATGTTCTGGACAACTTGTACAGAAATAATGAAAGAAATGAGCATTACTCACCCACGTAACCACCATCAAGACTGAAACGCTCATTCATTGTCAGCGTGAACAAGTTCTGAAAAGCATTAAACAAGCCAGCCTTCATCCACTGCCAGCTCACTAGTACCAGTAATAAACAAGAGGCAGCACTGCAATTTAAATGCCAATTGAACTTCTTGTTCGACTCTTCCCCTTTGAGTAACAGACTGCAAGATCAATCTCATGTAGAGAAGAACCTAATTTATCAGTGCTTGAATAATTAGAAATGATAATTCATAGTTTTTTGACCTGGCAGAGCAATCAGCAAAGCACGTTTTTATGCTAAGCAAGTCGAGCCAAGCCTGTGGCCATTTTTTCTTTCGGTCTGTGGCATCACTGCATTACCAGTTTTCCTTTCCCTGCTGTATGTCACCTTCTTCTCTGTGTACTATTCCAGTTCCAAGGCAGATTTTTAAATCCCAGTGCTAAGTACACCCTGCTGTGTGATTGCTATTCACATGGGCATGCACCTGCACAAGATTCAATCCATACTACTTGCAACATGCAATTCAAACTCAAATCCCAGTCTTCGCCAATTGTTTCTTTCAGAGAAAAATGAAATTCAGCTACACTGGGTCATATTCAGAATGTACTCTTCCCAATTTATTTGAGCAGAAGACAAAAATAAATGGATACAATGCAGGGTTTTATGTCAGAAATGCTCTACTACAAGAAGGGCCACCTGTAATAGAGAATAAAGGAAGAATGTGGAAAAGGAGAAGCTGTGGAAAGCTGGAGAACCTGGTATAGTTCTGTACAGCTGTTCTTTAAGATGCAGATAAACCCCAGATTTCAGGTACCTATTAAACAAAAACCCAACAAAAAAATCTTAAAATTTAGGACTTCCTTTTCCACAAAAGATTGGAAAAAGTGTTGAAATAGCACAAGTATGCCATTTCCCTTCTGGGATCACAGCACTATCTATTAGCTAGCAAGAAACTGTAACCATGTGAGCACTTTGTATTCACTCCTGTTTGTATTCAGAATTCAATGCTGTTTTTAATAATTGCCCAAACAGAAATATTTAATTTAGGCAATCTCCTTTCACAAGGAAGATGGCAGCATTATTTTCTTTTATCTTCCTTCAAGAAGCTATGCTGTGTACCAGAACAATTAAGAGATCACTTATTAAAAAACATACCAAGGCAGAGAATGAAAGCAAAAAAATTTATGACTTAAAGGAAAGCCTGAAGCATTCTTAACAAACTGACAAGGCCCCGTACCCACACTTACTGGTTTGACTCCAGACACCATGCCTATGTATCCTGCAAAATTTGTAGACTTGAATACTGTTTTGTTGTTTCTCTGGAAGTCCAAGAGTACCACTAAAGGCTTCAGTTCCCGAGTTAAAGTCCAAGAATTATTTTTAACATCCCACCTGCAAAAGACAGTACATAATTTGAAACTTCCTTCCCTGAGTAGGTTTTAAAACTTCTCTTCCCAGCATGCAGACACTGTGTGTGTGATGCCTGTCCTCTGATCTTACTAATGTCAGCCAAAACCACTGCTCTGTAGTTACCTGAGCAGCACTAGCAAGGAACAACTAAGGAGTCTAAATGGACACGAAGGCAGTGAAAATTGTTTTGTTTGAGCATATACACCGCTTGGGATTAAACACCACCATGGCAGCTGGTTTGTTTTGAACCCACATGACTTTGTTCTGTTCCTTGCTGGCAAAGCAAGCTACAGGTACTGCCTGTGACACCAAACCTCAAATCCTTACTTTTCAAAGGCAGAAAAGAAACCACATACTACTGGATTCTCTCTACATGAAGGGAAGTCCCAGTCCTACTTTCTAAGATAAGCCAGACCAGTTTGTAGCCAAGAGGGTGATAAAGAGCACTTAAAAGATAAAGACCATTCCATTTTCTGGAAACAATCCAGACTCTGAGAACAGCTTTGAAAGTTTCCTTAATGTTTAGAGAGCATGTTTACCATACTTCTGACAAGTGAACAAAGTTCAGCACAAGCCAAACCAAGGGACAGGTGGAGTCATAGTTGAGAACATGTGACTTTTTGATAGGTAGGTAAGAATTTTAATGAAGATGAACCTTTACATTCCAATTGGGCATTGAAAATCATCTGGATAAGTGATGTTACAAAATATACTGGGGTAATAAAAGTAAATGCTGAACTACCTGACTGTGGGGTATGAAATGACAACTAAAAGAGAATGCAGTGCTGGGCAACAAACTACAGTGTTTGTATCCAAATGAATGACAATGTTAGATCCGTAGAATACAAATCACTGACTTTTGAGTGGAAGAGATGAGTGATGGGAAGTGCCAGTAGAGTACAATACAGTAACTAGGGGAATCATTTGAGAAACAAAAAAAAACAAACCCTAAAACCAGCCAACCCTCAATCCAATCCCCATTTCACTGCATACATTAAAATTGATGCTTCATCCTATCATGTAAAGATCAAGACACACTGTGCCTCAAAGATAAGGTTTCAGGGGCCATTCTTTGCTTTGAGACAGTTTAAACTGGAGCTAAGAAAAAACTGAGTGACCAAACACAACTGTTCTTGATGCACTTGGGAAGTTTGACATAAGATCAGCACAACAATCCTTTTAATTTTAGTCTTTTTTCACAATACAGAATTACTTGTCAATGTCCTAACATTCAGTTCATCGGTTGGACTGAAAGAATGCATGTAGAAATTTCAAGTTCATTTAGCCTTTTCTTTAGGTTTTTTTAAAAAAACTCACAAGTTCAGGTACTTACCCTAGAAAAAGTCCAAAATCCAAGTTTCTGGCATGGTACAGTTTCCCTATACAACAACAAATAAATAAAAAAATAAGATTTTCTAAAGAAAGAGACAAATTTCAGCTTAGAAACCCAAAAAATGAGTAAACAAGCAAATACCTGGGAAAGTAAGCATGGAAAATACCATTTCTATTTGCCTTTTTCATAAGCAAAGAAAAATGGTAGGGTTGTTTTAATCAGAGAAATGTTTTCTCATAACTGAGATCAATTAATCTTGCAAACTGCTGTCCACCTGAGCCTCAGATGCTTTCCACATTATCTTAATGCAATGACAACACCTTGAGCTTTCTTTAGAAGTGAGACCTTTGTAAGCTGAGAATCCCTTAGAAACTTCCTAAGTTGGAAGAGGTGCAGACAAGGGCTGCAGAACTGAGTAGGAGAATGAAAGAGTCTCTTTCCTTAAAAGAGACAATCCCTTTTGTCAGTCGCTGGCACCATACATATGCAATAGCAAGAAACTACAATCCCACATGGCACTGAGAAACTTTTCAGGTGTCTGGCTGGTGTTTCTTTCCCCGAAAAAAAACAAATACCACTTATTAAAAAGCCCCCAAACAACCAACCACAAAACAAAACAAAAAACCTCCCAAACAACCAACCAAACAAAAAAATCCAACAAAACCAAACCCAAACCATCTTTTAAAGTATTTATGTCCTTTTTATTTTTAACCTAAGACACCTGTGATCTCTTATCCCCTTCTCAAGGAATACATTTTTATTATCACTGCTTTTAGTCTCTTTACTAGACCTTTTTGCCTGCAGCTGAGGACTGTATTTGTATAATTGAGGTAGACTCTCTTCTACATAAAAGAAAACTTAACACTATTCTGGGTTGCATTACCTGTTTTGTCTTCTGCCACTATGGATGTACATACAGTAAAAATTTCATAAAAGATGTTAAAAATAACAATTTCCCCTAGAACAGAAAGAAATAAAGTTCAGTAGTTTGAAACTTTTGCCATGAACAGAAAAAAAATTGGTTAGAAATAAGCATACTGCAAAGTTCAGTATTCTATCATATTTATTCTAAGAATTTGTTTAAATCTTATTTGATCTTTGAAATAACTGGTCCAACAAAATCAAGAGCTTTCTGCAAGGCAAATAGAAGGATCAGAATCCCTTGGCCTTCTGCCATACCATACAGAAAGCTGACAGTCACTGCTACTTCCTCCTCCGGAAACTTCACAACAAGCTATAAAATTCACTTAAAAGAAGAAAGCTGCTGTATGTCCCACTACTGCCACATAAGAGCAGCTGACTAGCACCAGGTGAGGGAAGCAGTGGAAACAGGTCAATGGTCCTTCTCTGTCCCAATTCTGGAAGAATTCGGTGCCTACTTCTCACCTGGAATGGCATTCTTTTGTAGGAGGTGCAGAAGGATGTGAAAGGATCAGAAGGGAAAGGAAGCACAGCATAAGACTGAGCCTCACCTTCTTTGAATGTCAACAGCAGACACAGAGCTGAATGGGGAAACAATGAGAATAAAGGATTTCCCCAAATTTTGGTGCATAGCAGCCAAGACCTCCTTCAGTTCCCAAAACTTCGAAGTGAGAAGCTACAGCTCTACAGAGAAGTCCCAGTCTGATGAAAGGTTTATGGGGTTTATTCGGTTCTCTAAAATACTGCCTTTGTTTAGTGTGAGATGCAATTTATTGCTTTGCTACTTAATAATTATGTGACTACAACTAACTGCAGATTGATAAACATACTAATTTTAAACAACTCTGGATTCCTAGTTTTCTACTATGTTAATGAAGTATTGAAAACTATTACCCAAAGGAATCCCAGATGAATTCGCAATCCCTTGCAGTTCTTCATTGAAAGGATATGGAAGTGTGGCAGTCAGATGAGCCTGAAAAGAAAAGTTTTGTATGATGTATGTTTAACTTAAAGCTATTTTGTTACTTAAAGCAAATGTGTCCCCAATAGGTACACCCTTCTCACAACTATTGAGTATTTAATTTCTCTGCAGCCAGTAGAACTTCAAGATGTTTGTAAAGTCCTTTGAAGACAAGTGTATACTTAGAAAGTAAAAATTATTACTTCTCAAAATACCGATGTGAGCAATGGAGATTAGCACAGTACCTTAACAGCAATAGACAGAACAAAGTAGGACTTGTATATATTATAAAAGCTCAACTGGAATTTAGCTTAATGTCAGTGTTCATGGGAATCCCTAACTTTCACACATTGGTATGACTACCTGTATGTGCTACCTTTACGGCAACCCCACTCAGGCACACAAAGATATGCTGCAAAGAAACCTGGGGAAGAGATCTGTCCTTATGCTGTCTCTGCTGCTACACAGCTTTCCCCTCTCCTGGTTCCATGACAAAGCTTATTTTAATCTGAATCAAATTATGTTTTAAGATGAGGCCTGGTCAAAGTTGTCCCTGTAATCAGACACTTATTACAGTTTTCAAAACCTGATTTTATGCTACTGTTTAAAAGGCGTGGAACATTGCAAAAAGAATTCCAGTGGAGTGTTTTGCTACAGTGACTAGTGGAACATGGCAATGAGAGTTGCAGGGAAGTGTTTTGCTACAGTAACTAAGTCAGCAGCGTATTTGTCTAGCCTGACCAATCTGAACTTGAAAAGACCTTAGGAAAAATTAGAGGAGGAAGAGGCACACATATTTTTTGTTTGATGGTTTCAGAGTAATTCAGAATAGACAACAAGGCAAAACTTCAGAGTGACTCTAAAATAGCATTTTTGTTCTGTCAGTGGAATTAAGAACTTGTAAATTAAGAACTTTTAAAGTTCTTAATTGCCCAATTAGGTAGCATTTTAATTCTAGTAATCAGAGCATACAGTAATAAAATAATTAAAGTCAAAATACTTACTATTTTGTTATCCACTATGTCAACAACTTTGCCGCTGGGGAAGAAGGTATTTGCTATATCTTTAATATTCTGGACCACAGTCTTCAGCTAAAATGAACAAGGGCTTTTATTGAATAGAAACTCTTAATTGTAAGAATTGCTAGAATATTAACAGAACTCTTTCACAGAATTTTCAGAAAAACATTTTGTTGAAAAAAATATGTACTTAAATAAAGTGCTAAATGTGGTGTCTCCCCACTAGAGACACTTTTCAAGCTTTGTTCAAGTAACTTTCTAGATTAGTTCCAACATGTCCTTCTGCCAGAGAAAATGAATTACAGGAAAGTCATCCTTGTCCTCTGCTCCTTCAATCACATTTCAGTAGTCTGCACTGTTCTATCTTTAAAAACATGAATTACAAGCTCTTTGCTTAAGCACTGATGTTTTTGAAGATAAAAATACTCAACAAATTTCTTATAAAAGCACATGCTTTCCATTCATGACATGTGAAGGGCCACAAATAACAGTTCTGCTCCATGTGATCTAACTCCAAAGAACACAAGAGATTACCTTTTAGAATTTAAGGTGCAACCTGAAGCTTCCAACACCCACTGGTTTAAATGAGACTAAAAATAAATACTAGTGTGTAAGTAGAATTTGTCTGGCTTTCAGAGTTGAAAGGTCAAGTCAGCAGGGATATAGCAAAAAGCTCCAGTCTTGTTTGAGAAATTAAACATTACTGAATTGATTTTTTAGCAATCTTCAGAAGAGCAGGTATTTTAAGTAGTTTGAAATAACCTCAAGTATTTGAAAAACTATTTTTGCTGTGTAAACACCAGCGCTACATCAGCATCCCTGCACAGGGCAGGACGTTATTAATTTCGCCCTTGCCATTTCATCATGCAGTGTTTTGAGAGGAGGGAGGTGCAGAGGAGAAGAGATGCTGCCTCAGTTTCACTTCAGTTTACTAAGGCTGTTCCTTTGGTGTAGTCTTCCCCCTGCATTCTGCACTGCTTCACAGCTGAGGAGACTGGATAAATGAAATTGCACACACTTGCTCTATGGCACACTGTTTTTTATTCCTCTGCATCCCAAACACCAGTGCCTCTACACTTGATGCTCCTAGCTCAAGTGCTGAACAGAAAAAAAGTACACTCAAGCAATTATTTTAGGCTAGAATCATATTAAAAAAGTTAACTGAAACTAGTATCCCTTTCAGATAATTTTAGCAGCTATATTCCTTTCCAAAACTTTTCCCCAAATAAAATGCCATGTGCTAGCTTTATACCTGCTAAGCTTCAAAGCAAGCTCTGCATATCCTACCTCTGTCTTTTTGTCCTGCATCAAGTTATCCCATCTTTTGCTGGGAGGTAAATCAAGGTTTATGACATACGTGGGTATATTCCCTTTGAACCTGAAAGATAAACACCAGAGATCAAATTTAAAGAAGGCTCTGAGAAAACATTTGACAAAATAGGTGCTTCTCACCTGTAACAAGCATTTTCTACATCTGCAACAGGAACAAGTTTCAAGAAAAAACCCTGTTCAGACTTGCAAATAATGACTTCTCTGTAATTTGCTAGACAAGTTGAATCAGATTACTTACGTTGGTCCTGAAGGAGGGTACATTTTACTCCTGCACTCTTCTCCATACTGTAAAGACAGTAAAACATTACTATTTAGCTTTGTTAAAACGTTATTATTCTAGCAGACTTAGTTTTGAAGTAAATCTTTAGGACTAGTCAGTTAATTGAAAATCCTGGGACTTTGGAAAGGGTGTAGAGGAGATTAGAAGAGGTAGGGACAAGCAGCAACTTCCCTGTGCTGACAGACCTTCAGACAACCTGCCTAATGTAGTCCAGGGCAAGAACAAGTTTATGATAAATATACAAACCCGTTTTTACTGAGTGTGATTTAATGAAGAGCACTTCAAAAGCATATTCTTTATACAAGTTCAGAAACCTTAAATCTCAGTATGGACCAGTTTGTGCTGTTTGCCCAATTCATAATCCCATTTTATAACGTCATTCATAATCACATTTAGTGTTAAGTTTCACTGTGTAGCTGGGGCAGGGAAAGCACACTGAACTTTGGGCCTGTTACCCATCTGATGGAATGAGCCACACGACAGGACTTTTGATTTAGTGTGGAAAAGTGCTGCTGAAGTGGTGCTAAACATTATGAGAGGTGCATTTCAGGAATATAACTAAAAATTAGTTACCTTCATTCCTGTAAGCATGGGTAGTTACAAATGAAAGTTTAAGAACTATTTTAGATGTATTCAAAGTGAATGCAAGGGTGTTTTCCCATCAATTACATAAAGCATGCATATAAATACATAAACATATGCACATATATGCCACAATTATAATTGCATGTTTTACACAGTATAAGCAAATGCCTAGTAGGTGCCCATACTTGTGCTTCAAGCCAGTTGAGAACAGACCAGATTTGGTCCCTATAAGCTATCTTAGAAGTTCAGTAACCTCCTTAGAGCATAATATGTCCCACTAGGAAAAAGCAAAAGTACTTGTGCTGTTTTGGGTGTCCATACAAAGGCTCGCAAAGCACAAGTGTTTGGGAAACAGAAGAGAAAGAAAAATATGTAGGGATCATTTCACCACTTCCTTTCCTCCCCACCCTTGGTTTCAGGTATTGGGTTGTATTAACTCGATGACTTTACAAGTGTGTCCTTATAATGCATTCTGGCTCCAGTGAAAACAGGCAAGAGCTCCAGCAGCGATGTAACTGAAACAAACAAGCTAACTGATGTCCATGTTCTCTCTGGGCTAATCTCATTATCTGTTTTTAATGCATTGATATAGAAAACACAATGTCTTACGCACTGCCACAGACTTTAAACACTAGCATAATTTGTTACAACTGGAAACAGTGATTCTAAACTGGGATTGATTTCTGTGTGTTATCATGTGCTTTCTCTTTGTATTGTTTCCAGCTCCTGGAAGAAAGCATGAAATGAATTTTGGTTTTTCAACACATGAGATAAAGGAATAGGAGCAGGAGCAACATGTTTCCTAGGTTTCAGTGCAGTGCATTTATAGCTTTAGCGCAGCTGGAACAAAAAATCAAATGCTAAAGGCCATTTAATTTTCAAAATGAAGAAGTGTCAAAACAAGGAGGTCCTTGTTTTGAGAAGGATATCAGATGACTAATTAGGCAACAAAAGTCAGAGGCTTTGTGCAAAGCCAGACTAATGCTTAACAGTACTAATGCAATTGTCTTGTGACATTTTCTATCCTGCAATACTAAAATCAATCCAAAAAAGTGACAGTACATATATATCCTACTACAATTTTGGTGCACAGACTTGGACCTTCAGGAAAAATCTGCTCTCAAAAATATGCTTCTTGACAGATAAAGCCTGTAACAAGAAGTGAAATGGATGAAAGTTCAGTTGATCTGTCAGTACAGCCCATGTGTGCATAGAGGAAACAGTGGCAACCAGGCAGATTAATTTCACAGGACTGTAAGTGATATTCCAGGTGCTAAATGTTATGTCACTCCTGACACTGTCTCCTGAGATTTTAATCCTGTATTTGCAGCTATTTTTATCTTCCTAGCCCTTTGCAACCTAAGCCACAAAAGAGAAGAAAAAAAGCGACAGTTAAAGGGGGAGGTAACAGAGAAAACTTTTCCTCTTTACATGCAGTAATTTTAGATTTCTCATCTGTCTATATATAAAGCAAGCTAAAGAAACCAATAATTCCTAAAACAACCTGTACATCTTCCAAAACTGTTTGATTGAGATATCTGAAGAAAGTCAAGATTATTAGTAGTTTCTTTAGGTAAACTATTATACCATAGAATCATAGAATATCCCGTGTTGAGAGGGACCCACAAGAATCAAGTCCAACTCCTGGCTCTGTGCAAGACACCCCAAGAAACCCACCACTGGCCTGAGAGCATTCTCCAAAAGCTACTTGTACTCTGTCAGGCTTGGTGCTGTGACCACTTTCTTGGGGAGCCTGTTTCAGTGCCCAACCATCCTGTGGGTGAAGAACCTTTTCCTAATGTTCTAAACCTCCCCCAACACAACTTCAGGCCATTCCCTTGGGTCCTGTCACTGATCACACAGAGATCAGTGTCTGCCCCTCCTCTTCCCCTCCTGAGGAAGCTGTGGACTGCGATGAAGTCTGCCCTCAGTCTCCTCTTCTCCAGGCTGAACAAACCAAGTCACCTCAGACACTTCTCATATAGCTTCCTCTGCCACATAAGCAGTTAACTTGAAAAGACAACCAGAAAACAAGAAGTGCTTTGGCTTCTGTTTTTTACACAAAGTTTTAACAAGGAACAAAATGTTGTTACCTTTTTCAGTCAGCCAAAGAGTAACAGTAAATATTTGTGACAAGGCAAAAAGGAAAAAAAGACACTTAAAGGATTTTCTTGAAACAACAGAAAAACCATCAAGTACACTTTATAAGCAGAATGAAATAAGGATCTATGAAGTTACTGCTGTGGTCAGTGAGATTCTCCTCTCTGCAGAGGCTTGACACTGGACGAGGAACAACAAATGCTGTCCAAGAGAAGCAGGAACATCCTTCCAGCACGACAGAACTGCCTTCCATTTCCAATGTGACAAGCCAAAGGGGTCTCCTAGAAAAAGTCAGGAGAAGCTGGCTCCAAACTGGAGATTATCACTATAAATTTGCTTTTCAAACATGTGTTGAAGTCCCTAGGAAGAATACAGCTATTCTCGACTGGTGATTTAATACCTTTGTTTGTTTGGGTTTTGTTTTGTTTGCTTTTTAAAAAAAAAAAAATCTATTGTTGCCAGTAGACTGCACATTTTCATTATCTGTTGTACTGCTGACTTTCAAACTTAGATGTGCATAATGAGGCAAAACCAGATGTGTAGCAGCATATGATTAAAGCAATAAAAGGAAGATAACGCAGTGGAGGAGAAAGAGAACATGATATGGAGATAGATGGAAATAAAAAGAAAAAATGGAAGTAGCACAGAAGATTTATATTATGAAAAAAAAAAAAGAGTGGAATAGGAATGAAATAGCTAGCAAAATGTTGAGTTGAACTCCTAACTAGGGAAAAAAAATTTAGTAGTAACAGTCATTATTCCCTGCAGTAAAGAAAATTAATGCATGGTTTAATGACTGCTGAGCAAATATTTTGACACCTAGCCTGATTTCATTAATATGAAATAGAGTGAATGTCACTTGTCCAGTCTAAAGAATGCCAGCATTTTCTTTATTACCCTCAAAAATATTTTTGAGGTAGACCATCTCTGGTATCCTTCCTTAATATTCAGTGCTTCTTATCCTCATATATAAAAATAAATTTAAAATTAGCTCCTTATTAAATACAATTCCATAGATAAGGATATTGCATTCAAACTCCTTCAGTCAATCTGTTATATTCAGCACCTTTTGGTCTATGAACTCCGTGGTCTAACACATTTTTCTCTCTGCATCTCTTCCCTCATAGGACGATGCCAATGCAGCACTCCATTGTGCTGCAGCAGTCCCAACACTGTTCACCCTTCTGAACGCAGAGTTTTGAGTACTTTTGCAGCTCTGATGGAATGGTGACCAAGCCAATTTAAATTGCAGTTTGGACAAAAAGTTCAATATGGTTGAGGGGGACTAACTGAAAGCTATAGGGACTGACCATCTGCACCACCGAGGTGTAACTCAACACATTTAGCTTTTATACTCTTTCTTAATGAAAAGAACCAAATCAGCTGTATGCAGGAAGACAATTGGTTATTCTTCAGCAAACGATGCAACCCAGTATGTCAAACAAAAATAAAATATCCAAGCCTGATACCTGGCCGCACAGCAGCACAACCTGCAACCTGGACAGAGTGAATCAGATGCAGAAGCAAAGACGCACCAAGTGCAACCAAATGCAAAATCATGCTCTAATGATAAGACTGCTGATAGCTGGCGTTTTCTCCTACCACTCCATACCCCAGGATACTGTGGACTAAAATTCTGAAGGTGTTTTAAAATGGAGCCAGATTATAGTATTGGGAAGCTTCTCTGAGAATGGGTAGGATGGGACTGGAAGGAGAGGGGGGAGAAGACAGAGGTGAGAAGAGAGTCCAATTCTGTGTAGTCAGGAAGCTAAGGGAACATGGGTCATCCAGATGTCTACAGCCCTTCCCTGCAGTTCTTCCCTCTCACAAACCCTGTACTCATTTTCCTGAAATCAATAAAATTTGCTAGGAAAAGTCTTAGAGCAAACACTAAAGAATACAGGAAGTGGTATGTCACCAAAATATTATTTTGAAATCCAGAGATATTTAAAACCTGTCCTCTTCACGGAGGATGAGGAGATTCAGGAACTAAAGGGATGAAAGAGTGGTTCTCTGCTTCAGAAATGAAAAAAAACACACCAGGAAGCAAGAGCAGCTGTTGGCAAGCCTGTTCCAAGCAGCTACACCCGCCTCCCCCGACTTCATAATTCCACCAAAAGTTACATATCACTTATTCGGTTAAAAAACCCCCCAAAAAACAAAAAACAAAAACAACAACCAAAAAAAAAAAACAACAAAAAACAAACAAACCCCCCAAAACAAACAAATAAAAAAACCCAACCAAAACACAAAACAAAACAAAAACAAAACAAAAAAAAACCCAAAAACCCAAACCCAAGAAGGAAACAGCGGAGAGAACAACCCCCGCCAGCCCAGCGCCCCGGCCGCGCCGCTCCCGGCTCGGGAGAGCAGCCGCAGCCGCAGCCGGAGCCGCCCCCGCCGGCTCAGCGGCGGTCCCTCTCTCCCCCGGCAATCCCCCGGCACTCCCGCGGCTCACCGGGTCCGGCGCCCAGCACAGCTGCGCCAGGGCCAGCAGCGCCGCGGGCACCGCCAGCGCCACCGCCCGCACCCGGCCCGCCATCCTCCGCTCCGTCCTGCCCGGCCCGGCCCGGCCCTGCCCGGCTGTGCTGGGCTGTGCCGTGCTGGGCTGTGCCGTGCTGGGCTGTGCCGTGCTCTCTCCGCCGTGCCGGGCGCTCCCCTCGGCCGCAGCCACATGACACGGCCCCGCCCCGCACGGCACGGCACGGCCCGCCCCCACGGGGTACCCCGCACTGCAAAACACCGGGTAAAGCCGCCTCTCTTCGGAAACACTCAAGAGCAAACCCGTGGCACCACTTTTCACTTCGTAAATGCCGGGGGTTTTAACTGCGCTGTGTCCTTGGGAAGATTTTAGGCAGGCTTTGCGGCAGAGTGATGCCAGGCAGGCACCTGCTTTAGAAGTTTTATCTTGCCTGCTTAGGAGTGCAGGAAACAGGCAAGCAGGCAGACTAATGAGACATAAAGGGCATGAGATGTATCCAGGCATGAGCACCTTGCCCATTATTCGTTCATTACTACACATAAATGGCACCTATTTCATAGAATTAAAGACCAGTTTGTGTTGGAAGGGACCTTAAAGACCTCTAGTTCCAACCTTCCTGCCCTGGGCAGAGCCACTACCCATGAGCTCAGATTCTTGCAATTTTTGCTTAAATATAAATACAAACCCACAGCCCAATAAAGTGCATAATCCCAACAACTTAGAATAAAAGGTATCATTTTAGTGTGAACAAATGAACATTTAACAATCATATACTTTAGCAATAGTTGTGGGAAGCACAATGAAAAAATATTCAAAGCCTTCCAGAATGCCTGTGTTTTAGCTTGTGTCATGTGCTTTATGTAGTGACCAAGATGTGTCACATGTTTTTGAGCACACAGAAAAAAATTTAAATATCATGACTTAATTGCCTGTGCAATTAACTGTCTTACAAAACCAACTGGGGGTGGCAAAAAAAAGAAGGGAAGTACTTGGTAGAAGCTTGACTGGAAAGCTGCATGGAACTGCAGAAATTAAGGAACAGGAAAGGATAAAAGAAATGCATTGTAATGTGGCAAAGCCTTGGGTGAAGGGAGGGAATGCAAGTGCGTAGGAAGGAGCCAGCTCAGTGCATAAGCTGGGAATTGCACAGAGCTTTAGAGACTAAGGCAGAGAAGCATTAAGCACTGGTGAAAGAAGATGCAGAGCCAGTCTGTGGATTTACAGACTTTCACGGGAGTGTTCTTTCAAAAACAGGAAATTAGGCAGTTTTCTGTAGGGTCTAGAAAACATTTTCAGTTGAAAACAAATACATGTATGAATAATCCTGTATTTGCTTGCAGATATCTCAATATAGTATTATGGACTGTAGTAAGAAAGAGTCTGATTGAGTTGGTCCTGTTGTTTTCTAAACGTCTGCAGCCCCTTTTTTTCATCTTTTATTTCTGGAGCAGACAGCTTTTAAGCACTTTACTATCTTTGTCTAAATGCTTTACCATCTTTAGTACATTTTTAACAGTAGAAAATAAATGATGACTTTGGAAAATGAAAAATTCTTTCTGACTGCCTTGAAGACAAAAGGATGCCATTGTCACATTACACGTTCACAGCATATTCTTTGAAGCCTCTTTATGTTTCTGGTTTAGTTCTCTAGTTTCTGGTAAAGGAACTCCCAGCTTAAGAAACAGTTAACACATTCCAGTACCTGTTTCTCTGCTGTTTATACAGCTATTCTGGTGTATTCCTATCAGAATGCCTTGTCTCCAGGATCCACTCCAGTACCTGAGGCCCTCCATTTCATTGTCTAGGTTTCTCCTGGCAGCTTTCAAAAATCTAAGTCAGAAGAAAAAAGCTTCTTAAGATGTGCAGTTAATTCGCTAACGGTACTAAGACAGCTGGTGTCACTCATACCTAACACTAAAGTCCACCCTTCTGCTCATACTCAACTCTCTAGCATTATATTACCACTCTCCAGCTCTGTTCCTTCCTCCAGAAGCAGAGGCTGCACAACTTACTTCCCCTTTTCTCTCTGTTTTAGTTAAAGCTCCTTGTTTTAACAGTACTGCCAGGACATATCTCCAAGATGACTCCATGAATACCTCCAATGGGGAAATTTCCCAATGGACTCCTTATAGCATCATTTAAATACACATACACTGATCTTCACTGTTGTGTCATACCTTTGGCTTCATTTTTCTGGGACCAGATTTCTAGTGAGTTCCCCCACAACACTGTTTCTGTGTTATCACAGAACATGTTTTAACAAGAATCTAGCGTATCATTAGTCCCACCACAGAGGGCAACCTCATTGCTACTATGTCCTTATTTGCTGCCAGGCTGCCAGTCCCTCGCCAGTTCTAGTACTTCCTCCTCTACTTGGGACAGCCTTGGTTAATTTGCTCTGCCGTTTCTTTTTGCTTCCCTTATTCCTAGCTCTGTAACAAAGATGCCCCTCAGTTACGTTTTTCCTTTACTAGCACTTTTAGCTACTTACATGACCTACACCTTGCGTTCTCCTATTTACACTAATGTGAAACGGAAAATCCCCTTACAGGGGTAATTCTCAGGTTCTTATTCAGCTGGTGAGTACTCCTTTCTGCACCCTTGCCCCCAGCATAGCGGGTTTCTGCTTCCAGATGCATCCATATTTGAAGCAATCATTTTTGTGAGTTCTACCAGACAAGTTTTTATTCAAACAATATAGAAAAACAGATGCTGTAATATCAATCTACGTCAACCATCAGCATTCACTTCAGATGTATTTAAGATTCACAGTGATTGTGGATCAACGACATCTGCAATGAACCGTCCAATGGTCACTCTGGCCTGCAGCCTGCTCCTTGCAGTGCTGCCTCTCTGTGTTTCTGGGAGTAGTTTTGGCAGGAGGGAACTTCCAAGTCCATGATGTTGCAATGGTTGTACATCAGGTTACTTACATTTCTGGGGAAGGACATGTAGCGTGGTACCTACAACAAGAACTAGCCCTAATCCCTAGTCCTAAAACAAACTAGGGAGCTCTGGAGAAAAATTAACTACCTATTTTTTTGGGTCTGATAGGACAGCTCATAAGTATGCTGCATTTTCATCCAAGAATTCCTCAGACTCTGGCCAGCAACATTTGCCAACAATCAGCTATTTACTTCTAGTTTTTGGCCTTCTCCCATCAGTTTAGCACTCACACCTCTGTCAGACCTGAGCATGTGCAGTGTATCTTTTCCAACAATACAGGAACTCAAAATATGGCCGTTACTCACTGTGGAAAAGGCAGCGTAGCCCTCTTTACATTAAGTCACAGAGCATATGGATACACATAGAAGTTGTAAAGCCCCTAAGCTACATATATAATCAGTTGATGTGCTTGACCCTTTCTGCTGTTGATTTTTATTTGAGAGCCATCAGATTACACATAGAGTCCCCTGGAAAATCCAACTATTCTTCCTCAAGACCAATGAAAGCCAGCAAGTTTTCTCTCTGAACTGAATCAGTGTACAGCCAGTCTCCCAGGACTTAAGGTATATGGTAAATAGCTTACCACTGGTAACTGATACACCTTTAATTTTTCTTGGAGCCATTCCATTCCCTTAATACAAGCCAAATATGCACAAGTGATACACCAATAAGGTTTTGGAAATGGGTTATTAATATGTGAGAAAATTTTAACATAATTCTGAAGATACTTAAAAAATGCCTTAAATAAAAAAAATTATAAAATATTTCCCTCGTTTTCAATTTGACCCTGTCAAAGATGCAGAAGAAAATGGACGAGGTGGATGTCACTTGCAGTATCTATCTGCTTTCACTTTTGCTCTCCTGTATAAAAAGAGTGAATGAAACAAGATTTAGATTAAGACAATACAATTATACCTGAGTGTTTTATCGGCTTCAAAGCATTAAGAATGTATTGAAAGCAATTTTTCTTAAACTTTACTTCAAAGCACATATAAAAGCCTAACATCACTTTGGATTTGTTAATTAACTTTGCATTTCTAAGGCAATAAAAATGCAATGTCTAAAGCTAACCTTGTCTTTCCCTTCAAATCATCATGAATTGCATTTTGTCTCCTCTGAGGAATGGAATTCAGTGTGTTCTGAAACTGACCACCCATGGTAGCCCAAGAGTGTTCTCACATCACTTGCAATTACCAGAAATAGTTTTCTGCATTCCACCCACTGAATCAATGCAAATACTTATACTATATATTGATATAATAGGCTTTAAAAATTCAAGGCTGGTTCTATAGTCTCAGCTCAGGGGGAAAATAATAAATATTCTCACTAGATAATACAAACATAGTCCTTAATAAATGCTATTTCTCCTTAAAATGCCACTTCTGCCCCTCCAAAATGTTCGGGTGCCATAGGTATTGAAAAATATTGAAAATTAGCTTAATTTTTAGGATTAAAACGATTTGTCCCTCAACAATTCTGTACTAAACACACTGAACAACCTAGTTAAAGATTTCTAAAAGAATTAATTTACAGGTAAATCCAAACCTGCAAGCTTCAGCTAAAGAAGTGAAAATTCAGATAAAAAATATAAATTAAAAAAAGGCAATCCCAGAACTCAGGCACAAGACTCACCAGAGAAGACATACTCACCAACCTCCCCCTAGAATCTAGCCCTCTTTTGTACCCCAGGTTTACTGTAATTCCATCTCCTGGCAGTTTTTTTAAATCAGTACATTATTTCCTTGTATTTTGAAGTACCTGTCAAGCAGCATTTCATGAAAAGTGCCTTCTTTCCTGGCTTTTCTAAGGGCTTTTGTATCTTCTTTGCTTATTTTAAGTTTTTTGTCTTGAAAACTCTGGAATTTCTTTCTGTAAGGGGGAGAAAAAAACAAAAAGGAAAATGTCTTTAAAATTTTGTGTTTCAATAAAACAACAGCTGTGATAAGATTCTTAGTTTCTATTATGCAGCAGACAACTGGTCTAATAAAATCCAGCAAACCATCCCAGTACTAAGCCCCTATGTGATTAGCATGAAGTGGTTACAAATTCTAAAGAGCCCCTTCTTCAACTACTAGCATAAGAAATCAAGGAGTGAAAGAGTATTGGATGTAGGTGGAAGGTGCCAACAGTGGGGGAGCTGCAGGGCTTTTCTCTGTGAGAAAAGGCCAGGGCTGCCCTGTGCTGGACAGAGCTGGCTCTACAACACATCCATTACAGGACACAGCCAAGTCCAATCAGCAAAGCTGGTGGCACCTCTATGAAAATGTATATAAAAAAGGGTAAAATGCCACACAGGCAGAGAAGAGAAAAAACCCAAATGTGCACAACAGCAGCATGAACATCAAGGACAGGAATAAAAAAAAAAAAGAGGGATGAGATCCTTCAGGCACTGGAGTAGATATTATCTTTCAAACCATGGATAAGACCGTGCCAGAGCAAGGGAAAAGTGGGAGAGGAAAGGAGAGGCTGAAAGAAACCACTGTGTATTGACCCATACCCCATCCTGCTTGGGGGAGCATGTAGAGGAGTCTGAAATGAACGTGAGCTTGGGAGATGCAGAAAGGAAAGGTGGTGTTTTTAATTTTTGTCTTTCTTTCTCAGTAGCCAAGTCCATTTAGCAAGCAACAAATCTAAGTAATTTTTCACTGTTGAGTCCGTTGCCTGTGACAGTATCTGGTACATGATCTCCCTGTCTATATCCCAATCCACATGAGCTTTCGCATCCTACTTTCTTCCCTTGTCCTCCTGAGGGAAAAGTGAGTGAAAGGCTGGGTGGGAGTGCAGCCCATTCACCAAAGATGGCCCCAAAGAGAAGCAAAAAAAGGTACTTGAGCCTGTTACCAGCTCTGAAGTACATACACATAATTGATTTCACACTGTTTAACATTTCCTTTGTCTTCTTGTGGAACTTCATCTTTCTTCTTAGCTTCTCTTTCAGCACAAGTACGAATCTAGTAATTAGGAGAAAAAGGAAAAAACAACCAAAACAAGACACCCTTACATTTTTAAAACTGTAAGTTACAGGTTAAAGATGACAACATGTCCTTCATAACAGAATGAAAGTCACAGTGACTTTTCAAGTTCACAACTTTCAAACTGGTTAACTAGAGACAACTTCAATCAAAGCAAGAACTGCCTGACATATAGGGAATATTAAGGGTAATCCTTGATACTATTGTAAAACGTAATTGCCTTAATCTCAAAGGAGCACCATTACAGTTCTTAATTTTGGCAGAAGCAAGTCAGAGGTTGACCTAAAAATATTACTGCTCTGACTAGTAGACCCCTATCTCTATGTGGAGAGACACATATATTTTCCACATTCAGATAAAGTCAAAATAGTCTTTTTAGATTCTCTTAAAAGATTTCCCCTTCTGCATCATTCTGGTCCCTGATTCAGTCATAATTCACCTCTTCCATACCAAGCTATTTGGAACTACCTGGAAAGTCACATAGACTGTCTTGCTCTTTAACATCTTGCCCTTTTGTATTGGTAAAATATATTCCTATCTCTACTGGAAGTACTGAGAACTTACGCAGCCTTGGTGCTCATTTACCTTTCTTGTGGTCAAATCACTTGACAGCTTAGAGAAAGCAATTATAACCGTATTAAAAATAAACTGTAGCACACAGACACCTGCTTGTTTGAATATCCCTCCCAATCCTGTATTAATTGTAGAAGTTAGAGATTACCTTTATCATTTCTTCTTCTCCTGCAGTTTTGCTTTTGGCTTCTATATCTCCCTCTTCATTACATCTAATAAAACGGCTATTTGCTGCTAGTAATGCCATTTTCTTCTGCAGAAATAATATCCCACATTGTTAGTATAATGAGAATGTGCATATATATATATAATAATTGATTAATAACATTTATCCTCTACAATACACCAAAAGTCTCTGTAAATGTGTTTTACTCTTTTATGTATGGATACTTCAACAGCTAGCCAGCAGACTTGCTGGCTCCACCATTCTTAAGATGCTTACAGCTGCCAAAATGCAGTAACTTGAAGTATCTTAAGAACTTCTCATTATAAAAAAAAGCATTGCAGTTCGGAAGACATAGTATTAAATGTTGCTATATGAAAGAGACTGCAGAAGGGTTTTACTTCAAAGACAAAAAATATCAACATAGATCAACTCAAAATATAGATCAACACTAGGAACATCAAAAGAACTATTGCAAATAGCTTACATCTTGGAAGACAGGTTCCCACTGCTCTCTTGATCCTATTGCATCAGAACGTCCAACAACGAGTCCATCTGAATTTATACCAAGATATTTGCCATAACCAGATTTCAGAGCAATCCTCAAAAAGAAAGTGCAGGAAAACAATATAGAATGTTTTCAATTTATGCAATTCCCAATATCCAACACATCACCAACACATCTACCAGTAGACAATATATTTAAAGACAGTATTAAAATGCGTACTCACACAAAACCCAAAGATAAGTACCAAAACTTGAAACATTGTTACAGTAATTACCTTGTATCAGACAACTTCACTGCTGTAAACTGCTCAGGAGGACTAGGACCTTCATCATCTGAGGAACAAGTTTTCCATTAGTTAAGTATAAAATATTAAACATAAAATATTTTAGCCTATTAATACTGCAGTTTCAAAAAGAATTAAACACTGACCATTGCTAAATACTATGTAAAGTATTTATTCCTTTAAAAATTCCTTTTCTGATTATTCACTTTAAAAACCACAGATGCTCATTTATGCTTATATATTTAGAGTGTTTAAGACAAGACACAAAATACAGATGACCCTTTCACAAAGAAATTTGCAGTTGAGAATGTTTTGTAATTCTCCTGATGTCTTTGAAAACCTTAACCTTCTTGTAATGTAACTTTGTTCATAACAAAATGCATTATAGTTCAAGCTATGGTAACTCAGCTCAGTATCCTAACAGCTTCTCCACCTCTCAAAACCAAAATGAGAGAATATTGCCATCATTGCTTTGATCTCATCCTGGAGGTGAAACATACACACTGTCAGGGTTCTAGAACAGTCTGTGCCTGAGTGATGTCTCTCAAATTCAAAGGACAAGCTAATTATCCCAGCACATCAGAAGGCCTCTTGTGCAGCAACAAAACAAGTATATTGATACAAGGACACAGCAATAAGCCTTAAAACTCATCTACCTTGAATTTCCCTCTTCAAATGATGCCATAAAGATTTTATAGGATTTAATAAAAATTATACTGCTTTTTATCCAGCAAGTGGTATGGTCTTTAACAGGTAATCTTCTTCAATGTAGTTCAATTTATTGCCCACATAAAGCAGCAAGAAACTAGTTGAGTGAAACTGATTTGTAGTCATTAAATTTAAGTCATCTGCATGCTTTGTCTAGAACTACTGAATTATTTGTAGTAAACTGTTTTTAGCTGTAAAACTGCTTGCCTTTAAATGATGCTAGTTTCATGCTTTCAGGCATATTATTATTAAAACTGCTTATTTTCAAATTTTCTGAAACAAACCTTTATGTGGTGCTCCAAGTGTAAACAAGCCATTGTCGAGGGCATGGATGTAAGCTCCTTTATCCATTTCTATAGCTATAGTTCCTGTAATTTCACCAAAATTACTGACAGCCCACCAATTTCCTGTAATACAAAACCATGACAGTTTATTAACAGAGTAATCACAACTCCTGCTTACAGAAGTTCAAGAGATTATATTTGTCTTCTCTGAAGAATTTAAAATTCTAAAGATAAAATTTCTACTGCTATCTGGAGAGCTTTATGCATTATTTTATAGTCCAGAGCCAATTTAATAGTGAATGGTGTTGCTGCTGCTGCTGCTCCTCTTCCCACCCTGTCATCCCTAGTTACAAACTCCTGCACTTTATCCCTTTTTTGTGTTAGTCCATAGAGCAAGTTGATTTATTCAGCTGACACAGCAAACATACACCTTGAAAGAAAAGGGTTTTTTTCCCCCAGCTCTAGATCAGTCTTCTACAGTTTTTGGGTCATATCCAATCATTATGAGATACTCCAGCACAATAGAATCTGATAAACTATTTCATTTTGTTGTTAAATTACTTCATGTGAGCTGTAATCCTGAGACTTCAATTGTTCAAGCCAATCTGTGTTTGAACACTCAAGTCCCACGGAATCCTGCCAAAGTTAAGGGTAACCCAATGTACGTGCATGACTTAGAACTATGCCTTTTATATTTTTCTGAACAGTAAAATTTTCTTCTTGCATGCTGTCTTACAAATATTTCCTACCCGATTAAGATAATAAGTACTTTCAATTATTCAATTTGAATGCAGTGTCTTTTTTCCACATGGCATATTTGACTAGTCCATCTGCCATGAGCAGAAATAACCTTTCCCTATCTTTATACAATACACAGAACTATCTGTCTTATCTCACGTAGTCGGGATCACAGATCAATGTATGAATTTTCCAAATTTCTCCAACTTTTTAAAAATCTGGCTAAACTAAAGAATGTAGAATATCTGTGTAATTCTTCTAACGTAAGACACATGAGCCCATTTTCTTATAATTTGTTTCAACACAGGAACAGGGATGACTTCCCCCTGCACTACTTTTACCTTACGCTAATGTACACATAATAGAAAAATTACCTTTATCCTGTAATGTGCACTGTGCTACAGTAAGCATCTGTGTCTCTCATGAGTTTGTGGTTCTTTTTTGCTGTTTTTGTTTGTGAACTGCCATCAATCAAGAACATGACAGTGCCAAGGGGCAACACTGTCAAGTTATTACTCATGACCATACACACTTTGATCCTTCTATTTTATGAAAAAGCAGTTATGAAAAGGAATTATATTTTATTACTGGATAATGTTTGTGTCTTCATTTTCAATTAACAGCAGCAAATTTATAACGGGAACACATCACAGCAGTCAAGCAAGTAAGTCAAATTAAAAACAAAGCAACCAAGACTCTTCCTTTTGAAAGGATTGAAGGTTTGAGTGAACTAAACAAAGCCAAAACGTAACTTCTGGCAGAGTAAGAACAGAAAGCCCAGGTGATTTTCGAAGTAATAGTAACAGAAAGTGCAAGTTACATACATAGAAACACACTCATTAAATAACTTCATTACAGTGCTAAAAAGTCTCTCCTCCTGAAGCAAACACCAATGTGGGGGAGGATGGGGAAGAATATCCAAGCTAATAAGCAGTTTCAGATTATCCAAGAACATACTTAGCTAAAAAATATCTGTGGAAAATCCATCCCACTGGTGTCAGAAGTTCCATTTGGAGCCTAGGAAGATCCCAGCACACAAGTAACATGCTGTGCGAAGTAGTCATGAATCTCTATAGGAACTATACTTAGTTTAGAATTACACTTAATTTACAAAGCCTTGTAACAATCTCTTCAGCTTCTGCTGTATCCCCTACAGCCCCCACATTGTCACATAAGCAGCTCACCAACAATATCAAGCTGCTCTGCTGCATCCTCTTCCCTTTTCCTTTTCTTCTCCTTGTGCTTTTTCTTGCTGCAAGGGGAGATGCAAACAAATGAGAGCGAGCCTCCGGCCCGGCCCGGCCCTTCCACCGCTCTCTCTCTGTCCCCCGCCCGGGCGCCGCCGGAGCGGGTCCCTGACCGTACCGGGAGCCAGGGCAGCGCGGGGAGCCGGGCCGGGGCAGGGCCCCGCTGCTCACCTCTTCCCCTTGGAGCCCTTGAGGACGAGCTTGGTGGATTTAACGCAGGAATATTCCGCCATTACGGCCGGGCCTGCCCCGCCCCGCCCCGGGCGGAAGCGCCGTGTCCGCCGGGCGGAAGTGTTGTTTCTGCCAGGCAGAAGTGCCCTCTCTGCCGGGCGGAAGTGCCGTGTGCTCAGCGCTGCTTCCGCCCGGGCGGGGCGGTTGTCATGGCGTGCGGTGGGTGGGCTGTGCCTCGCACCGCCGTGGGCTGGGGCCGGGGGTGGTGCAGGCCCTCACAGCGCTGCGGGCACAGAGCCCTGAGGGGCGAGGAGTCCCCTCCGCAGCCTGTGCAGGTGTGTGTTCCAAGGCACAAGGCACAAGGTACTTGTGTGGTGGGCACGGGCAGGGTCCAGGGGGATCCCGTGCCGAGGGCAGCAGGCCTGGCCCCTGTGGCCGTTCTGCTTCACGGGAAGCACGTGAAGACAAGGTGGGGAAGTGAAGGTCGAAAGTTAACTAAGTGCACCAAGCCAGGGGCAAAATGAGATTTATGACAATTCCCCCCTCCCCCGTCAGTCACTTGGTATTCCATGGAATAAAATCTGCCTCAGGCTTTCCTCTGGGAGTATAAGCACCTTTTTCTCACATGCTTAGCTTACCGATTATCCTTCTTTGGGGAAAAGCTTTACTAGCACACCTGTGGTTAGAATCCCAATTAATGCAGTCATATGTGTTTATTCTTTTATCTGTTGTTTCTACTTCACACTAATGGGAGGGATTTTCTGCCCAAAAGCCTGTCTGCTGACTGCCATGGCTGGTGAAATGAAAAATACCATCCCTATCAAATCATAGACTCACAGAATCAACTAGGTTGGAAAAGACCTCTGAGATCATCGATTCCTTTCTTTGACCTAACACCACCTTGTCTTGAGGCACTGAGTGCCACATTCAGTCTCTTCTCAAATACCTCCAGGGATGGTGACTTGACAATCTCCCTGGGCAGCTGATTCCAATGCCCTGTCACTCCTTCGGTAAAGAACTTCTTTCTAATGTCTAACCTAAACCTCCCCTGGCACAGCTTAAGCCATGCCCTCTTGTTCCACTGCTTGTTGCCTGGGAGAAGAGACCCTCCCACCTGGCTACACCCCCCTTTCAGGTGGTTGTAGAGAGCAAAAAGGTCTCCTCTGAGACTCCTGCTCTCCAGACTAAACAACCCCAACTCTCTCAGCCTCTCCTCACAGCACTTGTGCTCAAGTCCCTTCACTAGCCTTGTTGCCCTTCGCTGGAACTGCTCCAGTACCCCAATGTCCTTCCTAAACTGAAGTTCAAAACTGGACACAGCACTCGAGGTGCAGCCTCACCAGTGCTGAGTACAGAGGAAGAATCACTTCCCTGTTCCTGCTGGCCACACTATTCCTGATCCAGGCCAGGATGCCACTGGCCTTCTGGGCCACCTGGTCACTCTGCTGGCTCATGTTCAGCCTCCTGTCAATCAGAACCCCCAGCTCCTTTTCTACCTGGCTGCTCTCCAGCCGCTCTGTCCCATCTTCCAGTGCTGCAGGGGATCTTACACGTACCCATACAGAGATTCTTGCATTGGGTTGCTTCCGTCTGGTTTCTGATCTCATTTCCTAGCTACGCTTGCAAATTCTCAGCTCCTCAAATGTATCTTCTATGAGTAAGAAATAAGAGTTATATAAGTGGCTTTCAAAAGGCTTTCAAAATGACCAGGAGCATGGCCTGGTGATAAAGCTTGGTGTGTATAAAGTCCCAGTGGATGACCCAGCAGTTGGTGGATGACTTGTCCATATTCCGGGTAATCAGGTCTTCTGTTTCCTCCTGGGAAGGGCCCGTGCTTTCCCCAGTCTTTGTTTTATCCATGACGTACCTATAGAAGCTTTTCTTGGTGCCCTTGACATCCCTGGCCAGATTTAATTCTATCAGCACTTTAGATTTCCTGGCTTGATTCCTGACTGCTCGGACAATTTCTCTGTGTTATTCCCAGGCTACCTCTCACTACTTCTATGCTCTGTAGGCTTCTTTTTTGTGTTTGAGTTTGTCCAGGAGCTCTTGTTCATAAATGCAGCCTCCTGGCATTTTTGCCCAACTTCCTCTTTGTTGGAATGCATTGCTCTTGAGCTTAGAGGAGGTGATTCTTGAATATTAACCAGCTTTCTCAGGTGCCTCTTCCATCCTGGGCTTTATCCCATGGTACTCTACAAAGCAGATGTCTGAAGAGATGAAAATCCTCTCCCCTGAAGTCCAGGGTAATGAGCTTGCTATGCACCCTCCTGACTGCCCTGAGGAACTTGAACACCATTTCATGGTCACTGCAGTCAAAGCTGTCCTTCAGCTTCACATTCCTTACCAGCTCCTCCTTGTCTGTGAGAACAAGGTTCAGCATAGCACCTCTCCTTCTCGGCTTCTCTGTGACTTGGAGGAGGAAGTTATCCTTTTAGCCAATATATTCATATGTCTCTTCAAGCTAACCTCAGCACTGAGCAATTTTAGGGAACATAATTGTATTTGCCTCTTATCACTGAATACCATTTTTGCTGGTTCTATGCCTATCAGGTACATATTTCAGTAAAAGGAGTAAGAAAAAGGAAAGAGTAATTACATTAGAATTAGAAAAAAGCACAGAGGAAATGAGTGAAGTAAAAAAGAATGTCTGTCAGCATGCTGATCACTCAGCAACTCCAGCATGCTAACTTGCCCTTCAGTGGTTATTTTGTGGTTTATTTTGAGTTCTTTTTAGGCTTTGATTCCATGGAGAGCAAACCTGCAGGAGTTCTTTATTGTTTTCTTAACTATACTGTAGCTTTACAACTTTATTTATGATATATTCTTATTTTTTGACTGCTTAACTGTGCTAACTTACTATTTGTGGGGTATTTGTACACTTTTGTTAACATGGGCCAGTGTTCAGTGATACACCATGACCAGCACTTCATAGTACACAAGCGCTTTCCTGAGAGGTAGTAAGAGAGAGGAAAAGGTAAAAATATAAAGCATTTATAAGAGATATAATACCTTAAAAGTTATTAAGAATTGTCTAAGTTAGATTTTATGGTCTTTATTGTTGAGTTTAAAAAAAGCAAGAACAATTAAAGAACTTTATATTTGAAAATACATATATGTTTATCATCTGATGGAAATGCATTTTGCCATTTGTCCACCAGATGTTGCTATAGCCACAAAAATAAATGCAGAGTAAGAAATCTGAAAAAAATAAATAGTTTTTATTTTCATTACAAATCACCCTTACATATTGTGATCTTGGAAAGAATTACACATGTGCTTACACTTTGTGTAGGGAATAGTCCCAGCGAGTTCAGTTAAGCAGCTCATTCTGTGTAAAGTCAATTGTGGTTGTCAGCTCTCTTAGGATTTGGCTATATCAATTATGTTCACTATTTTCTTAATTTGCTGTTTCTCCCATTATGAAGAGAAAAAGGGAAAGACAGAAGGAGAGAGACAATAAATTTCTTATTACAATAGAAATGTAGATTTTTTTTCCCAGGCTCACATAATGTTAAACATATTTTCCTGTTAATAATTTTATTTAAAATTCACGTAATTTGGGTTTCTTCTTAAATTTAGTGACTTCAGCAAGAAATAGGCATTACTACAGTATATACAGAAGGTGGTAAAACTTTTTTTTGCGTGGCAAAGCAATGACATCAATCAGAAAACTATATCTAAAACAGTACCACTTTAGAAAAGCTATTTAAACTATAATTTGCTAGTTAGTATTTTTGAAAATAAAACATTTCCAATATTTCCAGGCTATGATTGTTTAAAGAGAAGATAACCATTCATTTTCTTTATAGCAATGGAAATAAATGGAGCCTTTGTATTTGCAGTTGTAGAAAACAAATCACTTTTTTTAATGACTGGATTTTCCTGGCAGCTTGGAATTTGCCGCATGTGCATTTTATTTTGAATGCCTAAAGAGTGAAATCATTTGCCATCTCTCATGCAGATGGGGCAGATTGGCTGAGGTGTCATTTGCAAAATGTGCACTTTCATCATTCGAGTTTGAAGGGGTTCATTACAAACAATGTTTCCCATAGACACGCAGGATTGATGGACGTGGAGGGCTGAGATTGGGTATCCATGGGTATAGTCTAGTGTCACAAGAACCTGGACCAAAACTCGGGTACTTTGGAATTTTCTTCCATCTTGTTTATTTATGCTAGGAAATATTAAAACACCTCCTCAAACCAGAGAAACTTGAATTAGCTCTCTTGATAGTGAAGTTGGCAGGTTGTATGCTTTTCCCCCCCTTCTTGTTTATGAGTGTGGTCCCCTTGTGAAATATTGAAGCTTCTGACTGATGTAACAGCCAAGATCGATATAGTTTTGTTTACTCATTTACAGAAGGAGTGAAATCTGATGTGAGTTGGAACCAGAGCAACTATATTTTAATTTTTCCCCAGTGGGACAAAGTACATACTCTGCAATGTTGCAGTGGTTTCTCATAATGTTCAGCAGCAGTTGTGTGAGAGTGTTGAAGCATCCCCAGGACATGATGGTGCATACCACAGTGGCATAACAGATGTAAATAAAAAGCTGTTTTGATTCTCAGCATTTTTAATACTGCATGCTGAAAATGCTTATATTGTAATTCCAAATTTAAAAAAAAAAAAAGGTGTTAGTGTTAGATTTTTAGAACAGGTAAATAGCTATTCTCAAAATTGCATTTCTCCTACTCAGCTTATGGTGTAGTACTTAGAATATTTGGAAAATAAGAAGTGTTTCTCAGCCTTTCAGGGGCAGGATAGAACCCCGTCTCAGATCCCCCAATCCTCAGCATCCCTGGTACAGAGACCCTGTGTTGGTTCTGGCTTCTCAGCTGCTTCTGCTTTTCCTGATCACTCTCACTTCCCCCTGCTGTCACTCTGTAAAGTTTTGTAGTGAAGTTTTTTGTAGCTGGCCAGACTTTCTCAATGTCTGTTTCTCCAGACACTGAGTGCCTGTTCTGCAATTTGGCAATGAGGGACAGAGTACTCAACAAAATTCCTTTCAGCTGGACACTGAGGCAATGCAAAAGGGAAATGAAAAGGCAACTGCGAATGTATGGTGGTCTCATGTAGATGCCAACTCTGTGTGGTGTTTATTTGGACTCAGACCTTCTGGCTTCTGCTTGTCATCCCAAATGCCTTAGCATGTGTACTTCTTCAAATTCTGTTATTCCTTTCTACTAATTGCTGTGATTTTTATCCTGATGTATAAAGCAAAATTTTTGTATGTGTATGAACACCTTTGTCTCTTTGCCTACTAGTCTATGTTTCTTTGTCAATGTTTTTTTTTTGAACTGGTCACTTTTGTTCCAGTTTAACTGACACAATCACAACAATGATTGAAATCTGGTGAGTTCTGAAACTGTTTTTAGGTAAGTAGGAATGAGACATGTAACTTCCCTGACGAAGGGAAGAGTTGCAATATGAACTCCCATCTTACTAGAAATGGGAGAGAACCCTCATGCAGAAAGGAGTCTATGAGAAAAAAAACTCCTAATAAATCACATGACACTAATGAGTGACAAATCAAAATGTGTTACTTCCAGTGCTTAAAAAAACTATTGCTATATAGTGTAATTTTGATTTTTACGGTATGGAAATTTGATTCTGTAAGTTGAGTCTATATTTTTGACATTTCCTGACAAATAGCTTGCACATTCAATGCAAATGTGGTTGAAACCCCCTTCCCTTATTCCCTGATACTGTATGGCAAATGCAGACTCAACTATAAATTAAAAATCACAGAATTTTTGTGGCAACTTACCTGCTTTGTGCTATGTGTTCATATGCAGACTTTTCCCTCTCTGGGACACCCTTTTTTCTTCTCTGCAGTGAGCCTTGTTTCCCTTGTTTTATATGGCTGAGTTTGTTTATCTCATTAGGAAAACCACAGAATCCATGGGGGAAAGATTTTCTGTTTCATGTATATGTAACACTGTTGTGGTTGTTCTTTGTTTGCCTATAATCAAGTTTAATTTAAATACAGTTTCTAACTAGTGCCTTTTTGGTTTTTAATTGAGTGTTTCAAAAACAGTTTCTTCCTTTTTGTATTTCTTATGTGATTTAGTAAGAAATAAACAGGTGGTTTTACCTCCTCTGAAAGGGCGTACTCGCATTCACAGCATTCCTTCTGGGAAGGGACTTACCAAGGATGACCTTCCCACCCCACCAATAATATGTGGCTTCCTTTTGGACTATATGTTTTTCTTACTCCATTTCCTCTGAGACTACATGTCTTTTATAATTTCAATGGAGATATGAATTGGCAGGACTTAAAAGAAGAATGAATCTGTGTCAGGGTGTTCATTTTCAGTGCTGCTGTCCTCCTGGCCATAAAACTGTCCCTTTTTCCTTTGTAAATTATGGTTCCTTGCCCCCAGGATTGCTGTATAATTTCTTTCTGCAGTTTTTTTTCTATCAGGACTGGAGTATTTACCTGCTCTGATTGTTTGCACTACCCATTTGAATTTGAAGAGCTGTTGTAAGTGATTTTCCTCTCTTATCCTCTTCTGCAGTCCTCCCAATTCTGTGTAATTTGTCCTGAACGCAGGTGATCTTCCATAAAAAGACAATTTTAACTAATGCAGTGGTAGTGAATGTCTTGTAAAAAATGCTTTTGTCTGGACTTAGCAATTGTGGAGGTGAAAGGGAGACCTGTAGACTATTGCATATAGAAGAGGTATAGTCTAGGCAAAGATAGAAAAGGATTTTTGCTCTGGAGGGAATTCTGAACTGTTCGTTATCTTTGTTCACTCACTTCCTTGTAAACGTGCAAAATCTAAGTTACAATGAATCCACTTGTGAGGTTTTTTCCCTTCTTGGGCCAAATATAAAAGAGAAATAAGTACACTTAACTCCTGCTCATTTGTGACAGCCTGACTCAGACTGTCCTACTTGTTTTTTCATCTGGAGAGCCTCCAAATGCTGACAATAATTGATTATGAGGCAATTAGAGCTGCAAGGCAAATATAGAACTTCCTGATCTTTGCCCTCATCAGGACTATTATCAGTATCTTGTACTTTTAATCTTGCCCATCACATATCTAATAAGTCTGGTTTGCCCAACTTTTTGTATTATACTTTCTAAAAGCAACACAAGCAGCACAAAACAGGATTGCAATCATTCCCTTCTTCTTGACATTAGGAAAATAAAGTTTCTAGCCCATAGCACAGTATATGTGGAAACTGTTCTGAAATATGACAACCAGAGATGGCAGCATTCACCACCCTAATGCACCTTGGCTTTTTTTTTAAAGCTTCAGTAACTTGAAGGATTTAATGATGCCAAATTTTTAGCTTCCACTGAAAAAATACAATGCAAACTAGAATTCCTGTCCCTCATGGATATGAAGAAGAGACTGTGTGTAAGGGTTTAAAATTCTGAAAGGCAGAACAAAAGAAGAGCACATTATATTTTTTTTATGTACTGCTTTTAAAGGCATTGTTGTGAGTTTTGTAGCCTGACTAATGGTTGTTGAGTGCTTTGAGTTGGCAACATCTGTTGACTTGTGTCCTGTCACATTAGGTAAGTAAGTGGGAATTGAAACTGCTGATCTTCCCATGTTCTGATCCTGAGAGAAAAGGAGAAGGAACATTTCAGTATGCATTACCTGCTTTCAGGCTGTTTTTCCCACAGCATACCCTCGGTGTACATCAGCGCTTTTCTTACAGTCTAGATGCAACACAAAATATTTTTTTCCTGATTAAGCTTTATTTTGCTGAAGGGATCTCTCCTGCTCCTGAAAATCCCAATTCTAATTTGCCAGAGATAAAAATAGTCTTTTTGTTGTCACAGATTCCTGAGACTATGTTGTGACAAGGCATGATCTGGTTTAGATCTTAAAAGGTGAGACTGGCTAAGGTGTTTCAGTGTATCCCAGAGTGTCCCAGAGTACTGGCTGGAGTGGAATTCTAGGGAATAGTCCAGGAAGGATTTCTGACATGTGCAGTAGATGGGGTGTAATTTATACAATTAACTTCTTAATGGGGCATTGACCTGTATTCATACTGTTCTTTGGCCTGTTTGGGTGGTGGAGTCCCAAGGGGCTGTGTGAGAAGGTCTGCTGTAACCAGTCCAGAGCACAAGACCTGAAATTCTCCCAGACCTGCTTCAGGTGTTTAGCCCTGTCGTGGGTAGGTATCGGTTTCAGTTCTGGTTACACTGGGCTCCAAGGGAGAAATTCAACATTGGTAAAGTCCATTGATGCTGTTGTCTTTGTTGCAGATGGCCAAGATCTAGCTCAGGTCTGAGGTGTGCAGAGTTGCCCTATCTAGGGGGAACAAAATGTCTAACTCTGCGAGATCCATGAATGGGACATGTATTTTTTTCCCAATATTCAATGGAAAGCAACAAGTGGTCTAGTTTAAAAAAATACACAGCTGTACTGCCCAGGGCTTCAGCAATATCAGCAGACAATCTATGTTTCTATGGTTATAAATGTAGGCTATGTACACCACAGCATTGCACCTCATTTTCTCCTGGAGACAGGGGAAAAATGGGGAAAGACAGATTCCCTCTTTTCTGAGCAAGGTAAACAGTCTGCCCAAGCACATGCAGAAGCCCCCTTGCCCAGGGACAGGATGCAAGAAGATGGCAATTGCATCTGGCTAAAGTTGAAAAAAGAAAAGAACAATAGTTCATTCTCCTCGCCCTCCCCCCTAGGGTCATGATATTCAAGGAACATGGTCATGTTGTTAAAGTAGAGCAAGTTTTTTAGTGTAAAAATAATCTTGGTAGTCCTGTGGTGTGAGGCAAGGAGTGAGCTCAGCAGTGCAGGCCACTTAATAATCCTTCAGTACTTCTTTGCTGTGCTGGGACATTAGGAAGAAGAGGGGGTGTTTATGAGTAGGTCAGTCTTCTTCTCAGGGGTTGACAGAGTGTGTAAAGGACTGTCCTTCTTGGTAGCAGTGTGTAATAGTCAAGATTCACAACCACATAATATTTTCAAATATTGTTTGAAACACATTCACAATAGTTTACTGCAACAGTCTGTAAAGCTTCAGCATCAGTTCAGGCTTGCTGTACTCCTGTGTCATGCTTGGGTTATGGGCTAAGACAGATTACTCACAGGAAGACAACAAACGTAAACACTGATCACACTGTGACCTGGCACGCTAAAGGCAATGAGAAATGAAAGCACACTGTGGGATCAAAATGAGTCCAAGGCATTACATTTATTAAAAAGCTAGGGCTTATAGCAGTGTAAGATCCAGCTCACCCCTACCCACACCTGCAAATAGAGCCTTTGTCCACCAAATGACAGTGGCAACTCTAAACTAATAAAAATGGAAAGAGTCTTCTGGATGTTGTGTGAAACCCCTTTCCTTGCTTTACCTAGCAACTGTCTCTCCCCTCTGACCTGAAGCTGCCAGGTCTTTTCTCCCTCTGCTTCTCAGGGTGTGGGTACTGATTAGACATGCTAAGAATATTTGCAGATGCCACCTCTTCTTTCCTCTTCTGTATGTGCAGATATGTGACAACACTCCCCAAATGTGGTGCCAGTGATGTGTATGTTTGAAAGAGCACCTAAAAAGCAGTCGTGGCTTCAGATGTGATGCTGGATTGAGCAGCAGTCATCCATTTGATCAGTTCTGCTCTCTCCAGCAGGTAGATACATATTAAGACAAGATATGGAGTTTACAGTCTGTATTGATGCTGGGTTTGTCTGTATCAGACTTACTGCCGTGACTACAACTTCTAACAGGTTGACTGCCTGAGTATTTGGCTGCTTTTGTGCCTTACTCTGCTCTTCTCTGAAGATGATGAACTTGAGAGTAAATTGTGTTTAAACCTTGGTAGCAGTGATACCTTCACAGGGGAGCATGTCAGTGTGGGAGTGCAATTCAGATGAAAGTAACCTGGAGGTGTTGGGGTTTCCTAAAGGTTACCTGTGAGTCCCTTCCTAGTGGAAAGAGGAAGAGAAGCTGAAGAATGCCTCTTTTGATGCTGGTAACAGACCACTCATTTTATCTGGATGCATAGTGCTGTCTTATGCCTCCACAAAATCTCCCTACAGAACGGCTAGGGAATAATCCTGGCTGCATTAATGAGATGGTTTTGGCTACTGTTGGCATTGTGGTCTATTCCTGGCATGAGAAAGGCGATGTAGCCAACCTCTTGCCTGATGTCTGAAAGGTGAGATCCTTGGGGTTTCCTGTTTCTTCCTTCTTCTGAAGTACAGTAAGTTTCTCTATGCAAGCTGCATGCTTTCATTCATCGGCAAAACGTAGTCAACTCACAGAAATTTTGCCATCTATGCCTTCCCATCTCACAGAAAGAGCTGTAGACATATTTTTTTTTATTTTCAATTTTATTTTTTTAACTTTAATTTAGCATGGATTTAAAATCTCTTACAAACCTGGAATCAGGCAGAATGGAATCAGGCACTTTCCTCAATTGTGTGCCAGTTTCTGGAGACTATGATGTGTCCATCTGGCTCAGAGACAGTTCCCTAATGCTGGAATCATACAATACCTCAGGCTGTTGTCTCAGAACAGTTAAATGATATTGTGAGTTTGTTTTTGAGAGGTTGTGTAACAGAGGATGTGATGGACAGGTGGGGATGGAATCAGAGTGTCAAAGTGAATCCACAGCCAGCTCCGTCTTGAGGGGAAGATATTGGCAGACTTTAAATGCTGAAGTTAGGAAGCAGGTGGAGAGGAGAGTCAAGAGAATACTAATGAAGGTACATTTATGGGGCTGTCTAGGTTCCAGTGAAATACCAGTAATTTAACTAGAAGATTACATGGAGAGGACTCAGCCCTTTAGTCATACCAGTAAAAATGATGTGGATCTTGAGGCAAAATCTTTCAACCTAAAACAGAAACAAGGAAAAGCACAGTATGCGATTGGGTTAGTATTGCTCACATTTCTGAGTTTCAGCTAGCAACAGAGAAATCCTCATGCAGATGTATTTCTCCTAAGGAGCAGTTGTAAAAGGCAAAGAAGTATTTTCTGAAATGTTTTGAAAGTTTGTGCAGAAGACTCATTCACCTACTGTGTAGCTAACTTTCTAGCTCGAGTTTTATTTATCACATCATGACTAAACAAGATAATGCAGGCCTATGGATCAGCCCTATTTGTCTTTTCCTTTTTTTCATTGACTGCACAGAGGGGTTTTATATGCTGGAAAGTTCAGATCGAAACCCTTTTCTATAACCTGGTTGGAACCCAGCCCTCTAGTAAGCACTCAGTATTTTGCCACAGGTGGTGTGTGCGGCTGATAGTTTGCTGATTGGTTTGTAGTTCTTATCATCTTCCATTACCTCCCTTAGAAGACCACTAAGGGCATTATTCTGTTTTTTTTCCAGTGTTGTGCAAAGCAAGACAATGAATACTGAATCAATAAAATAATCTACAGTTTAGTTGCTATAAGGCAAAGAAAAAGCAATTTAAAACTATAAATTATTTAGTTTTATTAAAGCATTTTATTGGCACCATCTTTTTGTGTTTTACTTGAAATATCATTTGGATCCCATTTATGTGAAAAGCTTTATTTGAAACTTTTTTCAGACTCAAATTAATAGATTAGTTTTAGTAGTGAGCCAGTTGGAGTTAATCAATTGAGAACAACTGTACAGAGATTCTCTAAGATAGGCTGGATTTGAAGGGTTTAATTTTAATCATAGTCTGAGAGCTACAGCTGCTTCATGTTTGTTTAGTAATAGAGTTGATGAGCAGCTAATTTGAAAGGAAAGCTCAAGCACAGGTGTGAAATTCCTCACGGGTATAAAAGAACTGGCCTTGAAAGTAGGAAGACGGTGCTGAACATATTACTGCAGTAAGCCAAAGAGGTTTTTGTTTAAATATTTCTAAACTAGCACATGTGATATAAATCCCTTGACCCAAACATCCTTCACCTTTTTATCAGACCACTTAAGTGATTATCTAGTATGTCAGAAACCAGGATTTGATACCTTACTCTGGCTGGTTTTGAATATGTATATCCAAATTCCAGAATCTGAGTCCTAGTGATAACAGTACTCTGAGCAGGTCTTTAATTTCTTCCATATGATGCTATTACAGATTGCCTAGAAAAACTAATAGCAATTTGATTTGAGTTATGACTGTCCATTCTGTATGCACATAGAGGATGCAGAGGTGTGAATGCTCACCTGGGCTGGTTGCCTCCATGGACCTTGGGGGAGACAGGATGTAACTTCTGAAGAAAGTCATAATGGAAAGCACCTTCTCTGGCATTTCCTACTCACCACATTGTGAGCTCTGTGGGTTGTGCATTTAGTTCTAGCAAATACTGCTCTTAGTAAAGGTTCTGATTTGTGATCCCTGTCATACTCACTGTGATTAGCCCAGTGCTCCTGTAGCAGTTACTGTGAGTCATGGCTCACAGATGAGAATACTGACTTTGACAACTGTCTCCTTAACATTGTGCGAGTGTACAGGTTATGAATTATGAGAGCCAAGGAGACAACACGTCATTTGCTCTGTTCCCTATGCTACAAGATTGGTAAGCCCTGTGGCTGGTGAATGGGCTTCTGCTCACAGATATTGCTGTCAGTGTTCAACACTTCTGCAGTTAGGCTTTGGGTGATTTCCATTGGCAGGATTCCCCAGGAAGGCAGGATGTGTGAGACAGGTGTTGTAACACAGTTGCTACTGCAATGTTGGAGTTCCTTCATGCATCCAGTCCCAAAGCTCCAGTTTACAACATGCTAACGTGGAGGAAAGAGTGGGTAAGAGTCAAGAAAATGTCAGGAGAAGTTTAAATAGTCCTAGAAGATTTTGACCAGAGTATATGTATAAAATCCAGAGCTCTTATTCTAGTTCTGCAACCTAGGGACAAACTCATATCTGTGAAAGTATTCTCCAAACTCATGTGGAAAGCAGGAAAATACTTTAAAACCTTAGTTATGTTAATGACTTTTGCATTTTCTTGATAAGACCATAAGCAGAAATACGGTGCATTGCTATTGTATTAAAAATTTCTGTGTGGTCAAAAATGATGGGCCCAAGTCTTGGAGGTTCAATGCAATCACCAGACTGGGGATAAAAAACTCGCTTCTCTGGCTTCCTTGAATGCATTAAAAAATTATGTTCTTAAAATAGTTTATTATTAATGAGGAATGTTACCAGCGTTCCTGTTAGGTAATTAGATGTTAGTATCCATCTTATTGCAGACAGTATGTGAAATGAAGGTATACAGAGATATACAGATATTTTGACTATGCAAGTCAGTGACAAGGTGATTCAAAAAAATCTTGGATTGGGTCTTCTGTGAAATAATCAGATTCACTGTATTTTTTAGTGCAAAGTCATGCAAATGCTTTTGGACTTCATTGGACATTATTATTAACTGTATTTGAAGTGAAAATCATTGAGGAGAGAGACATACATACTTTTTCAATTATAGAAACCTTTGGTGCTGCTGCTAATTGATTTTTCCTGCTCTGTAAGAGGAGCTTCTGTGATTTGAAACATGTTTAGATACCTTTATAGCTGTGGGTTAATAAGGTGAATCATGGACTCCACAGTGCCTTAAATATTGTCCAATTATGATAGATTTTCCGGTTGTTATGGTTATTGTGCTGGCACAAAATTGATTCATTTCACAGAATTTTCTTTATTTTACAAAAATAGAGAAACTGATTTTTCTGACATTTTAGTTTCACAATACCTGTCTTAGAGAAAACCTCTGTGTTGTGAAAGGCGTTGGATGCAGTAGTAAGAATAACATCCTGTGCCTGGGAGGCATTGTGAGCCACCGGAATCAATCCAAGAACCTTATCAAGTACAAGTAAACAATAAAATGAAACCCATTTATCTGAACCGGCAGTACAAAGGGATGATATGAGGAGTGCTTATTTAACCCTGTCAGTGCCAGGACAGCAGCAGGAGAAAGTTTTGGGTTTCTTCCCTCCTTGTTTCTCTTGTATTCTGTATGATGCTTGGCTTGCAGGGAGGGAAGGAGTGTGTGCACATGTGTATCTCTGTGCGCAGACATGCACATAGGTGAGCTTACAAACCATCTTCTGTTTCAAACAGAAAAATCAAAACTTCCTTTTTAACTAAGGTTTAGAGAACTAATACACCACCATGAAAAAAGTTGTTTTCCCCATGATTTCTGAATTTACCCATTTCTGATTCTGATGGAATACTGACAGAGAAATATCTCATTTTGTTTTCCAAATCAGTACCAGTAGACAAGTAGGTTGTTGGGCATTACAGTTTTGTTCTATCATTTCCACAGTTTAATCAGCAATATAATTTTGTTCTGGTAACATCTATATGTATTATTTTAAATATTTTATAATGTGACTTCTTCAGAAAGCAAATAGCTATAGCAAGAATTTAGTTGTCCCAGCTCTAGCAGTTATTTAAAATGACATATCTTACTGTCATAAATTTTGAATAGACAACGGGAAGATAAGAAGAGATTTCCCAGTCTTGTTTCTTGGTTATAACCAAGTCATAAACACTTGGAATGGGGATTTGGTACAAATAAAACACCTTCTACAGTTTTTGATGCAGATGAGAAAAATACTGTACATCCAGAGATCACCTGTATCCAGTTACAGAAATTACTTAGAGATTTGGATGAAATTTCAGATGTTCACTATTTTATCCCCTCTAACTAAGCAGTAAATGAAGCAAACGTGTTCGATGATGCAGCCGTGTGTAGCATGTGTATAATTATAGGTAAAGCTACATGGGAAATAATGTTTGTCAAATGATGTAAATCAAGGTAAATGCTGAGTATGTTCCGAGTATCTGGTGGACGAAATAATATGGCATGTCTGAAGGAATATGCAGTAAGTGCCATTTTTTGAGTTATTCTCTGCTGCTAGCAATTAAAAAAGGATTCATGATGGTGACGTTTCCAAAGAAACCTAGTGTGTAAATGTACTTAAAGACTGGTGACAAAGTTACCTTGGGTGACTGCTGGATGCCCTCCCAGCTGTTCCTTCATTCCATCTTCTCAACAGGACAGAGGACGAAAAAAGATGAAAAAGCATGTGGGCTGAGGTAAAGACAGGATCATTTACCCATTACCATCACAGGCAAAACAGCTTGGAGAAAGACAAAACTAACACCATCTTCCCTTGCCCACTGTCCTTGCCAGGCTCAAATTCATTCCATTTTCCTACCTCCTCCCAACCCCAAGCAGTGCAGGGGGGATGGGGTATCCATCCAACACAGTTTGTCTCTGCCATTCCTTCCTCCTCACAGTTTTCTCTCCTGTGTGCTGAAGTCCTTCAGTAAGACTCCTCCAGCCTGGGCCCCTCATGATCCACAGTTCCCGCCAGTAGCTTGCTCCAGCCTGGGTTCTCCGTGGGGTGCAGTTTTGTTTAGGGCACATCCACACACTGAAGTGTGGTCCTTCATGTTCTGCAGGGGCTTCCTGCTCCACTGTGGTGCATTTTATGGGCTGCAGGGAATTTCTGCCTTATCATGGTCTTCTGCTCAGGCTGCTTCAGCACCTGGAGCACCTTTCATTCCTTCTCCACTGTCCTTGTTGTCTGTGGGGTTTTTCTCACTTCTCTGTCCCACAATGACTGTGCAATGTTTTTTATCTTTTCTTAAGTAAGTTATCACAGAGGCGCCCCCAGCTTGGCTGATAACCTCAGCTCTATCCCGTGCTGGGTTTCGAACTGGCATTGTTTTTTCCTCACAGGGGCCACCTGTTGCCTTGTAAAACCAATACTGGACACCTCCTCAGGCCTCTGACATCTGCAATAAAACCAAAGCACTTGAAATAATAGCCTAATAAAACTGTTAAAAGAGCAATACACTGAATTACTGAACTTTATTAGAAAAACAAGGAAATTAAATACTTTCCCTGGTCTTCACTGCAAACAATTTTTGGCATTAGTCAGTTTCCATTCTTTTCTTGCCTGGCAAAAGTAATAGGTGATTCTCTTTTTTCATACACAGAAGTAGTTTTAATGACCTACTTTATGTAACACTCTCCAAAATTACTTCACAATTTGTAGTCTCTTCAAGTCTGGGATTTTCGCGCTCTCTCTGTCTCAGGTGCTATTAATTTGTGGCACTTGAACATATAGGAATAGTAATAAGATGAAGGACTTGAGTTTCTTCTTCATTTGAAAGCTATTACTTTGCAAATGAAGTTCCATTCTCTTCCTGGTAACTTGCTTTGTAGATGGGAAACAGCTGAGACAGCAGCAAGTATGGCCACAAACACAGTATTTTCCCAAACATAATGCATATTGAAAAAAAAAAAATTTCATTTTTTTGGAAATGTGTGTTTTGATGACAGTTGGTATTAGAAAGCACTTAAAACTAATACAGGCAAACAGTGAGGATTTCACACTGTCATTTGGATAAGCTCTGTTTGGTAAGGCAGTTATCATATTTATGTGTCCTAACAGTTTGAAACATGGCTTTGGTCCGTTATCTACTTAAAGTAAACTCTAGTTTAAAAATTGCTTTTCATGCAACAGTACTAAGTATACAAATTCTGAATTAAAGGGAATAGTTGGTATTCTCAGGCGGATTACCCCCAAATGTTCTCCAAGCTCACTGCTATCTTATGACACATCTATTTTTTCAGTTGTGGGAATAAACTGAAATGTTTATTTTTCAGAATGATTTGTGAACCTGAACTGTAGAGTTCAAGTATCATTTTTATCTTTCAGACTTTTCTTGTGCTTAGATACCAAACAAAACAAATAATAAAAAAACCCACTGGCTACTTTTCTTTCTGACCTTCTGATGAAAATACTGGAAACATGCATAGGTATATTAAAAGGCTTTTAACAGATGTTTTAAAACATTATTTTGCAGAATTTTTCCCCTTACGAAGTCAGTTTCTCCAAATTGAATGGTTGAGACAGAGATATTTCCTTTGCTCTTTTATCAAGGTAGGTGAAAGTGATTAGAGCAAATTCTATCATCAGTTCCTAGTATTATACTGTTATCTTCAGTCCCTAAGAGGTTGGTTGTGTCAGCACACACTTTAGGTCAGCCCTTGATCTCTTCAGGAAACTGTAGGCCACCCACGTGCTCAGAGAGATGCGGTGAGGTAGAAAGGTTTTTTGAGACCATTTCAAGCTCTCACCATGCCTGGAATTTTCACTGAATTTCCATCTTTAGGAGTCATTGTAATCAGAGCTTTAATATTAAGTGAAACTTCTAGACTTCTAGTCCCAGGAAGAAAACCTGATTACAAGTTAATTCTGTGTGTTGATATTACTGCTGACCATATTAGAGGACCACAGTCCTCCTTTGAGAGCTGGGTCACACCTTTTCAAAGGTAGAGAATTTGTCATGTCTTCTATTTAAAACTGTAGGTCTCTAGAGAAGGAAGGTTTTCTCTGGCACTCCAGAGTATTCCTGGAAAGGGAAAAGGTGCATTGGTCCCATGAAAGATGAACTAGAAATACATATGTGCTTTACAGCTGTACAAACTGGCACATGATGATTCCTGAGCAGGAGTCCTGGATTGGATCAGGTATTATTATCTGCATTTATTGCAAATTTTTTCTTTAGTGGGCACTAAATCTTGAATATAAATTGAGAAAATCTGATTATGTTGGAATATTGCTGAAAGCAATTCAAGCCAAGAAAAGTAAATGTTAGAAAAGAATGAAAAGGGAGCTTGTGCAAAAGACTTGTCTTTGAAATTGCATTTACAGTAAAATTCCTGCAGCTTGGTATTCTGCTTTACTTTTCTATTAACCTACAGGTAACTTCTGTCAGAAAATCAAACGGGGAAGAATGAGTGTTTAGAAATAAATCAATTTTAAAGATTGAATGTTTGTACTCATCAGAAGTTAAGTAAATAGACCATCCATTTCCAAGTCAGTCTTTTGAGAACTTGCATTTAGGTAAACATTAGTTACGGGTTATTGATATTAGTAGTTGAAAGCCAACACTGTCTGAAGTGCTTTAGCAACAAGGACAAAAAAAGTTTCTTGAAATGCTTACTGTGTTGTTAGACAGTTTAGATGAGAGGATAAATAACCATTGTAAGTGAAATTGAGTGGATGTTGCTTTAGAATTTTATTATTTAGATTTTTATGTCTTTTTTAGTGTTGATGCCTTTTGTTTCTCTGCTGGTTGAATCTTAACTTTCTTTTGTTCTAGTGTGTTGTAAGGTACAGAAAAAAGGGCAGGTGCTTATGTGAGCTTGTGAAAGATAAATGAAAAATATAATTTTGTTCATAACTTTCATCTAGTTGTGGCCCACCTTGTCAAATATACATGTATTTGCTGCACTTCAGCAATCCTGAACCAATTTCAGCAAATCTGTGATGGGAAGCAATTTAAACAAATGGAGACAAGCAAGCCACAGTAAACCTGATCTAGATTCAGCTTCTCTACTGAGTTCCTGATTTACAGCCAGTACCAGCAGATATTTAGGTGATAAAGTGAGGAAGGTTCAGTCTTTAATAAAAGTAATCCAGGACTCTGGATGGAAGGAGATTTCCTTTAAAGACTAAAAATTTCAGTTTGGAGCTAATTGCAAGGACTCTGAGCAATTGTCTCTTGCTGATTTTTATTTCATAAGGTTTTTTCTTTCGGCAATGGATCATTCTTAGAACAACCTTCTTCTAGTGTTGTAGCTATCCTTGGGAATACAGTTAGAGCTTCTAAAATAAACAAATGTGGATTTTCTAAATGTTTGGTTACTTAAATGCTGGCATTTTATTTTCTGCCAGGGATTTGGACAGCCCCATAGCATATGTAACAGACCGTCCTTGTCAGAGTTAAACATTGCCAACATTTGCTTATGCTGACAGTCCCAGCTGTGTGCTTCCAAAATGGAGCACACTGTGGGCCAAATCCTGCTTGCTTTGTTTGATGATTAGCACTGGGCCAACAGGCAGGAATTGATAAAAGGTTTTTCAGAGTTAAATGCATGAACTGCTGCATCTTGATCACCAAGCCACAATTCTGGGGCCTGTATCAACTCATCTTCGGGTGTGATTGATGTGAATCAGCCACAAAGGGCCTGGAAAATATACCCTCACCACTCATCCAGTAGCAAGTGTTCAAAACTGTTTGAGTAATACAAACAGGGTTTTGTCCATTACTTACTTTTGTAGGACAATTTGAGTTAATTGATGTTAAAATCTCCCAAGGGTACCCAATTAAGCCATTTGAGAAAGCTGCATAGGCAATGCAATAGGCTTCAGGAGTGCTGTGGACTGTGCTTCCACAGCTGAGTGTCTCTGAAAACAAACAAGAAAAGGGGCAATATTTTGTAAGTGTGGGCACACAGACAAGCTGTTAATATTGTACCTTGAAGCTCGTGTAAGACAATTTTATTTTGTCATTAGGAGATCACCTGTATAGCATAGATCTTGGGGTACAACTGTATTATGAACAGATACTGTGTAGCTGCTGCTGCCCACTTCATTTATATATGCTTATTTATTTATATATTTTTATATATACTATATATAATAATACATAAAATATATATCTTTATATATAAATTTATATAGTATTTATATATTTATATATAAGTTTGCACACAAATTTATTCTGTAGTCATCAAGCAACAAACAGTACCTATATGAAAGATAATGGTATGTATCACAGCCTAATAACAGTTAACCCTGTGAAGACCTTCTCTTTATCTCAAGCCCTCCACACCTCCTTTTGCTACATCGAAGACAATCTGCTACTTCAGCTTTGTGATAGGTTGAGCTTCATCCCCTGTGATCAGAGAAAGGCTATTCAACCTATTGAAGTCTTTCAGAGATCACTTAAAAAGCAGTGCTTGATAAACTGAGCTAAAGCAGTGATTGCTTCTGATTTATTAATTTTCACAGCAGTCTGCTGCTATGCCCTGTTATTTTTTTCTTTGGCATAATTTGCGAGATGACTCTGCAGGATGAATGGGTCATGAGCAGCCCTGCTGAGAAGGACTTGGGGATGCTGGTGCACGAGAGGTTGAGCACGAACCTGCAATGTGCACTGCAGCCCAGAAGGCCAACAGTATCCTGGGCTGCATCCAAAAAAATTGTGGCCAGCAGGTCGAGGGAGGTGATTCTGTACCTCTGCTCTGCTTGTATGACACTCCACCGGGAATACTGAGTCAGCTGTGAAGCCCTCATCAAAGGAAGGACATGGACCTGTTGGACTGAGTTCAGAGGAGGGCCATGAAGATGATCAGAGGGATGGAGCACCTCTCCTATGAAGACAACCTGAAAGAGCTGGGGATGTTCAGCCTGAAGAAAAGAAGGCTTTGGAGTGATCTAAGTGTAGCCTTTCAGTACTTGAAGGGGGCTTATAAAAAAGGTAGGGACAAACTTTTTAGCAGGGCCTCTTGCAATAGGAAGAAGGGTAATAATGGCTTTAAACTGAAGAAGAGTTGATTTATATTGGATATAAGAAAGAAGTCTTTTACAGTGAGGGTGGTGAAGCACTGATACAGACTGCCCAGAGGTGCTGGATGCCTCATCCCTAAAAGCATTCAAGGTCAAGGCTGGGCATGGCTCTGAGCAAACTGATCTAATGAAAGATGTCCCTACTCAGTCCAGGAGGATTGGAGTCCTTTTGAAAGTCCTTTCCAACCCAAACCTGTTGTGTGATTGTATGACTCAGGAAGCAAAAGCTAAGTTCTCTAATTTAGCTTGAGGCACTGCTTTTACATGTGTAGTACAGCAATATGTGCATACCTGTAGGTGCTTGCATATATTCATATCCTGCAAATACATGCAGGGCATGATTTGATTTGAACTCTTTACCAGTTTAAGATTACACATGAGAAACATGGAGAGGGAGACAGTTTTCTGTACTTATTTCTGTACTATTTATTTAACCGGAGCAAAAGGGTTCTTTGCCTAGAGTAACCGTGCTAGACTTACAGAAGAAGGAGCTGCAGAGGGGAGAGCTGGAAAAGGGGGAAAAGGAGGATGAGGTCTGCTCCTTGAAATATGAATAGAATAGTTCAGTTGGAAGGGTCAACAATCATCTAGTCCAACTGCCTGACCAGTTCAGGTATGAACAAAAGTTAAAGCATATTGTTAAGGGTGTTGTCCAACTGCATCTTAAACAGTGACAGGTTTGGAGCGTCAACCAGCTCTCTTGGAAGCCTGTCCCATGTTTGACTATCCTTGGAAAGAAATGTTTCCTAGCATATGAAGATTTTCCTTCCTAACATATGAAGATGTATTTCCTATATGAAGATAGAGGGAAATAATGACTGGATACCTGGTGTTTTCTCTGCATGTTTTTATAGAATTGAAAATTGTCAGGGAAGCTGCTTCCAATGGAGTCCTTAGAGGGCTTTGTATTCTGTGAACACATGAATAGTCACTATAGGTTAAATAAGTGTAAGCTGTCATACGGAGACGAGGCAAGGCAGTCAGTATAAGGGTATTTTTCATACTGAAAATTTGTCCAAGTACTTTTGCAAGAATTAAGAACTATTGAGAACACTCTGCAGCACCAAAATCCTGCATTTGTGTTCACATGAACAACTTTGGTTTTATTGTTTTTTTTCCTGCGGAAAAAAGATTCTCAGTTTTAAAAAAGATTGGAAAGGAGATCAGCTCTTATAATCCCCAAGCATCTTTGCTGGAAGGCTTGTGGGAGGAAAGTGTGTTGAGGTTAGTATTGAAATAAGAGGGGATAGATGGCTCTAGTACTCCAATTTGAAAGAACAAGATGGAGAAAATTCTGAGTAATTGTGTGTGGGAATATTGCACATACTCTATGTGAACATACAATTACACTGAGTAATTATAGAAATATTTTTCTATTAAAACACTTGTTAAAAAAAGTAGGCCGCTACTTGTCGCATAGCATGTATCAATGTTGACAACTGTAGAAACTAGTTGTGTATATATATGACTGTGGAGATGGTCTACATACTTTTGAGGCACTGTTGCATTCCCAAGTACAAGTCCACTCTTACAGGGATAAGAGCTTTCTCAGCCACACATTCTGTTTAGCAGGGTGGTGATATGTGTGAAATAGGCCATGCCTTGGCAATGAAGTTTATTTCCTTCATTTGTACAAGCCCCTAAGAGTTTAGCCCTGCTTGTGTTAGCTATATTACATTCTTTTACATTTTCCTGGATTGGGAGTCTTTTGAGGTTAACGAATTCTTGGAAATTAGAGGAATACAGCATACAAAATTCTCAAAACATTTTATTCTTGATGGTTTCCTGCATATTTTTTTCATATTTATGAGTATTTAGAATTTTTTTTTTTTAATTTCAAATCCAGCATCACCATTGATATTATATTTTGTGAATCTACATCAGTACCTGAGGTTTGAAGATTGTAAACACTGGGAGAGAAGATCACCTATTTATGTACAGATCCAGTGTGAGCAAAAACTGTATAAATGTTGCAGTGGGTTTGTAACTTTGACCATAACATAAAGCTTCATCTTTTATGATATTGAGAAAGTAGTTCAGTTCCAAAGGGGCCTTCTATTTAGTTGTGTGGTAGAGAAACTGACTTATGTAATTGTTTTTGAGATACTTTTTTTCTGTAAAGTGATGATAGATAATGAAATGCATTTTAGTTTGCTGAATAGATGGCACATGCTAGAATGGTAGTAGAAATCTGCTCAGTAAGAAATCCATGTTGATTAGAGAAATCTGATGGTAAAAGTGCAGTGATGTAGTAGATAAAAATATAACACAGGATCTATTTTCAAATACAGGGTAATGGGATATTACAGATGAAGAAATCCAAGAACTTCTATTTCCCTGTAGTATTTCTTGTTTTCCAAGGAGCTGACTGACTTGTATTGTATCCCAGGTTTTGCTACTCTTCTCACCTGTTTCCCCTACTTTATGAGTGTATAATGATTGACAATATATGAGAAGGTAAAAAACAGAGCACCAACAGCATTGTAGGGGAAAAATAAATCAGGTATGAATTATGAGAAATCTCATCTTCTTATTGTTTGCTTCCCCATTCTGAGTCTTCAGTCCAATATTCCTGTTACACTCAACAAACCAGTGCTCATCTTTATTGTTACTTTCTAGTCAGTTTTCATATGTGGTGAATATGCCAACAATTACACAGCTTCACAAGCCCCTCTGATCTTTAAAAGTGGCAGGGTGATGCCATGAGGAATCAAAACAGTCCGGCTTCAAACTGCAGAGTTTAGTTTTATATGTCAGGGACACTTAAACAGTTCTCTTTACTGCTTTTTCTTACTCAGAACAATTCAAACATGATTTTTTGGTACTTTAAACAAGTCCAAAGCTGTTATCTGAACACCCCTATTGACAAGACCAATTGTTCCCACAGTTATAGCCTCTCCTTGTTTTCCTTTGCCAGAAGATAATTGAGAGGAAAGGCTTTTATTTACTTCTCCCCTCCCCTCCCTCTTTCACCTCCCCCTCTCCCCTTCCCCTCTCTCCCCCTCCTCTTTCCCCTTCCCTCACTATGCCTTTGGCAGCAGTTTCCCTTAGCCCACGCTATTTCATTCTGTTTATCTCAAACCACAGGTCCGTCTGGGAGTAGAGAAGAACGGAGTGCTTTAATTTCTATTTGGCCTTGGGTTTGCATGGGAGAGGATGGAAATAGGCTCAGTGTACTTTTTGGTAATAAGGTCAGTGCTTGATGTGCAGACATTATCCTACACCCTCTGGTGGACAGATGATCCATAGCTTTTTTTAAAACAATGCTAATTTTTTTGACACTGGGGACAAATTTCTTTATTAAATAATCTGTATGGATCAAATACAAATGGCAAGATAGATGCTAAGACTGAAACAGAGATAGTGAAGAAAGATTCAGATTTAGGTTAATCTTCCAGTCTGTGAATTGATGTGCATGCTTATATGTACAATATTCTTGTCATTGTACTTTTGATAATTGTGGTTAATCTTACTCCCCTAACAAGTAATTTAAGGTAGTTACCTGCAGCTCTCTTTCCTGACAACTATCAGAGGAATATAAACCAGAAAGCAGTAGCTGCTTTTGGCATTATATCTGTACTGTAGGCAGCTCATCCAGTAGTGCCAGGAAGTGATTTAAGAAGGATGTCCAGGAGCTCAGTATCTAATTTCACTCTGAGTACTCACATATCAACACTACACCAGTGTACATCCATAAGCAGAGGCAGAGATGACAAACAGGTGTTTGGTGAAGAAAATAACTTCTTAGCCAGATCAAATAAAGCCACAGGAGCATAAGTAGCATAGTGTCACTGTGAAGCTACTGCACCCTCTTTTTCCCTTTGCACTGGATCAGTTCGAGTTTGGTTCCAGGTAACATGTTGCTCAGCATGGTTGGGTGTTTGGCTCCTAGATGGTGAGGCTATCAAAACTCTGATTGCCCACTCCTGCTGCAGCAGCAGCATTCTTTTGTAGTTTGCCCAGCATCCGTTGTCTACACTATATCTGATTGCAGGTGCTCCTGCTTGTTCCTCTTCCCACGAATAAATATTGGTGCCTGGTGTTGTAATGTGCTCAGGGAAACAGAAAAAAGCTTTTTTCATACAGAGATAAATTGGCTCCACTAACATTTCTTTGCTGTCTTACCGTATACTTGCAGTTGCAATAAGATGTTATATGTTCTCTTGGAGTTCAGAATCTCTAGATCCCTTGCAATCAAAGCAGTCTTCAAGACCCAGGAATTTCAAATGAGAGAATATGTATGCCTTTTCACTTATGATGCAAATAACATTACAATATTAATTGACTCAGCAAATATGTACAGGATGAAGAAAATACTAATAGAATATACACAGAAAGTTGCAGGTTTAGTTTCTCTCGGTTAGGTGTTATGATGTCTGCACTCTAAACTGATCTGGGATGGGTTTTGAAATGCTTGGTTTTTCTTTAAGGCAAATGACAATGTTCTTTTCCATGGCAGAAGTTACTTCATAGTGCTTTTTCCCCTCTGTTCTTCAGAGGTGATGGGCACACGCAAATCTGCACTTTTGGCCTTTTGGCTTCTACGTAATGAAAGATAGATTCTACATGTATAGAACATAATATAAGAAATGATAGATTTATTAGGTAGCTTTCCACAGCAATGTCTTTTAAACTTCCAAGCAAGGGAAATGGTAGAATGATAGTAGAATCATTCAATTCCCTTCAGCTACAAGAAGCTTTGTCCTCCGAAGGATGCTAGGAAGAGCTTTGAAGGCCTGGGAAAGATTATCTTACCAACAGCAGAAAGAGAATGGTATTAATCTCCTGCAGAGATGTAATTCTTTATGTACTAATGAACTGCTTTCCTATTATAATGCAAGTAACAAACAGACAGTATTTCCTTTTGTAAGAGCTATTTTAGGCTTTTCAACCATTACAGTCAGATAATACCTATTAGAAACAATCTTATGTACAGATTGAAAAATAAGCCTCTCTCTACAGCAGCCATTAATGCATGCATGCTACAAAGTCCTTTTTTTCTGTATTTTGTGACATTTTGAAACACTAGAGGCTGATGGAGATGAGTGGAGGATATAGTGCTCATAGTGGAAACAAATGAAAGAGCTTACTTTTTGAGCAAGAGGCAATTGGAGAGTCTGTGTACATTCATTTTTGACTTGGCCTGACAAGCTCTGCTGTAGCTGTGGAGTGATGTCTCAGTGAAAGACTACTTGCTAATTCACTGACCCATATCCTGTTCATCAGACATGATGCTTAAATGATTGTCTAGATGAAGATTGTTAATGAGCTCCTGGGAGCTTGGCATTATTAACAAAAGAGGGGTAAGTAGTTCTGGTTGTCCACACAGTTGTAGCTGTAATATCCAATTAATATTTAGAAAATGCTGTGGTCTTGGATATTTGCCTCATGCCAAAAAATAGTTAGCCAGGGAAAGTACCGTTTATGTCTGATATCAAGCACAAAAAAAACATGAAGGCCAGACTGATGCTGTCTGAATGTTCCCATAATTAAATATGCAATTTAATGGTTGCAAAGTTTCTTCTGTAAACAAAAATGCTAAATAAAATACAGGAACATTTGATGCCTTAGGGTTTTCATGAATTTGAAGATTTTTATACTTCTAGGTAGTTTCTCACATATAGAGTAGCTAGCAA